>CM037860.1:18011240-18673382 GCA_021292105.1 Anadara kagoshimensis | reverse complement strand
CACAACATTTAGGATATAAACAGAAATTATGTTTAAATCCAAACTTGGCTGCCGTTTTGTAATTACGTCATTGGATCATGAACAATGTGTTCAAAAGTTGTAGAATGATGGGACTACTTGTCGGTCATGTCAGATTTGGAACCAGTAGCGTGTTTTTCGAAATAACACAATTTGTGGTTTTACAGTAATAATACATAGCAGCAGTAAAAACCAAAATTGGCTCTCGTTTTGTAAATACATCACTGGATTCATGAACAATGTGTTCAAAAGTTGTGGAATGATAGAAACTACTTGTCGGCAATGTCAGATGTGGAACCGGTAGCGTGTTTTCGAAATAACACAACATTTAGGAAATAAACAGAAATTAGTTAAATCCAAACTTGGCTGTCGTTTTGTAAATACGTCATTGGATTCATGAACAATGTGTTCAAAAGTTGTGAATGACAGGTACTAACTGTCGGCAATGTCAGATTTGGAACCGGTAGCATGTTTTTCGAAATAACACAATTTTTGGTTTTACAGTAAATACTATAGAACAGCTAAAAACCAAAATTGGCTCTCGTTTTGTAATACGTCACTGGATTCATGAACAATGTGTTCAAAAGTTGTGGAATGATGGGTACTAACTGTCGGCAATGTCAGATTTGGAACCGGTAGCGTATTTTTCGAAATAACACAGTTTGTGGTTTTACAGTAATAATACATAGAACAGCTAAAAACCAAAATTGGCTCTCATTTTGTAAATACGTCACTCGATTCATGAACAATGTGTTCAAAAGTTGTGGAATGATGGGTACTAACTGTCAGTAATGTCAGATGTGGAACCGGTAGCCCGTTTTTCGAAATAACACAATTTGTCGTTTTACAGTAATAACACATAGAACAGCTAAAAACCAAAATTGGCTGTCGTTTTCTAATTACGTCACTGGATTCATGAACAATGTGTTCAAAAGTTGTGGAATGATGGGTACTAACTGTCGGCAATGTCAGATTTGGAACCGTTAGCGTGTTTTTCAAAATAACACAATTTGTGGTTTTACAGTAATGATACATAGAGCAGCTAAAAACCAAAATTGGCTCTCGTTTTCTAAATACGTCACTGGATTCATGAACAATGTGTTCAAAAGTTGTGGAATGATGGGTACTAACTGTCGGTAATGTCAGATGTGGAACCGGTAGCGTGTTTTTTCGAATAACACATTTGTGGTTTTACAGTAATAACACATAGAACAGCTAAAAACCAAAATTGGCTGTCGTTTTGTAATACGTCACTGGATTCATGAACAATGTGTTCAAAAGTTGTGGAATGATGGTACTAACTGTCGGCAATGTCAGATTTGGAACCGGTAGCGTGTTTTTCGAAATAACACAATTTGTGGTTTTACAGTAATAATACATAGAACAGCTAAAAACCAAAATTGGCTCTTGTTTTGTAAATACGTCACTGGATTCATGAACAATGTGTTCAAAAGTTGTGGAATGATGGGTACTAACTGTCGGCAATGTCAGATTTGGAACCGGTAGCGTGTTTTTCGAAATAACACAATTTGTGGTTTTACAGTAATGATACATAGAGCAGCTAAAAACCAAAATTGGCTCTCGTTTTCTAAATACGTCACTGGATTCATGAACAATGTGTTCAAAAGTTGTGGAATGATGGGTACTAACTGTCGGTAATGTCAGATGTGGAACCGGTAGCGTGTTTTTCGAAATAACACAATTTGTGGTTTTACAGTAATAATACATAGAACAGCTAAAAACCAAAATTGGCTCTCGTTTTGTAAATACGTCACTGGATTCATGAACAATGTGTTCAAAAGTTGTGGAATGATGGGTACTAACTGTCGGCAATGTCAGATTTGGAACCGGTAGCGTGTTTTTCGAAATACACAATTTGTTGTTTTACAGTAATATAATAGAAAGCTAAAAACCAAAATTGGCTCTCGTTTTGTAAATACGTCACTGGATTCATGAAACAATGTGTTCAAAGTTGTGGAATGATGGGTACTAACTGTCGGCAATGTCAGATGTGGAACCGTAGCGTGTTTTTCGAAATAACACAATTTGTGGTTTTACAGTAATAACACATAGAACAGCTAAAACCAAAATTGGCTGTCGTTTTGTAATTACATCACTGGATTCATGAACAATGTGTTCAAAAGTTGTGGAATGATGGGTCTAACTGTCGGCAATGTCAGATTTGGAACCAGTAGGCGTGTTTTTCGAAATAACACAATTTGTGGTTTTACAGTAATAATACATAGAACAGCTAAAAACCAAAATTGGCTCTCGTTTTGTAAATACGTCACTGGATTCATGAACAATGTGTTCAAAAGTTGTGGAATGATAGAAACTACTTGTCGGCAATGTCAGATGTTGAACCGGTAGCGTGTTTTTCGAAATAACACAACATTTAGGAAATAAACAGAAATTATGTTTAAATCCAAACTTGGCTGTCGTTTTGTAAATACGTCATTGGATTCATGAACAATGTGTTCAAAAGTTGTGGAATGACAGGTACTAACTGTCGGCAATGTCAGATTTGGAACCGGTAGCATGTTTTTCGAAATCACAATTTGTGGTTTTTACAGTAATAATACATAGAACAGCTAAAAACCAAAATTTGGCTCTCGTTTTGTAAATACGTCACTGGATTCATGAACATGTGTTCAAAAGTTGTGGAATGATGGGTACTAACTGTCGGCAATGTCAGATTTTGGAACCGGTAGCGTATTTTTCGAAATAACACAGTTTGTGGTTTTACAGTAATAATACATAGAACAGCTAAAACCAAAATTGGCTCTTGTTTTGTAATTACGTACGTCATTGGTTCATGAACAATGTGTTCAAAAGTTGTGGAATGATGGAAACTACTTGTCAGCAATGTCAGATGTGGAACCGGTAGCGTGTTTTTCGAAATAACACAACATTTAGAAATAAACAGAAGTTATGTTTAAATCCAACTTGGCTGTCGTTTTGTAAATACGTCATTGGATTCATGACATGTGTCAAAAGTTTGGAATGATAGGTACTAACTGTCGGCAATGTCAGATTTGGAACCGGTAGCGTGTTTTTCGAAATAACACAGTTTGTGTTTTACAGTATAATACATAGAACAGCTAAAAACCAAAATTGGCTCTCGTTTTCTAAATACGTCACTGGATTCATGAACAATGTGTTCAAAAGTTGTGGAATGATGGGTACTAACTGTCGGCAATGTCAGATTTGGAACCGGTAGCGTGTTTTTCAAAATAACACAATTTGTGGTTTTACAGTAATGATACATAGAGCAGCTAAAAACCAAAATTGGCTCTCGTTTTCTAAATACGTCACTGGATTCATGAACAATGTGTTCAAAAGTTGTGGAATGATGGGTACTAACTGTCGGTAATGTCAGATGTGGAACCGGTAGCGTGTTTTTCGAAATAACACAATTTGTGGTTTTACAGTAATAACACATAGAACAGCTAAAAACCAAAATTGGCTGTCGTTTTGTAATTACGTCACTGGATTCATGAACAATGTGTTCAAAAGTTGTGGAATGATGGGTACTAACTGTCGGCAATGTCAGATTTGGAACCGGTAGCGTGTTTTTCGAAATAACACAATTTGTGGTTTTACAGTAATAATACATAGAACAGCTAAAAACCAAAATTGGCTCTTGTTTTGTAAATACGTCACTGGATTCATGAACAATGTGTTCAAAAGTTGTGGAATGATGGGTACTAACGTCGGCAATGTCAGATTTGGAACCGTAGCGTGTTTTCGAAATAACACAATTTGTGGTTTTACAGTAATAATATACATAGAACAGCTAAAACCAAAATTGGCTCTCGTTTTGTAAATACGTCACTGGATTCATGAACAATGTGTTCAAAAGTTGTGGAATGATGGGTACTAACTGTCGGCAATGTCAGATTTGGAACCGGTAGCGTGTTTTTCGAAATAACACCTTTGTGGTTTTACAGTAATAACACATAGAACAGCTAAAACCAAAATTGGCTGTCGTTTTGTAATTACATCACTGGATTCATGAACAATGTGTTCAAAAGTTGTGGAATGATGGGTACTAACTGTCGGCAATGTCAGATTTGGAACCAGTAGCGTGTTTTTCGAAATAACACAATTTTGGTTTTACAGTAATAATACATAGAACAGCTAAAACCAAAATTGGCTCTCGTTTTGTAAATACATCACTGGATTCATGAACAATGTGTTCAAAAGTTGTGGAATGATAGAAACTACTTGTCGGCAATGTCAGATTGGAAACCGTAGCGTGTTTTTGAAATAACACAACATTTGGATATAACAGAAATTATGTTAAATCCAAACTTGGCTGCCGTTTTGTAATTACGTCATTGGAATCATGAACAATGTGTTCAAAAGTTGTAGAATGATGGGAACTACTTGTCGGTCATGTCAGATTTGGAACCAGTAGCGTGTTTTTCGAAATAACACAATTTGTGGTTTTACAGTAATAATCCATAGAACAGCTAAAAACCAAAATTGGCTCTCGTTTTGTAAATACGTCACTGGATTCATGAACAATGTGTTCAAAAGTTGTGAATGATGGGTACTAACTGTCGGCAATGTCAGATTTGGAACCGGTAGCGTGTTTTTCGAAATAACACAATTTGTGGTTTTACAGTAATAACACATAGAACAGCTAAACCAAAATTGGCTGTCGTTTTGTAATTACATCACTGGATTCATGAACAATGTGTTCAAAAGTTGTGGAATGATGGGTACTAACTGTCGGCAATGTCAGATTTGGAACCAGTAGCGTGTTTTTTCGAAATAACACAATTTGTGGTTTTACAGTAATAATACATAGAACAGCTAAAAACCAAAATTGGCTCTCGTTTTGTAATTACGTCATTGGAATCATGAACAATGTGTTCAAAAGTTGTGGAATGATGGCAACTACTTGTCAGCAATGTCAGATGTGGAACCGGTAGCGTGTTTTTTGAAATAACACAACATTTAGGATATAAACAGAAATTATGTTTAAATCCAAACTTGGCTGCCGTTTTGTAATTACGTCATTGGAATCATGAACAATGTGTTCAAAAGTTGTAGAATGATGGGAACTACTTGTCGGTCATGTCAGATTTGGAACCAGTAGCGTGTTTTTCGAAATAACACAATTTGTGGTTTTACAGTAATAATACATAGAACAGCTAAAAACCAAAATTGGCTCTCGTTTTGTAATACATCACTGGATTCATGAACAATGTGTTCAAAAGTTGTGGAATGATAGAAACTACTGTCGGCAATGTCAGATGTGGAACCGGTTAGCGTGTTTTCGAAATAACACAACATTTAGGAAATAAAACAGAAATTATGTTTAAATCCAAACTTGGCTGTCGTTTTGTAAATACGTCATTGGATTCATGAACAATGTGTTCAAAAGTTGTGGAATGACAGGTACTAACTGTCGGCAATGTCAGATTTGGAACCGGTAGCATGTTTTTCGAAATAACACAATTTGTGGTTTTACAGTAATAATACATAGAACAGCTAAAAACCAAAATTGGCTCTCGTTTTGTAAATACGTCACTGGATTCATGAACAATGTGTTCAAAAGTTGTGGAATGATGGGTACTAACTGTCGGCAATGTCAGATTTGGAACCGGTAGCGTATTTTTCGAAATAACACAGTTTGTGGTTTTACAGTAATAATACATAGAACAGCTAAAAACCAAAATTGGCTCTTGTTTTGTAATTACGTCATTGGATTCATGAACAATGTGTTCAAAAGTTGTGGAATGATGGAAACTACTTGTCAGCAATGTCAGATGTGGAACCGGTAGCGTGTTTTTCGAAATAACACAACATTTAGGAAATAAACAGAAGTTATGTTTAAATCCAAACTTGGCTGTCGTTTTGTAAATACGTCATTGGATTCATGAACAATGTGTTCAAAAGTTGTGGAATGATGGGTACTAACTGTCGGTAATGTCAGATGTGGAACCGGTAGCGTGTTTTTCGAAATAACACAATTTGTGGTTTTACAGTAATAACACATAGAACAGCTAAAAACCAAAATTGGCTGTCGTTTTGTAATTACGTCACTGGATTCATGAACAATGTGTTCAAAAGTTGTGGAATGATGGGTACTAACTGTCGGCAATGTCAGATTTGGAACCGGTAGCGTGTTTTTCGAAATAACACAATTTGTGGTTTTACAGTAATAATACATAGAACAGCTAAAAACCAAAATTGGCTCTTGTTTTGTAAATACGTCACTGGATTCATGAACAATGTGTTCAAAAGTTGTGGAATGATGGGTACTAACTGTCGGCAATGTCAGATTTGGAACCGGTAGCGTGTTTTTCGAAATAACACAATTTGTGGTTTTACAGTAATAATACATAGAACAGCTAAAAACCAAAATTGGCTCTCGTTTTGTAAATACGTCACTGGATTCATGAACAATGTGTTCAAAAGTTGTGGAATGATGGGTACTAACTGTCGGCAATGTCAGATTTGGAACCGGTAGCGTGTTTTTCGAAATAACACAATTTGTGGTTTTACAGTAATAACACATAGAACAGCTAAAACCAAAATTGGCTGTCGTTTTGTAATTACATCACTGGATTCATGAACAATGTGTTCAAAAGTTGTGGAATGATGGTACTAACTGTCGGCAATGTCAGATTGGAACCAGTAGCGTGTTTTTCGAAATAACACAATTTGTGGTTTTACAGTAATAATACATAGAACAGCTAAAAACCAAAATTGGCTCTCGTTTTGTAATACATCACTGATTCATGAACAATGTGTTCAAAAGTTGTGGAATGATAGAAACTACTTGTCGGCAATGTCAGATGTGGAACCGGTAGCGTGTTTTTTGAAATAACACAACATTTAGGATATAAACAGAAATTATGTTTAAATCCAAACTTGGCTGCCGTTTTGTAATTACGTCATTGGAATCATGAACAATGTGTTCAAAAGTTGTAGAATGATGGGAACTACTTGTCGGTCATGTCAGATTTGGAACCAGTAGCGTGTTTTTCGAAATAACACAATTTGTGGTTTTACAGTAATAATACATAGAACAGCTAAAAACCAAAATTGGCTCTCGTTTTGTAAATACGTCACTGGATTCATGAACAATGTGTTCAAAAGTTGTGGAATGATGGGTACTAACTGTCGGCAATGTCAGATTTGGAACCGGTAGCGTGTTTTTCGAAATAACACAATTTGTGGTTTTACAGTAATAACACATAGAACAGCTAAAACCAAAATTGGCTGTCGTTTTGTAATTACATCACTGGATTCATGAACAATGTGTTCAAAAGTTGTGGAATGATGGGTACTAACTGTCGGCAATGTCAGATTTGGAACCAGTAGCGTGTTTTTCGAAATAACACAATTTGTGGTTTTACAGTAATAATACATAGAACAGCTAAAAACCAAAATTGGCTCTCGTTTTGTAATTACGTCATTGGAATCATGAACAATGTGTTCAAAAGTTGTGGAATGATGGCAACTACTTGTCAGCAATGTCAGATGTGGAACCGGTAGCGTGTTTTTTGAAATAACACAACATTTAGGATATAAACAGAAATTATGTTTAAATCCAAACTTGGCTGCCGTTTTGTAATTACGTCATTGGAATCATGAACAATGTGTTCAAAAGTTGTAGAATGATGGGAACTACTTGTCGGTCATGTCAGATTTGGAACCAGTAGCGTGTTTTTCGAAATAACACAATTTGTGGTTTTACAGTAATAATACATAGAACAGCTAAAAACCAAAATTGGCTCTCGTTTTGTAAATACATCACTGGATTCATGAACAATGTGTTCAAAAGTTGTGGAATGATAGAAACTACTTGTCGGCAATGTCAGATGTGGAACCGGTAGCGTGTTTTTCGAAATAACACAACATTTAGGAAATAAACAGAAATTATGTTTAAATCCAAACTTGGCTGTCGTTTTGTAAATACGTCATTGGATTCATGAACAATGTGTTCAAAAGTTGTGGAATGACAGGTACTAACTGTCGGCAATGTCAGATTTGGAACCGGTAGCATGTTTTTCGAAATAACACAATTTGTGGTTTTACAGTAATAATACATAGAACAGCTAAAAACCAAAATGGCTCTTGTTTGTAAATACGTCACTGGATTCATGAACAATGTGTTCAAAAGTTTGGAATGATGGGTACTAACTGTCGGCAATGTCAGATTTGGAACCGGTAGCGTATTTTTCGAAATAACACAGTTTGTGGTTTTTACAGTAATAATACATAGAACAGCTAAAACCAAAATTGGCTCTTGTTTTGTAATTACGTCATTGGATTCATGAACAATGTGTTCAAAAGTTGTGGAATGATGGAAACTACTTGTCAGCAATGTCAGATGTGGAACCGGTAGCGTGTTTTTCGAAATAACACAACATTTAGGAAATAAACAGAAGTTATGTTTAAATCCAAACTTGGCTGTCGTTTTGTAAATACGTCATTGGATTCATGAACATGTGTTCAAAAGTTGTGGAATGATAGGTACTAACTGTCGGCAATGTCAGATTTGGAACCGGTAGCGTGTTTTTCGAAATAACACAATTTGTGGTTTTACAGTAATAATACATAGAACAGCTAAAAACCAAAATTGGCTCTCGTTTTCTAAATACGTCACTGGATTCATGAACAATGTGTTCAAAAGTTGTGGAATGATGGGTACTAACTGTCGGCAATGTCAGATGTGGAACCGGTAGCGTGTTTTTCGAAATAACACAATTTGTGGTTTTACAGTAATAATACATAGAACAGCTAAAAACCAAAATTGGCTGTCGTTTTGTAATTACGTCATTGGATTCATGAACAATGTGTTCAAAAGTTGTGGAATGATGGGTACTAAACTGTTGGTAATGTCAGATGTCGAACCGGTAGCGTGTTTTTCGAAATAACACAATTTGTGGCTTTACAGTAATAAAACATAGAACAGCTAAAAACCAAAATTGGCTGTCGTTTTGTAATTACGTCATTGGATTCATGAACAATGTGTTCAAAAGTTGTGGAATGATGGGTACTAACTGTCGGTAATGTCAGATTTGGAACCGGTAGCGTGGTTTTGGAAATAACACAATTTGTGGTTTTACAGTAATAATAATGCACTCTGGAGAAAACACTGCATCTAAAATATCTAAAGTCTAGCTGCAGTATATTATTATTCGCGAATGATCTTGATCATTCTCGAATTAAGCTGTTACATGCAGATTTCTCAACCGAATATTCTTCCGTTACAGATAATCAACTCTCTCTCGTATGTAGGTTCAAAGTTGAAATAAAGGTAGATAACTCAAATTTTGAATGCGGGTTATGGACGTTTCGCCCCAATATTAATATTTTGGGTTATGGACGTTTCGCCCCAATATTAATATTTTCCGCCCCAACTATATTCTGCGCTTTATCATACCTGCCAACCCTCCCGATCAGGGATTGAGATTAACGGGCGCCCAGTTTTTCGCTCTGGGCGATAAATGTATCATACACAGGTCTGCAGGTCGCCCAGGGCTGCCAGGTGGCGATTAGAATTTTCAGTTCGGTGTATTTTGACATTCCGATCCGTTTACCGATTTCCTGTTTATATTTCTGACTGGCGACAATAATAGTAAAATTGAAAAATGGGTATCATATAGTTACAAGTGTAAATGGACCGGTGTTCCGACCGGAATTCAAATACGGTGCCATTTCGTTTCCTTTTCTGATATTTATGATACTTCCGGCTTTCTGCCATGTGGAAATTTTTAGGAGCATCGACTCCAAAGGCTAAACAAGGACCTGCGGAAAAACGAAAGTACTATCAAGAGTATGATAAGTCCAAACGCATCGGAGCATATAAAAAAGCCATGGGAAGATGGCAGGCCCTGGTTGTATGATACGCAGGACGGAATGAAGTGTGCCGATTGTGTAGAGTTCGACAGGAAAAAAATCTGTATTTACCGAGGGTTGCACTAGTTATAAGCTTGACAGTGTAAATAATAATGACATTTCTGAATCTCACAAACAGGCCCAAGCCTTTAGTAATGCAAAACAAGTTCCTGCTAATAAATCAAAATCTGCCAAAATTATAGTCATTGACATTGGCAGTACCTATAGATCAACATTTCTGCAAAACCATTCGTCAATGTAATTGCAGATGTTGAATATCGAAAAAGTAAAGCAAGGGATAGAATAATCCAAATGTATATGCCTGATATATTCAGATCAACCATCACTCTTGACAGTCATTGTGTGGCTCATCGAAAAGTTAAGCTCAATCCCTGCTGATGTAAGGAGTCTCCCCATATTAAGACAAAAAATTTTGGAATTTTGTGCTATCATACTGCTTTTCCCGTTTTTCAAAGCATTCCGTGAAGTCGTCCTTAAAAAATTATAAATTGATTAGAGTGAATTCTGGGATAGCGATCACTTTGTAGAGTGGTCATCTGTCAACTACATTTTATCATGTACAGAACCTTTGTAGAGGGGTCACCTGTCAAACCCAGTCAGCGGGGATCCTAACGGCCAGCCGATTGAAAAAATTGTTGTTTACAAGATTTACTAAAATTATGCTGGTCTCGGGAATAAAAAGTCTTTCAAAATTATCGAATTCTTAAAACACAACTCTGGTGATATAAATAATAATAAAATAATAGTTAATTTTTTCAAGTTATTAATTATTTTAAAAATATCCTCAATTATGACATGAAAGATATCAGAAGCTTATTAGCTCACCTGAGCCAAAGCTCAGATGAACAATTGTCATCTATCTTCATCCGTCTTGTATAAACTTTTTAGCTCACCTGAGCCAAAGGCTCAGATGTGCAATTGCCATCTATCTTCGTCCGATGTGCGTCATGTATAAACTTTTCACATTTTTTATCAATTCCTCCAAAACTACAGAGCCAAATTGGATGATATTTGACAGTAATGGTCAAGTAAGGGGTTTTCAGATTTGCACAAATGAATGCAAGGATTATGTCCCCTTGGGGCCCCATAAAGGGGAAATTTGTGAAAATCTTTAAAAATCATCTGCTCTGAACCTACAAGAGATATAACTTAGATATTTCATGTAAAACACTATGGGCACCTTGTTTTAGATTTGCACATATTGTAGCTTTAGGGGCCAAAATGAGATAATGGCAAGGTACTTGAGGGGGAAATTGCAAAATTAATGTATTTGTCAATATATTTGAAAACTATAAGCTTTTTGTATGGGCATCATCATCATGTGTATTGGAATACTGTAGCATTTGCACAACGGTCATTTTGATATATGAATAGAGGTCATAAGTTCAAAGGTCAAGGTCATAGATGTAAACAATACTGAAATGGTTAATTATCTCAAAAACTGACTCTGTGTAGGCATGTATATTAGAATATTGTAGGCATTTGCCTTACGGTCATTTCCATATATGAACGAAGGTCATAGGTTCAAAGGTCATGGTCATAGATGCAAACAAATACTGAAATGGTGAATTATCTCAAAATGATAAACTTTCTCTATAGCATGTATATCAGAATGTTATAGGCATTTACACAATGTTCATTTTGATATGAATGTAGGTCATAGGTCTAATGGTCAAGGTTATAGATGCAAATGAATACTGAAATGATTATTGTCTTAAAAACTATAAACTTTTTGTATAGGCATATATGTTTAAAATATTGTAGGTATTGGCCTAACGATCATTTTGATATATGAATGAAGGACATGAGTTTAAAAGTCAAGGTCACTGATGCAAACAAATACTGACATGGTTAATTATCTCAAAAACTATAAACTTTTTGTATAGGCTTCTAAATTGTAGGTATTGACCTAATATTCATTGCGATATTTAGATTAAGGTCATGGGTTCAAATTTTTCTTTACCTTTTAGTTGTTTATAAAACAATATATTGTAGCTAGATTTCAGATATATTATATGTAGCATCTCTTATGACTAGTTATGTTATAATAAATTTGCAAAAAAATCCTTACATATAATTGGCCCTTACTGCTGAAAATTTATTTGGACATTCTCTTTAATTATGTCAATGACCATTGAACCTCTGCATGAGATATGTACTCAGCTGCATGTGAGCATTAAGGCTCATGGACCTCTTGTTTAATATTGGGTCTCCATGACGATGGAAGTAACTTTGACCATCCTTGATGGTTCCATACATGCATTTATTCGGATTGAACTATTTCCTACATGAATCCTTAATATTGGTCCAATGTGTGAATATTAAAACAGCCCAATGCTCATAGTCTGCACATTGCACACTACATGAACCCGCTATGTTGTGTTGGGAGCAATGCAAGGTGAACATAACAACCTCCTTTCAGTTACCTGACAACTTCATATACCTGACACTACATTGATGGAGACACTGAACTCCCTGTCTTTCTAATCTTTCGCGAATTTTAGTACTTTCAGTACTTTGATCTATAAACAGCTAAACTGGTAAAAACAAACGTAAAAAAACTAGGCCAATTTTATATTTGTTGGAATGTGACCTTGACCTTTGAACCTATGACCTTTATTTATATATCAAAATGATTGTTAGGCAAATGCCAATAGTTTTCAAGATAATTAATCATTTCAGAATTCATTTGCATCTGTGACCTTGACTTTTGAACGAACAACCTTGATCTATGAATCAAAATGACCATCATGCCAATACCTACAATAAACTGAAAAACCCATGCCATTATCACCTGAAATGTTAAAAATCATAGCATTTTTTCTCAAAGGTAAAAAAACTGGGATGTGACCCTGACTTTGATCTTGACATCAATTCAAAGAAAATTGCAAGACAAGATCAAGAGTGAAAACTCCATACAAGTACCTTCAGCCGTTGTTGAGGTTTTTATATTTTTACAAATTAGGAAAATTTACAGAAAAAATGCACAACTTATTTTTCATCCAATTTTCGTGTTACCAGGCATCCTAAATCCAAATATATCCAATCAACATTTGACTGCATGTTTTGATTTTATAAAGAAGATATCTTTTTGTCATTTGGCTATTTTTAATAATAGCAGCCATCTTGTTGGGCTTGGCCTGTTACCCAGGTACATTTATCACCAAGTTTCATCAAATTTGGCCCAGTAATTTTGAAGGAGATAATTAAAATGTAAAGTTTATGCATGACACACAACAGATGACATACAACGAACGGTGATAAATTACAGCCTTTGGCTCAGATGAGCTAATAAATGTTGGTTTACTGTAGTCAAGGCAGCTATAATAATTAATCTCTAATGTAGAGAAATTTAAAAAAGATGATGATGTAACCTAAGAAGATAATTATTTTCCAACAAATATCAGGAACATTTGCCCATCTAAAATACTGACCCAGTTTTACTGCCAAGTAATATTGTTAAAAATGGGTGTAAAAGACACACACACTGCTCTATGGAATAAATTCACATGGCCTTTCAGGCAGGTGAGCTAAAACCAGCAGAAACTTAAATTGAGTAGTTTAAAATATTTCAGGTCTCTCTCAATCTTCTGTGAATAGGGCCAGGGTTCTTGTAATTGTGAAAAATACCTGCCAAATAGCCAAAACTATGAAAATTAAAAATACTGTTGTTGTTAAAAAAAAAACTCTAAAATGGACAGATGAAACATGTTTAATTAACTTAACTACAAATGTATATTACTTTAATTTGTTTAAAGATTGATTTTGACTTGATTTATTTTGGCATTTTTATATTCATTTTTTCAGATATTTTTATTTATTATGAAAATTAGCTGTTTGTGAAAAAAAAAAAAAAAAAATTTTTGGTTGTGTCAGAATTAGGCCCATTATCAGCACCAAATATAACCCATGAGACGACCCTGCATTTATTTCAAAATACATTTTCAGAAATGAAAGTAAAATATGACTTTTAACCAGGTTAACTAGATTCAGATTTTATATCTTGAACCCTCCTCTCTCAAGCAACCCTCCTTCTCAAGCAAGCCAGTATTACACATATTTGAGACTGAAATAAATCATGGAAAACTTTAAACTACCAGAGTATTGAGAGTTTGCACACTTTCTCTCAAAATGAAGTGAAGTAAAAGTGTTTTATGCCCAGTCAAGATTCTTTCAATTATATCGAGACAATGAGCTCAGGAATGTGAGAGAAAACTGAAGTGCCAGAGAAATCCACTGAGTTTCGTTTGTATGGATGACCCTGGAATTGCAGAAATATATTTTACAAATTTGTTTAGATTCCAGTAAAATTTGGTAAGGAATTCACTGGAATTTAAGCAAAAAGCTAAAGCAAAGGTAATGTTATGAAAATCAATGGAATAAAGAAACTGATTCAGTTGGTATCAGTTAAGGTGGGGGGAGGGGGCAGGAAGGATATATCATTATATGTCTTGGTCAAACCCAGTCGAAGTTCAAACCCAGGACCGCCCAAGTTCTCAAATAATAAGCATAACAACAACAAATGACTTTATTCATTATTGACAATATGTTTAGGCAGCTACTAGGGGCGCTGATGTTGGTCTACACAGCTTATAAGATTTTCACCTGTGGCTGTATATAGGATTAAAGGGTATACCAGTAACAATTTTTGATTTTTATATATGTTATTCAAAAACGACCATAACCTTTTTATTATTTATAACAGAATATTTTTCCTGTTATTTTTGTAAATTATAGAAAAATACCTTTCAGAAATTATTTTCAAAAACAAAATAACTTTATGTTTACCGGGTACTTGAGTAATTTTAACGTTATGTATAGGGAATTACACTACCGACATTTTTTAAAAAAATTATTAAAAATAGTTCCAATTTTCAAAAAATATTTTTCCTGTTTTGGTTATTCAACAAATATTTCAAAGTTTCTAAATCAGTTTTCAGAATAAAAATAAGTTAATGTTTACTTGAGTAATTTGAGGTTTGGAATAAAAAAGTTGAATTTTTTTGTCACTTTCTGTGACGTAGCTGTCATAATATTTACCTGTGTATGACAGGTCAAATTGTAATATACATGTATCGCTGTTGAGGACCATATAAATCATGATAGAGATTTTATTTAAAACTTATCTATATTACCCAGAGCAATATTTTGTGTTTAAAATTATTTAATTTCTAGTTCTGCAATGATAACTTTTTTATGAAGAATTTTTAAAAAAAAGTTATAAATTTATTTTATTTCCATAAATAATTTTTTTTTCATTCAGTATTATGAAATTTAATAATGGTGTATTTAATTCAAATAAATGTTTTATAAATATTTCTAAAAAGTTGTATTTAAATATTTTGAATAAATTATCAATTGGCAAATTTCGTATTTATCAAATTTTAATAAATTAGGAATCCATAAAATTTCAATAATCATTTATTGGTTAACTTTTGTAAATTAATTTAATGATTAATGAATAATTACTTTCTTGATTAAATACATAAATGTCTATCATCTATGAAAAATTGTGATATTAAAAAATATTGATTAAAATCAATATATGCTAAATTTTTTGTTAAGTTGACAGAATTTGATAAAAAAAAGTTATGAAATTTATTCATATTGCTTTTGTGAGCAATAAAATAATTCATTGAGACTGAAATTAATTATAAAAATCTTTATATACCACAAATGACACACCACAAATAACATGTGTTATTTGTGGTATATAGAGATTTTTTAAATATTAAAACAATTAAGTGCCTGTGATTTCCAGGTATTTCCTTCATCAATCGTCATACATGAACGTAATTGACTAATCCCCCTGGTCCCGGTTTCACAATCATTCCTTAACTAAGATTTTCCTTAACTTAAATGTAGCAAATTTTGACATTTTTGGGAACTACGAATAAATATGTTAGTCAAAACTAAATGCAGATTTCACAATCTAGGTAAAATCTTTAAAATGACACGTTAAATTCCCCAATATTATCTTAACAATTAACAAAATTATAAAGGTTTTAAATTTGCTACATTTAAGTTAACTAAAATTTTAGTTAAGAAACGATTGTGAAACCGGGACCTGCTGGTCTTCCATAAGTTAATTACTGTCGGTGACAATCAACACTAAGAATTTATATCGACAGGATTAGGAATTGGGAATTGAAAAAGAAACCCAAGAATGATTTAAATTTAAAAGTTTTTTTTCTTTTGAAATTGTACATCGCACCCCAATGCTAGGATGTTGTTCATTGTTACCAAGTGTGGTACCGCTAGCAGTCGGTGTGCGATGAACTTATATCTACTAAAATTACTATCTTTCAAAATTTTATTTATTTTTTGAAACATGATACTGTCATACTCCCATGCTAGGATGTTGTTCACAGTTTGACACACACTTTTTGTGTGGTATCCTGAGCATTCGGAGTGTGCTTATAATTGTCCTGTAAAATTATTTAAGGCCACATTCTAATAACACTCAAATGGTACATATCAATCAATCAATTAATCAATCAATCAATCAATCAATTCATCAATCAATCAATTCCAGCTGCACCACTAAATCAAAAGCATTTTTAGAACTAGAACTAGTTGTTTTCAATCCTTATTTTTGCTGTTATATATATGTCATTTATTACAAATACATGTATCTATATTTAGTTTTCCACCTTCACAGTCTTCATATTTGTATTCTGCCGCCAATAATCCATTATTGTAAATAGTTAGGCTACAAGCATGTAATTTGCTTTATGCTAATAAAGTTATATTAATATTACCTATATTACCACATTTTTTCTTATTTATTTATTTAATTAATTATTTATGTAATTAATTAATTACAACAGCAGATTAATTTTCATTAAACGTTTATTTTAATTACTTTATAGATTATTTATGTATTTATTTTATGTATTATTTACATAAGAGACTACGTATTTAACTATTTTTTTATCCCATGATACTGCATTTTTTATCATATTTTTTATTTATTTACAAATCAAGTTCGTGATTCATTGGCCACACACACACACACACACACACATACACACACACACACACACACACACTCTCTCTCTCTCTCTCTCTTATACTTTTTTTTCATTTTAAAATATTGCTTGTGACAAATTGATGTGTACACACTTGCGGTTTTGCGTGTAGGGCGGTACGTCACTGATAGACCAAAGTAATTGAAAATGAGAAAAATGCAAGGTCAGACTGGGGATCGAACGCGGTACCACTTACAGTATAGTTGAGTGCTCTACCACTGAGCTACACAGACCACTACATGCTGAGGGCCACACTGGCTACCAAACCATGTAGAAAAAATGCATGGTTGGACGGGGGATCGAACCCGGGTCCTCCCGCACTATAGGCAAGTGCTCTACCAACTGAGCTACTCCGACCACTACAAGAGTCAACATATTTAAAAGAATACACAGAGCAGTGTGTGCCATTAACAAAAAAGAGACATCAAAGCTGAAAATTATTAACAATCAACCCGATTTGAGGATCTTCCGTTTGGAATGAATACATTCGGGCAACTAAAGTAACTTTTATTTCCTCGCAACTACAGTAACTTTTATTTCCTCAATGTTTTTAAAATACAATAAGGTAAATGGTAACCCTCTTCATAATCACGCCTGAAAACCCCGTAAAAGAATTACATATGGAATAATAAATAAATGCACTTACCTTGTATAGCTGTAAGACATTTGCTCCCAACATCAACACGTTGTATCTAGGATGTTGATTACACTGCTAAATCCAATATGTAACACATGAATTTTATAATCACAAATAAACAGCTAAATCCAAATGTAACACGCCGTGAATAGTCAAAATCACAAACAGCTAAATCTAAATGTAACACGCCGTGAATAGTCAAACTAACACTTTCACGTGCTCACCATTAAGACGCACCTGCTGGAAGTATCCGCTGGGGGCACGCTGACACTGATGATCACGTGGCGCTTGTCACAATTTGCAATGATAACCGGTCCAGTCGATTTTTTCCGAGGGGTTCAGCTGAAAGAAAAATTCAATCAGTAATCACTTTTGAGTCAGAAATTTTAAACAGAAATGAGATTAAAAATTATCAAAATCTTGACATTTTATAGCAAAGTTTTTCTTTAATTTAATTTATATCCCTTTGAAGAAACGCCCGCGTATTTATCAATTTTCATTAAAATGTAAGTAATTAGGTAATTAACTTAAAAAAAGAACATTTAAAATTGCAACAGAGTTGAGTTGAGTAATGGTGTTTAACGCACAAGTCAAGAATATTTCACTTATATCGATACGTCGCCAGCTATATGGGCGAAGGTGCAGAAATTTTGCCCGTGCGTTGCGCTGATGGCATTATACAGGGTCGGGCATCGGTGTTAAGGGTTCTTCCGTCCAAAGGAATCCGTGATTGTCATTTCTAAATGTCGCGTACGGGACCTAATTTATTCAAGTTCCCATCCGAAAGAACCGTGAGGTTCATTTCGTAATGCCGAGTGCTTTGCGAAAGACGATCACTACCCACTATTAAGCCTTGGGTCAGACCCGACCCGGTCGAGGTTCGAACCCAGGGGCGTAGCTTACTATGAGGCAACTGAGGCAACTGCCTCGGTAAAAATCAGTCGTATATTTTTTTCACAGAAATACGAAAAAATAGAAAAGGATAAAAATAATTAATACTCAAAATATGAAATTATTATGTTAAAGGTACCAAAGAGTTACTCACTTGTTGTAAAAGGAGTTTTGGTGTCGCATTGAAGAATTAGTTTTGAATTTTCCAGACCATTTCGTATTTTTCATTTCAAAGGTACCACCACATTTTGTACGTTAGTCACTGTTAATAAACTGCTGTCTTTTCGACGACTGACTGATGAAAATCTTGAGTGAAACTTGAGTTACTAAATATATAAGTTGTTTTATTTGTTTTTCGGGGGAGCTCCTTTGTTTGAAGCGCTTTCGAAGCTTCTAATTTTTGCCTCGGTTATAATTGGTTCCTTTCTACGCCCCTGGAACCCCACGACCCACCCCCATATCATCAATAAAAAGGGCCTTCGACGACAGAATTGCAGTTTATTGCGGAGCAAGTTGCAACAGAGAGTAAAATTCCACCTTTTTTGTCCAATACCACTACCTCTCTCTCTCTCTCTCTCTCTCTCTCTCTCAGAAAATCTGTTGACCTTGGTTTTTGTTTGTGTCATTCTGACATATAGGTCTATAATAAAAAGAGTAACAACATAGTAATGGCTACTTCGTATTGATTGATTGATTAATTGATTGATTGATTGATTGATTGATTGATTGATTGATTGATTGATTGGTGGTGCAGTGGCGCTCAGAGCAATGCGCAGGGAGATGTTCTTTAACGTGTCACATTTCCGATTAGGAGTACTATTTGGTAAAAGGAAAAGTCTCATTGCGGGCTCAAATACCGTTGGTAAAATTAGGCAAACCACGAAGGAGGAAATTAATGTGCCCGGAGAAAACCTTTAGCGAGAGAATTGACAAAGTATTTCATACTAAAAACTGCCCAATAGGGATTCAAACCTAGGCGGTGATCATCAGAGTTCTGGAGCGTGTACCAGACATGTTAAACCACAGATCGTTGTTTCTTTACTATGTTGTGTAACACTTTTATTCAAATTAAATGATTAGCATAAACCTCGAGAGATGGTAGAGAACTACCATGTACAATGTAGCAAACGATAATCATGATGGTCAAATAACATGTACATAATCAAAAACATACTTATCCATGTCCGAATCACAATCCAAATCCAGAAGCAAATTAAAAACTTGGGAAATGACAAGTTAGGTTAGACACATGAACTTCCACCATCCATTGACGTGAGGCCGGGTTCTCTGGAAGGTTAAGCCGTGTACGCAACAAGCAAGAATGAGTGTGGAGCTATATGACAAACGTGATGACTTCATTTTTCTATTTCCACGCTATAGTTTCAACTACGGGAACTTTGTACAACGAATGATGCTGGTAACAAATAAATTGTTGAGACAAACTTGAATATATCAAGGCTCTCAAAAAGTTTTATTGCTGGCATCACAATATTGTTTATAAGTATGATATTTCTGTATCCAATATGACGTCCCATAATGTTCCTTAAATTATTCTCAATTTCGATTACACATGTGGCGGGTGTATCTAGCTTAACAGGAGGTGCTTACAGCTACTACAAAAATATTAAAGCCTCTCATGTTAATTTCCATTGTGCCTTTGAATGAGGACCAAGTTCGTAAAGCTGCCAAAACTTTGTAGAACTTCTTAACAGATGATGTTACAAGTTAAAGTCTTAAGCTTATAGACCTTTTGGTTCATAACAAGATATTAAAAGTTTCTACTATGTCCGGTCACTATGAATAATGGTCAAGGGCGACTAGTTTTGCAAATTTTAAATGGTTTGGACATGACAACATGTATGTCCAATTCCGTTGCCATTGGGTTGCTGATTCTGGAGAAGAAGTCTTTAAAAGTTTACGAACAAAGAATGGAGGATGATGAACAATAGAAGGCAGAGGACGGGCAAAAATTTGCTTGCTCTGATGAGCTAGTTAATTGGTGGTAATTCTAATTGGTCCGTTAGCTGATTTACTCCAGACGTAAAGTGTAAACTTGATGTGTAACATTAATATGCAAGAGAGAGAGAGAGAGAGACCCAATAATTCCGACCATTCAGTCTAATATCTATTAACCACCTCATGGTTCCTAGAATAATTCTGCGTATAAAACTTGGCAAAATATGAACGTAGTCTGATAATCTGAAACGTTTTCGTCGAATCTTAATCAGCATTTACAGGTGATTACCAGTAGTCGAGTTGACACTCCCATATACTCAATACTTGAACCTAGAAATGTTTTTTCCTATGAAGTTTTTTTGCTGTTTTGTATTCTATAGGGTCCCTAGAGTAAAGTTAGGTTAGTTGCCCTGGAGGCAACATTGGGCAAATTGAATAATTTGCATATATCAAAGATGGCTGCCTGACGCCATATTGAAAATCTATCTTTTGTAAGAATTGTTCTACAATAGCTTGCAATATACCGTTTTATATGTTTTTAGGGATGAGGAACTTATTTCTGTTGTTGTTTTTAACATTTGGGACATTTTGAAAGTATATTTAACCATTTTGACCAGACAAGGGTTTATTATAATTAGATTAACTCAGCATATCACATTCAATGCTGGATAACTTAACCATGCATCTTGATACGTTTTGATTAAAAGGTCATAAATGAGGCTCTAACAATTCCTTTTAATAAGAAATTAAAAACATAATCTTTGGCAGCAGTGAATTGATTCGATTTTTACATAAACATTGATACATAACGTCATGTAATGAAGTATTATGGTTTCAGGAATCTGCAGCAAAATCTGTCACTGATAATGCACAACCTTCCACAAAATTGTTTGGTTGGAGTTGAACAGTAGAACTATTTTTTGTTTTTGTTTTTTGTTTTTGGTTTTATGATAGTTTTGATATTTTGATTAACTATTTCCACTCCGAATGGCCGCTATGAGACACACGTTATAAATACAGACTTCCATGTTCATCCATGAGGTATAAGTGAAAAGGTAGTGCACAGTGAAGATTTGGCTTACTTCTGTTGTCTCAACTTACCTAAGTTACCATCAAGCCACATCTCGACATCTAGACCTGAAACTGTTGTTTCACATATAAATTATACTGGACTGCAGAAAATAATACCCTTGCACTGTTTACCACCAAAACTATTTGTATCCTGATTAACAAACCCAATAAATAATTTTATTGGATGCTGGACATGTACAATATGCTAGTAAACTTTCTCAGTGTCTGCTATAAACACAAGCGTGTCCTGTCGAGAATTTTGCATGTCGACACCATAGTGATTATTAGGATGCTGTCTTGGTTAACCAGTTTGGAGTACAAACTGCTATCAAATTTGAAAAAGGCATGACTCTTTAGTCTGATCCTTTTAGTGGGTAGATTGATGCTTCTCTGATCGATTGGAATGAATATATTCATAGTGTGATACGGACCATAAATCAAAGAGTTCAATCCTCGATGTTTATTGGATATATATGACCAAAATGTATTGCTTATTCAAACTCTATCTAAATAAAAGCAGGTCATAAGGCAATTGTTCCCAAAATTGCTTCAAATGTGTCAATGTGGTGGATTCAGTTGCAATGGATGTGAAGATGGAATACGAGTACAATCAAGTCTACCTGATGAGTTTATAATGCCATCATTGGCTCTATAAAGATGATAAAGACAATTCGTTTCAAAGCGACGCTGTCAAGATGCAAAAACAAATCCAGTTATTGATCTTGGAAACATGTTTCTTTGGTTATCCTTGTTTGGACAGCAAGGGCAGTTTGAGCATAGCGTCTGCTTGCATTTGAAATCGGTCCTGTTCCTTTTTGACATTGGTTGAAAATAGTTGTCATTGAAAAAGGAATGAAGTCAGCTCTAGTCAAATCGCTTTGTGGAGTTCGTTCAACCAAAACTCACAATCACAATGATTCAGTTTTTCTACCATATCTCTTAAACACATGGCGATAACCCATCAGATTGCATTGCATCAATCCAGAAAAGGTCATATTGGTACCCAGACACTTCAAAGAAAATCTTGTTTTTCGACAAATACCATCTCATATTCTAAGAAACCAGGACAGAGGGAACACCACAGCAATATGTATACGATTGTGGGTTCGGCCATGATGAATCCGGCATAACTATGGTATCGTTTGTTCTCCAGGCTGCACAGACAGGCCATGATATCATTTGTGTGCTGATTGACGACACATATGTTTTTATTTCCCTTGTGTATTGGTGTATAATCATGAGAACAATGTGATGTACAGATAGAGTAATAGGATAGAAGTTTTTGAACATCAATGCAGCTAACTATGGTCTTGATTTAAGATGTCCCTAAATGCCAGGCATACATGCTGTAAGTGCCACGGTCTTGGTCTGAGATGTCTTGAACTGCGAGGCATGCATGCTCTCAGTGTCATGGTCTTGGCTCGAGATATCTTGAACTGCCAGGCATGCACACTGTCAGTGTGATGGTCTTGGATCGAGATGTCTTGAACTACCAGGCGTGCATGCTCTCGGTGTCATGGTCTTGGTTCGAGATATCTTGAACTGCCAGACATGCATGCTCTCAGTGCCATGGTCTTGGTTCGAGATATCTTGAACTGCCAGGCATGCATGCTGTAAGTGTCATTGGTTCGAGATGTCTTGAACTGTCAGGCGTGCATGCTCTTAGGGACATGGACTTCGTTCGAGATATCTTGAGCTGTTATGTATGCATGTTCTTAGTGGTTGTGATACAGCATCATAATTACAAACTCTTATTCTCCTCATTTAGCTGATGTTCTTGGTTAACAAAGATCACAAATAACTTTATGTGATCTGAACCATTCTTTGTTGTTCAGTATTGCCAGCCAGCAGGGAAAACTGTGACGTTTCCCCAGGCTCTTCATAAAGAACACCAAAGCCTAATAGTTTTAACTTTGTATCAAACACCATTTTCTGTTGTCGCACCTTTAGTTAATGTTGTGAAAGGGTACTGACAGTCAAGATCCTCCTGACAGTATGAGATGATAACCGATTTCGGATTGAAATTCATAGATCAATTCTCATTACATGTTATAGCGAAAGGATACCCGGCGCCCCAAGAACTTCTTTGTCATGTTATGTCAATGTAAGGCACAAAATCATAAGTGCAACACACAAGGACATGCTTGCCTAAAAAAATAATCCTGTACATAATTTTGTAACTGTTCTGGAGAAAGGGAGTGTTTAAATTTTTACACAAGGTTGAATAGTTATTTGACACATATGGTCAGTCATTATAGACATGATGGTATTTAATGTAAAACCTATGCTAGAATTGAGTTGCCCCTGCCCAAATACCCCTGCAAAGATGTATGACAATCTATTATAAATTTGTTTTTGTACAAAATCAATATTTCAAGATAGTGTCCGTCGGCCATCTTGTATTTATAGCTAATTGTGTGAGTTAAGTGTTCCGTATGTAAAAATTAACACCAGAAATGGGTTTCTCATGCCTGAAAACATCTAAAAGGATATATAACAACCTATTGGAAGATATTTTATATCGCAGTATGTATTTCAATTTGACGTTTGGCGGCCATTTTGGATTTATGTATATTGTGCAAGTTGCCCAAATTTGCCCAAAGGGCAACTAAGTTAGTTTTGTTCAAGGACCCATAAGGAAAACAAAACAGCAAAAAAACTTCATAGGAATGAACATTTCTAGGTTCATAAAATGCCTACTCGACTACAGACAGTCTTGTCACCTCAGTAGATGGTATAGTATATGGGTATTGATTGGTAATCAGAAATAACCTGTAACCAAATTATAATGTCCTCCATATTACCAAGTATCAATCACTCATTTTAAGGATAAAAATATGGAGTCAAGGGATTTTGTCAGCTTGAAGTGGAAATTAAAAAAAATACAACTACTAAGCTTGCAGACCTTCAAATGGGCCTGGTTTCAGCGGAATTAAATATTAACTTGATAATTTGGTGACTCCCTAATAAATGATGTTTCTAGAAAATGTATATTTTTGTAAAATGTGGTTGAAATCTCTGGAAATACGGGGCTTTAAGAATTATTTAATATGGTTTAGTAGATAATTTAAATACATCAATTGTCAATATGGTGGTACCCCAATCAATTGAGGGGATATTCGGGCATAAGAAGAATTGAAGAATTCATCCGCCCGAAGAAAAACATCCGGGTTTCTAAAAATGGCAGCCTCTATAGACTGGTTACGTTTCAGAAAATGAATTGCTCATTTGTTATTAGTGTATGTAGACTGCCACTACCGCTGACTAGTTGACTTGTTTTATGTTCTTACCGCAAAGCTTTTTATGGATATTTGGAGGGTAGGTACATTCAAAAACTAGCCTACATAATTGTCTACAGGACATTTCTAGACGAGTGACGTGATCTGTATGATACTATCCAACAGTATTTTTGTTCACAATCTAACTAAATTACTCAACGAAAATTGTCATCACTTTTGTGTTTTGTCTTTTAAGTGAATAAACAATATATAGAATGACAGAATGGGTAAATAACATGTATAAACTACATGAACATTTCGACCCCCGTTTCTCGTAATTTTTTAATTAAAATTACAAATTATTTGTAATTTTAAGTTATAACAATGGCAACTTATTTTTATTTATGAATGTTTTACTGTTTAAGGGGCATTTAAAATGAAGTTCCATCATATTGAAATCAGATAATAACATGATAAGACATTAGCTAGTGACTAGTATATCAATTATCATAATGTGTTATACTATGATTTTTTCGGTGCCTAGAAAATAAGCCCAGGGAACAAAATAAGCCCAGGGAAAGCCCAGGGAAGTTTCCCGCGCCCAGGAAGTTATAAGGCATTACATAGATGTGAAATTCACATATTTATTATAGATCATATCATATTTTATCATGTTAAAAAATTGTATCGATCTAAACCAGAATGACGAAGTATTTTATCATTGATTTTTTCACCTTACAGTATGCGTCGGTGAGTGAAGGGAGATAACTCACTATCATAGAATACTCAATTAATAACGTGGGGGAATGTTATTTATTGTCTTTCTAATTTTGGTTTTTGAATTGGATTCGTTATGCAAGGTGACATAAATAATTTAATAAAAGATTCCTGACGTACAGAGATGAGATTTAAAAAATAATAACGATGAATACAGTATATTTACTTTACAATTTCATAATCGAAGGTTTTTCTGAGTTTTAACAAAGTAATGTCTAATAACTGTTTTAAAGGACTTTTTGTGAATTTTTGGTTTGTCAGTAATGTATTGGCTAATACTAATACTATGGAGTTTCCCGACGAAGGACAGTAAGTATGTTAAACACATTTTAATGTTAACACTGAAATTATTGTTCTTGTTTTGTTTGGCTTCTTCTTTGAAATTAAAATAAAATCGTGTGTAAAACAATTTGCTGTTATCAAATTCTTTGTCTCAGGTAAGCCAGACAAGTCTGTTACAAGGTGAACACGTGCCGTGAATAAACACCCGCCGGCTATAACAGACGACCTCAATATACTGTGACAGATATAAAGCCTGATCAATCAGTACTGATTAATACTCCTAATTAACGGATTAATTTACATCTTCATTAATATATCCCGTAAAAGTGTTAGGAACTTTATGCATAGTATATATTTGTTTTGGTATTTGATCCTTATTATGGAGAAAATATTTCCAATCATGACATACCTACATATCTGTATTAATAAATAAATAAATTATAAATTAAAAGTTGTGTAGTCGACATGCATTACTGTACATGTTATAAATAGGGGAGTATTTGCCCGTTTTATTTTCGTACATTAGTGTGAATATATTTTATGGAGAGATTCAATAAATGATGATGGTTGTCATAAGAAATGTACGAGATGATAATTTCGTCTTTGTAATAAATATCTTATAAACTGTCACTCATAGAATCCAGTATCGGGTTAGTGTGTTAAATTCTCTAAGAAAAATGTTCTATTACATTGAAATCATTCGTCCGCATATTTACAGTATTGTTCGGAAAATGCTGTCATCTAACGGTGGAGAATCTCTCTCTCTCTCTCTCTCTCTCTACCAGATTAGAGGATCGAAAATGTCGACTTTACACCATAAAAAGATGGAGGGGCATTATTTAATATTAATTACTTAATGTACTCCTAAAAAATTTGCGGTCTGTGAAAAAATCGTTTCGAGCGGACCTATGTCTTTTGTGAGTACGATTGTTGTCTGACAAACACTAGAAATATTGCGATGAATATTCACACAATAAATACAATAGTCCCGATAACAGAAAATGGCGGGAAATGGCACGTGGCGACGGAATCTTTTCATATCTTCAGTGTAATTTAGGAAATCAACTTTTGAAAAATTCTCACCTTGGTTCATGAGTTTAAATTATGAAATATTAGTAGGTAAATAGATTTCACGGAGAAATAAACGAAATGTATACTTTCGTCCTTAATACTTTTGATATTACAATGCAGCAAGCCGCTAAATATTACCCGGACCATTTGTTCATAAGTTGTTGAATCAACTGTACACCCGGCAGTAATAAATCATAATATGTCTCGTTCACACTTGTCCTTCAACGACAGTAATGTGATGTAAGTTACAAATTGTCATACATTACTTCTACGGGGTAATGGAATAAGTAAATCATTAAAATGGTTTTATGATGATGTATGAATTTCTTAAAAAAATATTTTTACGATTATATCTTTACATAATAATATTCATTTATAGATAGTGTGTTTTTGTTGTATCACACACACACACACACACACACACACACACACACACACACACACACTAAGAGAACAAGTTCTACAAGAGTTATCTCTCTTTGATGATAAAGCCTAGCAGTCTTACGGTGTCAGAAATTCAAAGTCAAATTATTCCATTTTACTTTCACCAATCTCATGCATTTTTTAACAAGATTATAAATAACACATGTTTATCAGTATTTCAAAATCACAGACTTCTACCATGCATTGTAAACTCCTGGGCGGAAGAAATATGCATAGACTGTACAAGCATGGAGTCGCTGCCGATATCAAAAATTTCTCCATTTAAACTCAATCAATTTTAATGATTTTTTCACAAAAGTATAAATAGCATATCATAAGTAATATTACAAAATTTCAACCTTCTAGCATGTATAGAATACTCCTGGGCGCGAGAAACGTCCCTGGGCTTTTCCTGGGCTTATTTTGTTCCCTAGGCTTATTTTCTAGGTACCCTGATTTTTTGTAGAACATTAATTAATCAGTATGTATACCTTATTGTCTGGCTTATGGCGGTATATACGACAGAAAGATGAATATAATGTACTAATCCTTGGTTTAGATAATGCTGGAAAAACAGTAAGTAGATCTAAAATAGTCTCACTTTTACAGGGTATGTAAGGGAAACAATGGGAATTTTTCGTTACCAGTTGGGTTTTGTTTGAAGTAACATTGCCATCATGAGTCAGGTTCTGTTTGAATTGAACATTGCCATCATGAGTCAGGTTCTGTTTGAAGTGAATGTTGCCATCATGAGTCAGGTTCTGTTTGAAGTGAATGTTGTCATCATGAGTCAGGTTCTGTTTATAGTGAATGTTGCCATCATAAGTCAGGTTCTGTTTGAAGTGAATGTTGCCATTATGAGTCAGGTTCTGTTTGAAGTGAATGTTGTCATCATGAGTCAGGTTCTGTTTAAAGTGAATGTTGTCATCATAAGTCAGGTTCTGTTTGAAGTGAATGTTGCCATCATGAGTCAGGTTCTGTTTGAAGTGAATGTTGCCATCATGAGTCCGGTTCTGTTTGAAGTGAATGTTGCCATCATGAGTCAGGTTCTGTTTGAAGTGAATGTTGCCATCATAAGTCAGGTTCTGTTTGAAGTGAATGTTGCCATTATGAGTCAGGTTCTGTTTAATGTGAATGTTGTCATCATAAGTCGGGTTCTGTTTGAAGTGAATGTTGTCATCATAAGTCAGGTTCTGTTTGAAGAGAACATTGTCATCATGAGTCAAGTTCTGTTTGAAGTGAATGTTGTCATCATGAGTCAGGTTCTGTTTGAAGTGAATGTTGCCATTATGAGTCAGGTTCTGTTTAAAGTGAATGTTGTCATCATGAGTCAGGTTCTGTTTGAAGTAAATGTTGCCATCATAAGTCAGGTTCTGTTTGAAGTGAATGTTGCCATTATGAGTCAGGTTCTGTTTGAAGTGAATGTTGCCATCATCATAAGTCAGGTTCTGTTTGAAGTGAATGTTGCCATTATGAGTCAGGTTCTGTTTGAAGTGAATGTTGCCATCATGAGTCAGGTTCTGTTTGAAGTGAATGTTGCCATCATGAGTCAGGTTCTGTTTGAAGTGAATGTTGCCATCATGAGTCAGGTTCTGTTTGAAGTGAATGTTGTCATCATGAGTCAGGTTCTGTTTGAAGTGAATGTTGTCATCATGAGTCAGGTTCTGTTTGAAGTGAATGTTGTCATCATGAGTCAGGTTCTGTTTGAAGTGAACATTGTTATCATGAGTCAGATTCTGTTTGAAGTGAATGTTGCCATCATGAGTCAGGTTCTGTTTGAAGTGAATGTTGCCATCATGAGTCAGGTTCTCTTTGAAGTGAATGTTGTCATCATGAGTCAGGTTCTGTTTGAAGTGAATGTTGCCATCATAAGTCAGGTTCTGTTTGAAAGTGAATGTTGCCATTATGAGTCAGGTTCTGTTTGAAGTGAATGTTGTCATCATGAGTCAGGTTCTGTTTGAAGTGAATGTTGCCATCATGAGTCAGGTTCTGTTTGAAGTGAATGTTGCCATCATGAGTCCGGTTCTGTTTGAAGTGAATGTTGCCATCATGAGTCAGGTTCTGTTTGAAGTGAATGTTGCCATCATAAGTCAGGTTCTGTTTGAAGTGAATGTTGCCATCATGAGTCGGGTTCTGTTTGAAGTGAATGTTGTCATCATAAGTCAGGTTCTGTTTGAAGAGAACATTGTCATTATGAGTCAGGTTCTGTTTGAAGTGAATGTTGTCATCATGAGTCAGGTTCTGTTTGAAGTGAATGTTGCCATCATCATAAGTCAGGTTCTGTTTAAAGTGAATGTTGTCATCATGAGTCAGGTTCTTTTTGAAGTAAATGTTGCCATCATAAGTCAGGTTCTGTTTGAAGTGAATGTTGCTATTATGAGTCAGGTTCTGTTTGAAGTGAATGTTGCTATTATGAGTCAGGTTCTGTTTGAAGTGAATGTTGCCATCATCATAAGTCAGGTTCTGTTTGAAGTGAATGTTGCCATTATGAGTCAGGTTCTGTTTGAAGTGAATGTTGCCATCATGAGTCAGGTTCTGTTTGAAGTGAATGTTGCCATCATGAGTCAGGTTCTGTTTGAAGTGAATGTTGCCATCATGAGTCAGGTTCTGTTTGAAGTGAATGTTGTCATCATGAGTCAGGTTCTGTTTGAAGTGAATGTTGTCATCATGAGTCAGGTTCTGTTTGAAGTGAATGTTGTCATCATGAGTCAGGTTCTGTTTGAAGTGAACATTGTTATCATGAGTCAGATTCTGTTTGAAGTGAATGTTGCCATCATGAGTCAGGTTCTGTTTGAAGTGAATGTTGCCATCATGAGTCCGGTTCTGTTTGAAGTGAATGTTGCCATCATGAGTCAGGTTCTGTTTGAAGTGAATGTTGTCATCATGAGTCAGGTTCTGTTTGAAGTGAATGTTGTCATCATGAGTCAGGTTCTGTTTGAAGTGAACATTGTCATCATGAGTCAGGTTCTGTTTGAAGTGAATGTTGCCATCATGAGTCAGGTTCTGTTTGAAGTGAATGTTGCCATCATGAGTCAGGTTCTGTTTGACGTGAATGTTGTCATCATGAGTCAGGTTCTGTTTGAAGTGAACATTGTCATCATGAGTCAGGTTCTGTTTGAAGTGAACATTGCCATATAGAGTCAGGTAACATTGCCATTATGAGTCATGTTTTGATTGAAATAAACATTGTCACCATGAGTCAGGTTCAAGTAAATTTTAGACCAATGTTGGTGCTTGATTTCTTAAGTTTAAGTCAATTAAATGCATTTGCTGAAATATACAATTAAATCTTCTGTTTTGAAAAACGACTGGAAATTCTTTTTTAAAAATATTGGGAATTCTGTTTTAAAACTGCTGGAAGTTCTTGTTTTAATGCTACTGAAATTTTTTTTTTTTAAATTCATTTGTTTTGTAGACTTACCTTGAGCAGACAAAGATGAAGTTTACAAGTAATTATCAGGGAATGAGCTTAAATAAGATCACGACAACAGTAGGACTGAACAGTAAGCATAGTTACCATGGTGACTTAATATAAATAAACTTATCACATTTAATTCTTCTCACTGGGATAATCAATCAAACAAGCTAAATCAACTTAATACCTATACTTGCATCTGCAAGTCTGGATAAATCAATGGACCATGAATCCATGATCAATTTATGAATTTTCTATATGGGACCATTATCAAAACTTTTCTCAAAATCACTTAAGCATCAATACTTTACATAAATGTAGTGTGTGATATGTCCCATTAAGGCCTTAACAATAGGGCCATTTGGTAAAATAAGGGATCAATGTCTCTATGACCCCTTCTAGGATGAACATTGATAAATGCAAGTTGAATTTTTTCTGAAGAACTGCTGACCATCATTAAAGGAAAAAGAAAAAACATACTTCTGACTAAATCAAAACTGTTGATATGAATCTTGTTCTCTCTCTTTGCTTTGTTTTAATTTCTTTTTTTCTTTTTTTTTATTTTAGTTGGGAAAATTGACATTGGTCATGTGCGCTTGAACTTTTGGGATTTAGGTGGTCAAGAAGAGTTGCAGTCACTATGGGACAAGGTAATTGTTTATAATGATAGTGCTAGAGAGGGGTAGAATCACACACACACACACACACACACACACACTATAAAAATGAATTGGATGATGAATTTACTCCGTTTTACAAAAACCCAAGTAGTATAAAGTACCATATAGAAAATAATTTTATTAATGCATCAGATGCCATAAAACATACATAATAATATACAAAACGAAAGTAAAACATGACATCCAGCTTAAAAGACTTATGATACATGGTTAATTATGTAAATTAATAAAACTATATACATAGAATTTACTTATATTATGTTTTTGCTGGTAGTTACAACATAAGGTTTATTAGTTGATTGGTATGTAGCCACATTAAATGGTTTATGTACTGTAATGGGGGGGAATTTTTGTGTGGATAAAATTTTCACTTATTTTGCGCTAAAGAAATTAGCGCGAAAATTTTACCCACGTGAAAATGTCTACCATACAGGTTAATATATCATACATATATATATATACCATATACACCCACTTATATTGGTACCCTGAAAATTATACCCACGAGAAATGCAAGATTTCAGAAATCGTGAAATTTCCACCCAGCGAAAATAATCCCCTTTACAGTAATAACCTTCAACTTTCTTTCACAACTTTCACTCTCGTGTCAGGGAAAAGTAATCAGCAAATGACTTGTAAGACAATAGCCATCATTCTCAGAACTTGATTATCTTAAGACAATAGCCATCATTCTCAGAACATGATTATCTTAAGACAATAGCCATCATTCTCAGAACATGATTCTGTACAAATTATGCTTAATTGACCTTTGGTAATTACCGTAGTACATTACTTACTTAGCCCTCTTCATGCGTGTGTGCACATAAGGCCACCATCAGCTCTCTCCACAAATGTCTGTCCTTTGCCTTTTTTTCTGCTTCCTTCTACCCCACCCCCATCTCTTTAGTAATTAGTACATTATCAAAGTTTTGGTGTTGAATGAAATTTAGTTTTATTGTACAATTGTCCCCCAAATCTATACAATAAAGTCATGTTATAAAAATCATATTACAAATGTGTAATATCACTTATGTTTCTTTTGGTCAGTGACGTCATATGATTGTTGTAGTATATTATATAACATCATATTTTAGATGGCATGACTTGTAGTTTTGAAGCCATTTTGGTTCTTCTAGACTGAGAAAGCACTTTACAGATATAATAAATCGTCATTATCGAGTTTCCTATTTTTCTGTAAACATATTTTTTTTTTGCGGTGTACTAATTTTCGCTCTCAAATTCTCAACAGATTTTGTTGAAAATGTTGCATAAAAATAAGTTAAATAAAATAACCTTATGTTTTATATTTTCAGTATTATGCAGAATCACATGCTGTGATATATGTGATAGATTCCAGTGATACAGACAGATTTGATGAATCAAAAGAGGCTTTTGGTAATATAACTACTCATTTTTAATTATGTACAACAGAGAAGTTTTAATAATAATTCTGATATCAACATAAATATGCAAAAAAAATTAAAACTTTCACAGTTGTTCTTTCTGCTCTTTGTTTGACACTTTTGTTTTATAAAGTATGTTACATCATGTTTAAAACAAATTACAAATTCTGCAGATGAAAAGGCTTTGTTCTAAAGAAGAATTAAATTCCTTCAATACTAAATGGATATTTTACATTCAGAAGTAGAGTAGAGTAATGGTGATTTACACCCCAGTCAAAATTCTTACACTTATATGAAGTGGAACTGTCAAACTTTCTCACACACACACACACACACACACACACACACACCAGGTTTTGTCCTGAATGAGATTTGAATCAAGGCAGTGAGAGATGCTGTGATCCCAAATTTAGAAGCATGCACTGCACTGAAAAATATGAGGTCACACTGAGACATTTTCCTTATCTGAAATAGCAGATTGCTTCACCACTTATGATTTACAAGGTGTTCTGCAGCATGCAGCACTTAGGTTGATACATTGTTGAGTAGTTAAAAATGTATGTATAGTCAGTCTACGATCTGATGGCAGAGCATTTTATAAACACTGACGGGTTTAAATAACGCATAAAAGTGTAACTAGCGTCTCAACATATATAGATAATCATGCCAGCTCATGCCTTATTTGTTACAAATACCCTAATATTAAAATAGACTTGCTTTATACTTTGCCATCAGATTGCGGACGACCTTTAAATGTTGACAATTTTTTTTTAATTTATAAAGATAAATGGTCATCAATAAATCGTTGGAAACAGTTCCTCTTCTAACACTAGCTAATAAACAAGATTTAGAGGTAAGTTAATTAAATGATTGATTTGTCTGTTGTCAGGGTGATTAGCTGATTAGTGGGCGGATGGATTGATAAATGTGTTTGCTGGTTGGGTGGTTGTTAGGTTGATTGATGCTTTGATATGTTGGTCATTGGTCGGTTTCTTAATTGATTTGTTTACAGACTAGTTGATTGGTTTGAATCGTTACTATTCTTTTTTACATATATTGCATGTCTTGTGCCCAATTAGTACTGACCCATGAGTGGATTTTGAACCTACCTTAGGTAGTAAGAGTGAAGACTAGAGGGCCTGGAGAAAACAAACAAACTTTGTCAAGTGAACTGACAAATTTTCTCACAATAGGATCTGTCCAAGTGGGATTCAAACCTAGGTCGTGAGAGGTGCTGTTATCAACAGAAGTGGCCACTTTAGACCACTCTGTCAATGAGGTACCCCAACTCATAAGTGGTGCTGGGGTCCGTAAAACATATACATGTACTTTAGGGCTTAATAAGGCTACTGTGATATATTCTTCTTTAAAACTGGGACAAAATGCCTTGGTGGCAATATTGACTAAAATGTCAGCTATGGAATTGCATCAAATTATGTATGTCTTATCTCCGGAGGGTGGTTTTATACTAGTCTACAGGTTTTACTGTGTAGATCCCATGGATGATTTTAAAGGGGATTAAAGAAAATGGCCCACTATAGTAATGGAGTAATGGTGTTTTATGCTTTAGTCAAGATTCTTTCACTGATACTGGGGCGGTCAGTTTCTTGGACGGTGTGTCAGGAGAAAGCCTTCAGCAAACAAACTGATAAACTCTAAACCTAGTGTCTGCTTTAGCAGGATTTTTGTGTGGACAATGAAAAGCACTGTAATCTGTAAGCTGGAATTTAAGTCTATACTGCCACAAGACACTTTTCTCCAGTTTCAAAGAAGAATATATCACAAGAGCCCTAAAGTACATGTACATGCTACGGATCACAGCACCACCTATGGGAGGGGATTCTCAGTGACCGAGGGGTCTTAAGTGCATACTTCTGCTGATAACAGTACCTCTCACTATCTAGGTTGAATCCCACTTGGGCAGATCCTAGTGTCAGGATGTTTTGTAGTTCAGTTTGATGGTTTTCTCCAGGCACTCTGGTTTCCTCCACCATCCACTTTAATGTTAGCAAAATACTTTTGAATGAGGTGTAAATACCATCACTGCACTCCAATCTTACTACCAATGGTAGGTTTGAATCCTCATAGGACAGTTCCTAGTGTGAGAAAGTTTGTAAGAATGCTTGTTGAATGTCAGTGGTTTATTCTAGATACTTAGGTTTCTTCCAACATCCCTGAACTGACAGCTTTAATATACTAGTAAGTGAAAGAATCTTGTCTGAGGTGTAAAACTCATTATTTACCCTAAACATGAAGTGTAAAATAAAATACTGAATTTCATTTTAATAAAGTGATGTCAATGTGATCTTACATATTTGACATCAAAATCAATTTATTACACATATGAGGTTTATAATTTTAGACAGTTACTTAATACAGAAAGTATAAAGGTGTTCTTTGTTCTTGCTTCCAAGCTAATGCAATGTATTTTCAGTTAATGTTGTCACTAAAAAGTGAAACACATTCCTTTTTACATCACATTTATGGACAAGGAGATCTAAGAAAGGACCTTTTTTGGCCTTGTTGGGCAAGTAGTCTTTAGAACTGGCTTACAAATCACACTACCTCTCACTGCCTAAACTACCGGTAGTATCCCATTCTGACTAATCTTAGTTTAAGGAAATTTGTAAATTGGTTTTCAGAGACCAGTGACTTTCTGCGGCCAATCTGATTTCTGTGCTATTTATGAACTAACAGTATCATTATAAGTGAAAGAATCTTAAAGATGTAAAACACCATTACTCCACTCTAACACTATTTTAAATAGTTTCTTGTTTTTCTGGTAATCTTACTTTTTTATTCATGTTTATTTCAGGGCAGTATGAGGGTGGATAATGTACAAAAAATATTCATATCTAATGCTCAGCATCTTGGAGAAAGAGAAAATAAAATAAATGGTGTTTCTGCTCTTACAGGGTAAGAATCGTTATCAACTTTAACTTCTAAAAAACCCACATTCCAAAATTTTGACGGACATCACAAATATCAAATGCTGATTCACGTATATGGTTTATGTTTTAATTTTGATTTTGAAATTATCATTTTCTAAAAATGTGGGTTATAAGCACGGAATATGGTACATGTACCATTTATAATGTTTGATAAATTAACTCATGTAAAACAAATCCCTGTCTTAATTTAATGAAAATTTTAAGTTCAAAAATATTTGATAGATTATGATGCCCATGAAAGGCTACATTTGAAGCAGTATGACAAACGTGATGACTTTCTATTGTCGATTTTCCTTTTTTATGCAGCAATAAACCTGCTGCTTCTGCTCATGGTGCATTTGTTTCACAATTCATACATTAGAATTTGGAATTAGAATAAGGTAGAGTTTGTCCCCACTATAGGACATTTATACAACAAATTAAGGTGCTTACAAATAAATTGTTGACCAAGGGATATTGCAAGCCTAGGCTTACCAGGGCCCTCAAAAGGTTTATGGCTGTCATCACAATATCGTTGATAAGTATGTTGTCTCTGTGTCCTGAGGATTACCCTGAATATTTTTTTGGTGTTCCTTTCACTCTTAATTTTGATTACACATGTTGAGAGTTTAGCTAGTTAAACAGGAGGTGCTTACATTTCTGGAGCACCCAACCTCACTTTCCTGGTGTAAGTTAATGTGTTTAACCCAATTTGCCAGTTTCATAGTTTTTACTTTGCTTTGGGATTGTGATTTGGACATGGATTGGTGCCTTTGTTTTTGGTTTGTACAGATTCCGGCAGTATTTTGATTTTAATCATGACATATTGATCTTTATTTTAGAGATGGTGTTGATGAAGGAATTTTATGGTTGGTGGAGGCAATCAAAAGAAATTCACTTTGTCGACCGCCCATACAAAAAGATATTAGAGGAACTTAATATTTCATGTTAAATCTTGGTGCTCTCTTATATTTCGAAGTAGACATAATTAATTCAACTGACCATGGAATATGCTTTTTCAGGAGATCAGGTGTTCATTCATTCAAAAATTATGGGAGGAACTTGATCTTTCATGTTAAGTTTTGGTGTTCACAGGATAATGATTTATTAAAGTTGCCATGGAGTTTGTAATTTCATGAGATTGAATGTTCATTCATTCAAAAAGATATCAGACCAAGAGGAACATGATCTTTCATGAAGTCTCATTGTCCACATATATACTAGTAATATATTTAACTGATTAAGGAGTATGCATTTGAAGGAGGCCAGGTTTCATTCTGTCAAAAAGATATCAGAGAAACTTGATCTTTCATGTCTCATTTTCACATATATGTATCTTTAGAAATGGACATAATATATTCAACTGACAATTGAGTAAACATTTTTAGGAGATTGAATGCTTACTTCGTTAAAAAGATATCAGAGAAACTTGCTATTTCATGTAAAGCCTTATTTTTCACATAATGTATCTTTAGAAATGGACATAATTTATTCAACTCACTGTGGAGTATTGGTATGTGTTATCATGAGATTGAGGGTCCATTACAGATGTAGTTCATGTACAAAAAAATATCACAGGGATGTACATGTATATTGACAGTTAAGAGTTTAAGCCTTTGTGTTTTCATTTATTTTGAAAGTCACTCAACTGCATAGTTATTTGATTGTTACAAGTTGTCTTTTGGACAATGCAATTACCTTCTCAAGGTACCTTTTCTTTCCTTCTTTCGTTTATTTCATTTATTTCATTTTGTCAGTGTTTAATGGTGAAGCAATAAAAAGATAACAATTTACACTCAAACCATTTGAAAAAGTTTATTGATTTTGATTATTGACAGTCAGACAAATAGTGAACATTTCATATCTGGGTACACGGTAAATTGCTACAAAAGTAACAAAAGTGTGGACAAATTTTTGATTCACAGTACATTTTCAAAAGCAGAATATTCTATATAACATAAGGAATTTAGTACAGTAGAACTTCGATAACTCAAAGTGCGCATTTTATAGAAATTTTAAAACTAGTGTGCCTACCACGTGTCAGTCATTAAAATCCAGCTTAAATCACCTGAAAATTTGTTGTTATCGCCAGCGGCACAAAACTCGGCTTCTACTGAGAGAGTACACGGTTACACTTCATTGCCCATTACGACACAGAGTACTAATCCTTTAATTGATACTAATTAATACAGTAGCAAAACTTTTGATTTGTACCACTTCTCCAATCATTAATTGGATTATACGGAAGTATTATAGCTAATTGTCGATTAATTACCGTGTTCTCACTGAAACGTTCTATTGGTCACTCATTGTTAAAAATATTTCGAGTTTTAGAAGGTTGTTTTTCCCATCATTTTTATTTTTGCACCTCAACATTACTTCGAGTTATCGGGGGTATTCGAGTTATAGGAGTTTGAGCTATCGAAGTTGTATTTATATAGTTTATATAGAAAACCGGTTGGGACAAAATAATTACTTCGAGTTATCCGTGGTATTCGAGATATCGAAGTTCTACTGTATCATACATTTCTATGTGCATGTCCATTTTATATTATTATTCATACTTATGTTGATTTAATTCATAAGTTCTTTTATGTTGTTTATTTATTTATTTTATTTCTTGTTAAATATTTTTGTTCTAATTATTATATCATTACCTTACCATTAATCATGTTATCTGGTTAGAACTTAGAATATGTTTGTCAACTGAACAGCATACAAAAATTTGTTGGGTCATAGTCCGGGTCCTATCAGTTTGTAATGTATCAAGTTTCGGATATAATTATATTGTATTTGTACATTAAATAAATTCTGTGATACATAGATATTATTGATTTATTCATAAACATGGAATAATATTATCTGCATTAAGATGACTATTGTTTGGCATAAATAACTTATAATGAAAATTTGTTGAAATTGTTGTGCTCTAAATGATATAAAAGCCTATCAATTTTCATGTTGAAACATTTCATTTCAATATTTGCTTTCTGGTATTGTAAAGGTATGCTCAGACCTCTCAAATAGTATATAGAAGCAGATGTAAATATAGATATTGAAAGAAAAATTACAGCTGGTAAAGATTTAGTTGTATTGATTTCAAATCTATTTCAACTCTATGAGCCCAGAGTTGTTTCCCTTTGTTTTGTACTTAATTCAAACATTTCTTTCTTTCAATTGTTATTTATACTGCTATATTGTTATGTTATATATGAAATTTATTATTTGTCACTGTATGATAAAAAATGAGGGATATTAATAAATAATAGGAAATTTAGTCTTGTGGTAATTTTTGTGGACCAGGCCCACGTTTACAATCATTTCTGAACTAAGAATTTCCTGAACTTAGCAAAGATTTAGCAAATTTTGGAAATCTTGTTTTTGACAAAACTAAATACAAATGTTTTAAGCTAGAAGTAATCTTCAAAATGACACATTAATTTCCTGAATGTCTTGAAAATTAACAGTTATTAAGATTTGAAATTTTGTCAGATTTAAGTTAAGAATGATTGTGGAACGCGAGCCACTAATGTTTACAAGTTCTTTTTTTTAAACATTTTAGGATAAATTGATCTGTAACATAGCACATAAATCTATATATTTGTCTCTTTGGTTCTTAAGTAATTAGAAAAACTGGACACCTCTTTCCCTTTGTAATAGTACATGTAAAATGTAAAACTAGAGCAGTCTCTTGAGAGACAAATTCCCCACAGTGTGACCTTGAGCTTTGACCTACGCACCTAAATATTGTTTGCACCACATTTCATGTTGATATACATGTGTGCCAAGATTGATAAAAATTCATGCATAGATTTAAACATATAGATATAGAACAATCACAGTTTTACAGACAGGTAAACAGAGGGATAGATACACAGACAAACATGGTGATCTCTAACTAAGCTTGCAAGATGTATAACACAGGGGTGAAGTTTAACTGTTTTTATTTAGGGGCCCAGCTCACTTCATAGTTAAAATGTGTAAACATTCTGGGGCCCAGACTGATTTTTAGGAGCCATGGGCTACTGGGCCCCTGCTAATCGTCATCCCTGTAACACCTGGTTACTAGATAAGATATACCAATTATAACACCTGGTATGAAATCAACATGATGAGTTTAATAATCAAATGGCTAATAGTTAGTTGTATGTATGTCAGACCAAGTGAACTTATTACATAGTTGCTAGGACAATAAAACTGAAAAAGATGTGGCTATAGCAAGGGTGTCCTAGGGTACCACTTCAGGCCAGTAAATTTTAACTTGGTCAAATGAAATATGAATGCAACCAAACATGACTGGCTCGTAAGAAATTCCTAATCTGAACCATCGTTTGAAAAGAAATATAGTTTTGCCTGTGAAAGCTGATATCTGGTAGATATATGACATATCAAGATCTTGGGTCTGCATCAAGGCACATGAGCCTCTTGTTGAGTTCAAATTGAACACACATGCACACATATATGTAGTAAATGTATAGCCATTTTAAATTATAAAAAAAAGTTTTTCCAAGGAATTTTTTGTTGGCCTAATTTTCACAGATTATGCATAAGAGGGGTTATTTTAACTTGATTCTTTGAAAAGCTTCTCCTGACAAGCCTAATCTCCAGCTGAAATGCATGCATTCAATCCCTCTGTTTAAATTTTCTTGTTCTACATGAATATAGACATAATGGATTGTTGTAAGCTTTTTACATACTCCATACATGTGAATTGGAACAGTTACATAATGTTATATAAAAAAACAAAATATATCAGTGGCATTGACAAAACAGTTATTTACTGAGTGCATTATGTAATTTGTTTTATGTTGTATTTAGTTTGATAAATGTTAACCAATTTATGAAATGTAAAAAAATAAATAATTGAATCAGTGTATATATAAGTTGGGATTTAAAGGTCAAACAAATGTTGTATGTCTAAATATCAAGTGTGTACTAATCAGAATGAGTCATTTTGTAAGTGTTAATATTTTCCTGGTGGATTGAATCGCTAAATTTATGTTACATTTTGTCCTGCACATATGTTCATATGTAAGTTTGTCCTGCACACTTTTTACATGCTAGCTGGTTTAAAATTTGACAAAATAACTAAGACATATGTGTAATAATAACATAATCATGTGGGTAATAACTACAGTAAAACCTCGAATCATCGCCACCATTTGTTCAGTCATATTTTGGCGTTATAAAGGGGTTTGGCGATAAATTGAGGGAAGCTTATAAAGAAAAACATAAACAAAATGGATTTTGGGACTTCAAAATAGTGTGGCGATAAGCGAGGTGGCAAAGTTATCGAGGGGCATTATAACGAGGTTTTACTGTATAACATGGTAACCTTGATGATACAAAATATAATAAAGTATGTAACAGTGCACCCCTAAACACGCAGTTCCACTAACACAAAGCATATGTTAAATATAGCTGGTGATATCTTGATTTCAGTAAAATTAACTTGACCTAGTAATTAAAATCTTTAAATTAACCTTTTAACCTTTAAGACTCATTTCTTTTAGAAATGTCAAATGTTACAGATGATGGATGAGATTCACATTAACTCTGTTATTCACATTAAACCTTAGGACCAGGTGGGCTGATTGTTTAACCTGACCTTCACGTAAGAGATAATAAATTACCTGGCCTTTTGACCAAGTGAGCAAATCAGCTACCCAGGTCTTCTTGAATTCGACCAGTTGAACTAGTTAATTTCAACAAAATTTGAAATTGTCATGGTACACGAGTTTATGAATTTTGTATCCATAAACAAGGTAACAAAGAAATTAAGATTCGTTATAACAGAGATTGATTTTGCTGTCATATTTTTATATGAGTGGAGGGTATTAGTCTCCTTCAGAGACAGTTCTAGTCTTAATTGTCGAAGATAGTTCACACACACACACCAGACACCATCAAACCTGGGAGGAATCTGGAATCTCTTTTTATCGAAGATTAAACACAGTAATTATTTAGCTTAAGTGTTAATCATTATTTTTCTGTAGACAGAATATGTGCTAGACTTCACTGTGACTTATATACATATATATTACACATAATTGAAGTTTTCAGTTGGAAGGTGAGAGATTTCATTATCACAATCCAGCCTAAAGGAAATGTATCCAATGTTTCTGATGAACCAATTTGTCACCAAGTAATCTCAAAATCATTACTGGTATAAATGTGACAAGGCAATATTTAAATATTCTGTTAGGTTATTTTTACCATATATATTATCACCTCGTGCAAGTGGAGCATGAAACGTCAAAGTAAACCAGGAAATTTCTATCAACTCTCTAAGACATTAAAATGTAAACCAGGGCTGGGTACCTTTAGCTGGGTACCTGGGTAACTTTATATTACATAGGCGTTAAGTGTTGGCTTAGAGTTACCCAGCCCAGCATTGCAGGAATTTATGCACTAGTCACTTTGACCATAAAGGTCAAGGTCAACCAGCTTTGCAACTTTGTTCACTGATGCTATATTTATAATGGAATTTCTATTAACTTTCTAAGGGTTCTAGTTTATGAAATGTTTATAGATTTTCCCGTCAAAGACATTTACCGATATGGCTTCATGCATTAACTGATGAAATGTGTGGAGTCTCAAGTTTCTAGGAATTAAGTGTATGAGTATATGAAACATATGTTTAAGAGACTCGATATTGATGTCACTTTGTCTTTTAATGAAAAGTGAGACCAACCAGCTTCAGAAACTTCGTTTTGTGTCACACATGGATATACTATATATTAAACAAAGACTGTCAAGCCTTTCAGTCCATTACTTCAGCATTTTATACACACATTTATTGCTATTTTTCCTCAGACATTATCTTATAAAAGAGCATTTTCTACACTAATTCAATAGAAATAATCATATTACCTAGGTCTAGAAAAAAGTAAGAAATATTATTAGTATTTACTCAACCACTTATTGGCATTAGTGTACCATTAGGTATTTTGGGGAAAATTATCTATTGTGCCCCCCTCCCATCCCCCGCTTACTACGGGGTGAAATTATGACTTTTAGCAGGAAATTGTAAATGGTAATAAAATTAAAAGAACCGATTTCGAAAATTGAATACTAGTAAGTTGTATTTTATATACCATAAATTCTATTTTGGCGGTGCCGTTTTACTATTTATTGAGTATTATTTACATTATAAAATAAACTTGATGATATAAGATATAATCGATTTCATGATATCATAAAATTAGAGTACCTAGCAATAAAAAGTCGCACGATACACAGAAGGTTTCAAACCCAATGAAATCCAAAGACTGAGGCTCCAGACGAGAGGTCTTTTTGTGTTACAAAATAAAATTATTCTCAAAATTAAATGACTGTATTTGACTTCTCGTCTGAAGCCTCAATCTGTGGGCTTCATTAGGCGTCCAAATTGCCAGTGTCGTCAAAATTGGGCTTCATTAGGCGTCCAAATTGTCAATGTCGTCAAAATTGGGCTTCATTAGGCGTCCAAATTGTCAATGTCGTCAAAATTGTCAACATTTAATGATTTGGACATAAGACGTTGTAACTTTGCCGCCTCATGAAGCCTTGACTTCATTAGCCATTTGACTTCATTAGGAGTTGTTACAATGCCCTTTGGTTCATTACAAAACGATGTTATGATGTTTGAAAAGTTATTGTGACTTTCAACATCAGCCAGAATCACGAAATTACTAGAAATTTATTGATTAATGTCATGTATTGATGTCCCAGCTTCCGATTTTCTTGCTTCATGACAAAAAATTATTAAGGTTTGGCTATGGTTTTGAATAAAGTCAAGGTCAACCAGCTTTTCCAACTTTATCACATGTTCAGTTCAAGTGCTGTTTGTCTATATAAAGTTTTAAGCTCGAAAACTTTTTTCACTGCGGCAGCAATGTGTTTAAAAGGTGTTCTACTAAAGGTGACTTGATTGTGTAAAAAGTAAGGGTGGACTAGAGTATTCAAATTTGGTAGTGCTTACTTAGTACATTGCACTATAGTCAACAACGGGGGACAACGGGTGTTTTATTATTCAAGGACATTGGTAACTCAGTAGGAACGCCAACCCGGCTTTTTCCGAGAATTGTGTTTCGGTTTTACAAATTTTTATCCTTCCGCCGTTTTGAAAATTGGGATTACTTTTTGACAAGTGTCTGATGGCCGAAAAAGTCCCCCGTGTTTAAACTAACGATAAAACATTATAAAATAGTTCAGCGCCGTGCACCAGTGGATTATATACCAGAATAACCGATATTTTAGAATTTGGGTTTAAATTTGATATAAACATTATTATTCACACAAAATATTCGATTTCTTGACGCCAACTGATGTCGCAACAGAAACCCTAGGAATTTTTTGTCAATCTTTAAAACTTGGACACTTTTTGTGTAAAGAAAATTATTTGATGAATTATATATCAAAATGTGCATTGCAAAAAGATCTTTCTTTTGATATTAAAATCATTCTGGTGCACGCGCGTTACGATAAATGGGAAGGAATCTTCTGAAGAACAATTTTTTTAATTTTAGTCAGTGACTCGTTTTTATCTCTGAATTAAGATATTAAAATGTAACCGGAATTGTTAAAAGTAGTTGTGAACGAGTTTCATATATTCTGATTTTTTTATGTTATAACTTTGGTCATAACATCCGATGATATATTGAACACAATTCCCGATTTTGCCTCGTTGAAAGGTTCGCCATTTTTTGCCCAATTTTATCTCATTTTTGCAAGTTCACAAATTTTAATGAATCCCTACGCCAGCGGCTTTGGCGTTCCTACTGACTAGTGTTGAAGGAGGTAAAACCAACTTTAAACTTAAAAGGGGTTGGACCAGGGAACAATTTCTGTCTAGTTTCATTGCATTTAAATAATAATTAAAACACTATAATTAAGATGTTTTGGTTCATTAGCAGAAAAAAGTCCGAATTTGCTGCTAGTTAAAATCTTAAATTCCTCAAAAACTAAGGTAAAGGCAAAGTATTTCCTATGCTAAATTTGGTAAAATATATTTTTGTCATTTATGTATCTTTTCAACATCTTGAAAAAATTGGTTTCACAATTTTGGCCAGGCAAGCACTACTGATGATGAATTTTATTCCGAAACGGCCATGTAGTGCTGTAAAATTAAAACTGGTATAATTTGTACATATCCCCCATCGTTTTACTATCGGACAATGGCACTGGAATAACTTTAAGTTACTAAAATACTAATTTTCTAACTCACATCATCCGAAAATATGAAAACATACTGTTAACCGCAGTCACCTGTGGAGAGAATTTAATGTTAACGTATCACAAACAATGTGTTTAATGACCGTGTTCTACTAAAAGAGACTGATTGTGAAAAAGTAAGGGTGAACTTGATGTTCAAACATGGTAGTGCTTAGTACATTGCACTAGAGATGACATGTCCTGTTAACCTACTCTTTAAGGTCGCTGATAACTAATCAGTCCTAGGAACAGGGGTAAAAATCTTACTCAGACTGAGTATCCATTGAAGTCTGACCAACTGCTGTTATTTCACACCCACTAATTTACACACTCTTTGAGGTAACAATAAAGTGGTCACTTGAAGTGAAAGTAAGACCTGAGGGGTTTGATCATGGTCAAATTCAATTTGATCTTTAACTAATCCTATTATATAGATATACAGGATGTAACATCTTTAAAAGTTAACTTTAGATTACATTTCAAAATAGCTTGATGAATGAATTCTAATAATTTTGGTAATTTTTTTTATTCAATTTATATTTTTTATTATATTTTCATATTTCAAAGACTTTTCATTTATGATAATACACCTTCTTGACATTTCACTGTTATATACAAATGTAATAATAATAATAACTGTTAAATAATAATAATAATAATAATAATAATAATAATAACTAGAGATTGTACCTGGGATACCAGTTACGTATGCATAAATGATATACGGCATATATCCGGTGAAAAGACCCTACTAGGGTCTTATTTCTTTTTCAGGTTTTTCAACCGTCCCAGAATATAAATGTTTTAAAGGGTTTTCGTATGGGAGACATAATATAAATAGGGAGATGGTTATATTTCATCCAGAGAAATGCACAGTGTTACATATTTCCAACAAAAAGACTCCTCTCATCAACAAGTACAGACTTAATGACCACATACTCAAAAGGGAAGATAACATCAAATATCTTGGCGTGACCATCAGCGAAGATCTGCGATGGGATAAAAATATTTTAAACATCACTAAGAAAGCCAGTCGTTCACTAGGTTTTATTCAAAGAAATCTGAGGCTGCAAACCATCTTTCCATGATGTATAAGATCAGCCATGGATTGGTGGACATCCCTGCATGTAAATACCTGAACGTTGCTGATAGACGAACTAGAGGCTCACACAAATATCGCCAACCACCAACAGCTCGAGAATACTATAACTGGAGGCTCCCAGGAGCCTATATAGCTCACCTATGTAGAGTTGTTGCAGAATGAAAATCAACAGATTGTCTAATGTTTAAATAAATGCTTGAAATTTATTACACAAATATTTATTTCAATCACAAAATTTCAATATTATTTCCATTCAACACTAAACCATATTTCAAAATTTTGAGACAATACATACCAAGTATCATCGACTTTTCATGTATAATACCTGAAAAATTTTCCTTATCCAAAAACTGGTCAATGGACCATGAAATTAAGGTCAAGCACAAAAGCCATAAGGCAGTCTGACTGATGTACTATAGTGGCCACATTGAATTACGTGTGAACTTGTCGGACACAAAATTTTAGGTAGACCACACAAGGACTATTGTCACAAAATTTGGTTGCAATTGGCCAAGTGGTTTCACAGGGGTTGATTTTTAAATGCCGATGTTATTTTAAAATACCAAATGTAAAGACCCAATGACTATTGTGCCCGAGTTTGGTTTCAATTGACTCAGTAGTTTCAGAGAAAAATATGTTTGAACGTATTTTCCCATAGGGTCCAATGTTAACCTATGTTCCCCGCTGACGATTAGTGGAGACTTAAAAAAACACCGGTTTCAGAAGGTACCATCTAAGGACTACTGTGACTAAGTTTGGTTCCAATTGGCTCAGTAGTCTCAGAGAAAAATATCTTTGAACATACTTTCTCATAGGGTCCAATGTTAATCTATGGTCCCCGCTGGTGGCCATCTTGGATTAGGTGCGGACATGTCGGACACAATTTTTAAAGTAGGCCACCCAAGGACTGTTGTGATAAAGTTTGGTTGCAAATGGCCCAGTGGTTTCTGAGGAGTTGATCTTTAACGACGGACAGACGACGGAGACGACGGACGCCAAGTGATGGCAAAAGCTCACATGGCCTTTTAGGCCAGGTGAGCTAAAAACTCTTTCTTAATTCCCCACGAACCATACGACAGTGGAACTGCCTCCCATTATCAACAGCAACAGCAACTTCATCAGAAGAATTTAGGGTCATACTTGACCACAAGGCCTTCCTCCACCAGTAACAATGTAAATATGCCTAAGAAGGTTTTTAGCTGTCTTGCCATGAGCTGGAGTACTTACACTCATTGATGAGGCCTACTCCTGTACCAGAAGAATAAGAAGAAGAAAACATGTGCAGAATTCTTCAAGAGCAGTTATAATGTCCTTTTTTTAAATTTTGCATTGTTTCAAGCATTAGGAGAGAGAGAGAGAGAGAGAGAGAGAGAGAGAGAGAGAGTTGATATATTTTCTTCATTTAAAAATCATTATATTCAATAACATTGGACTGATATTTAACATCTACCACATATGTACCAATTTCACAGATATGTCCAAAAATGATTAAATTGTCATTTTTAGGCTATTTCTTCAGTCAAATAAAAATTTAATGGTACAAATAGAAGTCCTCTCAAAATGTTTTCTCTTCACTACTAACTTACATACCCTAAAGCAGTTTTAAGTTGGTCATTCCTTAGTGGTTATTTAATAATGGGTTAATGTTTATGTATTGATAGGGGATTAGTATCCTACTGTGAGTCAGAGCAAGAGAAAAATCTTAGGTATACCCCCTATTCCTAAGACTGTAATAACGAAGGAGGTTAAATTTAACAAACTTGAAAAGGGTTGAACCAGGGGACAACTCCAATCATTCAAGTTTCATTGCCATCGGTTAACTGGTTATATACGTGTAAATAATTATCCAAACACTATATGATGGGTTTTCCATTAGTAGATAAACTAGAAATAAATTCCAAAAAGAAGCGAAATACAGAAAATTTTACGGAGTGTACAGACATTTTGAAATAAGATTTTTAGCAATGTCTGACAATTATATTTTGTACATTAGGTCACTTCCTAATAAAATGATGCCACTGTAAATAAAATATTGATTTGTTTGTGAAATATGGTTACAATCTCTGGAAAACGGGTTACCGGTAGTAATAAATAAATAAATATTAGTGACTATAATTTAGATAAAGCTATAAGATAACTATATATGATAGCCCGTCCTTTGATAGCTCTCCTACAGTTTCCAAACCTTCTGTTTAAGAATGGCATTGGAATAAGTAATCTTGAGCCTAATAAATCAGACAGTTAAAGTTGAAAGTTCAATTTTTAACTCGCATCATCCCACAGTAAAAAAAAACAACATACTGTTAACAGACCACAGCCACATGAGGAGAGAATTTAATGTTATCATATATACAAAACAAAAAATCAAAAATTTGGCAACAAAACAAGGATTTCTTTCTCTGCATCTAAGTCATGATACGTAAGATGTTCAATAAAGAGTATCTATACTTATATTACTTATATTAAGATAAACATGTGTGTACAAAATGTATTACTGTTGAACCATGCTATAGACATCTCATAACTTATGTTACAGATCTGTCAAAAGTTCAACTGACACCGGGGTAACGAAAAGGAGACTAAGCTCGTGTGCTGGGCAACAGAGATATGGACGGCTTTTGACTGGAAAGATAGATATTGCAGCTGCCGAAAATTTGTCGCAATATAGCTAACGTAGGGCCAAAGTGAGGCACCAATTCACAAGCTTACTATCAAACTTTCAAACATATTAGACGATTAATCTATAGTACAGACCTGTCGAAAGTTTAGCACTGAGCTATTAAAAAGGAGTCGAGGCTTGACTGTCGAGATATGGATAACTGGTGACTGAAAAGAGGACAAGGGATAGATAATAGCTGCCGAGATATTTGGAAACGGGGCCCAATATGAGCTGCCGATTTGGAACTAACTCGTTAGCTTAGTGATAAACGACAAAACCTGTCCTGTGCTCTAAACATTAATGAATTATTAGTAGGTAATTATTTCGTTTAACCATTTCAAAATCAAAGTTATTTTTGGAGTAAAATGTTTCTTTCTTTCATAATTAATTTTACTACTGTGCTGGTTCTGAAAATACAACCAACTTATCCTTGCTTTGTAAACCAGATAAAAGTACTGTGTAAGACAATCCGACCTGGTTTCAAAATCATTTTTCCTTAACTTAAATTTCGCAAATTTTGGCAATCTCTGTTGAAACTATGGGTGTACATTTTTTGATGAAACTAAATGTAGATGTTTTAAGTTTGAAGTGGTCTTCAAAATGACATCTTGAATTCTTAAATATCTTAGTAATTTGCAAAAATATTAAGATTCCAAATTTGCCAGATTTAAGTTATGGAAAATTTCAGTTAAAGATTTAATTGTAATACTGGAGCCCGAGTCTCACATTTAGGGGCTTAAGGTGGCATTTTGGAAATCACTTGAATTGATGAGTGGCTTTTCTAAACAGGAAGGCCATGAAAAGCCTGCGTGCTCATACAAGTATACTTTGCAATTTTATAGAACGTTGAGTTTTTAAATATAGTTTGTACCAATGACCTACATATTGATCTAACATGACTGCTAAATGAATTTGGCTTTTTGTCAAGACGATCAAGCTTTTAGAAGACTTGCTTAAATCCGGGGCTTCATTTTTTATGGTGACCTTGTGCCTTATTTACAACATCAACATGACCTATATGGAAACCTGACAAAGAGCTTGTCTAGCGGATCTCTCTCTGAGCAAGATTGTAAAAACAAAAACAGATTGAACTCAAAGTGTGGCTTTTATTATGTTAACAAGGACTTTCTATGATTTGACCTACTCCTACATCTTGACCAAACATAAACTTGACATGCTTTTGTCAAGAGGATAATTCTGAGCAAGTTTAGAGAATATTGAATATTTGGACTAAAATTTGGGTTTTTTAGTGTTAACAAGGGTTTTCTATAGTATGACCTAATGACCAATATACTGACATAACATGACTGATAATATGAATTTGAATTTTGTCAAGAGGATCATTATGAGCAAGTTTGAAGAATATTGGAATAAAATTGTGGCCTCAAAAATGACAATAAAGGGTTTCTCTGATATGACCTACTTATTTACCCACCATGAACCATATACAAACCTGACCTAGCTTTTCTCAAGATCATTCTGAGCAAGTTTGAAGAGAATAAGACTGCAATTTTGGCTTCCAGAGTATTAACAGGTTTTTTTAAAAATATAATTTGACCTAGTGACCTACTTATTGATCCATCATGTCCCATATACATATGAACTTCAATTAGCTTTTGTCAAGAGGATCATTTTCAGCAAGGTTGACGGAGATTCAATTAAAATTGTGGCCTCTAGAATGTATACAATTTTTTGTTGACATATGGCATACAAAGACTTGTTGACCACTTTGTTCTTAAGTGAACTAAATGATCAAAGGGGGATTCTTGTTGATAAACTCTGATAGGATTTTTATCTGCCTCCCCTCTACAACAAAGTGTTTTGGTTTATCCAGAGTTGTCAGTTTTCACATGTTCCACTGTATATGTTCTTTCTAATGACTAATACTACCCCTGAACAACAAAAGGCTTTTTGTTTACCAAGGGTTATGTTTATACATATACATGTTACACTGCATTGGTATATGTTTTCATATACATGTGTTACCATCTGACCACAACACAGCCTCCCCTCCATATTAAACATGTTAAACCTTGATTTACCAAGGGTTCTGTTTATACATGTTTCCCTGTATAACTTCTTCATAATAACCAAAGCCTCGATCCCTGAAACAACATGTTAGGTTTTTTGTTTACTCTTGGTTCAGTTTTTACATGTTACACTGTACTAACATGTGTTCTTCATACAAACATGTTTTACATGATAAACACAGCACAGCTTTCTTGTCAAGGTCAACAATCTGTCCAGCACATTTTGCTGGATTGTGTTGACTTTGCACCTACAAGGGATACTTTTTATTCAGCAATATCAATGCAAGGTCTTTTTAGTAATGTCAGTGGACATCAAATTTTAAACTTCCTTCGGGAAATTAACTTGTATAATAAAATATAATTGTTTTTTTTTTAATTTTTAGTTTTATATTTTAATAGTTTGTGTTATTGAAACTATTGTATCTTTTACTTTTTCTAGCCGCGAATAGCTGCAATATTGCTGATGCGGCTTTAAACAATAATTCACTCACTCACTCACTCAGCACAGCTTCCCCTCTTTGTTTGGTGTGCCCCGTATACATGTTGAACTACACATGTTTTACACAGCTAGCTTCACCCGTGGGTTCAGTTTTTACAGGTTACACTGTGCTGGTACATGTTATGTTGCAGTGCACCTTATATTATTGTGTAACAAGCAATAAACACTAATTGTCATTATTCTGTGTTTCTTAATAGTTACTTTACAACTGTACCTGATAAAATATTTAGTTAGAACAATATCTGCCACGGAGTCATAAAAATTACTGTCACGTTGTATATGCCTATACATGTAACAGTGGTGTAGGCAAACAATATTGACCTGTCAGCTTGACCTTTCATTGGTAATATTCAAATAGGAGGGTCCACACATATATACAGGTGATGTCAGGGTTCGCAGTTAATACATACATAATATAGGTGTTTCTCTTAAAAAACCATTTTGTACTTACGTTCCCAATACATAAATGTACTCATCCATAGTTAATGTTTAAATTTAAGATCAAGCAGACAGGTCAATGTTGTTTTACTATACCAGTAGCCTATTTAGACTCATCAATATATAATGACAAAATACTGTCAAGTTATGGGATGAAGTTTTCCTTAAAAACTTCCAGTAAATCTCTTATTGATATATTTTTTTCAACAGCAGGTGAAAATACAGGTCCCAGTTTCATGATCATTTCTTAACTAAGATATTCCTTAACTTAAATTTGACAATATTTCAAATTATTATTATTTTGTTAATAGTTAAGAAAAATCTAAGTTAAGAAACAATTGTGAAATGTTGGTCCAACTGTTGTTTGGCACTGTATGATGTTTATATATGGTACATAACCTTTACATGTTCAAAAGCTGTATAGACAAGCAACATTGACCTGTTCACTTGACCTTTATGTATTAAATGTAATTTCTAAAACTACCCATGTATTGGATGAATATTCCTAATAAAAGGTCAAGTGGACAGGTCAATGTTCTTTGTCTATACTGCATGATGTTTATATATAATACACGACCTTTATATGTTCAAAAGCTGTATAGACAAACAACATTGACCTGTCTGCTTGACCTTTAGTTTATAATTTATATTTATTTATTATGAAGCAGTGTGTTTATGTTTAGGGAACACAATTGTTTATTTCCTGTACCTAATGAGAAAGATGCATCGTTTATGTATTAACTACAAATCCTAACACTACCTATGTATTGGGTGGACCCTCTAATGTGAATATTTTACAAATAAAAGGTCAAGCAGACAGGTCAATGTTGTTTGCCTATACATACAGGTGTCATCTGTAATGACAATGATTGTCAGTTTAATGTCTACATGCAGTCTGTCAGCCAATGTGCAGAGGGTATACAATCTGACAAAATACTTTTAACCAAAATCAGATTCTTAATCAGTGTTAAATCACTTTATAATAAATCTTGCACATACTATAGATAAAATTTATCAGCACTTGAGGATAACTGAAAATATGGAACCATAACCCTAAAGAAGTATACCGGTATACAAATTCATATATTTATCAATATGAATATATCATGTAGTTAAAAATCTTAATTTAAAGTTAAAGCCTCTTTTATACTGTAAATCTGAGAGATTATCTGATATAAGTTTAGTTTATTGAAATCATGTCTGACCCTCTGAATGGTAAAATCCATATTAATCACAATACTGAAACAGATCACCTAACATGTCATTTGTACTCCGGCATTGTGTGGAAAACTTTGTAGGGGATTCATGATGGCTTTATACAGACATGCCACAATACAGGATCTTAAGTGTTCCTCTTATATTGAATTTATTTAATGAGTTTAATAAATTCAATATTATATAAACACAAATTCATAAATCGACTTATTGAAATTCATCATTTTTGCAGAAATTTTGTTCCTCAGTGTAGGAAAACAGTCAAAAAATGGCAGAAATAAACACAAAACACACAGACAAAAGACATCATCATTACATGTTTCAGCAATGAGATGATAAATCGACTGAATAAATGTGCTTTTACATCCCAGTCAAGAATATTCTATTCATATTGAGACATCACCAGCAATAGGTGAAGTGGCAGGAATTTTTACCTTTGCAATGCGCTCAGGGCAATGTGCAGGGAGGGTTCTTTTCGTGCCACACCCACTATGGGATGACATCAGTAACTTACGAGATCAGAGTGTTATTATACTGGTGTATTATGAATTTTATGACATGTCATTATTATATATATAAAATACAGTAAAACCTCGATTTATTGCCACCATTTGTTCAGTCAGAGAGAGACTCATAAAGAAAAAGTGACAAATTTTGGGACATGGCAATTAGTGTAGTGGCATAGTTATAGAAGGGCATTATATCAAGGTTTTTCTGTTAATATTACTTATATTAGTATGATATAACAACATATTAGTTAAAAATCATTCTTCATTTCTTTCAAGTTTATCTTGTAGCCTATGACATTCAATTCCAGAATGCCTGAAGAAAACCACAAACAATTGACAAGTCAACTGACAAACTTTCTCATGATCTCTAAAAGGTTATTTAAAGTACCTCAGCATGCTAAAAAATAAAACTAAATCTAGGTGTAATTATTTCATTTGTTATCATTTATTAAGGAATATTACCAGTATAAAATCTTTATGATTTACATCAAATTTCAAGTATAGCTTAACTTAACACTTTTCTTCTGAAATAAAACAAAATTCACAACCAATAATTAGCAATATACATGTACTGCAAAACAAGAAAAATACTTGTATTTATTTTCTTCCACATTACATACAACCTTGGCAATTTCTTGGATTTTCTTGAAATAAATAAATGAATAAATAAATGATATTTAAAAATAACTCTCCAAGACAATTTTTTCAGGTTTCTCCTCCAGAGGTAGAACATAGTAACAAGGTTTTTGTATAAATTGTCTACAGTATTTGGCAGAATAAATTGTAATAAGTCCATCTGCACTAAAGGTGTAACAGTATACTGATATACAAGAAAAACCAGTTCAATGGGCTTCTGATGAATTACCCCAATACAAGTGTCCAGAAAACAATGTCCTAATAGACTCCCCGCCCCATATTCAGGGTAGGTGCAAAGGATGCAAACCTTTGAAAATCATAAAGCACTGTTAAGACAATTTTTGATCAGCAGCTGTAGAAATAGAAGGGGGGGGGGGGGGGCATGGGGCATGCCCTAATACCCACCCCCAAGTAGGAAGCATCTAGGGTACATGCCAACATTAATTAAATTCGCAAACCAACAGTTAATGCCAAAATTAATGTTTCTTGAACATCAGAATATAAGTACTTGCATGGTTTCGTCAAGCACTATTTCTGACATTGCAGTCATAGTCGACAGTTTACACAAGAACTCAATCAGTTAATGAAACTCAACAAACCTAAGGCCTATAACTGGGGTTTCATTTATGAAAAGTGCAATTTTTTCAACATATTTCCATCAAAGATATGTATTGCCGTACAGTTTTTTTTATAATTCTGCAATATATCACAATACAATTTTGGCATACATGTATTGTTACACCTCTAAAATGCACTGTATATACCGGTAAGCAGACAATAAGTTCCCACACTTTTTTGCCTCAACTAATTTCACCCTTACTTTTATCCCATTCACCTATACTGTTCAGCATTGATATAATAAACACTACCAAATAACTGTGGTTGAATTATACTCCTTGACTATGGGAAGGACATCAACAAAAGAAAATGCAACAAATAAATTATATTTTTCACTCTAAAGAAAAACAAAATATCTTATTTATGTATATACATATATAATTCATGTACAAAAAAATTGGTCCGACAAATTACAAACACAATAAAAATATTAATGGCATCCAAAAGACACCAATCAAAATCATCATGACATTCTATCAGGAATAGCCAGATCAATCACTGATTCATACTCAGTACTCAATGACTCGCACCACTGTAACATAAAGATAATCAACCTATAATTTGAAAATTATTTCATATAAAACCTTGTAAATATTTATATATATTTTAGTTTATAATGTTTTTTCGGAATATCACATAAGTGTATATTTAATACATGTGTTTAGTGGAACAAGTTTGACCTAGCTAACCTTTTGACCTTGTTAAACACTAAGCCAATCATATGATATAAATGTATTTAAACTGCATATAATTCTCAAAGTTGGTATTGGACCATTGTGAAGGTGTCAATTTTTTCACAATTGGTATTGGACCATAGTCATGGTACCAATGTCTCCACAATTTGTATTGGACCATAATCATGGTGCCAATTTCTCCACATTTGGTATTGGACCATAATAATGGTACAAATGTCTCTACAATTTGTATTGGACCATGATCATGGTGTCGATTTCTCCACAATTGGTATTGGACCATAGCCATGATGCCAATTTCTCAACAATTGGTATTGGACTATAGTCATTGTACCAATTTCTCCACAATTGGTATTGGACCATAGTCATGGTGCCAATTTCTCCACAATTGGTATTGGACCAGTCATGGTGCCTATTTCTCCACAATTGGTATTAGACCATATTCATGGTGCCAATTTCTCCACAATTGATATCGGACCAGTCATGGTGCCAATTTCTCCACAATTGGTATTGGACCAGTCATGAAGCCAATTTCTCCACAATTGGTATTGGACCAGTCATGATGCCAATTTCTCCACAATTGGTATTGGACCAGTCATGGTGCCAATTTCTCCACAATTGGTATTGGACCAGTCATGGTGCCAATTTCTCCACAATTGGTATTGGACCAGTCATGGTGCCAAATTCTCCACGATTGGTATTAGACCATATTCATGGTGCCAATTTCTTCACAATATCTATTTCAGCTAATACAGTAAGACCTATCTAGACAGACACCTCCCTGACCAATACAATTGTTTGGATAAGACAGGCTTTCTGTTTATACAGGTGAATTAAGAAAACAACATTTTAGTTCAGATTTTGTATTTACATGATTCAGTTTCCACAGGTTATAAATGAGCTATAACAACACTGGCAGTGAAGAAAAATAACTCCTGTCACCTCAAAGCTCACATCTTATCACTGAAATGCCTTGGTGTTCAGGAACATGTTTTATCTGGCCCCACAAATCTTCAATTAAATTTATATTTCCTTCAACATGTTAAATACAACTGCATTTTTTAATATTTTTGTTAAAAATCTGAAGACTAAAAGGTCAAATGATATTGTAGGTTAAAGTTGTTGCACTGTTTTTATTATATAATTTTCACCACATTGTGTTATCATTCTTTATTAAATTACAATAGTTATCTATAATACTTTTATACTCTACAAAGTCAGAGTAATGTAATCACATATATAAAATCATCCCACATTAAATGATCAACTTTAAAATATAAACAATACAGCTCTGATTTATATATTTTTAATACCATATATGGTAATTATTTGAAAATTTGATAAACACTACAGTTCTGATTTATATATTTTATACCATATATGGTAATTACTTGAAATTTTCACAATCAACCAACTGTAATTTGCATGCTGTTTGAAATTTGTCGTGTCGTTTTATCAAAATATTTACAATTTTGATTTACCATAAATCTGATCAGGATGACTTAAAAATCACGCTAATATATAGTCCTATTAAATAAATTAATTTATCCACACTGGTAAATTTTCCATGCAAAACCATCTTATTTTTCCAGTAAACATTTAGATATAAATACATAACAACCATTTTTGAGATCATTTCTAAAGCTTAATAAGCTAGATATCAGAAAACTCAATTCAGAGGTAGAGTACGGGGTGGGGCGTGACTTGGTGGGAATTCAATAAAATTGCTTTATTGCTTAAGGTGGTCCCCTGGGGAATAAAATCTACCACAGCAGAATTTATCAGTTATCACTTAAAAATTTGAAATCAATTTGTTTCTATGATGTTATAAATTATTCTGTCTACATTTACTTTGGCTGGATATATATTCTATATTTCTATATAACAAAGTATATATTCTGTCAAATTGCTATATATACTGCTTAATATACCCAATACCAAATTTTAGTAATATAAGAGTAAATTCTGTTAATTGCAAGATGTACATGTACAACAATTTCATGTTCAATTTTCTCAACTTGACTTGACAATCAACATGTTTTTGCTACATTAATTCTTCATTTCTTCTGGTTAATAAATGCATTATCTTACTCCAATGGTATGTTACTACATTAGTGGCAGATAAAAAGTAAACAGATATCAGGGCTCACAATCTACTCTTCCAGAAATTTTTGTGCACTCAATAGCTTCACTTCAGATTTATACTCTACATGAGTTTACGTTATTTCTAATAATATACCCTCACATATTTACAATAAAATCACTACTCAACAATAAAATAAAAAATCAGCCTAAAGAAACTTTAAGGTCAAGTGACCATATCTCTGTCTTTAGATTGGGCAAAGAAAAGGTCCAAATAACTAACTTGAACTGGTTTATGGGATAAATGTTGTTGTGCATCTGCTAATGTGAACCACTCTCTGGATCTATCTGAAATTAAAAAAACATAAAAATAATATAAATATGGGTTTTATCCCTCACCAGAGAATGTTTAAGTATTTTATTTTACAATTTTCATTAAAGTGACCCTCTTAAGTTTTCTCTTTTGGAGTCCTGATGCCAATGTTAATGCAAATTTAAAATGTGTCATCAAAAATATCTAAGGTTTAGCTATTGTTTATTTATAATTTTTCAGATGAACTAAAATTTGCATTGGATATGTAGTTGCTATACTTAACAAAGAACAGTGACCGCATAGAAACCAGCACTCAATCATTATGTGTAAATTTGTTTTCCACTGAACTTAAAAGATGTATTAAAATTTAAAAAACAAAATTTGTAATTAAGCTCATAAGGTCATGATCTTGACCATGATTTCATGTAGAAGAACAGTACTAAAAACCAAAATTAATTTTTTTCTGAAATATCTTTAAAACTGGCTAAAATAGTAGCAAAAAGTACAGAGGTAAAAAAATTATGTGTCCCTTTCACTACTTTGACCTTGACCCCATTTTGAAAGACATTCCAAGAAAACGCCAAAACTTAAAAGTATTTAACCTTTCATGTAATCAAAATATAGCAATTTAAATTAAAGCTGTTTTAAGAAATTAGGAAAAGTTAATGCAAAAACATGTATCTATTTTTGATAATTTATGTGTTCCTTTTACTACTTTGACCTTGACCCCATTTTGAAAGACATTTCAAGAAAATGCCAAAACTTAAAAGTATTTAACCTTTCATGTAATCAAAATATAGCAATTTAAATTAAAGCTGTTTTAAGAAATTAGGAAAAGTTAATGCAAAAAGATGTATTTATTTTTGATAATTTATGTGTCCCTTTTACTACTTTGACCTTGACCCCATTTTGAAAGACATTTCAAGAAAACGCCAAAACTTAAAAGTATTTAACCTTTCATGTAATCAAAATATAGCAATTTAAATTAAAGCTGTTTGAAGAAATTAGGAAAAGTTAATGCAAAAACATGTATCTATTTTTAATATTTTTTTGCAAAATGAACATACTAATATTACTATAATATTTAAGCCATACAGAATCCAAATTCCATAGATTTTCCTCTAATCCTAAGTTTTAGAGAAGTGTGGTTTTTAAGGTTTTTGACTCACTTTAACCCAGTCACCTGCTTATATTCACTATGGAGAATGTAACAAACTTGAAAACTTTGGCCCTTAGGGTGCTTCCTTCTAAATATGATTGAATACTTAACATTGGTTTCAGAGAAATTTACAGACCAATGACAGTCAGATAACCATAGCAATAGTCTTTGGCTTAAACAAATAATGAATAATCAATCTTGCTATAACAAGAGGTCCAATAGGACCTTATTGCTCACCTGTAACATCCTGTATTTTACATCGTCATGCATTTATTAACCATGCAAGAAGCTCACCCTGGCTGTACCAGGTGAAGTGAATACTAATTTTTAAGCAAAGCATCACTCATTTGAAAGAGATATCTGTGATTTACAATTGATGTCTTTAATTTAGACTTTTCAAATTAGAATTTGTCAAAAAAAATAAAAATGAATGCATGGATGCTGTCTATATTCAGACAATCAGGATTGAGCTACTCCAACTAATCAGCCCACTCAACCCCATTTTAATTTCTGACATGGAAACCTCCAACAGTCAAAAATTTAAACTGGGGTTTAGTGGGCTGATAAGTCAGACTAGGATTGAGCAAGTGACTTCTTTGTCGCTTCTTTTTTTCCAGGGACAATGTAGATGGATATGATGAAACCAGGGCACTGCAGTGTACCTTTGACTTCTGCCACACTGATTATGAATACGGTACATTGTATTTCATCAAAATACATATTAATCAGTATTCCAAGAATCAAATCCCACATTGATTGAAAGATGAGGCATTATTAACCAGAAACTAGTCTAAATAATTAAGTATTGTTCCATTATGTCATTTTCGAAGAAGTTATTATCTGCTATCAAAACCTGTAAAAACTTAGCTAGCTAATGAATACATCACCCACACACAAAATATGCAGGTAAAATATGTTGTGTGTATTTCAGTATTATGTCAGTTACAGCTGCATTTGTTAGACATAGTTATTAAACATTAGTAACTAAGACATACTTATTGCTGGATATTTTTTGGAATCTGGAGGGAGTATATATACAAATTAATGACTTAACTAATCAGCTAACAATAGATACATCTGAAGTATTACTGACATTTATTACGTAATATTCTTGTTACAGGTGTTACATCTCTTCCACAACTTCTAAGGTATACTACATCATCTACAGGTATTTATGACCAGATGGTTCTAATTAATAGAAACATTCAACATCAACCTCCATCATTTCCCAAAGACTGAAGAACTTAACAAATTGCTGGTTCATTTGGTGCAACATTCAATTTTATATCATGGGGTCAAACCAATGTATGCAACATTCAATTTTATATCATGGGGTCAAACCAATGTATGCAACATTCAATTTTATATCATGGGGTCAAACCAATGTATGCAACATTTAATTTTATATCATGTGGTCAAACCAATGTATGCAACATTCTCTTTTATATCATGGGGTCAAACCAATGTATGCAACATTCAATTTTATATCATGGGGTCAAACTAATGTTTGCAACAATCAATTTTTAACCATGGAGTCAAACCAATGTATGCAATAATCAATTTTATACCATGTGGTCAAACTAATATATGCAACATTCAATTATATATCATGGGGTTAAACTAATGTATGCAACAACCAATTTTATATCATGTCAAATCGTTGTATGCAACATTCAATTTTATATCATGGGGTCAAACCAATGTATGCAACAACCAATTTTATATCATGGGATCAAACCAATGTATGTAATAATCAATTTTTAACCATGGTGTCAAACCAATGTATGCAACATTAAATTTTATATCATGGAGTCAAACTAATGTATGCAACATTCAATTTTATATCATGGGGTCATACCAATGTATGCAAAAATCAATTTTTAACCATGGGGTCAAACCAATGTATGCAACAACCAATTTTATATCATGGGGTCAAACTAATGTACGCAACAACCAATTTTATATCATCGGGTCAAAACATTGTATGCAAAATTCAATTTTATATCATGGGGTCAAACCAATGTATGCAACAATCAATTTTTAACCATGGGGTCAAACCAATGTATACAACAATCAATTTTATATCAGGGGTCAAACAATGCATGCTAATCAGTCCAATGATTGAAACCATTACAGTAATATTATATACTAAGCTATTGAAGGCAAAAGTCCTTTGTTACATGCTTTAGACCATGGTTGTACCCAATGTTGTTAAAGTATTGGTTTGATGACTTCATATTGCTTAGACACTTTAGTCTTAATAAGTTTTGAACAGAGAAATTATTTGTTTGCATAAGTCAAGTATAGTGACTAGATGCTTCAGTATCACAAAAGAAAATGAAATCAAATGTGGATTCAAAAGAAACTAAAAATACGATTGAGAAGAAACACAATGTCAGACACCACAAAACAACAGAGTAATGAAATAATGTATTCATCAACAGACTGAACAGAGGGAGAAGAATATGAAAGTACAATGCATAAAATACTGTAAAAGATTGATGAAATACATAAAAGCAAATTTCATTTATTTTGTGATATCATGTGATGTTTAAGTCAACCTACTTTTACGTCTTAGCTCCTACATTTATTGTAACTATCCTGATGATGCCTGATCAATATCCGGCAAATTTGGTTGATCTAATAACCCTCCACACCCAGCCTTTTGATTGTTGTGTTCTTTCTGCTATTTACAATTTAATTTGTGAAAACCCTAAATTTTCTATAGTAACAGTGGCCTTGATATTTGACCAATGATCTCAAAATTAGCATGATTAATCTTACTAAATAAGTAAGAAAAATAATATAAAATAAAACCAAAACAAAACATGACACTTTCTTATGTACTGGTATAGCAAATTAAATTTTAAAATTTAAAAAAATATGCTGGAAGAAATTCAGAAATTCGACTGAGAAATGGGATTTTCTTCACTTGTGGGAGTTTTTTTTAATGATGCATACAATAAATTTCATGGAGGATAAGAAAATAAAATATTTACACACTGAATACAGACACCTTTACACCTGTTATGGTATAAACAATACTAAAATAATCTTTTTCCCAAGAGATCTTGGAAACCAATCTAATTATTTTCCACTAATTCAGTAACCAAAGTGCTAGCAAATTCCCTATACAGAAATAAAATGCTAGTAAATTCCCAATACAGGAATATAAAATGTTTTACAGCTTCACTACAGACAGTGAGCTATGTCCAAAACAGATACACTCCTATTAAGTCTGTTTAGATGTGTAGAGCAAAAATAACTCACAATGAATGATATCTGTATAAATTCATTAGTGGTGACATGACTGTACTGAAAAATAAGTCAACATCACTCAACATGATGAGAAAATCAATGCCAGTATGGATGTAAAACAAAACAGAGCAATTCTTCATTTTGTATAACAATCCTACACTTTAGAATGTACATAAAATTACCTTAGTAAAATTCATTAAAAAACAATGCAATTACATTTTTGTAACAAAAAGTAGAAAATGTAAAAATCTGTTAAAAACTAAAACTGCCAGGACCAGTGAGAGGGACTAATATTCCATCTTCTTATGCCTTTAACAATTTTCAAACATATACCCTTTATGACCTTTAAGATATAACATCCCAACCCTGTAATTGTACCACATACTCTTAGTGACCTTGACCATGAACCATGGAGATCATTTGTTTGAAGTTTCACGAAATTCTTCCAAATCAGCAAGGAGTTATGACCCAACAAATTCTTGCAGACCGATGAATGGACATGCATGGTGATACATATATTTGTCAAACTCATTTCTGCCAGGAGCATTATGAGTGAGGTATAACAACAAAGTGAAACTTGTGTAAAGATTGGACCTATCATTAATTACCAAATGCTACTAACCCATAGATCTTTTATCCTCCCAATCATCTAAAAGTTCACTAACAATAAATACATATAATGTGGTCCTGTGTTTTTTCTCTTTATTCTAAAAAATAAATAAAAAATATATAAATCATATTTATAGCAATAATAATTTGAAAACTCATAAGAGTATAACTCATACATGTGAAGACAAATATGTGTATTGTGTTCAGTTACAAAGTAAGGGCACAGCAGTACAACATGTGGTCATGAGGACAAAATCTTTTGTCCATATGATCAGGTAACATGCCTCGTTTATATTGTACACTTCAAAGTCTATGAGTGGCTAGCTCACTGAATTTAAAATGACAAAAAAAAAAAAAAAACCTAATGCTATAGCAACCACTTACCGGGTATACAGTAAGACCTTGGTGTAATGACCTTCAAAGACTTTGCCATCTTGCCTATCGCCACATATTTGAAGACAAAAACTTCAATTCTTCATAAACCTCTCTTATATTATCATATTATCACCAGACTCCTCTTTTACAAAGCCAATTTTAATTTTATTGAAAAAATTGGTAGCAATGAATCTGGGTTTTACTTATATAAAGATAAAACCAAAAATAAGCTTTATACTGGTGATAAAGATCACCTTCTATGAGCTCCATGTTTATTGGGCCTCATAGGTAGTCTTTATAAATAGATTTTACTGTATATTTAAATTCACATCCAGACTTGCCAGAGAGAGAGAGAGAGAGAGAGAGAGAGTTTGTGATAACAGAGAAGCCAATAACACTATGAAGACTGGGCTATATTTCATAAATCAGCAATGAAAACCTAGTAATTTATTGCTTTAGGACACTATAAACCCCCGCTTAAACAAACTCTTACGGTAATTCATAATTACTGTCTTAAGTGTTCTCTCACAATAAATGTTGTATAACATTCAAGAAGGTGTGATGATGGAGCTATGTTAAAGTATAAACTGTAACTAATCTGGATTCCACTTGATAAATCAATCAATATATATCTTTAGTCATTTATATGTTTGGTTACCATGGAAACCCTTTTTATATTCAAGATAACCGCCAAACATTTCAAGTTAAAGATGAAAATTAAGAAATTGACTATGGGTTTTATCTATTGAATGTCAATTTCACCGTAGCTAAATTTAATTTCCTGAGAACCATTACCATAGGATATTAAAACTTACTCGTTTAAGTTTTTAAGATCAACCACCGACATTTCTTGACTACTTTGGCACTATTGAAAAGATCTTATATGAAGTTGTAATAGGCATTTTAAAAATTGTATACAGTAAAATAGATTCTATTGAGAACTGCATCATTTTATGAGTATTACTTTAGTTATATTATATCTTTTTGGGGATTGGCTAAAGTCAGAAATATAACATACAAGTACAGTTTTGTACATGTGCAATACCATAAAATGGAACATAATTACTGGATATAATAAAAATTTCCTATCACAGACAGAGGAAATTAAACCCAGGTCTGTCATTTGATACAGCTTTGCCAAAATGTACCCTGACGCTTAGGAATATTCATATACAAAGATTCACCCAATATAAGGGTATAGATAAATTTGGTTACTGTAGATTACTTTTATATCGGAGTATCAAATTCCGCATACTTACATCTGAGCTTCATTTCGCGAATATGTGTATTCGTGTCCACAATTCAGGTGTACATTTAATTTCATGTTCACTTTGTTGCTGTTATATAGTTATCTACCTTGTTTTGTTGATCATTTCTAAATGTTCCAAAGTCATTGTAAACCGTTAAAAGGAAATTTTAATTCAGCCTCGTCAGTCAGTGTTAAAGGAAAAATTCAATAGAACCCTTGTAAGTTACGGTGAAGTTTCGTCAAGACTTTTTTTTTATAGATTGAAAGGAAAGGTTAATTAACCCTGTTTAACCGGAATTTTCAATAGAACCCTTGCAAGTTACGGCGAAGTTTACGATTTACTTTATTGCATCTAATATGGCATACTTTACGACGATCATAGTCGATTGCTGTCATGTTTAAAATTTAACTTAATAATTTTCGCGATTCTGGGAATATTCGCGTGATATTTGAATTCGAGAGAGTCCTCGCGAAATTACGCGTTAATAAATCTCTCGATAAAAAAGTAATCTACAGTAATGCATAAACAATGTACATTTCTCATGATGTAGACAAAATAAACACCTGTGTTCTTTATACATAAATGTGTTGCCCCACAATAAATATTCAAATCAAAGGTATAGGCAAACAACACTGACCTGTCCACTTGACCTTTCATTAGGAATATTGATATAGGAGAATCTACCCATTGCATTGGGATTTCCAGTTAATAATGAACAGTGTTCATATTTAGTGTTTCTTACCAAGCAGATGATATAAACATTTGTGTTCCCTATGCATGAATAGACTCATTCATAACAAATATTTAAATTAAAGGTCAAGTGGACAGGTCAATGTTGTTAGCCTATAAAGCAGAAGGTCAATGTTGATAAACTATACATATTACACCAAACAACCCTTTCTTGGTCTCATCAAACATGTATTAAAATTGAAGATAGTACAAGGTTCAACAGGTAACAGTCATATTCTCTTAAAAGTATAAAGTACATGTACTCTTATACTAAAACCAAGAAGAAGAAAGTAGGTGTACTTTTAATGGGAACAAAAATATTCAATCAATACCTGTATGTTAAGTGAATTGATTAAGATATCCAGATGATCCTAACCTAGATAAATAATTCAAAAGTATATATTATTTCTTTCTTCTGCCCAAGCCAACAGTTGGAACTTGACCTGCATACAAACACATCTGCCTTCACATACATCGACAGCAACTGACAATGCAAATCTATCAAGAACAGGCCGAGGCTGCCAATTATAGCCCAAAACCACTTTTCACAAATTAAGCATCATAGAGATCTAGTTTTTGTGACAATATTATTTAATGGTAAAGAAAAACCCTAGTTTTACAATCATTCCTTACTAATATACTCCTTAATAACTAATATTTATTCCTTAACTTAAATTTAGTAAAATTTGGCAAGCTCTTTTGGAACTATGAATGATCATTTTTTTGAAAGTAAATATAAGTTTCATAAACTTGATGTGAATTTCAAAATGGCAAATTAAAATACTGAAACTCTTTACAATTAACAAAATAATCAAGGTGTCAAATTTGCCAGGTTAAGTTTAAAGAAAATCTTGGTTAAGGATGATTTTGAAACTGGGGTCTGATTAAATAGTTGAGTAGAACCTGTTAACCTAAATCATGGGCAAGTAAACCAAAGACCTCTCTAAACTGAGAACGACTATTAAGTAATTTCCTAGATTTACCATTAGATATATATATATAGTTTACAAAATTTGTCTTTATTGGCTGAAAACCTGTTTCTTTATTATTATTATTATTATTAGTGTTTGCTTGATTTCTTTCAGACATTTATTTGTCTATTCATTTTCTTAAAAACTGAAAAATCTTTATGAAACTTCATGGAAGCAATCTTTCTGTGAACTAGATGTGCTATTGTCAATTCATATTTGAAACTGAACAACAACTACAGTTATTGAGACTGAACTACTACTAAGAAATTTCATAGGAATCAAATTAGGAGAAACCATTAGATAATATCTTATATAGCTTGTTAAATTTATCTTTGTTGGCTAAACAGAATCTTATGTATGTAAGGTGTTTGCTTTATATACTATAGAGAATGTTTTAACACATCTACTGTGCCTTTCACAATTTATGTTCAATAATTTTTTGTGCTATACAACGCTTTAGGATAAAGTGGATCAATAGCAGATTATATCGTATTCATAAATTTATGATAAGGTTACTGGTTTTTTCCAGTATAAGACACTAACTTGAGGATTTTTTTTTGTTATTTGTGGAAACTGGCCATCTTGTATGCCACTGGAAGTTTAGTTAAATTGTGAAAACTTTAGGGACTGTCCACGCTACATCAAATTTAAGAGGATAGGGTTTTCAAAGAATTAGCTAAATAATTAGCATCTTCCACTAATAAAGACTCAATGTCAATAGAGACCTTTCATCACCAAAATTTGACTGGATAGAGGATGGGGTTTTCAATTACTTGCATATTTCCACTAACAAAGACCCAAATTCACAATAGGGACCTTCCACACCAAATTTAAATTTACTGAAAGGGCTGGGATTTTTACAACATATCATTTGAAATTTATTTGTATGACGGTTTACCTCAAACACTCCTATATGTCTTCCTAGCTGGCCTCTGACACCAGCTTCCTCTAAAGCTTCTCTTACTGCAGTATTCCTGGGATCTTCATAAGGTTCTATACCTCCACCAGGTACTACATATTTCTCCCTGTCTTTACTACTTGTAACTAATAATATCTGAAAAAAGAATCATCAATGGTAGGACTAGGTATTCAATGACATAATGTGTATGACAGGCAACAGGGCCTCCATTTGACCACATATTTAATTAATTAATTGTTAATGTGATGTGTATGACATGTACAGTCAATGTAAGGCATCAGGACCTCGACTTGACCACATATTTAACCATCTGATTATGACAGTCTATGTTTTCAACTCCTGACAATTTAGTTTACTGGTAGACTTTAGAGTTTAAGATAAAAGGTATTGCGTTTAAATGTGTTTTCCCTCAAGATGTTGAACTAAGTCAGTTTGACCCCTGAACACTAAAGGTCAAATGGAAGCCCAGAGCAATATGTCATTCCAGGTTTATGTAATTTAACTAAAGAAAGTATACATGTATTTATGTTAATTGTGATAACCTGTATTAGTGTTGAGCAATAAGTTGAATTTGGATTTGTAACACTGACAAATCATTTAAGGTTTCAGGTGAATACTCTGACATGCTTTTGTTGACAAAGTATTGTAAAATTGTGAAATATATACATCTCAATTTGATTCTTTTTTTTTTTTTTTTGGACATTTAAAGAAGAGACCCAATAGGACCTTATCGCCAACTGACACTTTATTCGGACAGCCATGACTGGCACAATTTCAAATAAGCTTAAAGTCATAAACCACAAATATTATTCAATTTTGCCCATTCATTCTAGAGGAGAAGACTTTGAAAGACTTGGCTATAATTCACACCTTACTAGCATACTCTGTGCAAAGTTGAAAACTAGGTCAACCAATAAAACTTTCAGATAAATCTGTTACATATGTATGTTAAATGGCTATAAATCTATCGCCTATAAAATCAAACTGGAACTTAATGCCATAATGGATCTATATTACCATTACATAATGGATTTATTAGGGTTTTATATCTAAAAACTATAGTAGTGGTGGCCATTTTGGATTTTTGGAGGACCATGCCACACATTTGCATCAATCAAGTATCTTCCTTACCAAGTTTGGTTTTATGCAGCTCAGCAGGTTCAGAATAGAATTTTCAAGAATAAATTCATTTGCAGAATCCATTAAAATTGGGTCAAGAAAATATTTGTTAGCATAACCTGTCATATATATATATATATTAAATGTCTAATTGTTTTGTCTATATTATAGATACGTCTTCTTTCTTTAAATCAAAATCAAAATTGAACTAAATCTGTCCATAAATGGCTATTTATCTGTTTCATATACATGTATTTATGTTTGTTGCAATACTTAAATATTGTTAAGTTACTACATGTATAGTAATGATCTTGGATTTTGGACTGCTATCTGCAAGACACAATTTTTAATCATCAGTAACCAAAGATATCCCTTATCAAATTTGGTTCTATTCAGTCTAGCAGTTTCCTAGAATCTGCTAAAAATACATGTATCACATCATTTGCATAATCTGTGAAAATATTTCTCCAAAACACTCAATACATGGTAAATCCCATTATTGAGGTTTTATATAAAAGCAAAGAACATTTCTGATGATGATATTTAAAACTAAAACATGCAAAATTTCAAATTCAAATAGATCTACATTTAATGTAATAATTATCATGTCCTTAATTTCAGACACCAACTAAAACATTTTTTCTTCACTGTAAAAATGACTGAACTTTAACAATCAACAATCAACTGTAATTTCATAATAAGACAAGTATATAAAAAGAGTATACTTATGGTTATTTTTAAATTCTATTATTAAACTGGTCCCTGTATTAAGATGCATTAGAAGTGAAACTAGTGTTTACACTACTGCAAGGGTATTTTTGACATGTGCTGTTTCTAAAATTAGCTTCGAGCAAGCTATCTGTCATTTGATTGGATGCAAATCTATGTTGAACCTGTATTGCCTTGCTTACAGTAAACAAATGAGGTCAGACATCATAAGTGAATGGAATGATATACCACGTGTTTATATTTTTGAATAATTTATACCAAAACAAAACAAAAGAAAAACAAGCCGGTCTTATAAAATACAAAAAGACATTCATATTTACTATCTTGTATTGGCTTTACTTTTGAATATGATGACACAGTCCTACGGAAAATAAAATCTGAAAGCGGAAGCAGGACAAACCAAAACGTAAACAAAACCTGAAGGGCAAATACACAATGCTCAATGTTATGTTTGGATTAGCCCAATCTGTATTTCTTGTGTCTACGAAGCATGTTACAGATAAAGTTTCAAAATAAATTTATATTTTAGTATCCCCGGGTTAAAATAGCATTTACTGTACCTCATTTTCTGTTTCGTCTTTGAAGCACAAGCAGGCGGCCCTTCGACGGAATCCGTCTTTATCATAAGTCCGTATTGAATTTGGTTTCTCCTTAACCATGTTCAACCAAAACAAACAAATTCAGTATAATTCAATATATCGTTGAAACGAACAAACACAAATTATTCCATTTGTTTACATGTTGCTGTTGCATGCACATTTTTCAATCGTTTATCAACACTGGCCGCAATCCAGAATTTTGCTTTGTTGGTATTCAGAGATATTCCGGAAACGACGGAACAGACCTGAGCGCAATGAAGCGTTCGAAATAAAAAAAAAGTTTTACGAAATCGATATTCAAATGACAACAGGCTATATACATGAAGCGGTGAACGAACCCGCTAATACAACTATAAATAGTTAAGTTACATATCACATTCGCCAACACGAGTTAATTCATCAATAATTCGAATTAAAGCTTTCCATCGCGCCCATAGATTCTACAGTAAAACGGCACCTCATACCAGTCGAAAGGATACATTTGCAGAACTTACTATAGTCTCATTCTGAGAAATAAATCATATTTCAGCAGTTGTGACCATTCTCCTTCCTTAATGAATACGCTTACTAGTGTCAGCTTCAGTTTCGTGTCTATAGCCACCTTGCAACAATAATTGGCATAAGGGAGGGAATAAATAAAAGAATAAGTTCTCAATCCATTTATTTTGTGTTATAATATGAAACTATGGTAACTTGACTTGTTTACTTGAAGGTGGAATTAGTGCTACACAGAACTTCAGAATCATGACATAAATAAGGTTTGCATTAAGTGAATTATTAAAATATTGTATTATTAAACATAATGTATTTAATCCATGTCAAATCACAATCCCAAAGCAAAGCAAAACTTTGAAACTTAGAGGTGAACTTCCACCAGGGAAGTGAGGCCGGGTGCTCCGGAAAGGCGAGCATCTCCTTGTAACTTTAGCTACGCCCACCACACAAACCCGAATCCCACAACAAATATATTTTAGACTCGTTTAATAACAGCCCAAGTTAGATTTTTTTGTGGGAAACGGATCGCCGTTTTACAAAGAAGAATATTGTTTATGATAGAAATTTATGTTATACCCGTTTGATTTTTCAGTGTTCTGAATGAACTTATGATATTGTGGACATTTGACGATTATGGTTTCCGTTTGTGTAGCAAGGTCATAATTACAATAAGAAAATGATAAATTAGAGTAAAACATGGATCACTTCTCAAGTTCAGTTCCTCTGGCCACGTAAATCTTGCTACTGTAGTTCCTGGCTCAAGGCTCCAGTTTCACAATCATTCTTTAGCTAAGATTTTCCTTAACTTAAATATGGAAAATTTTAAAATTTTTATATATATTTTTTTTTAATTAATTATTTAAAAGATATTCAGAAATTGAAGGTGTCATTTTGAAGATCTGTTCTACCTTATAACATTTGAATTAAATTTTGACAAAAATATTTATTAGCAGTGTTAATAACAGAATACCAAAATTTGCTAAATTTAAGTTAAAGAAAATCTTAGCTAAGGAATGATTGTGAAACCGGGACCTGGTCCTTGTCATATGTACATACACCTAACCGAGATAGCCCGTCGCTAGGGTGCGTGTAGTAACTTTCAATCGAAGCCTAGCGTGGATTAGAATTTTGGTAAATGAAGCCCATCTTGAATGTTATAGAATTGTTGCAGACAGGGAGAGAAGTGGTTTGATATTGTTCTGGTTCAGTGACTTAGTCAATAACGGTAATTGGTAATTTGGTTATTAATGATCTTGAAATCCACCATTCAGTTTGTATCTTGGTTCCTCTTGACAAGACTGAGCGACAATCTCAAGTTTTCCGTTGTAAGTGTTGCTTTTTATTTCCGAAACTGTTAGTCAGGACATGTTGCTAGTCTAAACGTTGAGTCATTTCCGATTTGTAGATCTTTTTCAAGAGTGACATAGGGGACGGTGCAATATTGTCATGTGCTACTTTTGAATTATGTTATTTCATAAAAATTCAAAACTTCTGTTTTTACATTTTTATTGAAATAATTGAATTTTTGTATTTATTTTACTCAATTTTACTTTTGTCTCATCATTTGATTTACTAAAAGTAATATTTTATTCTTTTATTGCAATATTTTTTATAAAGATTAATTTAAAAAGCTTTTTACTCAATAAGTCACAGAGTGACACGTTTCATTTAAGTCTCTTATTCTCCATATTATATGTTCTCTAGGCATTTTCTTTGTTTTTCGGGAAATTGTTATAACACCCGAAGGATAATCTCGGCTCTCTAAAAAGGAAGTCATTTACACTTATATCGACTAGATTAATTAACGTCATTATTATTTCTCATGACAAATTGTCATGTGCTACTTTTGAATTATATTATTTCATAAACATTCAAAAGTAGCACATGACAATATATCTACTTAATGTTTGGTCTAATTGTGAAATATGACGATACTTTTGTCTCCTACCTTATAATATTCAGATTTCTCTTGAGGAACTTTACCCTACTTTCTATACTGTTCTTTAGATTAGGTGTTGGCATGACAGGGCGGCATACAGACTTGTTGCTAGATCTACTCTTAGAAGATACCTTGTTTTCTCTGTTTCTAGTTGTTGACCTATTGGCATGTTGTTGTGCAGCACGGGTTTGACGGATCTTGTTACGTTAAGTCTGAATGAAATGACCAGTTCAATGCTTCTCCCCATGTGCATGTGTTACGTGAGTTTTTGCAAGCTTGTTGATCTGCTATGTATAAGTGCGCAATGATTGCGACATTTAGAGTGCACTCGACTGAAACGTCGCAGATCCCTCAGTCCATTTTACAGGTACCAAGTAGAGCAGTAAAAACCTTAGACTAAGAAAACTCTTTTTATCACTAGCAGTGAGATACCGGGGTTTTGAAGGCTTATGCCTTAACCATTCGGCCACTGCGGTCCATGCATGTTTGAATCATTTATAAAGATAAGAACTAATAAAGGACCCATCACGGAGCCGTGCTCCCATGACTTATCGTTGATGCTTTGTCAGAAGTTGCTACATCACCTACAAATTGCTGCATTTTTTTTATTTTTTATTTTTTATTTTTGGCAAAGAAAGCTCTGCTCCACTGCTTAGTCGATCCTGGAATACAATAGACTATTGTAGCTTGATCAGTAAGCGTTGATTTGTCAACCGTTTTTGAGACATTAGATTGACTGTCTGCAATAATTCTAGACGGTGTATGTGATGATTACGTCTAGTATATGGGTTTCCCGTTATTTTTGGGGTACATTTTCACTGATAATAATGCATGGACATAGATTGAGACCCTGTTTTTTTTTTTTTTTTTTTTTTTTGGGGGGGGGGGGGGTTGTCAGTGATAGCAATGTTTGGGTTTAGATGGGTATGGGGTTCCTATTGGGTTTTGGCCTGGTTTAGATGGTTTTGGGGTACATGGCCAATGATAATAGTAATGTCTGGTATATATATATGATGTAACTGTTCGAAAACGGAATAATAGTTGGATCATCCTTTGTAACAAAGATTCATACTGTCTTTGTCTCTTGATACTAGCATGCATACTTTCGTTTTCCTGACCCAAAAAGATCCATATACAAACTTGACCTAGTTTTTGTCAAGGAGATATTCTGAGCAAGATTGGACCAACACTATATGACATTAAGAATGTGAACAAGGTGATTCTTTGATGTAACCCGGTGATCTTCATTTTGACCCAAACCCATAAACGAGCTTGACCTAGTTTTTGGTCATGAGGATTAATTGAATGGGGTTTTACGTTCAAGTCGAGAATATTTCACTTATATCGAAACGTCACCAGCTATTGGTGAAGTAGCAGAATTTTTTACCTTTGCATGGCAATGCGCAAGGAGGGTTCTTTAACGTACCATGCCTGCCATAACACGGGGCACAAGTTTTTAAGGTCTCTTCAGAAAGAACCTACCCCAGTTCTTGGCAAAAGAAGTCATTACCTATATTCAAGTCTTGGTCGGTCCCCGACCGGGATTCAACCTTCCACATATAAAGTGAGCGCTCTTCCAACCGAATTGTCATAGTACTTTTGTCAAGAAGATCACTTTGGGCAAGTTTGAAGGCGACTAGACATCATAATTTGCCCACTTGAGCACAAAGAAGCATTTTGTGACAGTGGTATGGTGCGATCTTTTCCACACTTTACCCTGTTCAGGTAATTCATGAAGAAGTCGTGTGACATTTGATACATTTTGTTGTAGGAGGTAAAATAAAATTCTCTTTGACACATCACCATTTATTTGTTAATTGATTTGGTGACAATGTACATCTTGGCAAGCAAATGTAGCAAATGACAATGATATTTTATGGTTTCACCTAAAGTGCAGGTGATTTTATTCCTAAATACATGTAGCTTGGCAAAACGCTGCTATCAATTTTTCTCAGTTACATCAGACAACCAGTAGTGTTTTTTGTTTTCGTTAGAGCTAGCATTAAATCCCTAATGTCCACTTACAGTAGGACTATTTTGCCAACTGAGCAAATGTAGATAGCCATGTCCAGTAAGAATGGATGATTATGAAACATCAGAAGACTAAACTATAGAATCTTTGAATACTGTACAATTTATTCTCAAATCAAATATCATAATTTATATTTTCTCTTTTTTTCAAATAAACAATAATCATTTTAAAACATTAAGTCAAAAACATTTACAACCCTCCCATTAATTGTGTTTACATTTTCATTTCTGGGGAAAATAAAGAAAAGTAATTAAAAATCCCAAAATGAGAAATTGTCTTTAAATCAAAATGTAGACAAAAAGTTATAATGGAAAATCCCTTCAAATATAAGACCCCCATAAAGGACATTAAACGGACATATTTAAATAAAATTTAATCACTTGAAACAAAGTTGTATAAATTATAACTTAGTATCTAAGAAAAACCCTGACCATGGGTATTCTTCATACATGGTATGTATATATACAGTATGTTTCAATGCCATAGAAAGAATTCAATTTAGTCAGTGTTCTGACATTTCAATTTTTCCTGAAATTTGGGGTTTAAAAATTTAAAAACAACTTTAAAAAAGTTTATGCATGTAGCAAATTAATGTTACCCCAGATTTTTCAAGGTTCGAAGAATTAGTAAAGTTGTCCTTACACAAGTATTCACTGTTTATTAATTTTCAAAATTTTTTTTTAAAATGGCCATTCAACAGCAATATAAAATCACTTTGTAATTTAATATCCATGTCAGTAATTGTATTGGACCATGAAAGTTGACATCAGTGACTTTGTAGGGTCATGAAAGTTAATGATTTTGGTCTTGATTACAAAATGTGCAAGATGTTTTTTTAAAATGCCAGTACCTGGTACATGTATTTATTTATCAAATTTACAAGCAAGTACAAGTATACCATTGAATTTAAACAAGACACTGCGATTAAAATATCTTAACTTTGTCAGATCAAAAAAATAGCATTACATGATATATTACATACATAACCATACAAAACAAACAAACATAAAAACAAGGAAATAATATAAAATCTAAGGATAATAACTTTATGGTCATGTAATCCAGCAATGAAAATGGACAATCGTCATGTGACCAAATGAAAAGATAGAAAATAAAAGGGGAGATACAAAATATGTATTGCTCAGCAATAAAATGTCCCAATAAGAATAATGCAGATTGTGAAAAACATGTAGTTGAGTGAATGCAACAAAGTTTTGTTAATATATGTACATTGTATCTATAAGCACTTTTATTTTATAACATTGTAGATTGGTTATTGAGACATGTGTTAATGTTTGGTATCTGTGGCACCTCTTCTGCCTAATAATATTAATAATTTGGTAGAGGCATTTTTAAATCCCTCCTAGGCATCTGTACACATATACAATACACTGTTTATATAGTTTTCAAAATTTTCAAATATTCAAAAAAAAATTTTTTTTAACACACCATTTAAGCAATATCATTCCTTTTTCAAATGATTGTTTTACAAGGCAACTTAATTGGGTAATGGTGCACAAAAACAAGTGAACATTCATAGCAACAGTAAACAGCACTAAGATTACTGGTAAAAACCAAATTGGTGCTGACGGTTTTTGATTTATTCTCTGTGATCAGGTTTACATAACAAACATACACACCAATATGAAACTATTTCTTAACTTTTTCACAAGCTACTATGACCTGACCAAAGATATGAAATTCAGTGAATTCAGGAATATTACAACAAATTGTATAATGTTCATCACCATGGAAACATACAGTATGTGTATGCTTTGTCATTAATAAATACAACAATACCAATGATGATAATGATGACATGGCAACATTTAAAACAGAATTATAAGTATAAACAGCATTATAACATTACAAAAGCATAAGATTAAATATGATTTCCCAAAAACCATGTGACATATACATATATACACATACATACATTTGAAAATTATAAATGGGGAAACCGCAAAAGTTTGGAAATTGGTAAAACCAATTAACTCTACAGGTTTAAAACTGAATTAAAAAAAAACTGTCTTAATGTAACAGAATTCTGACTAGAAATTAACAAATAAACAAATAAAACCAAAGGTCAATGGATCATTATTGTCTGTCTGCAATATATTAGAAGAATGTTTATAAGCATGGAAGAGTTGATACAAAAAAAAAGGGATCATACATACAGGTGGTTTTGACAAATGGAGGCTTAAAAGCATGAATTATATGCATATTACAATAACACAGCATTAATACCTTTTTGTGTAGGATAGACTCATCCATGTTTATAAACACTCTGCCAAAATAATGCTGACAGACTATATATGCAGCCTGGTAAGTAATGCAAGATTAACTTTGCTCAATGTTCCGGACTCATGGCAGTAACCATATGACTGATCTACCTGGCACTTTTCATGCAAGACCAAAACCAGTCATAAATGCTTCATATTTGACTATATACACAAAACTATCATGGCATCGACTAATTCTTTAATTCTATAAACATTTTATATGAAATTGGGAAATTAGGTTTCCAAGAAGAGATATTTGTATACTGTTGTTTCCATTTTTGGTAGCAAAAATTGCCATTGTTTATTAATTTCTGAGAATTTTTTTGAAAAAGTAACTTATTTTAGCAAATTTGTGAAAAAAAACTTACAAATTTTGAAAATTTGACTGATAAAAAGTTTTTAATTTGTGGAAATCTTGAAACAGAGTATGCTTGTGTACTAACTAAATTGTATAGTTTTTCCAGATATACCTTATCTGATGTTTCCCTGAAACTGTATTGAAAGAAAATTCTACACAAATGTAACCAAGTAATATCACATGTACAAGTCTAAACCCTATTTCTCTAAGTATAAATGTTACAATTTGTGAAGAATTATTGCCATGTGTTTTTTGTTTCTACAGGTAAACTAAATAATTTTAAAAAATTGCTTTACAAAAGTATTCAACATGAATAACATCTACATCTGATGGCAGTGAGGTAATTTTGAACATAAAATCAAAATATTACAAAAATATGAACAAGTTTAATTTGTGGTTAGTAGTAACTAGTAACACTGAAATTTGGTAGTAGAAATTACACTCATCATATTCTAGACTTGACTGTTGTCATCGCTTTGAAAGATCAAGGTTGACAGCTTGAAAATTGTGTATTGCATACCAGTATATTGCTATAGTGTCACTGAATATCATGTTTCCAACAAGAATTTTCATTTATACATCACATTAAAACACATTACGGAATAGGACTTTGTTTCTAATGTTTGTAGGGAAAACACTTCAGGATATACTAGCATAACTTATTATAAACAAGGTTGTGTGTTTAAAATAATAATTAAGCAACAAATTTTTCTTTCACAAAACAACCTCTCTTTTAAGAAAAATATCAATATAAAGGCACAATGGAAACTAAGTGGGAGAGACAAAGAAAATATTGAACTGTAATCCCCCTCAACAACTTCAACAGTCACTTCAAAAAGAGCAAATTTTAAAACTGTAAAATTACAGTCTGGATGTAATGTTAATATCCTCAATTTCATCAAAATCACAAAATTAAACATTATAAAATAAATCAGAACCTGGTACAAACAGGTGTAAATGTTTTTAGGTAATAAATATTTATTGTGTCCTTTGTAACAACATTTTAGCAAAACAGTCAACTGTCATGGAAAATGTCTTCAAACATGAATTGATGTAACAACAAAATGAAGTTAAAACCAACATTGTCAACATGAAAGCAAGTTCATTCTTATGGACCTCAAATAGTGGATTGAAGTAACAGTGTTTTACACCCAGTTAAAATGCTTCCACTCATAAAGGAGTACATTCAAGGATGATGGAGGAAACCAGAGTACCTGGAGAAAACCAGTAACCTTCAACAATTGATCTGACAGACTTTCTCACACTAGGATCTAATTAAGTGGGATTGGAACCAAGGTGATAATAGGTGCTATCTATGTTTGTGCTAAAGACAAATTTCTTGATACTGCTTCAAAAAATTGTTTCAAGTACTATGCACAAGTATGAGTCAACACAGAAATAAAACAAATTTTTGAAAATTTCTCACTTTGCAGTGTGTCACCTTTGTTTTATTACCAGTTTTGCTGTAAACCAGGAAATGATTCTTTCATTGAGCCTTGGTTGTCCAGTAGCTTAAATGTACCAACTTGAGAATAGCAATGCCTCCACAATGTGGTTTGAATCCCACTTTAGAGGGGCTTAATGCGAGATGGTGTGACAGGTCATCTACCTGTCTTGTTACTCTGGTGAATCCATGTCCAACCTGCCTAGCTTAAAATGATTATATTGATGACTTTCACACAACAAAATGGTTTCTAAACATGTGATTTATCAACAAATATTAAATAAATTAAAATTCAGATACAAAGTATCTTTAAACTTTTCCATATATACTTTATTATATCTCAATAAGAAAAATATTTACAATAGCAACCTGTTTAATTTGAACAAAATAAAAGATGACTCTGCAATGAATACTGTATAACAGAATATATAAATTATCTAATGGAGTAACAAAGCTCCAGTTCTGGTTTTGACATGGAAAACATCAATATGAGCCTCAATGTCCTTGTGAATGACAAAGGATGTACAATGCTCAACATAAGAGAGGTGAGTGACTGAGTGAATTTATTAAGTTGTTAAAACTCATAATACTCACTAAACCCATTACACCAATTTAAATGATAAAAGATGTATGATGTTATAGAACACAGCATATCAATATCAAGGTTTTTAACTTGTTTTAATTTTTCTAAAATATAAACACATTTTCTCACATTATGGGACTAAATATCCCAAGATATATACATGTATTTTTATTTATTTGAATTTTAAATGTCATGTTACTTGAAAAATTCATATAAAATCAATATTTTCAAGAAATGAGCTACATCATTTCAGATGACAAAAAATATAATGGACCTAGTGACCTTGTTGGATTTTAAAAATGCCACCCAATTTCTGAAAAAAATGTCTTGATTTATTGTATACTTTAATAAGACATCTCACTTAAATGGATTTTAAACAAACACCATAAATAAACCTATAATAAAAATTATTTTTCCTTTTTAGCTTGCTTTTCTTTCTTATTGTCTGTGCCTTCTTCTTCTTTCTTCTCTGCATGATCTTCATAACTGTAAATATAATAGGGCAAAAATTAAATCATACTAAGCAATGTGTTAAAAACTGCTACAGTTTGTCCATGATCTGATGGCAAAGTATACAGTGAGTATTTTAATATTAAAGTACGGAAATAATAAATAAAGTGTGAGCCGGCATGATTATATATACAATGCGATAAACTACTTATGCCTATATGCATTATTTATACTCTGCCAGATCGTGGACAACTTAAAGTGCATATTATTCAGTTTGCTTCACATAGTAATAGTAGTAATGCCACTATAAATACTATTTCTTGACAATTGCTATACTATTTACTAGGTAAAAAATAGTAATGGAAAAACAAATTCATAATATTGTAAATATTTCATTTTGATTTTCTTCTGAAAGGGAGATAACTCTTAAATTAAAAGTTTTCAGGAAGCTTGATTTGTGTTACTCAAAATGTTAGTATTTTCAGCCTAAACAATCATTTTATAAATGAAAGTCCATTAATGTATAAAAAAGTAATATATACTTACTTGAACATTTCTTTAATTTCACCTTTGACTAGAGCTACCATAAGTGGGATACCGATACAGGCAGGTACTAAGTAAAGTAATGCTGGCTGTAAAATATACAATAATAAAAACATAGAGGATTATGAAATATCTTAATTTACATTCTAAAGAAAAACACATAACATTTAGTTTTAAGAGGTAATTAACCATTAAACTGTCTAGAAATGGCGTTTATAGTGCTATAACTTCCATTGCCGTGCAAAGCAAACCGAATAACGTGCTAGCGTGCGTTATGAGTTAGCGCGTTATGACTAGTTTGCTTTGCACGGCAATGGAAGTTATAGCACTATAAACGCCATTTCTAGACAGTTTAATGGTTATATTTACACTCGCATTTTTTGAAAATCTTATTTTTGTTTTTGAATCCTGAAATAAATATAAAACACTGTCGTGTACGACATGCAATTCCAATTCCTGGAACAGCCTATCAATGATGTCACGAGCATAGGTGTCAGCAAGAAATGAGTGACGTCACATTAGCAAATGTAATTATAGTCCTATAACTTCATTTGGTCTAAAACAGAGTTTAATACAATCAAACACCATAAATGTAAATATATTCTAATAACCGCTCATTATGAAGACAATACAAAAAATAAATACTTTTGCACTCTGCTTATGACAATAACTAGCAAGGTTCTTTTTTTCAATTTATAGGATTGCTTTCATGAGGTAACAGTTTTAGGGTCCCAATGTGAAAGACCCCTGTAGAATATGAATTCAATAAAGGTAAAAGTATAAAGTTTTGATTAATTAACTATAAGGCATTATAACATGATTTGTGTTTTTTTTTCTATAAAAGAAGTAACCAACCCATGTTATAAAACTGAAAATACATGTATGACTAAGTCTTTCACTGTCTCATTTCACTCTAGACAATGTCATTGCTTTACTATTTTTTTATGATTCTGTGATTTTTATTCTGCCGTCATCATGAAACTTCATATTATGACACGATTTTCATTCATAATAATATTCGCTTCGGTTGATGATCGCTCAGCTGAAGGAACATTTCATGCAACTTTTATGATTTCTTGCTCCCTGGAAAGAATTCAGACATCTTCGATATTAGTAGGTTGTCTAAGCCTTGCTCTAATTAAATTAATCAACATCTTTTGACTTATTCCGCTTAATTCCCTGGGGAACAAGGGCCCGCAGATCAACATCTACCCATGTCTTATTGTCAAAAAATAATGCACAGACTGTCATGTACATGTAACAGAATAAATCACTTGTTGGCTATCGAATGTGATTTTTTTCATCACATGTGCACTTTGGTCTGAGCAATATTTGACCAGGGAAATGAGAATTATTTGTTAAATGTAATCATTATAAAATGTGTTACTTACTTGAGCATGTTTGAATACATGCATGACTACAATAGTTAACATCAAGCCTAGAAAATATGCAGCAAAACTAGCATAGAAATATGTCTTTGAATCTTTCTTCAAACTGAAACAAAAAATAAACATGATTTAATAACATCGTATATGAAAGAAGAAAATAAAAATAAACAAGCATTTTGGGAATACTGCATGACAATAGATATTTTCCTACTGTCTGAATCAAAATTCAAGCAAGCATTTCAACTCTAAACAAGAGGCCCATGGGCCTTAACGCTCACCTGAAGAAGAGTACATATCTTATGCATAGGTTCAATAGTCAATGACATTAATAAAAGAGAATATCAAAATTTTCAGCAGTAAGGGCCAATAATATGCAAGTATTTTTGCAAATTAATTATAATATTATTATATAAGTATGCTATATATAACATATTTAAAGTCTAGCTACAATATATTATTTATAAACAGCTAAAACATCTGTATATTAAAATGTGCATTAGGCCAATACCTACAGTATTCCAATATACATGCCTATACAAAGAGTTTATAGTTTTTGAGATAATTAACCATTTAAGTATTCGTTCAATTCTATGACCTTGACCTTTAAACCTATGACCTTCATTCATATATCAAAATGATTGTTGTGCAAATGCCTACAATATTCCAATGTACATGCCTATACAAAAAGTTTATAGTTTTTGAGATAATTAACCATTTAAGTATTCGTTCGCGTCTATGACTTTGACCTTTGAACCTATGCCCTTCATTCATATATCAAAATGATCGTTAGGCCAATACGTACCTTATTCCAATATACATGCCTATACAAAAAGTTTATAGTTTTTGAGATAATTAACCATTTAAGTATTCGTTCAATTCTATGACCTTGACCTTTAAACCTATGATCTTCATTCATATATCAAAATGATCGATAGGCCAATACCTACAATATTCTAATATACATGCCTATACAAAAAGTTTATAGTTTCTGAGATAATTAACCATTTAAGTATTAGTTTGCATCTATGACCTTGACCTTTGAACCTATGAACTTCATTCATATATCAAAATGATTGTTGTGCAAATGCCTACAATATTCTAATATACATGCCTATACAAAAAGTTTATAGTTTTTGAGATAATTAACCATTTAAATATTCGTTCGCAGCTATGACCTTGACCTTTGAACCTATGACCTTCATTCATATATCAAAATGATCGTTAGACCAATACCTACAATATTCCAATATACATGCCTATACAAAAAGTTTAGTTTTTGAGATAATTAACCATTTAAGTATTCGTTCAATTCTATGACCTTGACCTTTGAACCTATGACCTTCATTCATATATCAAAATGATCATTAGGCCAATACCTACAATATTCCAATATACATGCCTATACAAAAAGTTTATAGTTTTTGAGATAATTAACCATTTAAGTATTCGTTCGCGTCTATGACCTTGACCTTTGAACCTATGACCTTTATCTATATATCAAAATTATCGTTAGGCCAATACCTACAATATTCCAATATACATGCCTATACAAAAAGTTTATAGTTTTTGAGATAATTAACTATTTTGGTATTCTTGGACATCTGTGACCTTGACCTTTGAATCCATGACCCTGATCTATGTATCAAAATGATCGTCATGTTAATACCTACAAATAACTGAAAATCCTACGCCATTTTCACGAGAAATGTTAAAAAAATAGCAATTTTTATCAAAGGTCAAATATTGGGACATGACCTTGACCTTCGACCTTGACATCAATTGGAAGAAAATTGCAAGACAAGATCAACAGTGAAAACTCCATACAATTATCTTCAGCCGTTATGAAGTTATAACAATAAATGTCTCATTTTAAAAATTATGTAATTTTACGCAAAAAACGTGTAACCTATTTTTCATCTAATTTTCATGAAAAACACAATTTTAATGTTCCCAGGTATGCTGAATCCAAATATCCAATCAAAATTTGCCTGCACCTTTTGGTTTCAGAGAAGAAGATTTTTTTGTCTTTTTGCTATTTTTAGTAACAGCGGCCATCTTGTTGGGCGTGGCCAAACCCCGAACACAATTTTGAAAGGCTGCTACCCAGGCATGATAATCACTAAGTTTCATCAAATATGGCCCAGTAGTTTTGGAGGAGAAGATTAAAATGTAAAGTTTACACACGACGGACGACGCACGACGGACGACGGACGGTGATAGATTGCAATAGCTCATCTGAGCCTTTGGCTCAGGTGAGCTAAAAAGATATATATATTGTTTATTCATAATGTATTTAGGGTTACAAACCCATATTACAATTACATTTATATATTTACACAATCAGAGTTTACATGTGTTTGAATGACATTACAATGCTAAAGTCTGTTATATACATGTATAATACAATACTAAAGGTTATATATATGTATAATACAATGCATGAACATAATCATAATCATAACCAAACTCTGGTTAAAAAAAGATATTCATACCATAACAAAAATTGTTATCTGTAACATGTAATAATTAACTGGTATCTTCAAACATTTCAAAACTAGAAAAAGTAAAGTCTACATGACAGGAAACTAAAAAGTACTCACCTCAAATCAAATCTAAGAAGAAGAGCTATAAATATGCCTGGTATAACTATATCTCCTAAACCAAGCATGGCAAAGTTATTAGCTGCTAAACCTTTCTCTAGTAGATCTTGTGGGAATACCACTACAAAAATAAAATCAAAATTAATGACATTACCATAAAACATTACCTGTCTACAAACAAAACATCTTAGAAGTGGCTACTATGAACTATGACATGTAAATGTACATCATGTTTCAGGAAGAGATAGTATTGACATTCTACTTACTAGTTTATTCTAAGCAGGTGACCTTTATATAAATGATCAAATAATACAACTATAATTATAAAGGCAACTTAGGCAAGGGATTAAAACCCTTTGGGTTGTATTATCATGTGCTTTTTATATAACAGGTTCAAATGGGTTTCATAAGCAGGTGCTCTTTCTTTACAGGTTCAAATGGACTTTTAAAGCAGGTGGTTTTTATATTAAACTGGTTAAAATACCACACATAATGAAGACATCAGCTAAATATCAAAGGAGGGATGTAACTCAATAAATACAATAGAATCTGCCACAGTCAATCACTTTTATTTTCAAAAGATTATGTTTATATTATACAGAGGTTAAATCAACAAACAGTATTAAAACATTTCCTAAAAGGTAAGTTCTTGTAATACAAGTATTCAATTAACTTGGAGTTTGGTTTTCACAGATTTTACTTTACGTGGAACATTGAGGCTTATAGATAATACCTAAAGCCATTTTCTGTCTAATTTTACTTTTCAACTTACATTTGATTGGTGCTTCAAATGATTTGGCAACAGTGACCATCACATTAGTACCAAACACCTGGAATAAAAAAATATTAAACTTTCAATGATTTTTCTCAAAATGTTAAAGAAATGAAATAAATATTACAAAGCAAGATAACAATATATGCTTGTTAAAAGAAATAAATGAAGTTCTACGCATATGATACATTATAATGCAACTTCAGCAAAACGTAAGTATTAAAAGATTTTTTAAACCTACATGGTTTTGTTTCCAAATTAAAAAAATAAATATATAATAATAAAAAGAAGTATGTTTAACTACAAGAAAGAGACATTACTGCATTACTGTAGTGCATGCTCAGCTCAAGCATCAACAATAGTCTAGGAGAAGAGATCATAACACATATATCAGTGAATACAACGACATGATTTCTATGTCTCAATGAAATGAATTATGTATGTAATTTATCAATGAAATGAGACCAGTTTGCTATATAAAATATTTTTTCAACAAGCAAATTCATAAGTTAGGATGTGCACCAATGGATACACTTTTGTAACTTGCACTTCTGTTCAAAGGGCTACAACTCCTAGGAAAATGAGCAAACCAACTCTTTTGGATCCCAATGGTTGGTCCTCATATGCAGGTTCTATATACGCTTTAATTCTCAATTCTATGTTATTATCTCCAAATGAATCTCAAGTATATTTCAGTCAAAATTTTTTATACAAACCCAAAATATATCGTAGATAAAAAGTCCACCTAGAAGTATACATCCTGTACTAATCCTATTCAAGGACAGTAACTCTACACCATTTACAGCAAATGCAATACCAAACAAATTATTTGCAATCCAATGCTGAAATAGAAAGCAATGTAAAACTCAGACGATATATATATAGTGCTAACTGTAAAAATGGGTAATAAGCACATAGCATACAAATTGAGTAACAAATGAGATGAAATAGATCAATATGACTATAACAGATTTCTGTGACTAAAGACAAAAAGAATGTTCAAATAAATGTCGCTTATGTTAAGACAATAACCAGAAATGTTGCAGAAATACTGTGTTAACTGCAAATGACACTTGCACATTGCAGAATGCAAGTAGATTAAACAATAAACTAACTTTTTTGATTCTTGATCAGACTCAGTCAGCGTTTTGAACCTAAAACTTTTCAGGGAGCATCGCGGCGACTGAGTGGTTCTAAAGCATATGCTTATGGTTAAGTACACTTCTCATCACACTGATTTGATTCCCAATCCGAAAGATAGTTTGCCAGTGTGCTTGCCAAAGCACATTGATTTTTTTCTTGGGAATATTGTTTCCTCAATGATCCAAAATCTGCCTCAATATGAGTGAAAGAATCTTGACTTGGGCTTAATACATCACCATCCCATTCAATTCCTTCCACATAGTGTGTGAGTAAAAGTGGTATAGAGATAAAATTAATACTTAAATATATGTTGATGGTGATAGATAACTATTATTTACCTTTTTGACTAAATACCATACTCCAACTATCGTACATACACCCAAACATAACAAGTCCTTTCTATCAAACTCGTAATTCATCAGATCTGTGAAACAAAGTTAACAATTACATACCATCATAATTATATATGAAATATATAGGTCGTTATACTAAACAGTATTATGTTACTGTATCAACTGTCTTGAAAATGACTATAGTCTTTTAAATTTCACTTGCAAATACATGGTACTTGTATGTTAAATAAACCAACATTCCAAACAGACTGGATATGCTTTGTAATAACAAGAGGCCCATGGGCCTGATACGCTCACCTGATAACTAATGGCTAGCTGATAGATTTAAAGAAAACATAAATACTAAACCCCATCATGATAACCGTTGTATCAATACCTACAACATTCTAATATACATGCCTCTACAAAAAGTTTATAGTTTTCGAGATAATTAAACATTTCGGTATTGTTTTGCATATGTGACCTTGACCTTTAAACCCATAACCCTTTTCTATACATCAAAATGATTGTTGTATCAATATCTACAACATTCTAATATACATGCCTATACAAAAAGTTTATAGTTTTCGAGATAATTAAACATTTCGGTATTGTTTCACATCTGTGACCTTGACCTTTGAACCCATGACCTTTTTCTATACATCAAAATGATCGTTGTATCAAAACCTACAACATTCTAATATACATGCCTATACAAAAAGTTTATAGTTTTCGAGATAATTAACCATTTCGGTATTGTTTCGCATCTGTGACCTTGACCTTTGAACCCATGACCTTTTTCTATACATCAAAATGATCGTTGTATCAATACCTACAACATTCTAATATACATGCCTATACAAAATGTTTATAGTTTTCGAGATAATTAACCATTTCAGTATTGTTTTGCATCTGTGACCTTGACCTTTGAACTCATGACCTTTTTCTTTACATCAAAATGATCGTTGTATCAATACCTACAACATTCTAATATATATGCCTATACAAAAAGTTTATAGTTTTCGAGATAATTAACCATTCCGGTATTGTTTCGCATCTGTGACCTTGACCTTTGAACCCATAACCTTTTTCTATACATAAAAATGATCGTTGTATCAAAACCTACAACATTCTAATATACATGCCTATACAAAAAGTTTATAGTTTTCGAGATAATTAACCATTTCGGTATTGTTTCGCATCTGTGACCTTGACCTTTGAACCCATGACCTTTTTCTATACATCAAAATGATTGTTGTATCAATACCTACAACATTCTAATATACATGCCTATACAAAATGTTTATAGTTTTCGAGATAATTAACCATTTCAGTATTATTTTGCATCTGTGACCTTGACCTTTGAACTCATGACCTTTTTCTTTACATCAAAATGATCGTTGTATCAATACCTACAACATTCTAATATATATGCCTATACAAAAAGTTTATAGTTTTCGAGATAATTAACCATTCCGGTATTGTTTCGCATCTGTGACCTTGACCTTTGAACCATGACCTTTTTCTATACATCAAAATGATCGTTGTATCAATACCTACAACATTCTAATATACATGCCTATACAAAAAGTTTTTAGTTTTCGAGATAACTAACCATTTCGGTATTGTTTCGCATCTGTGACCTTGACCTTTGAACCCATGACCTTTTTCTATACATCAAAATGATCGTTGTATCAATACCTACAACATTCTAATATACATGCCTATACAAAATGTTTATAGTTTTCAAGATAATTAACCATTTCAGTATTGTTTCGCATCTGTGACCTTGACCTTTGAACTCATGACCTTTTTCTTTACATCAAAATGATCGTTGTATCAATACCTACAACATTCTAATATATATGCCTATACAAAAAGTTTATAGTTTTCGAGATAATTAACCATTCCGGTATTGTTTCACATCTGTGACCTTGACCTTTGAAGCCATGACCTTTTTCTATACATCAAAATGATCGTTGTATCAATACCTACAACATTCTAATATACATGCCTATACAAAATGTTTATAGTTTTCGAGATAATTAACCATTTCAGTATTGTTTCGCATCTGTGACCTTGACCTTTGAACCATGACCTTTTTCTATACATCAAAATGATCGTTGTATCAATACCTACAACATTCTAATATACATGCCTATACAAAAAGTTTATAATTTTCGAGATAATTAAACATTTCGGTATTGTTTCACATCTGTGACCTTGACCTTTGAACCCATGACCTTTTTCTATACTTTAAAATGATCGTTGTATCAATACCTACAACATTCTAATATACATGCCTATACAAAAAGTTTATAGTTTTCGAGATAATTAACCATTTCGGTATTGTTTCGCATCTGTGACCTTGACCTTTGAACCCATGACCTTTTTCTATACATCAAAATGATCGTTGTATCAATACCTACAACATTCTAATATACATGCCTATACAAAATGTTTATAGTTTTCAAGATAATTAACCATTTCAGTATTGTTTCGCATCTGTGACCTTGACCTTTGAACTCATGACCTTTTTCTTTACATCAAAATGATTGTTGTATCAATACCTACAACATTCTAATATATATGCCTATACAAAAAGTTTATAGTTTTCGAGATAATTAACCATTCCGGTATTGTTTCGCATCTGTGACCTTGACCTTTGAACCCATGACCTTTTTCTATACATCAAAATGATCGTTGTATCAATACCTACAACATTCTAATATACATGCCTATACAAAAAAATTATAGTTTTCGAGATAATAATTATAATCAGAGGTAAAAAAAATTAGGTCACGACCTTCACAATTGACCTTGACCTCATTTTGAAGATACTAACAAGAAGATGTCAAAACTGAAAACCCCATGTCATTATCTGGTCAAATAGTCAACTTATAACAATTTGAAGCTATTTTACGATTTTTTCAAAATTAAACGCGAAAACGCGTAACCTATTTTTTATCCGAATTTTACAAAATGAACAAACTATAGGCTTAAGACCCTAGAGAAGCCAAATATCACATCAGATTTTTTCTCCAATCAGTACTTTCGGAGAAGAAGATTTTTTAAGATTTTTGCACCCCTAGGTCACCTTGACCTAGTTATGGTAGCCATGGCAACGCCACGAACAAATCTGAATTGCACCGGCCCATATATACTTCTGACAAAGTTTCATTAGAAACTGTCCAGTAGTTTCAGAGGAGAAGTCGAAAATAGGTGTTAACGACGCACACACGCACACACACACGCTGTGCTATGCCATAAGCTCACATGACCTTCGGTCAGGTGAGCTGAAAATGTGCCATTCTAAAGTAAAATAATACCCAAGTCAAGATTTTACAGAGGCACAAGATGAGCTTTGAATAACCTACCTTTTAATAACACAGTTATCTCCCTTATGTAAAATGTATGATGTCATAATCAACATTAAAACAGTTAACAAATTAAAGCCATGGCTTGAAAACTCCCAAAACGAAAGAAAGGAAAATGTTTGCTTAAACTTCATCTAAGGATTTAATTACATACCCACAACATTTAAAATGACCGATTTATTTTGTCATATTGTCATACTGTTACAATCTTAAGATGAGCAATATAAACCCTTTTAATACCCTTGTTGTCAAGGCTGGTAGGATACATTCTAATTAAATCTATAAATACACTATACCTTCTTTTTTCTCTTTCTTTCCTTGTGTAAATATCAGATGATATTCCATATTTGGAAATGACTCTGGTATAAACTTGGATAAGATTGGGCTGTGAATAAAACAGAGTAGACATTTTATTGAATTATGTAATCTATACCTAAACCATAGATTGAGGGGCCTAGTTGGCCAAGTGGTCTAAAGTGTGTGCTTTCTGGTCTCAGCATCTCTCGCTGCCTAGGTTCAAATTCCACTCTGGACAGATCCTAGTGTGAGATTTGTCAGTTCACCTGCCGAAGGTCAGCAGTTTTCTCCAGGCACTCTAGTTTCCTCCATCATCCATAAACTGACTGCCTCAATATGAATGAAAGATCTTAACTCATGAATGTTCGTGTTTTTAAGCTCTAAAGACTATTTTATTTTTTTCCATATAACCATTTATTTTGAGACGTAACACAATAGAGTATGTTCATTACCATATTTATACATTACTTTTAAAATCATCATAAATTTATAAAGAATTTCTGTTGAGGGTGCTTTAAGGGAAATTACTGAATTTAAATCAATATGCAACGCTTACCTGGCTATGTGTGAAAGAGCCAATACACCCAAAAAGAAGAAATACACAGTCAGAAGTAGATTGATGTACTCCTTTGAGAATATCTGAAATGAAACAAAATATGCAAAACATAAAAATACTCTAAAAATACTTATATATAGATCTGTGTGTGTGTGTGTGAGAGTATTTTCTCTGTAATTGTAATTTAGACATGATAAAATGATAAAAAGAATTATTTATTAAATTGACAATGACTTCTTTTGCTGCTATATAATACAATAACAATACTATTTTAAAATAATCTATAAGAACTAAGCTAGTTGGCTTTGCACTAGTCAAGATCATTTTCACATACATCAAGAAAGTCAGTTATAAAATGGAACAGGAAACTAAAAAATATAGAGAAAAAAACAACCTTTGCCAAGCTTACTGACAAACGTTCTAATACTAGGATCTGCCCAGGGTTAGCACTCCGATCCGAATTTGAAAGGAGGCACTAAAAGAAACTGATCCATAAGCACAGTACTTAAGACAACTTAATAATACATGTATCTATAATTAGACTAAATTCCATTTTAATGTTTTCCTTAAAAATATATAAGAAAAGTTTGGAAATGTTAATTAAATATCTAACTGAAAAGTTACAGGTCTTAGGCTGGTAGACTATCCTAAATTTTGAACCTCAAGTCCACTTAGCCATTTAAAAACTATGGTGTTAAACTTACCTGGAACACCAAATATATACCAAATAATGTGCCACTAGCTATGATTGGAAACATTGCAGCATCTTTACTGGACATAGTTTCTGGTTTTTCTCCAGATTCCTGTTGAAATAAAAAATCTCAATTACTAATTACCTAAGTAATGGTGTACTTATTTGTCAAGTTATGATAGATGGAATTGTCAAAGATCAACTTGTTGTACCAACACGTTATATTACAGAAGTGTTACAGGTGTAGGACATCCTGGTAGGTCTACTCAGGGACAGATTATTCTGGGCTGGAATAGTAAGAGATGTTGAGAACTTATGTTGAGTGTTATGTCATTATCATGAGGAAGCCTATAGAATATCAACATTGTAAACTTCATGTCATTGGTATGTTGAGTTTCTTGAAATGATTGAGTTCTTGATCATGCTTAAACTATAGCTCACTATTAATATTATGACACTGTTTATAATCCGATATAATGTTAGCCAAATCTTTCTTGTACAAACACAAAAATGAACAAAAGTGCTTGAAAATATATCATGCAAATGTTTATATCCATGATTTTTAAAAGCTTTGCATTTTATTTTCTGATCGAAGTGAATAATACTCTGGTTTTCATTAAATACAACAAAATGCATACATCACAATGGCATATATGCCATGATAAAAATAAAACTTATTGACTTTCATATCTGAAAGCTTGATAAACTAGTGCTGTGCTGGACATTAAACAGTAGTCTATATTGATGTAACATATATCATTTGTGTGGATCTATTATTTTCATTGAATATAGAGACACATAATTTGTCTTTTTTCAAATAGAAACCAACATTATTCATTCAATTTCGGTCAGATCACCCTCATAACCGATGACAGCAATAAATCGCACAAATACAACTGTTTAATTCCTGTGCAGCATCATACTAATAGCACATGCTTTTCAAACTTTTAGATATGAAAATTTTGTATCATGGCATATACTGTCGTAATGTATGCATTTTGTGGTAATTAATGTACACCAAAGTACATACCATCTCAGTCAGAAAATAAAATGCAAATCTTCCCTGGTTTTTCCCATTTATCCTTGGTCAATCGCTTTAACAAGTGGAAACTACTCCTGTAAATTGTTTGTTTACAGCTGTTGTAGTTTTTTGGTAGTTTCTGTGATTGTCAGAATTGTCATACATGCACAATTCAGTTCTTGTTACCGTACCATTTATATTTCTGGTTGTCTGGTTCTACAGTGAATCCCAGTAAGGATTCTAAAAAGTTTTTTATTTTCTGCCCGAGATGGTATGTTCATTTTAAATTACGACAAAATGCATACCTCACAACGGTATAATACACCATACAAAAATCTATTGATTTTCATATCTAAAAGCTTGAAAAACATGTGCTATGCGGCAGATGAATTAAACACTAAAACAGTAACAATAATAATTATTAATATCACACATTTCAACAGCAGAACAGGAAGTTTTGAAGACTAACATATGCTGCCTGTAGATTTCACTTACCACATATGAAATCTGGGAACTTGAGACAACTTCTTAAAAATATTTAATGATCTATATATTTCATTAATTCAAATTATTATTGACACAAAAACATTTTAGGAATTACATTTTGAAGAGCACACCATGTATCATGTTAGCCAAAATCTGCGAACCATGACATGTGGCTCTTCAACACTTTTTGAAATTTTACTGGCAACCCAAAACTACTGATCTGAAACTCTTAAAGTAAATTGCGATCATACATTTCACTAAACATGATAAGACATGTAACTTGTCCATATGCATGCAGTGTTTCATTACCTTCTGTTCCTTATGGTATTTCACAGAACGGAAAGCACCGAAAAATATCGGTAAAACAGCCATTAAAACCAAACTGCCATATGCAATGGCCATTCCCTCGGGTGTAGCTGGTACTTTAGTCGTTGCATTGGCTGCAGTTTCATTCAAAGTTGCATTGATAACCGGTGCTTCTGTCACGCTGTCTGCCATGTTGACGTTTCTTGTGTAGAGTCTATACGTCATCTTCTCGCGGCTAAATTTATTCATCTCGTCCACGCGATACTTTGAAATATGCCAGCAAATGAAATTAAAGTTGGTAAAATTATAAAATATTTTACAAAAATGTGTTTTTAATATGTTTAAAAAATAGAATATGACTTAAAAATTGTCATATCGATAATAATACTAACAAAAATTACATAGATGGCGCTGTTGTGGGGAAACTGCAACGTGGCAGAATTTCCTACTTTCGTTTTAACTTCCTCAATGTGTGTAAAAAAGTAGAAAAAGTTTAATAAGATCGAAATATTGCCGAAATAATTTTTTATGTCTAAATTTTTTTCAATATTTAATCAAATAAGAAGTATATGTGATGTCGACGATTTATCATGACTATAGATTTGAGTTTGTTAGTTGTACATGACTTTATGCTGATATGACATATATATTTGCTATTGGTTATGAGTGACAATGAACTCAAGACTCATTCAAAAATGTGAAATATGGGCCTAGCAATCAATGGAAAACGTACCCAAGTCTTACTTGAATGATGACAAATAATAATTAAATAATTAGAAATATTTACAAAAACCAATATTGTCCTTGTATTAGAGACTTATCTAATGTTTATCTGTGCTAAAAAAAAGCGGAACGTATTGCCCGTGTAATCATGTTTGTCTATATACATCAAGCTAATCTCTGACCTTAACCATCACGGTCCTATAGTTTTCAATGGAAGTGAATAAATTCTTGAGGTGTTCAAACTTAGTTGAAGCATCTTGCCGCTGCTGGAATATGCCCCTTTCTCATCAACCTAATTCATGCTTTAAGGTACAAAACTTTAGCTGTGACTGGTACTGCACAATCCCAACCCCGAGTAGCCGTGAAGGTAATAAAAAAGTAAAGTTTTTAAAACTTCAATGGTCAAGATTTTAACAAGGGTGTAAGATACGCCCCTTTTCACTCTTTCTATATATTTAGCGGTGTCATACTATGGTAAAGGGGTAAATTATTATTAAAATGGGTAATTTTGTAATTTTGAAGAAAAAGGACTTAACATGTTACTACCAAGGAAAGGCATATAATGCTATGAGAAGAACTTTTAATTATTTACAATTGGATGAAGGGATTTTGGTTCGCTGTTATAACACGAAATATGGAGTTTCTTACAACGGATTGTGCCAACCGAATCTGTTCGTCCAATTTTATATCAACTGCATAACAAAGTTAGTCATCCAGGCAAAGATGGAACATTATCACTTTCAAAAGTAAAATTTACTGGCTCAACATGAGCAAGGATGTAGAAAACTGGATCAGAATTGTAATAGATGTATCCATAGAAAGTCACCGGTCAATGTACGAGCACCATTAGTGAACATTACAACTACTCAACCACTTGAATTAGTATGTATGGATTTCTCACTCTGGAACAATCTAAAGGTGGACTTCAACACATATCAATTATAACAGACCATTTCACCAGATATGCTTTGGCCATCCCAACTAAGAAAATGTCTGCCAAAACAACAGCGGAAGCATTTTTTAATAACTTTATTGTCAATTATGGGATGCCACAGAGAGGACATTCTGACCAGGGACACAACTTCGTTGGAAACATTGTAACTGAACTTTGTCGTGTTGCTGGCATCAAGAAGTCGCGAACAACGCCATATCATCCCATGGGAAATGGGATGTGCGAGAGGTTCAACCGGACTTTGTTGGATATGTTGGGGACATTGAAGCCGGATTGTAAATCGGATTGGAGAAGTCATGTTGGCCCTCTAGACATTCCTACAACTGCACCAAGCATGGAGCCACAGGATTCGCACCTTATTATCTTATGTTTGGAAGAATCCAAGACTTCCTGTGGATATAGCTTTTGGTTTGGATTTGAATACAAGTTCCACCTCTCTACCAAAATATGTGAATGCATTGAGGGTCATATGAGTTAGCGTCAACTGCGGCTAGGAATTCTCAACGCCATCAGAATAATTTGTATGATTTAAAGATTCGTGGAGAAACCATTCAGACTAGAGATCGTATATTGGTCAAGGTTTTATTCTTTGATGGTAAACATAAGTTGGCTGATCCAATGGAACCGGAGCCTTATGTTGTATTACGACAGCCCAATGCAGATCAGTATTCCAGTATACGAGGTCCAAAAGGAAGATGCCAAAGAACGTAAAACAATGTTACACAGGAATTTGTTGCTTCCGATTGGATATATCACACCAGATGGGCCAGAGCCAGTTAAAAAAAAGACCAACCCCAAAGCCACGACGTTCTTTACCAGTTCCTTCAACAAGAAAACTGAACGAGCTACAGAACCAGATGAGACAGATGTTGACACCGAGGAGTCGGATGAAGAGGAGTTAGTGATAGAACCAACAGCAAATTCTGTGACAACAGAATCTGACAGTTATAGTGACAGTAATACTTGGACTGTTGAGGATTTGGAGACTTCAATGAAAGACGATGACGACCAGACTTCAGCTGAAATACTGGTGCCCAATCTTAGTGGTGACGACCATACATCTGAAAATGAAGAAGATGGGAGTATTGGAATCAGTTACTGTTGCAGATCATGTTGGTAATGGGAGTATTGGTAGTGCATCGAATGTGGGAAGCATTCCTGAGGAGACTGAAGTCAAAACTGCAGTTAGCAATAGAGAACTACCACGTCGATCAGGAAGAGCTACTAAGTTACCCCAGAAATTCAAGGATTATGAGCTGGCAAACCAGATGGTTACAGGGGAACAAGATTGGCCGAGGAAAGTGAATTACCTACATAATCTGGCAGAAACTGGGATTTTATAGTCTGTGGATGGAAAAGTTTCTGAAGCCAAGCTTGCTGTAATCACCGGAGACAGCCACAGATGATGACATCATTCCACACTGGGGAAGCGTGTGACATGTCTATATATATATATATACATATATATATAATTTATATATATATATATATATATATATATATATATATGTGTGTGTGTGTGTGTGTGTGTGTGTGTGTGTGTGTGTGTGTGTGATTAATTAATTAATAATTAAGTTAGTTACCATTGAGGGACTAAATAGAATGGAATGGAATTCTAACAAAAAGTTCCAGAAGATTACTAGCTTCAACTATCAATTTTTTGAAAACTTGTATTTTTTGTTAAACATTATGCAATTGGTGGTTTATGATATCATACCAAGTTTGAAAGGAATTAAATAAAAGATAAAACAGTGCTTGTATTTTCTTCATAATGTCAATTTTGGCATTAAAAGAGTCATAACTTTCGTGGAAAATAACGAAACATTTTCAAAATACCAATCACGCATGGCAAAATGCGAAATAATTGGTCGAAAGGTTGCGCCCACAAAACATTAACACAGGAATTCATAAAGTACATACAGACGCTCATAACTCCAATTCTGCAGAGAACTAAAACACGAAAAAAACGTATTGTAGGTTAAACTTGAAATTTGATACGAATTGTAAAGAATAATATAAAAATAATTCTTGCATTTTCTACATAGTTTCCACATTGGCCAATAAAAGGACATTAGTACGCCAAATATAGTTTGCATAACTAAATCACGAAACCATTCGAACGATTTATACAATAAAGTATCCATACAAGTTACTTTATAGACAAATTAACAAAAACCAGACCATAACTGTTCCAGTTATAAAACAACTGGATAAAAGGATAGACAACACCATTTTACATGTCCTGACTTTGATGGGAGTATAAAAGGAACCATTTGATAAAAAATATTTATATAAACCGGTTAATTATATCTAAAGGTTTTAAAGACATTGCATGACAAATGGACTCATTTTTAAAATCATATTTATTTAAAAACCCTTTTTAGCAGATTATGAACAGATGTGGCTTTGGCTGCCAAGTGTGCTACGCTTAATTCAAAACTGGAAAACGGCATTAGATAATAATGAATGTGTATATATATTTTTAATTTCCTACCTGTGTACACGAATTATTTAATCAGTATCACTAATTAACTGGTCATTACGCTGATTGATTAAAAATTAGCTATGAGAGATGGGGAAAAGTAGGGGCAACTGGGGGGGGGGGGCACGGCCCCCCTGTGCCCCCCCCCTCCCCCCCCGGACTGGATCCGCCACTGTTATAGAACCGAGTAATCAGCGAGGAGATATATATGATAGCAATGCAGCCCGTCCGTCAAACATTTTGTCCGGATTTTTCTAGGAGTTAGGGAACCTTTCATTGGATTTTTTTGTTGTAATTTTGAGCAGAATTCAATCATCGGAAACTTCGTAGGAATGTTTAATAGGGATGCTCTGCTCTGTTCCTTTTAAAACTGTTTTATGTTACATGCATTTGTTGCAATAGTTGTTGGTAATGAGCAAATGTTCATAACTGTTTTACCTTTATCAATGATGCGATATTAAGTTATTTCAGATTATCAAAACGACAAGCACTGTAGTATATCTCCTCATAGTTTTAAGATTTGAATACATTTCTTATGGTTTTTTTGTGTTCTTATGTGATATATACGACAGTAGCTACATTCTTCTGACTGTTTCTGTATTTATCATATGCTTGCCTTTGAAAGGACAGTTTTGAAGGATGCAGTTCAGTCAAAATGGTTTTGAGGGACCCTCTTGAAGTCCCCAGTGACTGTGTCTGGACACTATGTTCCTCTACATGGTTCCCAGTCAATTGCAGTTTTCACAAAAATGATTTTATAAATTGCTTCGTTCTTGAACTATAGATGGTAACAGTTGTTTCAGGCTTGATTAGATGTTTCACAATCTCAAAACTTTCTGAATTTTCTTTTTCATTCTCTTGCCAGTTTATAACATTTGGATCGTGAATAGCTGGTTCCAACCCTACAGCTACTTTGTAAAAGAACATTAGACATTATACCTACTGTTGTAACTGCAAGTTCATATTACAGATACCCCCGGTTGGGATCTTGCTTTCGCTGAATGCTGGTATTACTTTACTCTGTGGATATTTTTTCGGTTACTACTCTTATGCATGTATTGTGATGTCTAGGTTTATATTTGCACAACACTTGCCTATAACTTGATTACTCGCATAATATTTGACTCGAAGAGCCCCGATCAATCCGAATCAATCAATCAATCAAAAATAAACATACTAATCCACGTCCAAACCAAAATCCCAATGCAAAGTAAAAACTTTGAAGCTGGCATATTAGGTTAAACACGTTAACAGTCGATAAATTAATTCATCAATCTATTTCCTTCACAATACTCTTGATTCGGGTAAATTAGAGATTAACTGACTTGACTTTCTCTCACTCGAGACGATCGGTTATGCGACAGTGGAGGAAACCGGAGCGCCCGATATCAATAATACCGTTAAGTTAAGTAAATAAATATAAAACGCTACATTTTTTCAAATTTATTAAAATAAATAAACAATAACAAACAATAAATGCATAAATGTAAACAAAAAATCAAAGTAACAGTATAAAACAAACTTCATTTGCAGAAAAAGGCACTGTTTTCTGGTATTTAAAATATGAGAGTCTGAAAATTTGTTAGATCATTTACTATAAAATCCCCTACTTTGGACGGACAATGTGTATAAAGGGAAATAATTATGATTTACATACAAGTCAAAATAGAGTGCCTTAAACACATGATGTCCCGTCTCTGCCAAATCAAACACCCATTTTACCGGACAATGCCCATACATGATGTTATAACTCATGTGAAAAGTGCTGAACTATGTTGAAATATTAATGTCATGGATCCAAGAAGAATTTGGCTTCCGCTAGCAGTGAAAAAATACTCCAAAAATAGAATGGCAATATATAACTAAACTGTAATACTATATATATGTCATATACCATTTTTTAAAATGTATTTTATGATTAAATTAAAAATGGTATATCACATATATATATATATTGACTACATATTGTAATGTCATGTGCTACTTTTGAATGTATTATTTCATAAAAAGTAGCACATGACAGTACTTGTATATCTTTATTGGAATGTTATTGAAAAAAACTTAAGAATCTCCTTTTTGGCATACAAAGGGTCATAACTCTCGTGAAAATTAACGCAGCATTTTCATTTTAAGAAATGTACATCTTCATAGGCAAATGACACATGACAAAATGCGAAATATTTGGTTTAAAACTGTGGGACTCGCTGCGCCCACAAAATATTAACACAGGTATCCAGAAACTAGATACATGGAGCCATTACTCCTATTCTTCAGAGTTGAAACTGGACAACAAAACCAGTAAACCAGAATTATATGTTAACCATTATTGCTTCTTCTGAAAACATACCAAATTTGAAACGAAAAATAATTCTTTTAGTTTCTTTATTTTTCCGTATTTGGTAATAAAAGGACCACAACTCCGTCAAATATGATTGAGATTGCATAATTTACGGACTCCTCCAAACGCGCACTGTTCATGCGATGGAGAATCCTAAGTTTTTAAAAAAACAATCTCAACGTAATAGGTCCAATTATCATATAAACCAACCAGACGGACGGACAGACAACGCCATGCCATTGTCATATACCATTTTTTGAATTTAATCATAAAATACATTCAAAAAATGGTATATGACAATATGATAACAGGCTGTAACAGGCGTATAAAACTACTCATATCAACGAATCGATCTTGTCAAACTTTAAAAAAAAAACTCATTTCAACAAACCATCTTCCTTAAGACCAATTTCAACAAAGCAATCCTCCCCAAGTCACAACTGGAACCATTTCAACGAACCGATATACCCCAAGTTACACCTAGACCCATTTCAGCGAACCGGTCTTCCCCAAGACAAAACTAGACCCATTTCAACGAACCGATCTTCCCGATTTCCCCCAAGTTACACCTAGACTCATTTCAACGAATCTTCCCAAAGACACAACTAGACCCATTTAAATGAACCGACCCCCCCCCCCCTCTAAGTTACACTTAGACCCATTTCAACGAACCGATCTTCCCCAAGTTACACCTAGACCCATTTCAACGAACCGATCTCCCCCAAGTTACACCTAGACCCATTTCAAGTAAGAGTAAACAAACCTTAAACACACATCAAAGTTGTCAAGTTATAGGTTATAACATAGCTCCTTATTACCAAATAAAACATGTCTTCCTGTAGAACCCAGAGTTGTATTTAGTGTTCTTATAGACACCCCATCATACGTGCACTTGGAATAATAACGGATGTAAAGATGAATTGCATATAGATGGTCCCATTTAAAATTAGACATAAATATTTGGTCTAAAGTACCACCATGTAAAAACGTTCTGTTTTCGACTCTTATTAGATCAGGATAACGTTTGGATAGTTTAAACGGTAAATACACTGAATGTTCTCCCCATTTATTGGGGTTAAAATGCACATATTCTTTCAGCCAAACATCTATAAATCTTGCATTTTTTGCCGAAACTATAAGTCCATTTCCAATAGTATCATCTCTTGTCTGGCTCATCGTGAATTCTAAATTTCTAAGTGGATCCAAAGTGCGCAGTAAAACTGTATCGGTGTCAAAATACATGCCGCCATAATCTACAATAGGAAATAAAGACAAAATTAATAAGAAACAGTTGAATCTATATATAAATCAACCTAGTTTCGTTTTTGTTGCTTCCTTTGTGTAGTGCAACACCAATGCACACAGAGTATGATGGCATTTTGGTGCTATTTAATATAAAGTGTCAGTCAAAAAATACTACTTGTCTACATTCACTGAAGCAAGATCTTTGTCAGTTCGTCACACTGATGTTTGTACAATAACGTTTGATATGTAAAGAGATATTTAATGAAACTTGACACATGCCTTGCTTATATATGACATAACCATGCATATGAGTGATTTTAAGCAGACAAATGACACATGTATTATTAATAGTCTTACCAACAATAACTACTTTAGAACTTTGCATAATTTGTGGCAAAACGTGGTTGGAAAGATGTCTAACGTCAAAGGTGTCTTACGGAAAAAGTTTTAGAAAGATGGTTTAAATCAACACTACATGTAATTGAGTATGTCCAACTGAATGGTCCACATACTGAATGTATGGAAATTAGCAGAGTTGACCAAAGTTGCAAATCTGGCAATCAAACTTAATATTTATTTAAGACCCATTTTAACACGAAGCAATCATACATCTCAATACACTTCTGACTTGAACCATGTCTGCTAAAATTCAATAACTGTTGGGCGAAGATTAGAAACACTATAGTGAAAAAAGTCTAAATGCCATCATGGTGGATTTTATATACTTTATAGAGGAACATTTGAAGATTCGAATAAGGCAAAACTTATAACAGATCAACCGATTCTTTTACTTTTTCTGTATTTGGCTTTGAAACCAGGGGGCAGTGTCCAGCTTTATGCCATATTCCAGAATGTTCAGTTTCTCAGAACAACCTCTATATAAAAGTATGGTTAAACGATGACACATACAGTCAGTGTGGTTAAGGTTGTAGATTAGGAATGAAAAGCAAGACACGGGTGTGTGGAATAATGTTTCAGCTACCATATGCTGAAAAATAATGGCTAAATAGCCCTATTAAGAAAGAAATCAGCATTTGTTGAAGAGAAATTAGAATGCGTGCCTACCAACAAGACAACCGTATATCTACATTAGGACAACTTCAACCTTTAGGACAACTTCAACCTTAACTACAATGACCACCCTTAACCACAATGACTATATGTACACATTTACATATCCTTTTTTTTAGATGGCATCCATGATGTTGATTGCAAACCTTTGTCTAATTTACAGTTTAGTCTTACCTTGCAGTGCTTGTAATCTGCCAACGTCTGCTTTGTGCTCAACAAATTTGAAGGTTTTATTATAAATTGTCCTCGGGGGTTCTCTATACACATGTATAATATTTTTGATGACTTGTAAAGTCCTGGTCCAATAAATTCCATACGGAAGAGTTTCTCCATGAAATAATATAAGACACGGTTTCTGATGCACGTGTACACTATACAAACTCAAAAAGTTAAAAAACCGAAATTTCCGCCTTTTTCCATACCAAATATAATGTATAATGTTGGGAACTTTCATGATGTCTTGGCAATTTGATTTAATAATTTCATCCAAACATTTATCTCTATAGGGTATTTTTAGCACATACTCGGAATCTGTACTGGGTTTAAGGTTTCGGGAGCTACATTGAAGGTTTGTCTTTGATTTAGGTTGCTCTTTTACTTCCCATGGATATTCCTTTGGACACTCAACTTTACAATTGTATGTCCAGTCTGTTAAAGCATTTTGTTGACATTTGTTTATGCCGGAGAAATCCTTGATGACCTGAGCGTATAAACACATGTGTTCTACGTTTATCTGGGCTGAAATGACAATATATTAAAAAGTGTATTATATACAAAAGAGGTCCAATAGGATCTATATTACACAACTGACACTTCATTTGCAATCAATTTTAAGACATTCACGCCAAACATAATTTAAAGTATGCAATTCAACTAGTTAGTAACTAAATCAAGCTATAAATAAATAATTGCTATTTATCTATTTTTTCTATTCATAGTAACGGTTTCTATCTCAGATGACCATGGTAGACAACATTTTTTAACTACAGAAACCAATGACTTTTCAAAATTAATTTAGTTCAATTCAGGCCGGCTGTGTTAGAGGAGAAGATAAAAGTTTACTAATGGATGTACGCTTCATCATGTTATTAGCTCAGTTGGTCAGTTGAGCAAAATTGAAAGCATCCATTATTAAAAAATCGAATTCAACAATATGAAATGTAAATGACAAAAACGCTAAAAGATAGAAGTGGAGTGATGGTGTTTTATGCCCATTCCAGATTCTTTCGCTATTTAGAAGGGGCAAACGTTCTCGTATCTGCCCAAGTTGGGTTCTAGCGATGAGACCCTATGTTCTGAATCCTAGCCGAACTCTTTCTGACCCTATATGTAAGCATACAGTTGTCCTGTGACGCAAACATCAGTTTGTATAGTGTGTAGGGTCAGAAGAACCCCCCCCCCCGGTCATCCATAAGCCTGTTTTTGGACCCATGACCATTCAGGTACCTATCCTACCATTTCAAAAAATAGTGAAGGACAACAATTACCTGGATTTAACTTCTTGTCCTGCTTTTTCTCCGTTTTCTGAGACTTTGTTGGTTCTACCTTATTTTGTTGATTATTTGTAGTTTCTATGACATGTTCTTCTGTTTCAACCTGAAATGTAGACAAAACTATTCAGAGGTTAACCGATGAATACTTTTGTCTAATGGCCGAAATAGACCTGAAATTTATTACTAGTATTTCTGTCTATATTTGAGATGACTTCCATTTTTGTTGATTCACTTGAAGTCGTTGTGATAAAAAATTTAACATTTAACAGTTGATTAACACGAGACACACTTGAGTCATTGTAATAATAAATATCCAACGTAAACATATCATAAATCATAAAGCAATAAATTTAACGTTTAGTTTCTAAAAGCAGGTTTATCACTCAAATACCGTGACATAGAAGTGGTATAAACCACAACAAAAACTCAATGTGCGGAAAATTGCAAAAGATCAAGTAGAATTTCCATTGCTTATTATGGACCCGAAAGGTTTAGTTCTGAGAGAGAGAGAGAGAGAGAGAGAGAGAGAGAGAGAGAGAGAGAGAGAGATTACTTATCGACCAATTTATTCCCTACCATTTATCCAGGTAGATAATCAATGACGCCATAAAAGTATTAATAATACATATATCAGTATCTAGTCCGACTAATCAGCCCACTAAACCCCCATTTTAATTTTTTGACTTTTTGGAGGTTTGTGCAAACCTCCAAAAAGTCAAAAAATTAAAATGGGGGTTTAGTGGGCTGATTAGTCGGACTAATCAGTATCTGTATAACATATAACGATACGTTTATGATTTCTTTAACTTTCAGTAAATACTAAAACCTTTGCACACTCGTCCAGGGATCTTTTAAACGGTTAGTAAAATGTCTTGTATGGAAATAAAATTATAAGAAAGACATTTAGACCCTTGTAGCATTCCGAAATAGCTTTTTTCTCTTTTAAAATTAGCGAGTTTTGACGTGCTGCCTTGGATTAAATCACCAATATCACAAGCCTACTGCCAATTAAATTATAAATTTAGCGAGTTCAAACATCATTGTACATACCTTCCGACAGTTTCCAACATGCATTTTTATTAAATCCGTATTAAATCACGTTTATTGTGATTGTTTGTTAAGTTGAAACAATATTTAAATGACCCAATAGATTACAATAACGCCCAGAGTAAAACTGATTTGAAAATAAAGTTAAGGTCTTGTATGCATTTTGTTTAAAACAATAAGATATAATAAACCAGTCGTGCATTAACCAAATCCAAACAATACCAGAAGCTTACACACCACAGGTACCTGTTTCCATTATAGAGTATTACATTTATACATATGAGGGTGCAAATTTTTCAAGAAAAACGAAATGTTGCATACATTTATATTATCACTTTCAAATTCTGCAACACACTTCAATTTTGTGAATGAAATTCGACATAGCGATTTAATATAATATCATTCTATGACAAAAAATCGAAGTTTTTACGGATGTTAGGGTGGATACCGGCCAACATCTAGTGGTTCAAGTACTTTTATCTCTTATCTTAGTTTTAATAGATAGAAAATGTAGGGAAAAATCAAAATACAATAAAACCGATTTATTTCTGACGCATTTAGTTAAGAAGGTCGTTAGATAAGATGTATAAATCCTGACCCCAAGTGTCTGTGAATAATACCAGTGTGGTAGAATCTATATCGGTAAATTAAATGAATTCACGTATGATTAATGGAATCACTCTTCATGGAAGTCTCTTAATTAGTATTACTAATTAACGTTGTCTAGTGGTTACCTGGTTTCTTTCACGCCTCAACGATCAGGTAAATAACATTATCACCCAAGACTGGTCAGTACTACCTGGATTCTTTCATGCTTCAGCGAACTGGTAAATTACATCATCACCTGATTGCAATTTCCTACCTGTGTACACAAATTAATTAATCAGTGCCACTAATTAACTGGTCATGACGCTGGTTGATTGACAATTAGCAGTGAGAGAGGGGGAAGGTCGGGGCAACTGGGGGGGCACGGGCCCCCTGTGCCCCCCCGCTGGATCCGCCACTGTAGATAGGCAGTTTGGTTTTAAATAAAGTTAAATAAAATAAAGTAAGCCTAGTTGTCATATGTTATTTAAATGAGAGAGAGAGAGAGAGAGAGAGAGAGCGTATGTTACCTTATTTCCATGGTACATGAACACGACAAAAATGAAGACGGACAGTGGTAAGGCATACTTGAATATTTTTCTTGCATAGTAATGCCGGAACATCTTTGAAGAGGTCTCAACCTGCCCAAAAGTAAACATAAACGTGTTCAAATAATCAATAACGAAATTCACAGGGTAAATAAATATTTTAACGTAGTCCGCTGTGTACACCACTGTATCTCAATACGGGTAGAAACACCCTTTACCCGAATTCGACAGGTCCCGCTAACACCGGTCTTGTGCATCGAACGATGAAATAGTGACCATTACGATAGTATGTCATGTATGTAATGACCAACAGACCGAGCCATTACAATCTACCTGACCTGTGTAATTCTACATATTATGTCACACCCCGGTCATTTTTCAATGTGTTCGATAATCCGATTGTTGATTCACACTTCAATGTATAGTCCGTTTTAAATAAATAATTCATCTACATATACTTCGTGTAGTATAGCCAAACAACATTGACCTGTCCGTTTGACCTTTAATTCAGATATTCATTATGGACCAGAACATACACTGGTGTTTATTTTGTCTTCATTGTGGGGAACCTGCAATATTTATGTATTAACTATGAATGCTAACACTATATTTTTATCGGGTGGGTTATTGTACATATGAACATTCTTAATGAAAGGTCAAACAGACAGGTTAATGTTGTTTGCCATTACCTACACGGTAAAACCTGCCTTAAAGGCCACCTCTATATAAGGACCATCTGATAGAGGTCTGTAGAATTGTATACCAATTGTTCTTTTTCATAATATTTGAACTTGTATATAAAGACCACCTGTCCATAAAGGGCAGTTACTGGTTCCCTTGAGTGGCCTTTATAGACAGGATGGACTGTAATTTACTCTTATTCGGCCGCGGTCCCTATGTTTAAAATTAATGTATTTGGCAACAGTCAATGCAATAAAGAACACACAGAACATCAAGAATCGATCAAGCAAAGAAAAGAAGGCATTTATCAGGACCCTGACCCAAGCATGGTCTCGCCATCACTTGAAATGGGAACGCTAAAAATAGTCAGCGGATCCTTCAACAAACTCTGGCACCTATGCACTAGATTGATCTTTTCCTCATTGATTGGCAAACAACAGGTTTATATGTATGAATACATCGGCCAGAGTACATGGAAATTACCTACCCATCGACCATAGTGCATGCAAATAACCTACCCATCGACCATAGTGCGTGGAAATAACCTATCCATCGACCATAGTGCATAGAGATTACCTACTCGTCGGTCAATGCATGGAGATTATCCATCCATCGGCCAGAGTACATGGAAATTACCTACCCATCGACCATAGTGCATGCAAATAACCTACCCATCGACCATAGTGCGTGAAAATAACCTACCCATCGGCCATAGTGCATAGAGATTACCTACTCGTCGGTCAATGCATGGAGATTATCCACCCATCGGTCATAGTACATGGAGATTACCTACCCATCGGCCATAGTACATGGAGATTACCTACCCATCGACCATAGTGCATGGAAATAACCTACCCATCGGCCATAGTACATGGAGATTACCTACCCATCGGCCATAGTACATGGAGATTACCTACCCATCGACCATAGTGCATGGAAATAACCTATCCATCGGTCATAGTGCATGGAGATTACATACTCGTCGGCATAGAGGTCAATGCATGGAGATTATCTATCCATCGGCCATACCGGTAGTACATGGGGATTACCTACCTATCGGCCATAGTACATGGAGATTACCTAACCATCGGCCATAGTACATGGAAATTACCTATCCATCGACCATAGTGCATGCAAATAACCAACCCATCGACCATAGTGCGTGGAAATAACCTACCCATCGGCCATAGTGCATGGAGATTACCTACTCGTCGGTCAATGCATGGAGATTATCCATCCATCAGCCATAGTACATGGAGATTACCTATCCATCGGCCATATAACATGGAGATTATCTACCTATCGGCCATGGTACATGGAGATTACCTACCCATCGGCCATAGTACATGGAGATTACCTACCCATCGACCATAGTGCATGGAAATAACCTATCCATCGGTCATAGTGCATGGAGATTACCTACTCGTCGGTCAATGCATGGAGATTATCTATCCATCGGTCATAGTACATGGAGATTACCTACCTATCGGCCATAGTACATGGAGATTACCTATCCATCGACCATAGTGCATGGAAATAACCTACCCATCGACCATAGTGCATGGAAATAACCTATCCATCGGTCATAGTGCATGGAGATTACCCGTACCCATTGGCCATAGTGCATTGATATTACCTATACATCGGCCATAGTGCATTGAGATTACCTACCCATCGATCATAGTGCATTGAGAATACCTACACATCGGCCATAGTGCATGGGGATTACCTACCCATCGACCATAGTGCATAGAGGTTACCTACCCATCGGCCATAGTACATGGAGATTGCCTACCCATCGGCTATAGTGCATATAGATTACCAACTTATCGGTCAGAGTACATGGAGATTACCTACCCATCGGTCAGAGTACATGGAGATTACCTACCCATCGGCCATAGTACATGGAGACTACCTACCCATCGACCATAGTACATGGAGACTACCTACCCATCGACCATAGTACATGGAGACTACCTACCCATCGACCATAGTACATGGAGACTACCTACCCATCGACCATAGTACATGGAGACTACCTACCCATCGACCATAGTACATGGAGACTACCTACCCATCGGACATAGTACATGGAGATTACCTACCCATCGGCCATAGTACATGGAGATTACCTACCCATCGGACATAGTACATGGAGACTACCTACCCATCGACCATAGTACATGGAGACTACCTACCCATCGGCCATAGTACATTGAGATTACCTACCCATCGTCCATAGTTTATAGAGATTACCTACCCATCGGACATAGTACATGGAGATTAGTTACCCATCGGACATAGTACACGGAGATTACCTCTCCATCGGACACAGTACACGGAGATTACCTCTCCATCGGACATAGTACATGGAGATTACCTATCCATCGGTCATAGTTTATAGAGATTACCTACCCATCGGACATAGTACATGGAGATTAGTTACCCATCGGACATAGTACACGGAAATTACCTCTCCATCGGACATAGTACATGGAGATTACCTATCCATCGGTTATAGTACACGGAGATTACCTACCCATCGGACATAGTACATGGAGATTACCTACCCATCGGACATAGTACATGGAGATTACCTACCCATCGGTTATAGTACACGGAGATTACCTACCCATCGGACATAGTACATGGAGATTACCTACCTATCGGTTATAGTACACGGAGATTACCTACCCATCGGACATAGTACATGGAGATTACCTACCCATCGGTTATAGTACATGGAGATTACCTACCCATCGGACATAGTACATGGAGATTACCTACCCATCGGACATAGTACACGGAGATTACCTACCCATCGGACATAGTACATGGAGATTACCTACCCATCGGTTATAGTACATGGAGATTACCTACCCATCGGACATAGTACATGGAGATTACCTACCCATCGGTTATAGTACACGGAGATTACCTACCCATCGGTTATAGTGCACGGAGATTACCTACCCATCGGTTATAGTACACGGAGATTACCTCTCCATCGGACACAGTACATGGAGATTACCTCTCCATCGAACATAGTACATGGAGATTACCTATCCATAGGTTATAGTACATGGAGATTACCTACCCATCGGTCATAGAACATGATGAAACAGAATGAAATGCCGCTGTCTAATGTACTGAATATAAAATCCGTTTTGAGTTACACTCCCAGCGATAGATGATAAATCGCCATATCAAACATCCTTTTCAAAATAAATACAGGATATAACCCTCACTAAGCACAAGTACCTTTACTTCCTGGTCCCGGTGTCACAATCATTCCTTGGCTAAGGTAATCCCAAACTTTAATCTTGCAAAATTTCCAAATCTTTATAAGAATGATTCCCAAAACGTCGAGCTATCCGTCTATAGGAATAAATACGTAAGAAACTAAGTTACACCCTTTTGAAGCCTCTATAGGCGTCAATCTTTGAGGCCAGATGTAAATAAATTTCTGTGTAAATACATGTAAAAACGCTGCATATGAATCACATTTTTTCCTTTTTCATAATGACGTGTGTAGAAGCAAACTTTACTTGTTGGTTCGTTGTCTTTTTTATTTGAATGCAGTTATTCTCCACCAAAGTATAGCGCTACTGTCAGAAATTGCCATTACTCTGCTAGAAAGCCGCATGCATAAAAACAAAAACCTACGTGTCACAATGACTTGATTTGCTTTGCGCCGTAATGTGTATATATTGTGTCTGTTGTCGACTTGTCAGTGTGATTTCATAGTATTAAGATCTGTGATAGAAGACATTAAAGGAAGTCTGTTGTTAGAACCACATGTGCTGCAGAGACAATTCTTGACCCATGTGAAGCATTTTCAGACCACATAGTGTTGCTAAGAGTTCTTGGGAAAGACCAATTCGAAAATTTGTCAATAACAGTCCTATCGCAAAGCTTTTAGACCTTAGTGTTGTGGCATTTTATGATATTATCCTTTGTTACAAGATGAGTGTTAAGTCCAGTCAATCTATTATAGTCATCGTCAGAAAGGCCTTTTGGATCATAAAAAATCAATTATTCTACTTTTACTATCAAAGATTCTTATTCGCAGATTTTTTTTAATAATTCGGTGATTTCTGATGCATGTAGACTTGATGGAACTTTTTTCATCTTTAAAGCATCAGCGACTACTTTGTCCAGATAAATGATTACAGCATATGCGAATACCAGATGGTACAAGGATATCTTATTTGACGAAAATATCAATCCTTGCTTTAATTAGTGCAAGTTTCATAGGGGAAACTTTTTCTTTGAAATTAAAACAAATGACATTTGATTTGCCGCGCTCAAAATGGGTATAGGTCTATACATTCAGATTTCAAGTCTATTCGAGGAACCGCGGGTTCATGATCTTCAGTCTTGCTCAGCTAGTGACATATGAAACCTGCCCCGACTTTTCATCGATGACCTTTTTCGTTCGACGATTGCATTTAGAAAAAACTGTTTTGGCATTTTGTTTACTGGTACAAGTTTAATGTACATGAAACACATAGGGAATGACAAGTGGCCTCAAACGGGACTGTAATGTCGTTGTATACATATATGTGTGTGCATGGCTTTATTTCTATTACATAATAGTCCCTACACATGCAGGCAATTGTTGTCAGAGTTTATTAATAGTAAGTATGAGTATACATGTAGGACGGTAAAGTAAGAGGTTACATTGGGGGAGATTTTAACAAAATTCTCTCCCCATACTTTGCATATCTAACAATAAAATAACTTTAATGGAGAGGAATGCGCTATGTGTATTTATTAAAAAACGTGATGATTGTCACTGACTTGTTCCATGTTTGGAGTAAACCCAATGGATTACACGTGTTTAACATATAATATAATGTAATATTTTACTGATATTTTACCATATAAACTTTTACAAAATGATAGAAGCTTTAGGTTATGTATATAACATATTTTTAAATTTTGTATCCTATCCTGTATAGGCGGATAGCTTGGCGTTTTGAGAATCATCCTTTGTTAATTCTCAAGATACTCAGGAAAACTTTCGCTAATTATAAGGAATGGTTGTGAAACCGAGACCACAACCAAACTTCAATTTTGGTCACCATCTCTATCCCCCATACATAACATGTAACTAAAAACCTTAAAACTAGTTTGAGATGGTACATAGGAATCGCCATGTCTGTCTGTGTAAAATCGTTGGGATAAAATTACTCGGTAATGTTTTCAGATAGAAAACCTTAGGTGATGACATCGCCATAGGAATAGACAACAGAAAGCAGATCGACATAACCATCCTAGACTTTGCTAAGGCATTCGACAAGGTCGCTCATTAAAAAGTTATCACCAGACTAGCCTACTACGGTATCCAAGAAACAACAAGGGAATGGATTGATGCGTTTCTTAACAACAGGAAACGGCAAGTAGTATTGTAATGGTCACCACACAGCAAGTCCATCAGCAGTGACACCTGAAGTACCACAGGGAACAGTATTGGCACCAACCTTGTTCCTGATTTTCATCAATATCATCACTGAATATCTGAACTCCACGACGAGGATGTTTGCAGATGATTGTGCACTTCACCATCCAATTGAACACTGAGAACGAACACATATTATTACAAGAATACCTCAAGACTGGCCAGATGGACACGGATGTGGCAAATGGAATTCAACGTCACCAAATGACCACTCATGCAGGCATCAAAAATAGACAGAAAAACCATTATAGATACCAGATGGAAGGGCATGTCCTGAACATAATAGAACACCGTCCTTACCCAGGGCCTGAACTTAATAACAGAATGAAGTTATTACCAGCAGAGCCTCAAGAGCATTGGGATTTCTGAACGCAACCTAAAACATCGCCCAACCAAAGTAAAAGAATGAACATATACTAGTGTAGTTAGACCAAAGGTGGAATATAGCTCTACCATCTGGAACCCGAACAGTTATCAACAAGATGAAATTTGAATAGGTACAGAGAAATGCTGCTAGATTTGTACTGTATATAAGAAACGAGATTACCACCAACCAGAATCAGTAACATCAATGGTCCAACAGCTGAACTGGGGCACATTGGCATAGAGGAGAAGAACAGCTGACGTCACCCTGCTGTATAAACTAGTTAACCAACTGATTGCTGTTCCAGTAATATACCATCCAGTATCTGCTTTGATCCAGACAACTAGGAACAGCCAGCAGAGGAAGTTTATGTTGTGTTTTCCGTCCATTTATGCATACCGGCACTCATTTTTCCCAAGAGCAACTATTTCCTGGAACCATTTGCCGAATGCGGTCCTAGCTGTTCCAGATTTAGAGTTTCAAGATCGGAGCCACTTGAACACCATACATAACCCGTAATCCGTGTGTTGTTACTGCGCACCAGGGGCCGGTTTTTCGAAGCTATCCTAAGACTAAAATTTTTCCTAACCTGGTCCTAAGACATTTTTTTCGTCCTAAGTCAGTTTGTCGAAGGTGTCGCAATTTGAGACAAGTCCTAAATATGATCCTAAACTTAGGACAGGTATGTAGGTGTCCTAAGACCATCTTAGGGCAATCCTAGTTTTAGGATATTCTAAATAAATCAAGATGGCAGCTGTTTATTTACATACGAGACAACGAAATCAGAACAAACGTCGAAATAGAGTGTTTAGAGACAGACAATTCATTAGATTTTTTGTTATTTTGTCAGAATCATTTAGAGAATGTGAAAGTACATAAATTATATAATTAGAAATACATTTACTCTCTCTCTCTCTCTCTCTCTCTCTCAATTAAATTAAGGCCCTCCTTAGGGATAACCAGAAAGAAAATACACAAATAAAGAGCTGAGATTTAATTAAAAAAACCACTATATTTTGAAAAATACATGTAATCAAAATTAAACGTTTTTGATATGATTAAAACTCATGCTAGATTGCCTGAAAATGTTGTTGTGTGTTTTAGCTTCTTATATTGTCCCTGTATAGGAATGTATCATACGATATATATATGGTTGTTTATGGAATCACTCTAATGCACGGGGTTTATTACCGTGACATGACACGTTTAAACTTAAACGCACCCGATAATCGAGTGAATTATCTTTAGCTATACAATCATTTTGTATATTTTAAGAACTCGCGTTATTCCATAAAATTTTCAAATAACCGAAAGTCATCTAATTTGTTAAATGAAAGAAATTAAATTATGAAAAATGTAATTTTAACTCCTAATAAACAAAATGAAACAGAAGCATCTTCTGCCATGGAAGCGGTTGTTTCCGACATGTGCCTGTCCCTCTCCCCCTCCTCCCCCCCCCCCCCCCCCCCCCCGTTATTCCTGAAATTGGTGTCCAGTATCCATACCGCCTTATCCTGGAGGGGTTAAAATCTTGCGATGGTGGTACTCCGCCACGCTTCTCTTCTATTCCATGATGCCAGTTTTTTTTTTTTTTTTTTTTTTTTTTTTTTTAGCTGGCATAAGTGGTCTATTTCTTCTGTAATTCTTTGTTGTGGCGTTGTATTGGAGGAATTCACTTTTTCACATATATTCTCCCAAAATTTTCTTTGAATTGTTTGTTATAGTGTTTGAAACTTTGATAAAAAGAACACTCTTATGCTTGCCGACCTCGATCAATAATATCTCTACCTCCGTATCGCTGAAATTTGGATTGTACTTTGACTAACTCAAATACCCAGTATTTATATATTTCATGTATGTCATTGCATGATTTTACCCTATGACCCCTGAGAAATAATGAACTTCTACATAAAGCATGATTTTAATGTATATATCGGCTACTACCTGTGAGTATTACATATATACACCGTCCAAACACATTTACTTTCACAGAAAAGTCTTACGGACACAAATTAATTAACAAAAAAAAAAAAAAAAAAAAAAAAAAAAAAAAAACATTCACAGTGATTTCATATTTATTACAATTTCTGTTGAATATAGTTCTTAATTAATATCACATATATTAATATCTATTTGTTATATATTTATATATTAATTTAGATTTTTTACCACTTTAATTCTGCGTTAAAAGTCGTATTTGTACTGACAACATGTATAAACCTAAACTTAGGATAAAAAATAGGATATCCTAGATACGACCGAGCTGAGACACCTTCGAAAAACCGGTTATGATTATCCTAATTATCCTAGTTATCCTACCTAGTCCTAAAATTTATCCTAGGACATATCTTAAGACAAAATTAGGATAGCTTCGTAAAACAGGCCCAGAGACTCAACACTGCACACGTTTACATGTTTTATGATTGATGCTTGCGGTTGTTATCAAATACCGAAGTAGAAGTTGTGGTTTTATTTCCTTTTGTAAAGAATACACACAAATAACAACGTGTCTATCAAAAGAAACTGACAACAAATTATCCTGACGAAAAAATTGTTTTCGAGCATTTTATAACATACCTTTTCACATTACGACGATGGACACCATTGAAGCTAACAGTCCAGTACGTGTACAAGATCTAAAACATGCGACATATTAAAAGATATATAAATATATATATAAGCTGTTCACCGCACTGTAATATTGAATCTTTCAAGCGAAACGATGATATATGTTGTTTATGATCTGAGTGACAATGTATACAGTGTGTTAGGGTTGAAGTAGCGTAAGGATAGCGGTAATACATACACAGTGTACTTCAAAAAAGCGGGTTTCCGTTTTGTGCACGACATAAACACTTGTTTTTGCTTTACATAGATGTAGTGGTTATTAATAAACATTTAAATTGAAGGTCAATCAGACAGGTCAAGATTGTTGCCTAAACATTCCGTAATGTGTGTAATCACTCACCCTGACGTATATATATTGCCCATATGCAGACAGATTTAGCTCTTAGAACAGCTAAAATCTTTTAAACCTGTTTCAGTGCAAATTCCTATTATAATCAAGGTAAATCTAAACCTTGACTTGCTAAGTTTATACACTGATTTACCAGAAGAATCATAACGGAACATTACATTGATGCGATTGAAAGGCTCGATATAAATGATCCGATAAATAGAAAGACCACAGGTTTTTCGTGATAGAAAAGACCTCGTTTTTATGATGATGATGACTTTTGCAGCAGATTGCATTTCCACAAGCATAATGTTTTTAATATAATGCAAAATTTAGGAAATGTACTGGTACCAAAATAACAAAACATGGGTTTTTGTGCATTTTCATAGCTGAATTTGGTTAAGAATATTTTTTTGGTACTTTGGATATTAGAAAAAGTTTGGTGTAAGCACTACTAATGAGGAATTGTGTTCCAAAACCGTCGTTTAGTGTTGTAAAATTTTTATAATACTTTTCTTTTGTATTTACTAGTATTATTTACCACGGGGGGGTATACCAATTTCCCGAAAATCGCATCCAGCCGATGGATACGCGCTTTATAGCATCCGTCCGATGGTTACTTCATACATTCGTGTGTTACAGCATCCAGCCGAGGAAAATCATCACGGTAAGATAAAGGTAAAGAGAGATTTTTGCGAATTTACAAGGTTTTGATTAAAGCCCCATTTATACGGCGAGAATTGCATACCTAAGTATTTTTACTCATATGTAAATTTACTCATGTAAGCAAAAGTATATTTTGCTTTGCGTTCACACGTAATTTATGTACCATAAGTAAATTTGAAGTTTCCAACGGATTTGGATAACTTTCATTCTGAAGACTTGATTATCAGATAAGAACGTTTCCTTACTATTTAAGCACTGATTTGATACTGGGCTGTTATCGTGACAAAGGAGCAGTTCTACTTGGTGATCCAGCATATCTGTCATATACCAGTTTTTGAATTAAAATTTATTGAATAATCATAAAATACATTAAAAATGTTATATGGCATATCCTTTAAAGACTTCTTTTCTCAAGCCTAAAAAGTATACAAACAAACAAAATCTTACACCAGAGCAGAGCACATTTATATACCATCTAGTGTAGAATGACACTGATCTCGGATTTCTTTGGGTTGCTTGAAATGTCCGTTGTGATGATTGCAAAAAAGGATTGATGTCCATGTCGTGTTTGCTTGTTCTGTAAAAGGAGCTTGTGTTGTTCTTCATAACAAATATCAGATATTTAGATTAGTCTATGTCTCCTAAAACCCAGTCTGGGCCCCAAAATGTTTACACATTTTAGCTATTTATTTCATTAAAACTTCTTTTTTAACTGAGCTGGACCCCTAACTCAAATTAGTTTAGCTTCATCGATCGGTCGAATGTTTTATTGAACTCGATGGTGAACATTATTTCAGTGATGTTGAAGATGATGATGCTTATAATATTTGTTCTCATAAAACACTAAGTAACAACATGGCATCTCCTTTCATGGACAATTCATTGTCAAATTTGTAAAAGTAAATTTTTTTTACATTCTATGGTTGGCTTTTGTTGCTCAAGCACTTTCTCTTTGAAAACTAGTAAAACGTCAAATTTTGGTGACAGTTTGTCACTAGTTTTTGTGCTTTTGTCAAATAAATCTATTTCAATTACAACTGTTGATCTTTATTGGATAATTATTACAAATCAATGAGGGCCGTGGTGGTTAATAGTGGTTGGTTTCTTTACCCACTATCCCCGATTGTAACCGTGACCATATGTGGTGAGTGGGTTTCCCTTACAATTGGCACCTGTTGGTAAGCTCGATGTCAATACAATGGGATGTATATCAGTGGACAACACTATTAAACCATTTTTTCTGGTACAAGGCAGATCACAAACACCCATATCCACTCCTGCACGATAAATAACCTGGCATAAGTCCATGTGTTTAAAATTATGTGAGTAAATATTACTGTGCGTTCATACGACACTGTAGCAATATTTGCATACCTAAGCATAAAATACTCACATACTATAGCAAATTTGCACTTGGTCCTTACTAGGTGCAAATTTACTCACATGAGTAAAATTTGCGTATATGCAAAGTTGTTCATACGACACAATTTGCATATGTGAAATTTACATATGAGTAAAAAATACTTAGGTATGCAATTCTCGCCGTATAAATGGGGCTTAAGTTAGGTGATGGAATGTGGTATCTGTTTACCAGTATTTGCGTACTTGCATGAATAACTGAACGAAGTATAGACTCACCCCATGTCGTCTATGCATACGTATTATAATGCATGCTTATATTCAAATTATTTCCACTGGGGAGATGTATACGGGTGTACAAAGGAATATTTCATCCATGTACATACCTAACCAAGGGTTTAACATGTTGTTCATGCAAGGGTTGAATCCGTGACGCATACATAAACCCGTATGGCGTGAATACGTATTAACCTATCAGAATCTAATTCTAGATTACGAAAATGAATGAAGTTGTTGGATACTTCATATCAATAAATCGGACTTGGAGCAACAGGTACCTTTTAATTTATTGTCAAATTTTGAGTCCAAAAAAAAACTAAGAAAAAACAATGATTATTACTGAGAAATATTACAATGTAGAAAGAAAAATAGTATTTTGAAATACTTATCTTGAAAGCAAGACTACAAATGTTCAAATGTATTCATAATGTGTTCAAAAGGAAAAGTGTGTAAAAAAACTAAGAAAATTTCCGAAAAATAGTGAAAACTCGAAGAATTGTGTTTCTTATAAAACATGTGGAATTTAAAGTCTATGCTTACAATATCCTTGTGTCAGCAATTTTTTGTAAGCAGCTTGCTTAGTTGTATAAAGATATATATGTTTTTTTTCTTCAAGGACTTCTCAAGTTTGAATCACACAACCCACTTAAAACATGTTTTTCCTTACTGAAAAAGTGATTGAACTATAGCGGAAAAAGCAAGTTTGTTTATATCATTATAATTTTATATGATTCTTTGATTGTTTCGGGTTCTCGATTATTTCATCATTACTGAATGATATGTTTGTTGTCCAATCACAGAGAGCGTTTGCGTGAATAGTGGGAAAACGAGTATTATACGCCATTTCTTCATCGAAATCAGTTCCGTGCGTCGCCACTGCGTAATTAGTGGACCAACGTAGGGACGCCGCGGCTTTAAACTAACACAACCAATTTCTTACCGTTTGTGAACACACTGACCGATTATGAGTGTAGACAAGTTGGCACGTCGTCTCCGTCGACGTCTTAAATCGGTTACAAAGGTTCGAGAGACTCAAACCTCTATCTTGACGTCGCGATGAAACGCGCTAGCTTGGACGTTCATCCGGTGAATCTCCCTTTGGCTTTGACTCCGAGACGCCATTTTAAGAAATAAATCGCTTTTCATTTGCGGTCTTGTTTTCATCTCAAACATTTAAAAATGCAATTGTTCTATCCACATTTTTAAATTTAAAATACTCACTGTGTAATATCTGTGTTTGTTATAATGATATTGTTTTTTTTTAAAATATTCTAATTTAAGATATACAAAAGAAATAGTTCCATGCGATACATCATGATTAATATAATGTGAGGAACTTGCTGACAATTACAAACGGTTTTATATACACGTATACGTTTTATAAATTCATTTAACAAATTCAATTGCAACAGCTGTTCTAACTATATTGACTGGGTGAACACATGTTTCGTTATTGATTGATTTTTTTAATTAAAAACCTTCGAGATTTTTATCTATTTACCGTAACCAGACTACAACCTTAGAAACCATGGCAACTACATTTAAAAATTGTTTACATGAATTAAAAAAAATTTAAAGCCTTTTTGAAGTCCTAAAAGACACAACTGATTTGTAGTATTCAAAAGTTAATTTTGGGTCTGAAAATTTCAAGACTTCACTGTTGCATTCTGGATAATCTTAATTGTTATCTATTAATACATGTAATCGCGACGCGTGTGCATATAAACCGGACAAAAAGGTTGAACAGCTCGAAAAACATTTCGAGCATTCTGGACAATGCAGTACCTCGAATTGCCAATCCTTAGGTATTGGATAAAGTTAAAAGCACCGGTAATTAAAGTAAATACACACATGTAAGAACTGGAGAGCCTGGTATACAAAATATATTTAGGCATGTTCAATGCTCGGTTTTGACATGTGGAATGTTAAAAAACACTTACCTAAAAAGTAAAAAGTAGAGCTCTTCATCACAGTAAAACACAATGACGTAATGGTAACATGTGTGGACATACTTGATCTAAATCGTTAATGTTCACAACATCTCGTCGTAATAATGTCATATGACCAGTTTTGACATTATATGGGTATAAAATATTTACATCAATCAATATATACACATCTTGATACCGGAAGTAAAGTCCCGATAGAAAAGGTTGCTATAAATGTCAAAAAAAAAAACTCACGGGGACGTCTTTTAAAATATTTAAATAATTTCGTAAAAAAAAAACCTTAAATTTTCTTTCTATCTTTAATAAAATTTTAAGTTTCAGTTCTTTTTTGTGAGGCGTTGAGATAACGTCCCCCCCCCCAAAAAAAAAATACCAAGGATATTTACTTACGATGAGTCTGTGATCCGTGTTAACTGTCATTTATCTCTTACTTTATACATGTATAATCTCACTGATACATCTGTTGACATTCATGTTCAAACACACATTTTTGTGTCTATTTCTTTCTTTTTGTTTTCACAATTTTTAATGTTGATACAGCAAGCTAGTACAACTTGCTCACCGAGTGAGTGTTATTTATCATAAACAGGCTAACCGATGCAACGGAAATTTCCGTTTTCTAAGGAGTTCAAACGGAAACGAAGTATTTAACGAACAGGAAAATAATCGCATTTCCCAACGTCCTTGCCTATTGATTTAGTAGCAATATTATATTATAATAGTAGCCCTACCAACCCCACTCCCCGAGATAAATCAGAAGAAGTCGATTTTAAACATACTACAAGTATTTTGCATATCAAAATGTACCAAATTCTGTAAAAAAAAAATTATAAAAACACCTGAATAGTGACTCTTATACTTTGTTGAATACTATGATTGTTGCTGATACCAAGCTAAACTATTTCATTAGATCTATTAAATTATTTATAAATTATTATATAATTATGCATTCCAACTTTTAACTCAGTACTCTCTCAAGTTGAAAATAAGTTCTTTCTGATTTTTCATCTACATGAATCTTGTTGTTTTTAAAGGATTACTTCTGTTTTTTGGAATTATTCATAATCATTTGAAAATTTTCTAATGGAATACCCATTCTTTATCCATGCCAGAACCCAGGTGTGCCAGACATGAAATGCAATATAACGGTTTTGCTCAATATGACATTTTATTCAAACGAGGACGTCTTGTCTCAAGATAAAATACAAGAAACAAGTTTTATATAGGTAAAAAATCAAAGGGTACAGTGTACATGTACCTTGGGTCATGAAAGTCGTAATTTTTTAATTATTATTATCTAGTTTACATTCATATCTACGTCTTGATCTTGGTTACCCTGGTACTGAAAATAATCGAAAACTCCTTTAGAAAAAAACCTTCGAATGGTGTATTGAAGCTTTTTACTAAAGGGGTGTTTTCTTGGATTTTTTTTTTTTATTTTCAGCTCAAGGGTAGCAAAAATAATTAAATGTAAATTAGATAATAAAAAAAAGAAAAGAAAAGAAAGAAAGAAAATATAGCAATTTCTTGACCCCAATGTCTACATCATCAGTGTGGTATGTACAGTGGCGAACCCATTGGAACTTTCCGCCCCAGTGCACAAACATGGGTCACCATAGCATGTTATTTTAACGGTTTTGGGACCCACCCCGCATCAAATCCAATTATAAAAATACATCCATCGCTGGGATATAAATTAGACCAGGTTAGAGTTTAAAAAGAACAAAATAGTACCTTTTTCGTAATCTGTTGCAAAATAGGATGTTGAGATCGTTATGTATTTTCAAAATGGGATAACGATAAAGCCCCCTGTAACGTACTAAGTATTCGGAAAACTGCGTCCGAGACATATGTAACAAACTAATCTAGGTCCTATCTGTCCTGAATCAAATGTAAGTGGCCACGGTACATAGTGATGGATAATTGATTAATTGGTTGAAGGGAGTTTTACGTCCCAGTCAAGAATACAGTATTTCTTCAACATCGAGACATGAGATTTTCTCTGTGCAGCCAGAGGGGCTTCTTTCATGTGCTATGCCGTGACACGGGACATCGGTTTTTAACTTGAAGGCCCCGTGACTTTCGTTTTTAAATGCATAGCGCTTGGCGAAAGAACAGTCAATACCTTTTTTTCAAGTGTTGGTCAGACACGGCCCGGCGGGGTTCGAACTCACGACCTCCCACATACGGATTTAGAACTCTAACATCTGAGCTACCGTACACATGAGTGATATAACCAAACAACGCAGCGTGGCATTCAGCGTAATATTTTATCGTGTCACAATGTTTAAATTACATTGGATCCTCATAACTGTGCTTACTTTCAAAAACAGCTTTATCTCCTAGTCAGTTATTGCACTTAATTATGAGAAATTCACAATAAAAAGGAACATTTAATTGGGGTTGAAATTCTTATATATAATGCTGTCAGGTACAATTTTCTTATATGAATTAGGTTTGAAGTTCCAAATCAAGATTATTTCACTTGCTTAGAGATGACATGCATGTTTTGGCAGTTGACACGAAATTTATTTTCCCTGTTAGAATTATTTCTCTCGTATAGAAATCATTAAATTAGTTATTGGTAACAGGTTGTTATTTCAGCGACGTTTAATCTCCAAGAAAAGAATCCAGATGCCACCAGATATAGGACAAAATGTTCCAATAGTACTCATCAAATCAAGATCATTTCACTTACGTCGTTATATCACCAGTTATATAGGTACAATTTCTAAAAATTTGAATACACATGATAATTTCCCTTACACTCTACTGATATTGACATGTAACCAGTTGTTGGTAATTTTCTCTGTAAAAATATCTAGTTGTAATTATTATATTAAATGATTTGAGTGGGGTTTAGTGACAAAATTGTTCAATGACGTGGCTTTGAATATGTCATATGCTAATTTGTAATTTGCTAATTCTATGCCAGAAATCGAGCACGGGTTTTATCCCAGAAATCTGCGATATACTGCATCAGTACCAACTACATCAATACTGGACTTCTGATATATATATATACACCATATATGGTGAACTTGTGTTATTATGTGTTATATATAGTGTACTGTACATATGTTTATCTGTTAAAATTATGTTGCTTTTTTCATACACTGTATCTCTAATAAAGAGGAAATAAATAAATGATGATGAAGATGAGTACGTGTTAAACTGTATTATCTCGGTAGTGTTGGTGGTGCTCGATCATCCCAATTGCTGACGGTATTATTCTCGGTCTTGTCCTTTTTATTCTTTTTAAAGGGTTCTTTGTACAAACTTGCATTGAATTAATTCAGCTTTATGAGTTGGACACGGAAATGTTAATTGAAACCAAAATTTTAGTTTCAGTCTGCATTTGGTGACATTGACCTTTCACCTTTATACATTGTACTTTGCACGTTTTTTTTAATTAAAAAACATCCATTTTATGGTAAGTTTCATTAAAATTGTCAAGAGTTATGAAGCGGATAGGAAAATTGTACGGACAGAACAACACGTCACCGTATAAAATCTAAACTGTCTTGTAATCAGTTTTATTTTATCTCAACATGATGTTTTAAGTCGGTGCGTATTCCTGATAACCCAGATATAATTCTGGTGAATGTTAAGACAAAGAATGGACCGTATAACATTACTGGTAGTCGCAATCGTTTCTTTTAGCACATTGGTTCCAGGATGGGTAATATATAACCCAGGTAACTCAGATAATTTCACGTTAATCGACAATTCTCTCCGTAAATTGATCACCCAAAACATTTTATCTGTCTGAGGACACTTTTTCTATCCACTGGATGCTTTTTTTTTTTTAATTTTTTGTACTTTTACAATCTGTAATGCGGCTTAAATATTGTTTCATTGTGCATTCCAGATTTCTTGAGTTCGTGATTAACTAACTACAGAGTTTTTGTTGAAAATTACAAAAAATAGTTATTGCTATATCACAAGATCATTCGAAAGAGACCTTTAACCCGTTCGTGACACAGAAGCTGTCCGTCGACTTCAACGTCATCTGTGTCAAACGAAATACAAACCATTGGTTTAACATACTTTGGCGTTTCTGAAATCGGAGTATAAGTATTAAGCATTTGGTAAAAAGCATTCGATATAAAACACTTGTAAGTGATTTTAACAATCAGATAGTTATGCTTGTATGGCAATGTTCATGTAGTTAGTGACGACAACGTATTCTGTTGCTCTTGCACAACATAACAAAATGTTTCCTTTTAGATAGCGTTGTAGCAACGCCTAATGAAGTCTGGACGCCTAATGAAGCCCAGACTGCACTAGGCGTTGACAATTCTGACAATCCAGTCATGAAGTCTGTTTGGCTGCAACAACGACAGAAATATATTAATTGTCTCAAATTTTTCCCATTCAAATAAACTTTGTTGTTTTTTTTTTAAATTTCTTTCGTCTGTGAGGCGTCATTGTTGTTATACAATGCACATTTCTTCATTTATGTTATGTGATAGATTCTAGGTTATAGATTCCCAAGCTATAATGAAAACAACGTTTTGTCTACAGGAGAATGTCCTGACAATCACAGACCTGGCGATAAATGGCAAGCTGGAGGATGTACTGAAAAATTCTGCGATGAACATGGCTACTCTACATATGGGTAAAATATCTACACCTTCATAGTTCGGTTTCAGATAACTCAATAATATTCCGATTAAAGTACATGGGCGTTTTGGAAGTGCCTACAACTTAGCTGGTGCATTAGGAGTTATTTTGTTTGGTCCAAAAATCCGTGTCTTATCAACATATAGATACAATAATATTAAACTTTAAACTTGATAAAACCAGAAAGGTTGAGTAAAGGAAAGATATTAAGTGATTTGGTCAAACGTTAATAATTGGGCATGTTATTGTGTCCAATTCATTATGACCAAAAAGCATGTTCTAAGTTCATATTGTATTCCTGCATGCTTAAACAGTATTTTCGAACATCCTTAAGCTTTAAATAAAAGCTGCTTTTTAATGAAAAAAGTACATTTCGTTGTTAAAGCGTGTGTACTTGTAATTTTAAAATGAAATATTGAAGGTAAGTATGATCAACAGTACTTTTTCTGTTGCTTTTTGAAAACATTACCTTTAAACAGTAAAGGATCGGCACTCTAAATACATGTAGTTGTTTTAGGGATTCTACTGAGGAAACGGAGTCAAACGCCTTTCCAAAATCATCAAAAAGAGGCGCCGATTCTAAACATGTTGTGGATGTTTGTTCAATTTGATGGTATGTTTAGATCACTTACGGTATGGGTATTATTTAGCACCAGAACGCATTGTAAAAGCAATATTTGAACTGTTTACAGTAAATATAAATACTTTACGCCACGCCATATCGACACTATGGGGTTGAGATAAATCGTATTGCATTACTTTATGAATTTTTGCCGCCACTGTCTACAGAAATGAGAAGGCAAACACTGGTTTAAACTGTAAAAAGAAAAGTTTTTCGTTCGATTTGACATTTTAAATTGTTATTTCCAGATGTTTCCCGGTGTCAATGGAACAAATGTCAAATAACTGTTATCTAGACAGGGATTTAAGCTTTGACTACCCTGATTGTTGTACCATGAGGATATGTAAAGGAATGAGTCGTTTTAACCAGACAAAGCTTGATCAGTTCCTAGGCTAACTGTACCATGGATACTACAGAAAACACACAGTGATTGTCTGGAAGATATAAAAATTAAGTGGTATTATTTAATAACTTCATAATACATACATGTCATCAGTGAACATGGAATAAAGTTCAATATAATCTAATGTAGTTTTGTTTTGTCATACATATATCATTCCATGTTTCCGCCTTGCCTGAAAATGTAAAACAGCATATTCATTGTGGCATCGGTATCGTCGTCGTCACCAGGGGCGGATCAAGGATTTTTTGAAAGGGGGGGGGGGGGGTTGAGAATTACTAGTATATATCAATGCTAGGTGCGAGCGCCGAAGGCTCGAGCTTCCAGAGACGTGGGGTCTAGAAAACGCGATCCAGATCAACACGTATACTGAAATGGCCATGGGTTGTTACATTTACATATGGGGGTCACATCAGTCAATAGCTCTCTCTCTTTTAAATTTTTCAAGGGGGGGAGGGGTTGCCACCCCGCAACCCCTCCCTTAAATCCGCCACTGGTCACCATCAGATATTCTGATTCATTGATATTTTAACATAACGTCTTAGGTATCAAACATAATTTATTATCATTAGTTTATTAATAATATGTCATTCTAGTATATCAACATCATACGCCCAAGTCAAGAATATTTCACTTATATTGAGACGTCACTAGCTACAGGTGAAGTGGCAGAAATTTTGACCTGTGCTGTGAGCTCAAGGCAATGTGCAGGGATTGTTCTTTGAACAACGTGCCACGCCTGTACTGACACAGGACATCTGTTTTCATAGTCTCTTCCGAAGGATGCATGGACTCACGCTTAATGCTGAGTCTTTGGCGAAGGAACAGTCACTACCTATTTCCAAGGTCAGACCTCCTCCTAGGTTCGAACCCACAACCTTCCCGGACATACGGAGCGAGCACTCTACCCACTGAGCTACCGGAATGGTTCTCTATAAATGACAAATTGGACAAAGAACCGTTATACTTACGTGTTTAGCATATTTTTAATTGTGGCTCGTTAGCCTTGTGTATTATAATTATATATTAACTATTACGTCGAATTTATTGTTATTTTTTCCATACAATAGAACCCAGTCTATAAATAGTATAAATCTCTGTTATAGAAATACTGATCGCATAATAAATAAAATAATTGGATTCAATACAGCAATGTTAATCACGACTTTTTTTTTATTAAACCTATATCATAAATTAACACATTGTCCAATTATTTTCCAACTTAAACCATTTTAATTAAAGGCACGATGCTTATAACCACCTACGTCCTTTCATTCCTCGTTTATTATTGGCATAATTATAAAGCACGTGTACATTAAATTTATTTTCGTGATTTTTTAGTTTAACTCATTGTTATGTAATCACTTGTACCTGCTACAAACATGCAGTTTTAACCGTGACAAACGTTATATCGATAGTTAAGGCGCCCAAACAAAGTTTGGCGACTTATTGTTTTTGCACCGTTTCTTATTATTATTAAGGCGCCCAAACGAAGTTTGGCGACTTATTGTTTTTGCACCGTTTCTTATTATTATATTATTATTATTATTATTTTTATTATTCTTCCTCTTCTTCTTCTTCCGGCCATGAACTTGTCCAACCAATTTCTCGAAGACCGTTGGTCCAATCTTAACCAAACTTCACAGGAAGGTTGATCCCCATCTCCTTCCCCGGAGGCCGAGGTAAAATGCCCATGGGGTCATTAGGGGAGGGGCAGGAGGGCGGGGTCTTAAAAACAATAATGCTCAATTTTGCTATTTATACTATATTTTGTACTATAAAACCATATATATTCATGATTGGTGTCTCAATATGTACAAGTCTGTATCAAAAGATTTTCCCGGGGGTATCAGGGAGGGTGGGGATGGGGGGGCAGTGTGCTAACTTTTAAACAGTTAAGATCCCCACCCATAAACTATATATTTTCGGTTCTGCATGAAAAGTTGAATTGAGTGATACTAAAGAAAGTCCTATGGGGTCATTCCTGATGCAGGGTGGGGATGGGCGGGGCTTGGTACTAACTTTTAAGTGGTTGATATCCCCATCCTGAAACTATATATTTTCCAGTTCTGTTTTAAAAGTTGAATAGAGTGATACTGAAGAAATGCCCATGGCGTTTTCCAGAGGAGGACGGGACAGGCGGTGCTGGGTACTAACTTTTGATCAGTTGAGATCCCCACCCCTAACATATATTCTCTTATTCTTTATGAAAAGTTGAATAGATTGATACTTAAGTAAACCCATATGGTCATTCAATAGGAGGGTGGGGACAGGTAGGTCTAGGTACTAACTTTGAGATCCCCACCCTCAAACTATAGTTTTCTTGGTGGATGGTTGCTATCATTTTGTTTAAGAATTAAAACCATAAGCATTAATTTTCATTGTCAATGATACTTAAGTAATCACTGATCCATGTCTAAAAGCTCTCAAGCTAAATCTGTTTTTATAAGCAGCACCAATGGTCAGTTATCCCTAGGGCATGATTTATGATTCAATTTGATAGAGTAGCTGCATTTAGTTATCAATATGACATTATATGGGTAAATGCTTGGATTAATTTAAAATCAACACATCATTAGCTCATCAAAACTATGGTTTTTTATATTGGGTATAGGCGATGTCAATCAACTTTGCCTATTGTTTGAATTTCAACCAATTGGATTCATGTACTACTTCTATATATAAATCAAATCTTAAAATGAAAAGAATAATACAAGTTTAAAATTTCTAATAATCCATGTTGGGATTAAAATAAGTGTTACTATTTGATTAGGGATTTTTAAGTTTGGAAACCTGGTATTTGATAAAAAAAAAGTTCACTAAGTACATGTTTACAATAATGTAATACCATGTAAATGAAAAAATGATATATTTTGTAATTATGCAAAGTGATCATATTTTTGTTGTCCTTTTAAAAATGGCAAAAAGTAATTTGGTTTCCCTGCAGTTTTTTAGTGATGTAGATCGTAATTAAAGGTTTAAAATTTTCAAAATGGCAGCCGTTGCCATGGACATGGAAAAAAGCGGCAAAAGTACAAGTCCTCCTAATATGAGTTCTAAGTAGAGGGTTTGATTTTTATTCGTTTGGGCGCCTTATTTGTAATGGTGCATCCATCATTACATTAATACTCGTTATTATTATTTTTATTATTCTTCCTCTTCTTCTTCTTCCGGCCATGAACTTGTCCAACCAATTTCTCGAAGACCGTTGGTCCAATCTTAACCAAACTTCACAGGAAGGTTGATCCCCATCTCCTTCCCCAGAGGCCGAGGTAAAATGCCCATGGGGTCATTAGGGGAGGGGCAGGAGGGCGGGGTCTTAAAAACAATAATGCTCAATTTTGCTATTTATACTATATTTGTACTATAAAACCATATATATTCATGATCAGTGTCTCAAGATGTACAAGTCTGTATCACAAGATTTTCCCGGGGGTATCAGGGAGGGTGGGGATGGGCGGGGCAGTGTGCTAACTTTTAAAGGGTTAAGATCCCCACCCATAAACTATATATTTTCTGGTTCTGCATGAAAAGTTGAATTGAGTGATACTAAAGAAAGTCCTATGGGGTCATTCCTGATGGAGGGTGGGGATGGGCGGGGCTTGGTACTAACTTTTAAATGGTTGATATCCCCATCCTGAAACTATATATTTTCCAGTTCTGTTTTAAAAGTTGAATAGAGTGATACTGAAGAAATGCCCATGGCGTTTTCCAGAGGAGGAAGGGGACAGGCGGGGCTGGGTACTAACTTTTGATCAGTTGAGATCCCCACCCCTAACATATATATTCTCTTATTCTTTATGAAAAGTTGAATAGATTGATACTTAAGTAAACCCATATGGTCATTCAATAGGAGGGTGGGGACAGGTAGGTCTAGGTACTAACTTTGAGATCCCCACCCTCAAACTATAGTTTTCTTCGTGGGATGGTTGCTATCGTTTTGTTTAAGAATTAAAACCATAAGCATGAATTTTCATTGTCAAGGATACTTAAGTATCACTGATCCATGTCTAAAAGCTCTCAAGCTAAATCTGTTTTTATAAGCAGCACCAATGGTCAGTTATCCTTGGGGCATGATTTATGATTCAATTCGATAGAGTAGCTGCATTTAGTTATCAATATGACATTACATGGGTAAATGCTTGGATTAATTTAAAATCAACACATCATTGGCTAATCAAAACAACAGGTTGTGATATTGGTTATAGGCGATGTCAATCAACTTTGCCTATTGTTTGAATTTCAACCAATTGGATTCATGTACTACTTCTATATATAAAATCAAATCTTAAAATGAAAAGAATAATACAAGTTTAAAATTTCTAATAATCCATGTTGGGATTAAAATAAGTGTTACTATTTGATTAGGGATTTTTAAGTTTGGAAACCTGGTATTTGATAAAAAAAGTTCACTAAGTACATGTTTACAATAATGTAATACCATGTAAATGAAAAAATGATATATTTTGTAATTATGCAAAGTGATCATATTTTTGTTGTCCTTTTAAAAATGGCAAAAAGTAATTTGGTTTCCCTGCAGTTTTTTAGTGATGTAGATCGTAATTAAAGGTTTAAAATTTTCAAAATGGCAGCCGTTGCCATGGACATGGAAAAAAGCGGCAAAAGTACAAGTCCTCCTAATATGAGTTCTAAGTAGAGGGTTTGATTTTTATTCGTTTGGGCGCCTTATTTGTAATGGTGCATCCATCATTACATTAATACTCGTTATTTCTGTATTAGCTATACCGACACATACAGAAGGAATCATAATGCCGTCAGATTACAGACCGTCCATCTTGTCAACAAACCTTACATGTGTAAGTCATTATTATTATTGTTATTATTGTAAGTCATTATTATTATTATTATTATTATTATTACATATGTATTATTATTATTTTCTAACAAGTTTAAATGGCCGAGTGGTCAAAAGAAAGCGCTTACGTCGCCTTACATCGCCTAAGTACGAATCCCACTAAGAGGAAGGCCTCACGGTGTGAGTAAGTTTTTCATTTTGCTTGCCGAAGATCGTTTGTTTTCTCCGGGTACTCCGGTTTACTCCACCATCCATGAACTCGATGTCAGTGAAAGAATCTTGACAGGGGCGTGAAACTCTTGCTTCACTCTATCAAGTTTGTGAATCGAATTAACTTTTCTTGCCATCAGAAATTCAATTGTTTGACAAGGATACAAACCTAGCTATTTGCATTTTGAAAGTTGAAATTTGTAAGTTTTTTCCCGCTATATTATCACATGAAAAAACTTACTAAAAAACACTATCATAATAATTACACATGTCCTATAGGATCAATCTGTCATGTGCTAACAAATCTATAGGAAAACTTTATTTTGAAAAGAAAATATGAGGAAAACAAAAATAATTCAAATATACATTTATATGAAACATAAGGATAATAAATACGCAATTACATGCATGACCATTATAATCACACACACACACACACACACACACACACACACACACACACTTAAATATTCTATTACAAACAAGCACTGAAACTTCAAACATTTAATATAGATTTTTCATCTTCTAAATATTTATGTATTTCAATAATAGATTTTAAATCTAATAAATATTTATGTATTTCAATCCATGATAATTAGTTTTGCAGATGTTACTTATTGAGTATCTATGTATCGAAAATCGCCTTTTATCTTTTATTTTTAATTTAGTTTCCCTGAAAGATGCTACAATTTACTACAATCGCATTAGAGCATGTCTTTTTGACAACAGCGACTATTTTGGGAGTTTCGCTGTTGCCATGTGCTGATTTTGAATTCCTATTAAAATAATGCATTCACAGTCAGCACATTGCAACTATTTTGAATGCATTATATTAATAAATATTCAAAAACAGCACATGACCACTATTATGTCAACATCTTGGAAAAAAGTTTTGGTTCCATACTTTTGGTCCAAGCACTACTGATGAGGAATTGTATTCCGAAACGACGTCTAGTGCTGTAAAATTAAGACTGGTATAATATGTAATAAATGCATTGATTTAATAAAATTCAAAATCAGCATATAACTTTATTTTATATGCATTATTTTAATAGAAAATCAAAATCAGCACATGCCAAAGTGTTTGCGAACAATTTTGCATAAACAATTCGATGAACTTGAATGAAGTTCAGTATTTTTCACTTACTTCAGTTTAGTCGCAACGGAAAATTGTTCTGCCCTCTTGCAAAACGTTGCCGCTAAAATTGGTGGATTGTGGAGCCTTTTGTGCATATAATATACTAGTAATACATCCCAAAAGGACTTCATATACTTCTGCCGCAAACATCGCCATTTTTAACATATAAAATCCCAACATTTCATAAAGTTCACAACAATAATATTTAGGTGGAGTAAATTGTATTTTGACCATGATTGAGAAAACATAGATTTCTCAGTTGTCTATATTGGGTTCGTTTGGAGGGCACTTTTGAAATGACATCCTATTTCAGTTATAAATGATTGTATTATATTTTCAGTACAAGATGACCAATAAAAAGGCAGATTAGGAAGACATGGAGATGTATAAATCATACTGTAAGTAATGGGACAAACAGTACATACAGCATACCAGAGAATGCCATGACAAGTGCAGCCCAGATAGCTCTACCAGTAGCCAGTGTTATAGTGGTTATAAACTTAATTACAATTATAGTGCTATTCCGTTGTAAACACATGATCAACCAAATACGGATTATATCGATAAATTTGGCCATAACTGACGTTCTTACTGGACTATACACAGTAATAGACTCTATTCTCAATATTTATAATCAGCATAATGTGTTTGTTTGGTGTGTAATACGTTGTCATTTGGATATAGGACTGATAACAGCTAGTCTGTTTTTTATGAATCTACTCGCCTTTGACAGGCTGCTAAGCTTGAAGTTTGATATGAGGTATAATGCCCTGGTTACTGAGAATAAAATTAAACTATCAGCCGTTTTAACATGGTTATTTGCTTTTGTCGTCACAGTTCAGAGTTTCAGGAACCAGTACCATGTGTGTGTTTTGACAATGAATCATTTTCCATCATTACCCTAGCATCTCGAAATTTATCATTTTTATTTATAGGTATATCATATTTATCTATGTTTTGTACCATTAGAAAACAGAATCGGAAGATAGCAAATTACAATCACTCCAAAGGACAACGAGTTAATGTGTCACCTGTTGCCAAATTAACCGTCATTGTAGGCACTCTATTTGTCATGTATTTTCCTAAGAATTTTTATATGATATATATGGTTTCTAAAAATATTAAGCTGAAAGACAATTTTAGAACTTTTATAATTACTGCCGCTGTTGAGAGGTTAAACAGTTTTATCAATCCATTTCTATATGTATGGAGATTTCGGGAGTGTAGGATTATTATCTTGAAATTCCTTGGATCATACAACGAGAAAATAGCTACATTAGCAAAACGAATGGAGTATGAACTAACGGGGTCTTATATGATGAACCAGGAGAAGCCAAAGAAACAACCCAATGTTTGTATCAGAAAAAAGGAAACAACAACATTGTAGCCAGTCTAGCTGCAGGAACTTTTCAGCATTATTAGATATACATTTAAAAATGTACCAAACGTTTGTTTGATAAGAACTCGGAATTTGCCATTATGTGTAAAACTGTATTTATTTATAAATAAAACAAACCAAATATATACTTCGTGTAATATAACATTTACGTTGGCCGTAGAAACAACAATAACCGATCGAAAATAGTAGAACAAATGCCTGGTGTCCTCTCTTATTATACCCCCCGCTTAAAAAGTGGGGGGTATATAGTGATAGGAGTGTCCGTCCATGTGTCCGTCCGTCCTCCGTTACACCTTAGGGTACTTATCTTTTATCCGCAACTCCTCCTAAACCCTTCAATGGATTTTCATAAAACTTTCACACAATCTTTGTGATATAATGTAGATGTGCACCTCCTATTTAAAAATTTGATCCGATGGATTTTTGGGAGCGGGGGTATTTTTGTAAGCTTGTGGCTCACGGTTTTTCTAGTTTTATTCTGAGATTTGGCAGTCAGATATTAACTTGGTATAATTCTGCTTAGATACAAGAGGTCACTGGTGCATCCTATATGCAGAGGTATGTCCTGTAATTTGTCTATTCGAATCAGACATCGCTTGCTATTGTCACCGTCTTCGTTAAAGGCACAGCAAACTAACCCTTTGTTCTACATTTTCATCAACTTAATTTTAATTCTCAAGTACCGTCCTACGAGTATCTAAAACTGTATTCTAATGGTTTTACACGCTGACTGTGTGGCCCTCAAAATATTTGTACATTGCAATTAATTTCCTGTTACACCCCCTGTACATTCTGTACATAAGTCACATACGTGTCCTTTACTGTATCTGGTTAGTACTCATAACCCTCCGATCCATAGATGCTTTAATTTTGCAACAGTAGACGGTCGTTTTGTTAAGTAGTGCTCAGACCAAAATCGCGGAAATCGAAATGTTTTAAGATGTTGAAATGAAAAAAAAACTGTTTTGATAGTATTGTCATATACATTTTTTTGAATGTATTTCTAAATTTCCTGCAAGTTAAAATTTCTCAAAAACTAAGGTATACTCCCTCATGCAAAGTATTTCCTTAGCTTAATTTGGTAAAATATATTTTGGTCCTTTGGGTAGCTTTTCAACATCTTCAAAATAATTTTGGTTTCATAATTTTGGTCCAAGCACTACTGATGAGGAATTGTATTCCGAAACGGCCGTCTAGTGCTGTAAAATTAAAACTGGTATAATATGTATTTTATGACTGATATATGACAGTACTGTTATTATGTTATCCAGGTCCAGGTTTACGCGACTGGTATCAACCAATACCTGAATACATTCTTCTATCGTCTCTGGCTTTTTGTAAGGACGCTATATGCTAAGTTTGAATCTGGAATAGCATAAGTGGAAATTACTGCAGGGAACGCCTTCGTCAATATGCGAGATGCTCAAGCTGCATAATACTGAGCATTTTGATGTCACGTCTTTTTAACTTGTTCCATGTTTCTTTTGCATTTTGGAAAGATAAGTCTTTCACCTCTGTAATAAGTAGACCAGAATTCAGACGAGCAACATAGCTATGACACTTTTACCGAAAACGACATGGCTTCACCACTTAAACAAAGAAGCATTTCCTCTGCAGACTGTTGTGAATCTCAACCATATTGACTCGGGGAGGTTTGAAAAAGAACATTAGGTTTCTAAGTTGTATCCCGCAACGGCCGTCTAAGTGCTGTAAAATCAAAACTGGTATAATATGTAATGTTAATTAGATTCCATGATAACTTTTATCTATAGGTCTGACATAATCACTTCAGTTTTCTTTGTCTGAATTTGTCTGAATATAATCACTTTGATCTCTTGATCTGAATTGATCATGGACCGGGTTGTTTGAGACTGTTTGATTTTGTTTTAACTCCGAACTGATCACTTTGCAATTGATATATAGGTCTGAAATGCTCATATTGGCATATTGGATACAATGATAAAATTCTTAATTAAAAATAAACATACCAATTGATTTCCAAAGAACAATTCCAAAGCAAAGTTAGCACATTTCATGTAGGTTAAATATGTGAACTCTCACCAAAAAGTGAGACCGGGAACAAGCTCTACCATAGCGTATTAATTGTGAAACAAATACACTATACTATGATTAGGAGGGGCAAGCATAGAAAACAAGTTGACAGTAGAAAAATTGAAGTTATCACGTTTGTCGTACAATTTCAAATGTAGTCTTTCGTTGGTGTCATAATTGAAGTATAAGTCTAAATATGAAGCAGAACTTGAGGAATCAGTCGTATCTTTTATTTCAAGCTCACTAGGATAGATGGCATTCATATAGTCTCCAAATTTAGGATTGTTAAGAGACAGAACGCCATCTATATATTGTTTGTGGGGTTGAATGATTTGGCGACAGTCTTCTTTTTCCAGATTTAACAAGGTACCGCATAAATTCTGCTTCATACCAATAAAGACATAAATAACAGTAAATAAGGTAGGACACCTTTAAAGCCCGAGCTGTAACAACCTTGTTTAATACACGTGGCAATATAAGTCATGGACATCGACGGTACATCAAACCTACAGTAGGACTTGACAGGTTTCCTACTAATTTATTTACTTTTATTTCAATCTGAAGTTCCTGATTACATTTTAAATAAGTTGTTTCCTACTCCTACATAAACCTATTGCTTTCAACATTTTACATTACATTACATTATAAACCTTCATTGCCGTGGTCAAACTTTCATAATTTACTCTTTTTAACTGCTCTTGTTCGTTACCTCTATATTTATTGACCAGCTGGACATTTAATAAATGGCGATCTCAATAAACGTGCAAGTAAAAACAGTAAATTTAAGATGGCTGCATTTAAAATGTCCTGAATAAAGGGAGGCTCTACGTTTTAACTTGTGGACAGAATTTCAGATCTATAATGAAGTCTGTTAAAGGGTGTACCAGCTTCGCGGTCGTTCGTTTTGCGCGAAAATTAATACCAAGCGAAAATTATTTTATGCATTTTGTGTTATAGTTCATATTTTAAAAACGCGAAAATTTTACTTCGGGAATATGTCTAAATTTCCTTTACCACGAAAATAAATACACGCAAAATTAAATACGTTTACAATAATACATGTTCCAACAACAGTAGTTTTGTTTGTAAGGGATTCTAACTTGCATGTCCTATTCCAGAGCTTGGTTTAAATAGTACATGTATATCGGAGATTAATCATACATATAATAGAACTAATTTTACCAAAGACGACAATCTTTCCAACTATAGGGAACTTTTTGAGTCTTTCTGAATCAATCATCAACAGATGAAGATTATCAGTCTTATTTACATAAGTTTATTCTACACCTGGCATCAACAAAATTCTACAAGTTCTAAAGAATTAAAATAAAAAACAAACATACTAATCCATTTCCGAATCACAATCCAGAAGCAAAGTAAAAACTTTGGAACCGACAAGTTAAGTTAGACACGTGAACTTCCACCAGGGAAGTGAGGCCGGGTGCTCCGGAAGGGTAAGCACCTCCTGTTTAGCTAGCTACACCCGCCACGTGTGTAATCAAAATTGTGTGAAAGGAACATGGAACTGTGAGACGTCAAATATATCGAAGGCAATCCTGGACACAGAGCATCAAACTTATCAACAATACTGTGATGACGGCCATAAAAAGAATGTCTCAAACAAATCATCACTTTTTATTCTTGCACAAAAATATAAGTTATAATAATGTGTGCTGAACATGGATTCTGGTTATATGGAGAGAAGACTGTCGCCAAATCATGGCATTCAACTCCACAACAACATATAGATGGCGTTCCGTCTCTTAACAATCCTAAATGGAGACTATGTGAATGTTATCTATCCCAATGGGATTGATATAAAAAATACGACTCATTCATCAAGTTCTGCTTCATATTTAGACTTATTCCCTCAAATAAGGCGCCAACGAAAGACTACATTTGAAGCTGAATGGCAAATGTGATGACTTCAATTTTTTTCTATTGTCAACTTTAATTTTCTATCCCCGATTCTCTGTTTATGGTGTTAATGCACAATGGCAAAACTTGTCCAACTACGGAAACTTTATCTGTCACGGATGTACATAACGGTAACAATGTACTTGTATATCGTGACAATATTTGATTACACACGTGGCGGGTGTAGATAGCTAAACAGGGGGTGCTTACCCTTTCCTAGCATCCGAATTCACTTCCCTGGTGAAAGTTCACTTGTCTAACCTAACTTGTCACGGTTCACTGAAAGTTTCAGTACTTTATCGCAGTTTGAGATTGGACATGGATTTTTTTTTTATTTATTAACCCATATAGTGCTAAATACAAAATATAGAGTTTTAAAGACAACAAATTTAGGTATGTCTAGGTTCTTTTGCAATACGGCTATTTTTAATGATTGTATAATTTCCCATGGGATAAGTGTGTGGTTTGTACACGACTGGCGTGCAAGTAACTGCCCCTGTACACGATTGTTGTGTTAATAGGTGGCACTAAATCGCCACGGGTTGTCAGGTTGTCAAGAAACTTTGCTTATTATAATATATCATTCGCTTTTATCTGTTTTTATATTTTATTATTTCATACTTTTGGCCCAATTTTTTCGTTTGCTTTAAAAAATATTTTAATTAAATTTTATCAGGATCGCAGAAACTCAGTGTAGCAAGCATGGCTGACCTTTCGCATGTGGTACTGCAGTATGTTGACAAAAAAGAATGTTTTGATTCGTTAGAACTCGCTAAAGAATTAAACGAAGACCACCAGAAGATTGTTGGTGCCATCAAGAGTCTACAAATACATGCTGATGTAAGTTTTACGTTTGAAATACATATTTAACAGTGTTTGTTTACAGTCTTGTCTACCGGCTTTTTGACACATCGCGATGATGCAATCAAAAGCAAGCCTGTAACGTTGCAAGAATACGCCACATTAAAGACTAGTTGTTGTAAATTTACATAAGTCAAATTACAAACTTTAATGCTTTTATAACCTTCATAACAAAGTATTTGTCTGCCCCTCCCTCAAACATCTGTTTACCTGGAAGCTGGTCAACTCGCCCCCTAACCAACTCGCCCCCTACCAACTCGCCCCCTAACCAACTCGCCCCCTCGACATTACCAACTCGCCCCCTTGACTTTACTAACTCGCCCCCTGACCATGAAATGAAAGAATCTTGACTGTGGCGTAAAACAAAAATACTCCACTAAACACACTCCAGAAATGACCACATAAGTGAACCTAGAATATTGACAGTCTTGATGGAAATAAGTGAAAGAATCTTGACTTTGCACAACGTTTTAAAGCGGAAATAATAATTACAAACTAAATGAATCCATAGACTTATATATTTATTTGAATCATATTATATTATACAAACATTTACATGGCAGTACATTTTCATTCAACATAAATAATATTGGATATTGGTTTAAGTCGGAGAAAATAAGATGACAAATGCCCTGCCTACTGCATATCAGATTAATCTGACCTAGACACCGTCATCATATTTTATCCAACTTAAATAAAAATTTACATGGCAGTACATTTTCATTCAACATAAATAATATTAGATATTGGTTTAAGTCGGATACAATAAGATGACAAATGCCCTGCCTTGTCTGATAAATGCATGGATTGGGAATAGTTGGATAAATGGTTGTCTGACAACCTTAAATGTTCCATCCACGTACCAGGTAGTTGCCTTGGACAAGTTCTGAAGTTGTTGTTGTGTTGCGAAAATTAAATGTCTCTGGCCCTCAACCTCAATGTCTCGAAAATGAAAACGAAGCCAAAGGTCGTGTGATCATAGTGCACACATGTCCCGTAAACTGCTTGTGTATCGTTTAGTCAAAATAAACATGTTTGCATAAATTCACACTAAGCCATAACACACTGTCAACACACGGCAATTTCCGGTGATAAAATGTGCCGATAATTGTTATTATTATTACAATAATATTTAAAAAAAAAAAAAAACAAATTAAGTTCATTGTGACATCGTTTGATGGATTGTACAAACAATAAACACGGGAAAATGCAAAAATTAATTTTTTAATGAACAGAATAAAAATTAATTATTATGATTATTATAATCATAATAATAAATTTTTATTCTGTTCATTATTTTTTAATTATTATATATATTGGGGCGAGTTGGTATAAGTTGGGGGCGAGTTGGTGTTGACTTTAAAATAAGTGGGGGCGAGTTGGTAATGGGGCGAGTTAGCATGGGGCGCGTTGGTATATAGTGGGGGCGAGTTGGAAGGGGGCGAGTTGGTTAGGGGGCGAGTTGACCAGAATTCGTTTACCTTCTCTGTCACTGTGTTTGTAACTTCCTCCTTTTATAGATGAACCAGATTTCGTTGTAGCTTCAATAAAAGTCGCCACAACAACCACTTTAAAAATAAATATAAATCTTCCGACTAATAAAAATATAATAGATAAAAGATGATATATAATAAGGACTGCAATGGTTGACATCTGTAATGCTTTTGATAAATACAGTTACTTCCTTTTTCATCCTTTTATAGATGGTTCTCATGGACCTCTAGCAGACAAATTTTTCAGTAGAGTGGTCGGCATTTTGTTAGACAATCTATATCATTTATCTGTCTTTTTTAACCAAATTTGTTAATTTTTAAATCATTATTTTTAAAAAAGTAATTGGAATATCAATAAAGTTTTTAAATTTCTGAAATCGTCAATGTTTTTTTTTACTTTGATTTGGTATATTTTATAAGATGTTTGTCCCATAACAACAATGTGACAATAAATTTTATGCACCCTATTTAGAAAGAATATAAGAAGAGACAATTTCTAATGCCTACCAAAATGGCCGTTACTTTACCTGTAAAGTTGACAGTATGATGTCACATGGGAACTATTTATTGGCTATCTTCACCATTCCCAACCCTAACACTGGGAATAAGCCAAGGACTTAGAAGCGAGAAAGTGGGTATGGATTTATTGTTGAAAATGTTGCAACAACAGTTGTCACAACTATTACCTGTAAATTAGTGTTATGGGAAGGAGAAAAAACTCCAGTCTGATTGGGTAAACAAATCCAGGACCTCCCACGTTGTAGGCAATTGCTTTACCCATTGAGCTACCTAGACTGCTACATACCTCCCTTGTTGAGTCACCCCCAACATAAGTTATTTTTTTAGTTTCCCACCATCTCACACAAATTCCCTTGGATGGATTTATAGGCCTGTAATTGGTGGTCCATCATATTAGAAGGCCACACTGGCCACCAAACTGTAACAGGAAGGAGAGAAATTGCAGAGTTGGGTCGGGAATGGAACACAGGACTTTCCAGTCTACAGATGAGACTACTAACTGAGCTACCCAGACAGCTACACTTTGGATTGACGGTGTGGCGAAAAAATTAGAATCCAGTCATTTAATTTTCTATTTATGGGTGTGTTATTCTGAAGAAGATAATTATGTATTTTAGTGTGTACTAACTTATTGTTGGAACTATAGTCTTACAATACATGTATACAAACTAGATGATGAAGTAATTTAACTCTAGATAAAAACAATAGACAGTAGGTGTAGTTTTGTGAGATTGTGTCTTTTCTTTCACTATGCATCATGAAAGAGTGACTTGAAAATTTCTATATTGAGGTCTGACTATATTATTTTAGGTGTTGAAAGTAGAACAGCGTCAAACTAAACATTTAGAGCTGACAGATGAAGGCAGAGATGTGGTTGCTAATGGAAGCCATGAAGCTAGAGTGTATAACTTCATTCCTGCGGAGGGTATTGCTCAGTCAAAAATTATGGTATGTACATACAACTGTATGTTTACTAAAACATTAATAATATACATGTACCTATTGTTGAGTTACTGTGTTTCTGACAGTGAATTGTGCTGAAAACATTAGCAAAATACATACTATCAGAGTCACTGTGTTTCTGACAGTGAATTGTGCTGAAAACATTAACAAAATACATACTATCAGAGTCACTGTGTTTCTGACCGTAAATAATGCTGTGTTTGATCTAAATACCGGATGATACTAATAGAATCTTATATCAGTAACATTGTAAGATAGAGATATCAGAAATGAGGATGATTATTTTTCTGTTCAGAATGAGCTTTTAGTGAGTTCTGGACATTAAGAATAATCACCCAAGTGCTCTTACAGACAACTATGTGTATGTGTTGATTGCATAAATAATGAATACTATACTGTAAATTACATTTTTATCACCAGAGATTTAGAAATATGTAATTTTTTGGGGACTCTTAGTCGCAAATTCATATTTCACAGGAATAATCCCAGAATTGTGAAAAATTAAAAAGCTGCATTGTAAAACATTCCGGCAATTGACCATAACCGTTAAAGTTATTTTTCACATGACAAAACAGCTAAGAAAAGGTAAATAATTGCCTATCGATCACAAATTTATTTACATGGATTTTGGTCGCAAATTTAGCTGATGCTTATGGGTCAGCATGCAAAATGTGATATATCTCTATAAGCCCCCTTTTTACTTTTTTTCTTTTTCCTTTTTTTTCAGCAAGCTGTTCCCAATGCTAAAATAGGATTTAGCAAGGCTATGCAAGCAGGATGGATAATGATGGATAAAAAAGCTGAGGGTGGACCATTAGTTCATAAAAAGGTAGTTATATATATCTTTTAGACTTATAGATTATATACATATAATAATAATAGTATAGAGTTGACCCTGAGGATATTTGATATTGGATGCAATTTACATGTAGTTGATTTTGAAGGGTAAAGTTCTTTTTGATGATTAATTTCATTGAAAAAAAAGAAAGAAACCATATCAGTTTTTATCCTTGAAGGGTCTTCATTAGCCACAAAAACAAAATTTTGGACTCTGAATTTTCTCTATGACCATTCTTTTCAGTCTTGATCGAGTGTTTGGTAAATCTGGTTATGAGTTGTAATAAGAGATAGGATAAATGAAATACCAAATTTGATTGTGCTAAATAAAATACATTTACAGTATCACAAAATACATTAGGTGACATTAATGGGGTTCGCCGCTGTACCAGGTGGTCAATACCTCTTAACGTTTGTGCGGATCATTTTGGAAAACGTCAACGTCACAAATTCCTGGAATATTGTCGTTTTTACGGGAAAACGTCATATTGTGCGATTCCATGTCCATTGGAAACAAGCGTTTCGCAGACATGTTGGAAGGTATCACGTGGTACAGCGGCGAACCCCATTGTTATTTGGTAAGCCAAGAAATGGTCTTGGATTTAGAAAGAATGTATTTGAAACAATGTTTTCTGAATTTATACTGGAAATGAAGTGAAAAAGAGTAGCCATCAGTTCTGCTATGGTTTAGTACCCAGAAAATCTATCTGCTTTTTGGCAAGAATACTTGACAAACTGTCTCCCACCAGAATCTTTTCCACTGGGATTCAATCTGAAAGACACTGTGATCTGTAAGCTGATGCTTTAGACCGCTTGGCCACTTATACCCCAAAATTCACATTGGGGATACTAGTTCCATATATATCATATAAAAAAACTATACCCTGACATATTATAAAACATGACTTTTATTCTTTTTCGTTTTTTTTTGACCATCCTTCTTTTGTTATAGTTATACATATAGTTGTCCTGGCAACCAACTTTTATTATGTGCAGTTAACTTTTGTGCATTTCGTGAGGACAAAATGATCACAAATGTTAATTGTTACAGACATGTTTCTAAAAAATGTATTATTTAAACCAAATATTCAGCTGTAGTCATTATTGCGAAAGTTACAAGTCAAGAAAAGGCATCGGTAAGAGAATCAGGGAAACTTAATAGCTGCAAATAAAAGTCGTTTTTCAGTAATTCATTTTTCTTTTTAAGGCCAGCTCTATAGATGATGAGGTACAGACAAATTTAAAATTAATAGAAAGTATGAACGAAGCAAAAGTAAAGGATGCACACAAAGCTGAATATAAGAAAAGAAAACTTATTGTTGAAGTGTAAGTTGAAGCCAAATTAAAGTCTGTCCAGGCCCCGGTTTCACAATCATTCCTTAACTAAGATTTACCTTTCATTTAGCAATTTTTTTGTAATTTTTTTTTGAACTACTAATAAATATTTTTAATAAAACTAAACACAAATATTTTCAGCTTTAAGTGATCAGCAAACTGACACCTTAGATTCTTGATAATCTTAAAAATTACCAAAATTATAAAGATTTTAATTTTTGCAAGATTTAAGTTAAGAAAAATGAAAATCTTACTTAAGGAATGATTGTAAAACTGGGGTCTGGACCTATAAGCTTATCAAGCTGTTGCTTACCCTGGTTTATTACTTGTGGTGGCTTTAGCTTGCTAGACAGGAGGAGCTTACCCTTTCGGGGCCCCCAACCTCACTTCTTTGTTGGAAATTCAGATGTTTAACTTAATTTGCCATTTTTCAAAGGTTTTAATTTGCTTCTGTAATTGTGATTTCAACAAAGATCTTTATGTTTGTGTTTGATTTAGTGACATGAAGTTACTTGAGAGTATAATACTTATTCCCCATTAATAGGATGTAAGTCTTGTGTAAACCAGCATGAATTTGTGATTTGGCACTAGAACAATGTTATTAGAGCCCATGTTAATTGACATCACATAAAACAATTCATCTTTTATTGTAACTGATTATAACATTTGTTTTCTGATGTCAACAGCAAGACTTTAAGAAATGCCAAGCTGGGGCTTGTACAACTCTTTAATAGTGATAACTGGTAAGTTAGTTAGGCACAGAGTTAGTATGCTACTGTAAACATATTTATTTTCGCGGTGTACTAATTTTTCGCTTATTTCGCAGCCAATTGTTTTGGGCAAAAATTAAAACTGAGCAAAAATTATATTATGCGGATATTTCTAAATTTCATATACCTCAAACATTAATACACACAAAATCAAATGTGTTTACAGGTAACTTTTTTTCAAATCTTTCAGAAAATTAACAAGTTATTATGTTAATAGAGGAGACAAGTTTACATTAAACATCAGTATACCAGAAGTGGATCTCACTCCAAAAATGATCCAGAGGTAAATATAAATATATAGTTACTTTTTTACAGGGCACTATCAAGGCCATGGACTGATCGAGGGCCAGAATATGGATCATCATTGTCATTATCAAAATAATGGTCTATATTCTGGCCTGAGGATAGTTCATGAATCTTGTAAGTGCTCTGAACATAAGAATCTATAGGTTTTTTTTCATTAAACCAAATCAATTTGCATAAATCATGATCATAGAGGGGTTTTATTTAAGGGGTATAACTCTTTGTCTATTGCCCCTTTGATTCAAAGACATGTTGTATATTGTACCACTTGATCTCCTTTTACCCAATGGAATTAATTGTTTTAAATTGATATGAAATAATATACATTTATTGCCTTTGAGTGAGGGAGATATGAACATTTGTTCACCCGCAATAAGTCATATTTCTCGAGGGCAAAGCCCGAGGAAAATGTAACTTGTTAAGGATGAACAAATGCTTATATCTCCCTCCCTCAAAGGCAATAAATTGTTTATTATACAGAAAGATAACCATGGTAATAAGAAAGACAGAAAGAAAGAAAAATATGTCAAAAAGACAGCCTGAAAACATCACTCCCTCTCTGATTCATTGCTTTTTCTCCTGTTGGAATTCATCAGAGGCAAAAGCTAGAACGCTGTGACTGATTCTCCATCGATGATGTCATATCATTGTGACGTCATGGTGTGTTCCGAAGGGGTGTGATATGATGTTTTCAGAGGGGTACACAATGTTTTCTCCACCCTGATCCAATGATCCAATCAAATTACAGATCTATATTATCATATTTTTCTAATGAGGTATAATAATTTGTATTATATGTGTAGTATCATTGTCACTTAACATTCAAGTTGATCAAGATTTAAGTTAACAATGAACTTAGTAGAAATATTTGCTGATCAGTATAATCCTGTAATGACATTGGTTTTAGATAGTTTTTCACAATGATTTGTTTGTGTGGTTAATCATTAATAGTGCAACAGGTATATTTCTGATTATATACAAGAAGAATTCTATATATAATAGCTTAATTTATTTAGAAATTGTTTGTAGATAATTGTTGATTCATTTGCATGAAAAGAAAAATAAGAGGTTAATTGTATGGCAATTATGTCAGTCTCTTATGAGCAGTGCTTAGTTTTTTGAGGGGTCTCGTTTAAAGGAGATTACTGTGACACTTTAATAATATGAGTATTTTTAATACATGTAATGCATATTTGTTCTTATATTTCAGTGGTTCATGGAAAGAGAAAGTATTTAAAGAATATAATTTTGATGCCTTAGGAGCACCACCTCCATGTGGTCATCTTCATCCACTGTTAAAAGTGAGGGCTGAATACAGACAAATCTTCTTAGAAATGGGGTAAGTCATTTTGGAATTTGTACCAAAACTTAAGAAGTGTAGTAATGAAGTTTTACACCCCAGTCAAGAAGCTTTCACTTATATCTAGGTGGTCAGGTCGGGGATGGTGGGGGAAACTGGGGGTCCAGAAAGAACACAAACTGCAACCCCTTATCAAGCAAACTGACAAACTATCTCCCACTAGGATCTTTCTGGAGTTGAATCAGAACCTAGGCAGTGACAGGCGTAATCCATAAGTGTGTTCATTAGACCACTTGGCCACATGTGATTCTGAGCATTGATATAAACATTGATCTTATGATTACGTACTTATCTTACTCAGTCTGTTTCAATCACTTTTCGTTTTAAGCATCCACTGTAGCAGTCAGAGGTGGCCTACTCTTTTTCAAACTCTACAGAAGTGTCTTTAGCATGCACTGAGACAGGGGATCTCAGTTTTAACTCTCATCTGAAAGACTACTTAGTAGCTACCTTTAAACAGCTCTAGTAGGTGCAGGAGATGAAAATCATCTAAAAAATTTCCAAGTTCTGAGTGAGGTTTGAACCCATAACCCTTGACTCCAAAACCCAGTGACAGTACCACTCTGCCATGTCCCTTCATCCATGTGGTGAACCCAATTAAAAAAAACCAAACATAAGTCTGAAGATAAAACTGTTATAAGTTTGAGGATGAAGTAATATAAAATTATATACCAACAAGATGCATATGTTAGAGAAATATGATATCCTTTTTGTTCATGTTTTTTGTCTTTTTTTATTACCGGGTATTTGATTTAAGAATGGATATACATGCACATTTATTTAAAGGTTTATGTTTTTGATTCCCTTGGGGAATTTTTATGTATTTGTAAGGTTAACTTGTTAAACTGTTTTTCTTTATGACCAATTTCCATTTCATTTTGCATGTACTTTCAGATTTACGGAAATGCCTACAAATAAATTCATAGAGAGTAGTTTCTGGAACTTTGATGCTTTATTCCAGCCTCAGCAACATCCAGCTAGAGATGCCCATGATACTTTCTTCATCTCAGGTATTTTATGTTATATGTATAGAATTATGACTTTTTAAAGGTGATATATACCGGTACCCGGTAGTGTGATGTTGACTGAAAAAATAAATATTGACAGTGTGACAGACAAGTTCATCACTGTAAATCATGATTTTTTAGTAGCAGTTTTATTTTAGCGCAATTGGTGATAAGAGTGTCAGCGCTAAAATAAAACTGCCGCTAAAATTACAAAAAATTCAGTACTCTACAGCGCTTCTTTGAAGTTGAATGGGTATGGACTTATGTTGAATGGTTATATAGTCAGTTTGAAAATAAAACTATTTGTTCAAATTATGGTACTTCTAACATGTTCTGAATGACACAGGTTAAATAACGGATAAATTCGGGAAAACTGTAGGAAAGTTGGTAATTACCGCCCATCGTATGTGATACTTACTATGCGACAAGTACCATTTTCAGGTAATAAATTTCATTTTACCAGTTCACCAAACTAATTGAATTCAATCATTAAAATATTGATAATTAATATCAACAAATTAGACCCGTTATGCGGGAATAGTTTTTTTTCTGTGATGTCGGCAACATCCTATAACATATCCTCATTATTGACGTCTATTGATCTAAGCGGCTTTTATCGGGGTTACATCGACATTGTGTTGAAACATTTGTATTTGAAATAAAAACAGTTGGTAGAGCTATTTAAATGAATAAATTAAAAAAAAAACAAAATGGGAAATTGTTGATTAAAAGATTTATTCAGTAAAATGTGTTATTCATGAGAAGGCCAAATTATGATGAAAGCTGTCTGTCCCGTTACTATCCTGGTCGGTCAGTTACCGAAATTTTCTCTCAGTAAAAGTCAAACTAATTAAAACACAATTACAAAGTTATTTTTATTAGCTCACCTGAGCCAAAGGCTCAAGTGAGCTTTTCTGATCACAATTTGTCCGTTGTCTGTCGTCGTCGTCGTCGTCGTTGTCGTCGTAAACTTTTCACATTTTCGACTTCTCCTCTGAAAGTACTTGGCAGATTTCAATGAGACTTGGTCAGAAGCATGTCTGGGTCGGTGCAATTCAGATTTGTTCGTGGCGTTGCCATGGCTACCATAACTAGGTCAAGGTGACCTAGGGGTGCAAAAATCTTAAAAAATCTTCTTCTCCGAAAGTATTGTTTGGAGAAAAAATCTGATGAGATATTTGGCTTCTCTAGGGTCTTAAGCCTATAGTTTGTTCATTTTGTGAAATTCGGTCGAAAAAATGGGTTACGCGTTTTTGCGTTTAATTTTGAAAAAATCGTAAAATAGCTTCAAATTGTTATAACTTGACTACTTGACCAGATAATGACATGGAGTTTTCAGTTTTGACATCTTCTTGTTAGTATCTTCAAAATGAGGTCAAGGTCAATTGTGAAGGTCGTGACCTAATTTTTTTTACCTCTGATTATAATTATTATCTCGAAAACTATAAACTTTTTGTATAGTCATGTATATTAGAATGTTGTAGGTATTGATACAACGATCATTTTGATGTATAGAAAAAGGTCATGGGTTCAAAGGTCAAGGTCACAGATGCGAAACAATACCAAAATGGTTAATTATCTCGAAAACTATAAACTTTTTGTATAGGCATGTATATTAAAATGTTGTAGGTATTGATACAACGATCATTTTGATGTATAGAAAAAGGTCATGGGTTCAAAGGTCAAGGTCACAGATGCGAAACAACACCAAAATGGTTAATTATCTCGAAAACTATAAACTTTTTGTATAGGCATGTATGTTAGAATGTTGTAGGTATTGATACGATGATCATTTTGATGTATAGAAAAAGGTCATGGGTTCAAAGGTCAAGGTCACAGATGCGAATCAATACTGAAATGGTTAATTATCTCGAAAACTATAAACTTTTTGTATAGGCATTTATATTGGAATGTTGTAGATATTGATACAACGATTATTTTGATGTATAGAAAAAGGTCATGGGTTCAAAGGTCAAGGTCACAGATGCGAAACAATACCGAAATGGTTAATTATCTCGAAAACTATAAACTTTTTGTATAGGCATTTATATTAGAATGTTGTAGGTATTGATACAACAATCGTTTTGATGTATAGTAAACGGTCATGGGTTCAAAGGTCAAGGTCACAGATGCGAATCAATACTGAAATGGTTAATTATCTCGAAAACTATAAACTTTTTGTATAGGCATGTATATTATAATGTTGTAGGTATTGATACAACGATCATTTTGATGTATAGAAAAAGGTCATAGGTTCAAAGGTCAAGGTCACAGATGCGAAACAACACCGAAATGGTTAATTATCTCGAAAACTATAAACTTTTTGTATAGGCATGTATATTAGAATGTTGTAGGTATTGATGCAACGATCATTTGATGTATAGAAAAAGGTCATGGGTTCAAAGGTCAAGGTCACAGATGCAAAAAATATTGAAATGGTTAATTATCTTGAAAACTATAAACTTTTTGTATAGACATGTATATTAGAATGTTGTAGGTATTGATACAACGATCATTTTGATGTATAGAAAAAGGTCATGGGTTCAAAGGTCAAGGTCACAGATGTGAAAACAATACTGAAATGGTTAATTATCTCGAAAACTATAAACTTTTTGTATAGGCATGTATATTAGAATGTTGTAGGTATTGATACAATGATCATTTTGATGTAAAGAAAAAAGTCATTGGGGTTTAGTATTTACGTTTACTTTAAATCTATCAGCTAGCCATTAGTTATCAGGTGAGCCTATAAGGCCCATGGGCCTCTTGTTATTTTCTTTTAACCTGTTGAATACTGGTACCCCCTGCTCAAATTTTTATTAGTTTTATGTTGCGGGTTTTAGCCAAAAATACGGTGATCTAAAGATTTTATATAAATATAAAAGTAATATGTTTACCATTCATCAAGTATGCGCCAATATAAAGCGGTTTAGAGTATTTAATTTGTCTAAACAATATTACACCATATACAACTACTAAAGTTCCATGACTTGTTTTATCATATAAATGGACTATTGAGGCACTATGAATTACAATGGCACATTTGTCACCATCTTGTTTACTGTAGTGAAAAGTAATAGGGTATTTCTAGATTCTAAAAATAGGTTTTTAATGAACACTGGATTTTTTTCGGGAAAACGAGATGTAATCTAATGATCACATGTACCGTATTCATTTTATTTAAATTGTATAGATAAAATTTTAAATCATTTAATAAAACTTTATTTCAGAAATTTATTTATTTCATTGTAGATAATTTCTCTGTTATTCTTCCTTATTTTGATAAAAATGTGTCAATATGTAATTGGAATAATGGTCTTAATTTAAAAGTTGAGAAACCTTTTTTCTTCTAATCAAAAAATGATATTTGTCATGAACCTTTAACATAAAAATATCATACACTATGTTTCCACAATTTTAAAATTATTAGTAGCTAAATTTCCAAAATTTGTGAAAATATAGTACTTTTAAAATTAATTTTTCACAAATTTGTTAAAATAGGTTACTTTTTGAAAGAATTTCACAAAAATGAGTAGCCAATGGCGATTTTGGCTACCAGGAATGGAAACATAGATACATGTACATGAAGTTGTCTTGAAAATTTGTGCTTTTGTGTTCTTATACATAGTATGATGGCATTCTGTGTAACTTCACATTAGGCAACAAATGTAATCATCTTTTATTTCAAGTTCTCTGTGTCACTCGACATGGATTTTAATGAAGTCAGTTGTTCCTGTACCTAGAAATGACAAGTTCACACTGTTGTAGTAATTCTTGTTTTATTATAGATCCAATGCATACAGAGAAATTACCAATAGATTATGTCAGAAGAGTTGCCAAGATGCATTCTGAGGGTGGAAAAGGATCACAAGGGTATGTCATAAAATTATATCTCTACAATATAATTTTGATGAATTTAAGAAATTTTATTGATTTCAATTAACATTGTTTTCAGATTTTCTTTGGTTTCTTTTTACATGATGTAACTTCAGTATCTGTTTGCCATTGTCAGAACTTGTTTTTTAATTCCACATCAATATAATCAGGCATAGTCATTTAATATTACCCCCTTTATAAGCCTGAGAACTATATGACTTTAAGGAGAACCAATAATATTTTGTACATTTTCTTGTCAGTTAATTTGTTTCGGATGTTTTGGGTTTTTTTTCAGTTATAAATATTACTGGAAATTAGAAGAAGCAAAGAAAAATTTGTTAAGAACACACACAACAGCAGTTAGTTCTAGGATGTTATATCAACTAGCTCAGCAGGTATGTTTTATTTAGTAATTTCCATTGTTTTGGACAAGAAGTCCATGTCTGAATGTTTGTCCTTGCTTTGGGATAGGATGGGATGGGGTGGTGACTCTTACTCTGTATTCTATCTGTCATTCCTTAAACATCTAATGTCTATTTACCGGTACATTCAAGCCGTGGCTCATTGATCTAAAGTGAATCCTTACGGCTTACAGTGCCTCTTGCTGCCAATGTTCACATTTCATTCCAGAAGGCCCTACAGTTAAAAAGCTTGTCAATTAACTTGCCAGAGACCCTGGTTTTCTCTGGGAACTAATGTTTCCTCCACTATCCTAGAACTTGTCCCCTTGATATAACTGAAATAATTTTAATGAGGTGTAAAACTGCAGTAATGTAATCCCTCAATATAAGTGAGAAAAAAAATCTTAAATGGTTCATAAAATTCCATTACTCCTCTTTACTTTAACATGTATTGTAATTGTTGATATTATTGTTTTTACAAGTAAATCTTTGTTGCTAAATTCTATGGCTGAACAATATGTATTTTAGTATCTTTAATTACATAAATACAAATAAATTCCATGTAATAATCAATTTTCAAACAAGTGTATGTTAGAACCTATTTGTGTGAATGTCCAATAATTAAGTTTTCAGAGGAATGTTTTGTTTTTTTTTACTCTTGAGGATGCAAGTAATTAATTAACAAAATGCTAGTTATTTTAAATTTGCCTTTTTACTCCTTTTTTCAGGGTGAATTTCGTCCAGTGAAATATTTTTCAATAGATAGAGTTTTCCGTAACGAGGCAGTAGATGCCACACATTTAGCAGAATTTCATCAAATAGAAGGGGTTGTAGCAGATTATGGATTAACGTTAGGAGATTTAATGGGTGTTATAAATGAATTTTTCAAAAAATTAGGAATAGAGAAATTACGCTTCAAACCAGCTTATAACCCATACACAGAACCAAGTATGGAAATATTCAGCTATCACGACGGTAAGTTATACTTTCACAAAACCAAGTATGCTAATATCAATCCATCATCAATGTTTCTTAGACTGATGTTAGTGAGCATGTAGCTTTCATGAAATTTTAAAGAATTTATGTCACATCTTTTATATGGACACCATGTTTAATGTTTAAAGCTTATTTGAAAAATATTTCATGTTTTAAATTATAGTTGATATGGTTTATTAAGAAAGATAGAACAATATCTGTAATGAAGGCTGAAACTGTAATCTTCATCATGTGATTTCTTTCTCGTAGATGCATTTACATGTAGCTAACTGTATTCCCTACTGGCTTTCCTTTGTTAACCAGATGCTGTTCACATTTGAGCTATTCATGTTGTGTTTATAATTTTCAGGTTTGAAGAAGTGGGTCGAGATAGGTAATTCAGGTATATTTAGACCAGAAATGTTATTACCTATGGGATTACCTAAAGGTGTGTCTGTGATAGCATGGGGATTGTCTCTAGAAAGGTATGTATTACAAGTTCAAAAAGTTTCATGGCAACATTGTTGATAAGTATTATGCCTCTGTATCCAAAATTACCCTGGATATATATGACACGCCATAGTGCTATGTTCCTTTAATTCTCAATTTTGATTACCTAGTACACACGTTGCAGGTGAAGCTAGCTAAACAGGAAGTTCTTACCCTTTCAGAGCACCTGACCTCACTTTTCTTGTAGAAGTTAACATGTTGAGCCTGATATGCCAGTTTTAAAGATAAAGGACATATTGTGGACTAGGGCATTAGTTTTTGTTCATTTTTACTTTTCCATTATTACTTACAGCTTAAGGGCAAAAATGTAAATGAGGTATGTTGCTCCACCTGTCAAATTCTTATTTCAAATTGTATTAGAGTGTCGGGGAAAAATGGAATTCTATCAGTGAAATGTCAGGGAATTGACATATTGCCGGTCATGCCTTTTTATGTTCCGACATTGGTCGCAATCACAGTACCAAAGCAGCGTCATGGCAACAAATGACATACTAGTGTCTGTGACATCATTAAATAAGGCAGTTCAGGTAGAGTTTTCATTCTTTTTGTGTGTAATTCAAGCATGTGGGGCATTTGTCGGAGTATTGTGGGCGTGGCCGGCGATCCCTCAATTGTCGGGACGATTTTTAATGAAGTCAAGTGTAGGAACCATGTATATGTATATTTATATTTTTTTCCTTTCTTTCATTTCAGACCAACAATGATAAAATATAAAATAGATGATATAAGAACTTTGATTGGACCGAAAGTAGACTTACAAATGGTTTATAATAATCCAATGTGTCGACTAGACAAGTAATCATCGTTACATCGTGATCCAGACATTCATTACACATTATTTATAGCACATTTTCAGCAATTGAAATAATAATAATAATAATAATGATATCAAAGTCAAGAATTTGTGAAATTGATAAAATGTGATACCAGTTGAACAGACAGTTGTTGCTGGGGTTTGTGATAAAAATAAATTGGATTTTTAAAAGGAGAAAAGGACCAACATGTTACATCATGATCAACATAATCTTTTGTTGGCATTATTTAAGTGAATATTTTACCATCTCCATGTGCAGTGTTACAAAAATTTGATGGTCTGCAAGTGTGAAAAGTGAAATTCTCAGGATTTCATATACCGATAGAAATGATTTTGTTTTCAGTTCCATTTATCTTATCCTTAAACAATTAACCTCAGTTGTTTATAATATTCCTTCTATATTTCAATCAAAAGGGAAAGGGTTAAAGATCAATATCGAACTGTTTTATGAAAAATAATAACTACAGTTACTTTAATCTTTAATTTGTGATTTTGTCAAGTATTTCTGATATCTTGTATTAAAAGAAATATTTTCTTGATTGATAGTCATGCTGTGAAGACATGCGCTCGAGTGGTTAAGGTTGAAGTCATGATTCAAGGGTCATGGGTTTTACTCTAAAGTTGGCTGCATTGCTCAGTCCACCTAGCAGCAAAGTTAATGGGTGGCTACTGGGTACTGTCAATTGTGCTCTGGGTTAAACTTGCAGTGGACTGATTTCACTTCAAGAGCAATATTGTACTTGGGTCAAACTTAACTTTCTAAATAAATCCAGTCTATATATATTGGTATAAGATGTCATCATACTTGTAATACAAATGTACCCATATTGGGTATGGGATACTTTTGGAAAATATTTCTGGTTTTACTGACTGTGGTATGTGTTATATTGGTAATTTGGTGCAAATTGGTTTTCTTTTGATATTTAGTATGAACATCATGAACCTTTTCAAGTCCATTTTAAATTGATCATGAATTTGATTACCAAGATTAAAGACAGACTATTAAATTAAAAGAGAGCTTATTAATTGAAAGTTACATCTTGATCTGTTATAAATAAAAACACATAATTTATTGAAATATTTTTTTTAAATAAAAAGATGTTACATTTGTTCTGGTATTTGTGTATTTATTATAATTTGTTGGGATAATTGTTTATCTAAAGACATTCTTGTCTGTTTTACAAGGTTATCCTGGTTTACAGGGACCAAGTAGTCTTAAGCACTGGGATACGAATCACAGTACCTCTCACTGCCTAGATTCCAGTCCCACTCAGGACAGATCCAAGTGTGACTAGTTTCAGTTCACTTGGCAATGGGGTTCGCCGCTGTACCACGTGATCAATACTTCTTAATGTTTGTGCGGAACGTTTTGGGAAAACGTCAGCGTCACAGATTCCCAGAATAATGTCGTTTTCGCAGGAAAACATCGTCTCATGTTATTCCATATCTATTGGAAATAAGTGTTCTGCACAAACGTTAGAGGGTATCACCTGGTACAGCGGTGAACCCCATTTTGGATGGTTTCTCTGGGCACTCTGATTTCCTCCACCATCCGAGAACTGACAAACTCGATGAAAGTGAAAGAATCTTGACTGAGGCATAAAACACCATTACTCTACTTCACTCTTCTGCTTTTGGGGAGATTATTTTATAACATCAGTGTTGATAGTAATCAGGGGCCGGTTTTTCGAAGCTATCCTAAGACTAAAATTTGTCCTAACCTGGTCCTAAGACATTTTTATCGTCCTAAGTCGGTTTGTCGAAGGTGTCGCAATTTGAGACAAGTCCTAAATATGATCCTAAACTTAGGACAGGTATATAGGTGTCCTAAGACCATCTTAGGGTAATCCTAGTTTTAGGATATTCTTAATAAATCAAGATGGCAGCTGTTTATTTACATGAAATCAAAACATACGTCGAAATCGAGTTTTTAGAGACAGAGACAATCCATTAGATTTTTATTTTTTTTAAATTTTTTTTTTTACATCAGAGTCGGAATCATTTAGGGAATCTAAAAGTACATAAATCACATTAGAAATACATTTACTGTCAATTTAAAGCCCCCCCCCCTTAGGGATAACTGAAAGAAAATACAATAATTTTTTTTATAAAACTCACTATATTTTGAAAAATGCATGTAATCAAAATTAAACGTTTATAATATGATTAAAAACTCATGCTAGATTTCCTGAAAATGTTATTGTGCGTTAATGTATCATACGATATTTCGAATGACTCTCTATGCACGGGAACCACTGCGGTAGCTCAATTGGTAGAGTGCTCGCTCGGTAAGTGGGAGGTCGTGGGTTCGAATTCCGGCCGGGTCTGACCCAAGACTTTAAAGTGGGTAGTGACTGTTCTTTCGCCAAACACTCGGCATTACGAAATGAAAGTCACTGTTCTTTCGGATGGGAACTTAAAATAAACGCGGTTCGGTGTCTTGGTAGGCTTGGCATGATAAAGAACCATGCTGTATAATGCCATCAGCGCAACGCACAGGCAAAATTTCGGCACCTTCGCCTATAGCTGGCAACGTCTCGATATAAGTGAAATATACTTGACTGGGACGTTAAACACCATTACTTAATTCAACTCTAATGCACGGGGTTTATTACATGGCACGTTTCAAAACTTAAACGCACCCTATAATCGAGTGAATTATCTTTAGATATATAATAATTTTATAATAATTTTGTATATTTTAAGAACTAGCGTTATTCCATGAAATTTTCAAATAATCGAAATTAATTTGATTTAATTCTTCGACCGGGTTTTTTGATGTGACGATGTATTGGAGGAATTAACTTTTTCACATATATTCTTCCAAATTCTTCTTTTTGAATTGTTTTTTATAATGTTTAAAACTTTGGAAAAAAGCACACTCTTATGCTTGCCGATCTCGTTCAATAAAATCTCTACCTCCATATCGCTGAAATTTGGGTTTCTCTTTCTGCTCATTATAACTTTTTATAAATGTCCTTATGTATGTTATTGCATGATTTTACCCTATGACCCCATAGAAATAATGAACTTCTACATGAAGCATGTTTTTAATGTATATATCGTTTACTACCTGTGAGTATTAAATATATACACGAACGCATTTACTTTCAACAGAAAAGTCTTACGAGACACAATACAAATTAAAAAAAAATCATTCACAGTGATTTCACATATAATTAAAATTTCTCTTGAATATATTTCTTAATTAATATCACATATCTTAATATTTATTTGTCATATATTTATAATATTAATTTAGATTTTTTACTACTTTAATTCTGCGTTAAAAAGTCATATTTGTACTGACAACATGTATAAATCTGAACTTAGGATAAAAAATAGGATATCCTAGATACGACCGAGCTGAGACGCCTTCGAAAAACCAGTTATGATGATTTTAACATTATCCTAGCCTAGTCCTAAAATTTATCCTAGGACACATCTTAAGACAAAATTTAGGATAGCTTCATAAAACAGGCCCCAGGACTATAAGTGTCATTCCAGATATTGTAGAATTTATACTTTATGATTATGAAAAACTTTTTCAGAAGAGACATAAAGAAACCAAAGCCCTGTGTCACGGCAGGATGACACTTTAAAGGTCACCGGTCACCAAATTTATGAATTTTGTAATTCGCATTCCTATGGGTAGAGTTGTCAAATTCGATGTGTCTGGTGGGTTTTCACACCTGTAATATACTAAAAACTTACCTGAACGAAGTTCTAATACTCGGTAATTTCCGACACCGCTTGTAACTTTCCGGCGACCTAATTGATGACGTACATGGTGTTAAGCTGCTGAGGAAAGACACATTACCTATATATGTATTCTTATGTAACATGTGGGTTTGTGTGACATTTTGAAGGGTTTTAAAGTTTGATTTCAAGTCAAAATTACATATTTTATGAAATTTTGATATAATAATACCACAATGAACGATAAATTTTTTTTCACAAATTTAAGAACAAATTAAAGCCAGATTTACACAAGTCCCTTATGCAGCTTTCTACAAATTGAGTGCACATGGAAAACGCAAGAATAAAGACGTATTTTCCAACAAACTCGCAAAATATTGTCAAAACTTGATACAAAATATACTGACTTAATAGGAAAAAATATTTTTCATTAATCCATAAGTAAATTTAATTCTGTACATAGAGCAATTTTTGAAGTTTTTAACAAAACTAATATAACCATGTCAAAATTATCCCTTCTGAACCTTCTTACTCGGAACAACTATAAATATTATAATTATGTCATAGTTGGAATATGCATGATGAAATATGAAAAAAAAAACCGAACAACAATGACCTACCTGACCCTAAATACCCTGATGTAACTTTGAATGAGGCCCAATTGGTGTATTAACTTCGTCGAATTTTCCCAAAATTTCTCTATGTACAGATGAACTGAATAACTTTTTTGTCATTTAAAAATATAATTTGTTTAGGTCAGTGTATTTAATATGCAATTTATTGATAGTTTATGGAAACATTTTCAATTGAAAGAAATAAATGATAAAAACCACGTGCACTCAATTTATGGAAATACAGTAATTGCTTTGAATGTATTGGTGCTATTTTTCAAAAACGAAAAAAGTCAGGGAAATAAGAGTGGTATAATCATTTCATAAATTATTATGAATGGATTCAGTCAAATAAAAAAAAATCATAGATTTTAACAATTTTAATATTCAAAATTAATTTAATTCCGTATGTCAGTCAGTTCACCAGTTCATATGTTCACACAAATCGAGACTTGTATGTCTCTTATTCAAATCAACTAATCTAATTTAACATTTATTTTTTCAAACACATCTTTTCAGAATCCATCAAAAAACGACAGATAACATTTACCAGGTACTAGTATATCATAAAGATTTATACACACGTGTCAATTAATGTTGCAAATTGTAAGGTAAACCCTGTTGATTACAGGTGATAGATGTCTACTTCTAAACAGGATGTTGCTTGCCAATGTAGCATATTGATAATCTCTTAATTACTGGTATGTGAGGGGATGTAAATCACACTTTAACCGATATTAATTTATTGTGAAAAAAAAATAAAGAAAGTTTCCCTCGAGTTTTGATTAAGCCGTTAGTTAGTCGGGTATAATCCCACTGGTATCACATTTTGATACGAGTTCTTTTCAGCTCATTAAAATTAGGCGTAATAAAATTATTATTATTAGCAGAGACATATGAAAGGTTTTATATGTCTTTGTTATTAGTAAATGAAAATTTTAAATATCGTTTTTTTAATTTATCATGGAAACACTGAAATTAAATCAAAAATTAACATTTAACAAAATGGGGATTGGAAATCTGACCAGTACTCTATCGAAAAAAAATTAAACAATATTTGATAAAAAAATATTACACACCGACATAAACTCCAATTTCCATTATTATTATTAAGTTAAACTTACTGCGAATAGGGAAGCTATTGATTTTAATTAAAATTCGGAAATTGTTTACAAACGTTTTCATATTCAAGTAATACTGGGGTGAAATATTTGATTTCAGAAACAATAAGAAGTCATTTTTTAGACCTGTATTTTGATATTTTCGTTGTACAAAAATTCTACTCGAAAGCGTGTTCTAATAATATATTGATTTTAACCTGAAAATAAAATAAAAATGGGACAGTTTCTGAAACAAATATGAATTAAAATCAATTTGAGGTAAATTAATAATATAGCTGTACTAGAGAGAAGAAAAAAAGTGACAGACTACAGAATCCGGTCAAAAGTGCTCGCAAAATTATGTATGTTTTTAATATGTACATATTAATATTGATATTTACTTTTAATTCACCGAAATAATAAATAAATAAATAAATAAATTCAACAGAGAAGTTAAGATATTTAGAATGATATTAAATATTAATGAAAATAAATATGAATAATATTTTAAATAAAAACACGAAAATGTGTATTCTTTTTATCAATTCGTTTTGATAGATAAAAATAAATAAATAAATAAATAAATAAATAAATAAATAAATACATAAATAATGTAAAAGTATGTTTTGTAATAGAATAAGTAATAGTATATCATACTTAGAGCAAACAAGAATATAGTTCTTATTTATTTATTCATTATGTTTATTTTTTATTTATTTTTTTATACTGAAGGAAATTGAAATATCCAATATTAAAAATAAATAAATAAATAAAACATGAGAAGTTACTACTGATAAATCTGGGTAATAAATACAGATCACTCTACAAGCTTTAGTTACTAGATAACTTGGATAACACCTTCTGCGTCACTTCCGGTTTTGGACCCTTTTACTACCAAAGGGAGATAACACCGTTTTTCAACAGTTTTAGGACTTTATTTTACGCTGTAACAAAAGACAGAAATGATTAAAAAAATGTTATTTGTGGCTAAATCGACTTTTTATTATGTAATCTTTTGGAAAATAGTACTAAAAAAATTTCGGTTTTTGGTGACCGGTGACCTTTAAGAGCACTCTCTGCACATTGCTCTGAGTACACTGCAAAGGTGAAAATTTTCTGCACTTAACCTATAGCTAGGGACATATCAATGTTAGTAAAATACTCTTTACTGGGATGTACAATTAATCTTTATGTTACACAGAAATGTATCATTATGTATGTGATGTTTAAAAGAATGGATACCAGGTATATGATATTCCATGAAAAAAATATTGGTCACTAATGGCACTTTTCACAAAGTTTCATAAAATCGTCGTGTTAAGTTTTGGAGAATTTCCATAAGATGCTTATTATAAGACCTTAATTATAAATTCATTCCCCTGTCACTGTATATATGACATCGTAAAAGAACCTCTGTTGGTCATAGCTGCATAACACAGATATATATATATTATAGAGAGAGAGAGAGAGATACATAGATATCTACCTGGTGACATCTTCAATTCTTCATATATGATACATGCAAGTGAAAAAATTCTTGAATTGGGTATAAACTTCATTCATATAACATTCCTGGTTTCACAATAATTTGTTAATTTTCCTTAACCTTATTTAGCAAAGTTAGGCAATATTTTACGGTACTGTTACTTCAAAACAGACGTGTTTCAACAAAACTGGAATAAAGGTATCTTCAATGTGACACCTTTAATGGTGAACACCAGTGTACCACATGATCAATGCCCCTTAATGTTTGTGAATGTTTTCGAAAGTGAGCGAGTAATGGTGTTTAATGCCCCAGTCAAGAATATTTCATTTATATTGAGACGTCGCCAGCTATAGGTGAAGGTGCATAAATTTTGCCTGTGTGTTGCACTGATGGCATTATACAGCAGGATTCTTTAGCGTGCCAAGCCCACCGTGACACGGGACCTCGTGTTGTTCCTCACAAACATTGGAGAGTATCATGTTGTACACTGGTGAATCCAATTTCCAATTGGCAAACAACATTGACCTGTCCGCTTGACCTTTAATTTAAATGTTTATTATGGACAGCACATTTATGAATAAGAATCACAAGTGTTAATTTCATCTTCATAATAGAACAATAACCATGTGACTTGTGTATATATTCTAAGTAACTATAAATACTAACACTACCCATGTATTGGGTGCCTCCTCCTATATAAATATTCCTAATCAAAGGTCAAGCAGACAGGTCAATGTTGTTTGCCTATACATGTGCTTGTATCTTGAAAACAACAAAATTGTGTAGTTTTCAATTGAAAAAAGAAAGAGTTCATTAATTTTCTGCATTGTTTTATTTATTCAATATATTCATTATATTTATCTGTGACGAACCAGCATCTTTACAATGTACATAATAGCACATTTAGTAGTTATAACACTTAATACTCGGGAATACGTCCAACAACTGACCGACCGACTGACTTTACAATAAATAAACAATAATATAACATGAAAATATCAATACAATATTTAGTATACCAATCACATCAAATATTATTGTTGTTTTTTCTTCTTTCAGTGTTTTAAAAGTATTGTTGATAAAGATACCAATGTGGTATACACATTCCAACATCATTTTGTAATAAGAGTTTCCAATTCTTTGATCAATCCAAACATTATATTGTAATAAGAGTTCCCTATTCTTTGGACAATCCAAACATCATTTTGTATTAAGGGTTCCCTATACTTTGGATAATCCAAACATCATTTTGTATTAAGAGTTCCCTATACTTTGGACAATCCAAACATCATTTTGTATTAAGGGTTCCCTAGACTTTGGACAATCCAAACATCATTTTGTATTAAGAGTTCCCTAGACTTTGGATAATCCAAACATCATTTTGTATTAAGAGTTCCCTAGACTTTGGACAATCCAAACATCATTTTGTATTAAGAGTTCCCTAGACTTTGGACAATCCAAACATCATTTTGTATTAAGAGTTCCCTAGACTTTGGACAATCCAAACATCATTTTGTATTAAGAGTTCCCTAGAATTTGGACAATCTAAACATCATTTTGTATTAAGAGTTCCCTAGACTTTGGACAATCCAAACATCATTTTGTTTTAAGAGTTCCCTAGACTTTGGACAATCCAAACATCATTTTGTATTAAGAGTTCCCTAGACTTTGGACAATCCAAACATCATTTTGTTTTAAGAGTTCCCTATACTTTAGATAATCCAAACATCATTTTGTATTAAGAGTTCCCTAGACTTTGGACAATCTAAACATCATTTTGTAATAAGAGTTCCCTTCCATTTTCCTATACTTTGTAAAATCTATGCTGTATGTCTGTGAAATGGAGGATTCTCATCATTTCTCTATGGTAATTTTGTTTTTCTTTCATTCATGTATTATAAGTCAAGGTTCAACAAAACTAATATATTTGAAAAAGTTTGCTTTGTGGTTTTCTAATGAATATGTACTGAAAACTAAACTTTATCAAGAATTTTCTGGAGAAAGAGTAGACATGACATTTCCTATTAACTTTATAAGAACTGTCCTTTAAAAGAAGAGAAAAATAGAATCCTTAGCTAACCAGTATGAAAAATAACATTCTCCAACTGAAACATCCTGTCCTTACCTTTTCAATTTTCAGGCTTGTTTCACATCACAAGATAACAAACTACATTCATACACACACAATCATTTTCATGATTCAGAAAGCAAACAGATTTCATTTTTAAAACAACAAAAGGTCTTGTACTTGTTTCTTTATATTATAACAGCATGTATCAGAGTGAATAAAAATCTAATCTGATTTATAGATGAAATAAGAATCAATAAATCAATGTTAAATAATCATCTTAAAAAATTATTTTTGTCAAAATGTGCAAAAATATTTTATTTCTTTTATTTTTTTATGTACAGAACTAAATTCTATGTATCACAAAATTCATTACAAAAAGAGTGCTCATAAGATAAAGTAGAAAAATAAAGTGTTGAGAAAATCATGTCTGTAAAAAATAAAGTGTTCTTAAGAAAAACAGGCAACAATGACACTCTTTTGTTGGATGAAAAATTTGCCCTTTATAATGGAATTTAATGCAAAATGTATGTATGGGATTATGAGAAATATAATTTACATGATTGTGAAAAAATGTTACAAATTTATATACAACAAATATAACACCTCACACCTCCCCCCCCCCTCCAAAACAACCCAACAAACAAAGAACCAAGAAAATTGTTCCAAACTACAAAACTTTTTCCTTTCACATTAAAACCCCAACAAAACAAAAGTGAGCAAGGGTCCAGAAAATATTTTTTGAGTTGCCTCCCTTTATTTCCATGCCATAACACTTTTTTGATACATTGTTCATCTAAAAATGAAATGGGAAATGTGTCTGAAATATTATGAAAGCCAAGATTTATAAATAAAAATGGAAGAAATTGACATAAAATAAATGTTATTTTTAATGATTAACTGTGGAATGTCACTGCAATTATTAACATTAGCATCATAATTTTGCTAAAATACACAAAAAGTAAAATAAAAATTAATGCCACACTTCTTGATGATATAGCTACCTAGCTTCAAATTTAAAGGGATAAACATCCAGAAAAATGAGAATGTTGCAAATAGCAAGTTTCAAGCTGAAAATCAGATGCAAAGACAATTAGCACCTTTAAAACAACACTGAAATCAAAAGTTATTTTTGGAATTTAGCAGATAGAAATTAGCAAAAATCTGAGGAATCTGTTGAACCAGTAGACTTCAACATAGCATGGAAATGTTAATGTGTGATGATGGTTTTGTGACAAAAATCATGCATATTAGTACTTTAAATCAATAACACATACACAAATACTTTGTATGGATACATTTGTACTCTTGTACATGCTACTTAATAACAAATGTGTGTATTTTTGTTCTTGTGGACATTCCCTGATCATACACAAAATATAAGTCACCATCACCTGTCATAAGGTATAACTTTTTTTAACTATAATCTGTAAAACTTTTTAATCAATAAATTTTAATATGTATGTTTAGTAACTAAATGTGTACCTGGTAATACACTGTCATTTTTCAGACTGTTCAATTTATATCACAAACATACATATTACTGGGTATGTGAATGAAACAAAATTATTAAAAATAGTACATAAATTACATAAATAGACAGTTCCCATATTATCTATAGAATAAGCAGTATTCTGAAGTATTCCAGTGAAAAGGTTAACTAAGAACAAACAGTTTGGGCCAAAAATTGAGTTATTCTAGCGCACATCATCAGAGGTATCAATGTAGAAACCAAGTCATTAAAACAAGCATACACACATGCAATAACAAACACTTAATTCATCAGTTGCTAAAACCAATTTTACTATCAACTTTATGCTATACTAATATCCTATTTAATGTTATAACCTTTTAATGATTTCACAATCTGAACCATACTACAATGGAAGCTGTCACATGACAGTCATGTGACAAGGTAAAGAAGTGTTAGTAATATGAACTACAAAATAAACTCTGTAACAACTTAATGGAGACCGTGTCCTTTGGTTCTCTTGTTAAAAATAAAATAAAAAGCTAGATGGATTTCTATCAAAGTCTCATTTCTGAATAATTCAACATAAAAAATAATTTTCTAATTAATAAAGTGTATATAACCAATGATATATCATTTACAGATTCATTTATCTAATTTATTGGTAAACAATAATAAAACATAGTAGCTACAAAGGGAGATAATTTCTGGTATACTGAATAGGAAAGTTATGGTGATACAACATAAAGAACACGTGTTAAAGCTCTGATTCAAACTACACCATGTGAAAATACATTGCTTTTCCCAAAGATCTTGAGATAGCCGTGTAATAATAATTCATTTAAGTATGATTTAGAAGTTTCAGAGAGATTTTAATATTTTAGTCACAAATGATTTTGTTCTGAACTTTCAAACAAACTGATACTTTTACAATGGTTTGATATAGTTCATCATAATGGTTGTAATCAAAAACAAACATACTTATCCATTTCCGAATCAAAATCCAGAAGCAAAGTAAAAACTTTGGAACTGACAAGTTAGGTTAGACACATGAACTTCCACCAGGGAAGTGAGGCCGGGTGCTCCGGAAGGGTAAGCACCTCCTGTTTAGCTAGCTACACCCGCCACGTGTGTAATCAAAATTGTGTGAAAGGAACATGGAACTATGAGACGTCAAATATATCCAAGGCAATCCTGGACACAGAGACATCAAACTTATCAACAATACAGTGATGACGGCCATATAGTTCTTCAAGTTGTATTGCACCATACCTTTCCTATTTAACCCAATATGAAAAATTTTTTAAATAATATATTTTTTTCTTTTTTAATATAAAATAAATTTGTTCTTTTTCTATATCTATATCTACAAATATTTAACAAAACAAAATGTTTCTTAACACTGATTAAGACACACTAAAAATGAAACCTGGTATCATATAGATCTAGTGACATACTGCAAAGAAAAAAAGTTGCAGAATGCACATGTTGAGCAGAAAGTTCACCACTTAAGGAGTGATATGGTTCAGTAAAAATTATCTACTACAAAACTTTAAATAATATGACAATTCTTAGAGAAAATTGACATTTAAATGATTTGAAAATGAGAGTGATATTATGGACTGTATGTAATACAAATGTATAACGTTTCTATGGCAACTACATACAATTGTACAGTTGTTGTAAGTGTTATTGTAACAATGATTCTATTTTCTTTTACTAATTGGTTTATGTTTATCACTCTAATACCAGTTATTTTTAACTACATGTTCTTCCATTCACTAAATGACCTACATTAACTACTTAATTTACCATCTACTAATTTAAGAACGTCTAAATTTAACCCATCTACTTCTAGGACCAAATCTTGATACATTATCGTCATTTTTGGAAGATTTGAACCTGTGTATTAAGACCAAACGACATCCCCAAGATACAAAATTATCTGTAATCTGAGCTACTTTGGCTATGACATACAAACAGGAAGTGAGTCCACATTAGAAAAGGTATTATGGGAGAAAAAGGGAGATAACTTCTACAGAATCTTCTTTGGTGATACAAGTTAGATCAAACAGTATGCTATGAAGCAATGATTTCTTTAACTATATTCTAAAATTTGTCTTTTCTATATCTAGACCATATTTATCATCACACCGGTGAATATTCTAAGTACTACTTGCTAATATGATAATGTTAACTAAATTGTGATATAGATTAATTATAATGATTTTATAGGAATTTATTAATAAAAATGCTATTAATTACAAAAAAAGTGAAGTAGAAATTATCACAGCTAGCAATATATCTCTGTCCCACATTAGCATTAGTGAAATAAAACAAACTGTGCTTACTTTTTTTCATCTCTGTAATTAATTTCACCTACGGCAATTTAATATATCTTGAGATCTTGTAGAAAGAAGCACTGGTGAAACAAAAGGAACCATGCTTACTTCATGTCAATTATGAAAGTAATTTTTGCTTACTTGACACTTTTAGAGATCAAAACAAATGTATTTAAAAAGCAATCAAAAATTGGAAAAAGTTGGGACATCAAGAAATCTAACATGTTAGTTAAAAGCAAGCATTTCAAAATTATATATATATTACTATATAACACCCCTCCCTTCATATTTGGCACATGAGAGTTTTAAGAAAATTAGTAAGATAAATTAAATTATTAGTTAATTTGTAAGAAGAATAGTGAAACTTGAAGTTTGAATTTAAAATTAAAACAATAAAACTTGGTAAAAGAATATTATGAAGCAAAACACTGAAAGGTCCCTTCATAAAGGCCATCAGTGAAATTAACATGTGTTTCAAACACTTAACAATGCAGAAATACTGAATAGTTAAGTTTTAGTTTAGTAATGGTGTTTAACGTCCCAGTCAAAAATACTAAATAAACAATTTATTCAACTGTATAACTGATAAATAAACTTAAGTCACAAATCTTGCAACGTCCACGACCACCCTGTACCAGAAAGAGGTTTTTAAGTATCACACAATGAAGCTGTTAATTAATACACACATCCATGATCCATACAGAACAAATATATAACATTATTTGTTCCTTATAACAAACCACTACTTAATGATTGTACCATGTGATGTAAGGAAGTCTTACTATAATATATATACTATATAGAGAAATAAGAAAGCAGCAACTCTAACAAGATGTAACTGAAATGGTATGCTATCTCAAAGTGTCCTCCAAATGAATCACAACTGGGAATCCCATCTTTTTTTAATCATGTGCATGACCAAAAAAGCAAAGGCACATCTTCTTCAGTCAAAGATTGCTCCATTCCTATGAAGTTTCATTGACATCTGTTAAATGGTTATCAAGAAAAGTGAGGGTGGTGGTGGAAGAAATGGAGAAAAACACTATATTTTCCCACCCACATTTAAGGGGGGGGGCATACTAAGCACATGTACCAACAATTTAAACAAGCATTATTTTGATATTTATATCTGTAATACTTGAGTGTTTTCAGTTTTCTGGTGGGCTTTTTGAACCAATATAAGTAATAATTTACACTGCTTATTTACAAGCAAAGTAAAAACGAACTGCCAGTATCATGACCATATGTACAGTTCAGGCCTGTCTAAAGTTTAACACTAAGCTAAAGAATACCATAAGTGCCAAATCAACATCTCATCTCAGCCCCTCGTTACCTATATCTTGACAGCTCGTCAACAGCTGCTATCCATCTCTCTGTAGCTTTTCTGTCGCTAGCTATCCATAGCTTTGATTCCATTTGTCAGCTGGGCGTAAAACTTTTGACAGGTTTGTACTATAGGGAAGTTTTGTTCTGATTAGCCTTTAATAATGAAATAAAATCCTAATTATTTGATTTTGTGGTTTGCATCCAACCAAAATATTACACAATATCTTGTGATATAAAACTGTAAGAATTTTTCTATAAATACATGTATATAGTATGTTGCAAATAAATTAGTTTTATCATTCTAGGTTTTATATGTAAGCGTTTCATCTCATCCAAGAACCATTAATTTTTTTTTTTTAAATTCAGGCATTTTTTTCATCACAAAACAAATAATACATTACTATACACATCTGATTTCAAACATTCACAACAAAACCATAACAACTTCATAATTTAATTTAAAATAAAAAAATATCAGTTTTGAAATCTGAAACTATTATGTACATTCATGTTATTATTTCACACAACTAGAATTTTTATAATGTTTTATGAAATTGAAATAAAATACAAAAAAGCTGAGACTAATACATGAACCAAACATGATTTCCTACTTGTCCTGTATGTAAAACCAAGGTTTATGTAAGGGAGACAATTAGTTGCCTCCCCTTAGTTGGAGGAAACCAGTGATTTCTATGTGGAGAACATGTGTTTCAATGAAAAAAATTAATCAAGTGAATAAAAAAATCAATTAAAATCAACAATTTATATCAAGACAATTTGATGATCAATTTAAAAATATGAACCTATCTGCAATGTCACACGCTCTTGTTATGTTTCTGAACATACTAACTTAGGAAGATCTTTTAATGGATTAAAATGTTTAAAACAATATGGGGTATGTCAAATTATCGCCGATTAATTTACAAACATAAAGTATTCGATTTCAAAATTGACATTTTCAAATCCCCCCCCCCCCATGCATTTATTAAAATCAAGAAAAAATCTATAATTAGTATGGCAATAAACACAAAATGAAATCACAAGAAAGAATTCCATGACAGAACATGACTACAAATGTAAAAGATAACACTTAATTGGTCCAGTTAAAGAATCACATGACAAATGTAAGCCAATCACTACACAGATAAAAATCAGGGTCATTTAAAAGCTTTCAGTGAATTCTGCTGTTTTATTGAGCCTCCCACTTTTGGCATCAGAAATTGCACCCCATAAATCAAAAACAAAATCATCGGTAAATCCAAAATCTTTAATATCTGACTGGTCGATCTGCATGGCAAAATCACTTGGATTATCCAATTTACTTCCAATTTCCCAGATTGTTTGAGCTAAAAGATAAAAAAATAGCAATACTTTTAATTGCATGCAATTTAGTTAATACATAAAATACAGTCACCTGTGTATTATCATAATAAATCCTAACATATCAATAGTTAATAGGAACACCAGTCAAAAGACATTCCAATCAGTTTAAAAAAGAGTAAAATTCAAGGAATTACTGTATAACCAAATATGTAGGACTGGACATTATTAAGCTTCTCTGATTTTTTTTACAGAAAAGTTAATGATATATATATACATGTACCAGTAAATCAATTCAATGAATGACATATGTCATATTAATATATTATATACCTAGTTTGTAAAAAATCAATAAAATAATGTATATAATAACTTAGTAGACAAACCTAGGAAGTGATTTATCATGCTGGTTTAATTATTACAGGTAAACCTTGCTAATTAATTATATATTCCACCTGCCCTAATTATATTTATATTTATACATATAAGCATTTAATATTTCAACAAAGAGTGAGAGACGAAACTACTTGGCTAGGGTAAGGGTTAATGCTAAGGGTTAGGGTATAACAAATTGTAAAGCTTAACCTTAAAGAGCCCCCAAATTATAAGGATATTTATTCCTCAACTGACATTTTATTTGTACTGTATACAAAGAAATGTTTACTGGTATAAAATTTTACGATTTTGGTATGGAGAGCATTTTTGCTGGTATAAACTTTCGCGGTTACGTAGGTGGTGTAAGGGAGGTGACAAGGATATAAAATTTCACAATGGATTTATTTTTGTGGTTGATCAGTGACTGCAAAAATAGCGAACATTAATACACAGCGAATATTTCTACGTATAGTATTTGAATTTCAGACAGTCATGCCAGACATAACTTTAAGTATTCATCACCAAGGATTTTTTACAATGAATATCATTCAATTTGGTGCAGTTATTCTCAAAAAGAAGATTTTGAAAGACTTAGAAAAAAATAACTTATCAGCACCAGTATACTCAGTGAAACTTAAGTCAACATTTTTTCAGAAAAACTTTTTCATTTGTTTAATGGCTATACAATTTCTTTCTAAACTAAACCAGTTTACAAATAAATCATTAATTCATCTATTTAAAGTAATGACAGCCATTTTGGATTTTGGTCAGTCATACCAGACACAATTTCAAACATTCTTTCTCACAAATCTGGTTTTATTATCCAACTTATTTTTCAAAGATATTGGCTTAAAATAAGAAAAGTTTTATAATCAGGGGTTATAACATACATGTACTTACATCTTGTTTTATGAGAAAATTCATACACACAAAAATTACATTAAGCCCATTTAGTTATAGTGCATACTTAAAAAGTGCAAAAATTTAACTATGCAGAAGTGTCTCAATTTCATAACCTCCAAAATAAAAACATGCGAAATTAAATATGTTTACAGTATACATCTTCATTCCACTGTAAATTCTGAATACTCTAGCTCAGGTCTAACTAAATCGCCTTGTAATTAATACAACTATTGATGATATTGTGATTAAATATGAATTACCTAATTCTGTATCATTTATTCCCATAAAGGACTCCAACAATCCATTGACTTTGTCTATAGCCACATTAACTACATCATCAGGCTGTAATGAAAATAAAGAATAAATGTATTACCAGTATATAACAGCAAAAATTAAAGATTATGTACCCTAAGCACAATAAGCTTGATTTTGATAAACCATAGGCTTGAGGTTGACATTTAATGTTCACAATGCTGCATCCATTCAGCTGCCAAATAAATAGGTAGATGGTTGGTTGGTTGAATGTTGCTTAATGTCACATTTTTCAGCTATTCGCGAGGAGAACTATTTAATTAATCTCTATGGATTAATCTATGAACAATTTTTGTGTATGCATGTGAAGTGCGAGTGTGTTGTATGGTCTGCCTTGTACTAGCGCGCACTCAGGGCGACTTTACCGTGCTAGCTCACAGAGTCAGTACGCCGCAGACAAGCGTACCACTCCCCCAGTCCATTATACTGATACCAGGTAAATCAGTAAAGGCCAACGGTAAGGAAAATTCACTTTCCCACATGTGGTCCGAGCGGGACTCGAACTCACAGCGGTGAGAATAAATAGGTAGACTGGATGTGGTTAAACATGTTGTATACTCAGCTTCATACCAATGGTAACAAACAGCTCCTTTGTTAAGCTGAGACGGGAATGATAAAAATAATGTGAGCTTACATTGGAACTTGCCAGTGTACCACATGATCAATATTATACCTTAACATTTGTGTGAACATTTTCAAAAACATTTACATCGAAATCTCCCAGAGTAACATCATTTTTACAAGAAAATGTCTCCAGCGGAAATAATTGTCAGAAATGTTATGGGGTACAGTGTCACATGGTACACTAAGAACCCCATTCAACTCCTTTATTTGAATGTCTAGGTTTCCATTCCTGGTAGCCAAAATCGCCATTGGCTAATTTCTGAGGAATTCTTTCAAAAAGTAACCTATTTTAGCAAATTTGTGGAAAAATACTTTAAAAAGGACTATATTTTCACAAATTTTGGAAATTTGGCTACTAATTATTTTAAATTTGTGGAAACCTATGAATGTACTAGTGAAAATCTTTAATATTATGTTACAAAAATAAAAGTATTTTTTCTTATATCTGTCAATTAAAATTCTTTACCAGAAAAAAATATATTGAGATTTATTCAGTGACTGACCCTGGGGAATACATGATAAAACTATGAATGATTTTACTTGTGTATATCATTTTGTTGGGTCATATATTTGTGGTTTTATTTGTGGTTGAGACAAACCATGCAGACTATTAATTTGTTTTTTTTTTCATTAATGTATTAGCCAGACATATAATGCCATCAGTTAATTCTGTCCTACATAAATATGCACATTATCCTGTGAAGGTATATTATTAAGTTATGGTTTTTCAATAATCTCAAAGAGTGGAGAAGTGGATATTAAATTATTTCACTAATATCAAGGTGATCAGTTCTGGGATGGTGGAGGAAACCAGAGTGCCTAGAGAAAACAACCAACCTATAACAAGCAAGCTGGCAATTGACTCACATTAGGATCTGTCCCAAGAGGGGTTCAAACTTAGGCAATGAGAGGTGTTGTGGTTAATAAGCTGGGGATAAGGACCACTTAGCCACAGAGACCCCTCAATGTATTAAGGTTGTAAATGCAGTATTAATATACTACAAAAGATACTACAAAACTGAGTACATCATGCAGTGTACCATGTGATAGTACAGTCAAACCTGTCTATAAAGGCCATCCAAGGGAACCAGTAAAAGTGGCCTTTTTGGGCAGGTGGCATTTATATACAGGTTCAAATAATATGAATAAAGAACAAACGGGACAAAATTCTACTGGCCTTTTTTAGCAGGTGGCTCTTATATAGAGGTGGCCTTTAAGGCAGGTTTGACTGTACCTCTTTAAGTATTTTCTGAGCAAATAAAAATGGCATAGTGGTACAGGCTGTGCACTGGTTGACTCTATTTATCACTTATAATAATAACTTTCAATTTGGTAAATTTTATTTCATACATGTGGAATCAAGCAGGGCCTTATTATTTTAAGGTCTAAGTCACTTGCCACTTGAAATAAAATTTAATTGAATTTCAACTGCCTATTCTCTGAGAAATAGAATAGCCAATCAGAGATTAACTTCCTGAATTTATGAATAAATAATCTCTTCATTTTTGTTTTGGTCTGGTAATTTTTGTATCAAAATGACTTTTCTAGTCCTGAATTAACATGAAACTTCTACCTGTTGTTAAATTTTATGGCAGTCATCACAAAATTGTTGATAAGTTTGATATCTGTCTATCCAAAATTATCCTTTACATGTATATATTTGACATTTTCTTTTCCTTTTTATTCTCAATTTTGATATCACATGTGGTGGATATAGCTAGTTTAAGAGGTGCTTATCCTTCCGGAGCACCTGGCCTCACTTTTCAGGCGGAAGTTTCAGTTTTAAATGTTTAATTGAATTTGACAGTTTTTAAAGTTTTTACTTTTTGGATTGTGATTTGAACATGAATCAGTGTGTTTGTTTTTATCAAATCCTTACCTTACAACAAATAAACTACTGAACTGATACTTTGGGGATTACATTTGACAACAGATCATCAATCATCAAACAAAGAGGATAAAGAAGATAAAATGAAGTTATAAATCAACATAACCTAACATAAGGTATACTATACAAAAAATTCTCCATTAAAAACAAGATTGATTCAGTTGACATACAAATGTCAATGGTCAACATCTGTGTTTGACTGTATTTCAAAAATAAATATTCTCGCAATTTATCACCGAAAGACAAAAAAGGAAAAACATAGAAGGCAATAAAAGGTTAAGTGAAATAAAAGATTGCAAAATAAAAATACTACAATGTATAAGGATTCATGAAATTTAATATTTTTACAGGTACTCTGGTTTTCTAAACCATCCCAGAAATGACAGCACCATACTCATAATTTCTCAAGAAACATATCAATGTACCACCGGTATTATAGTACAGTAAAACCTTGTTATAATGCCAACAGTAACTTTGTCACCTCACTTATTGCCAAAGTATCTTGAAGTCACAAAATCTGTTTGTTGTATGTTTTTCTTTACAAGTCTCCCTTCATTTAACAACAAGCTCCTTTATAATGCCAAAATTTGACTGAGCAAATGGCGATGAATAAACATTTTTCTGTACTACATCAAAAATATTGAATAAGGATAAATAACTTACTACTTCAACTGTGGCTGGTCCCGTTGATCTCAAGCGTAACGTCTGTTTACCAGTTCCTAGATTACCACTACCTTTTTTACCACTTTGTTGAGCTACAAAAGCTGTCAAATAAAAATATATATCCACAATTTAAACATTATTATTAAATATAACCCTAATCTATAATGTGTATGTATGTTACTCCCAGGGCAAAATAGCTTTACTTTGGCGAAACATTATAAGATATCTATCAATATAAGTTACAAAGGATGCTTTTTTGAATGGTGTCTTATGCTCCAGTCAAAAGTTTTTCATGTATATACAGATGGTCAATTCAGGAATGGTGGAGGAAACTGGAATGCCTGAAGAAAAACACCAACCTTTGGTAAGTGAACTAACAACTGTGAAATTTGAATGTAGGTGGCAAGAGGGGCTGTCATCCGTAATCAAAAACTTTAGACCACTTAACCACCAAGATCCATGGTGTACTAGAATATATATGTTGAGGAACATTCATTTTAGTGTCCGTCCAAAGTCACAAGTTTAATAATTAGTGATCCCGATATGTTTTGTTTTGGGTTATTCTATCATAAACCTTTATTATATCATGGATGCATTGGTTATCAAGTATATAATTTTCAGTTAATTTCTGTTCTATGTGTGCAACTCTTTTTGCATGTTCATAAATTCATACAGAAAAACAAAGATGTTTGTTTTGATGGCCTGATTCTGCAACTTGACTGGTTTCATTCTAATTGAAACAAATCATGACCTTTAAGTCAAACAGTGAATGAGTTGCTGTAATGGATAAGAAAATGATAAATTGACAAACGAGTGAACAGACATTTAAATACTAAAAGAAAAATTTTGAAATTTGATTTTATAAATGAAAAAATAATACAGTCAAACATATCTATAAAGGCCACTAGAGGGAACTAGTAAAAGTGGTCATTATAGGCAGGTGACTCTTATATACAGGTTAAAATAACATGAATAATGAGCAATTGTGATTAAATTTTATTTTGAAAGGCAGGTATCCTTATATAGAGGTTGCCTTTAAGGCAGGGAAGCGCGTGGCCTAGTGGTTAAGGCGTTGGACTCATGATTCGAAGGTCGTGGGTTCGATCCCTGGACCGGGCGATGTTTTGTGTCCTTGAGCAAGACACTTAATTTCACGTTGTTCTAGTTCACTCAGCTGAAAAATAAATGAGTACCAGCAAAATGCTGGGAGTTAACCCTGCGATGGACCGGCGTCCCATTCAGGGGAGAGTCTTGTACTCTCAGTCGCTTAACGCCACCGAAACCGGGATAAGATCCGGCCTGATGGGCCTAATGGCTCGGGACAGACTTTAACTTTTTTTAAGGCAGGTTCGACTGTATTTTAAAAAAATTTGCAGATTCTGATAAATTGTGAAAAATTGACACAGGTAAAAATAATGCAGGTAAATTAATTATGTTACCTGGATACATATTCCTTGGTGCACTTTATCAATTATAACATTGATTCATACTCATATACTTGATAACAAAAGGTCCATTCTATAACCAGTGAACGCCATGGACAATTTTATAAATATTATTATACACTACACACTTTCACCGGATATTAAATTTATTAATGTGACTTTTATAACATTTCTGAAACCCAGTAAATTATTTTTTTCTCTTTCAATTTCTGTTTAAATTATTTTTTTCTCTTTCAATTTCTGTTTAAATTATTTTTTCCCAGTTTCTAAGCCCATCAAATCCTGGGTAAAAATTTAAACTGTGGTTGTAAGGCTAGCTTTTTGTAGTATGATGGTGTTTTTCAATTTGCTGTCTTTCAAAACTTTTGAAACATTATCAATATTCTTGGTATATGCAGTTGAAATAATCTTTAGAAAAATGTGAAACACCATCCCTTGAATATGTCTTGAAAAGTAAATAATAGAGCACTGGTTTTTTTAAAAAAAAAAAAAATCAAATTGCAAGACTAATCTGAAGAACTCTGATGTTAGGACTAGAGTCGCTATGCTATTGTTTTTAAAATTCATTGGTCATCTTTTGCCCTTAGTATTAAGTCTGTGAATCCTGATCATGTACTTATAATGTCCCTTCCATAGCTCCCCTAAATGGCAGTTATAGACAGATTTGACTGTATTCAAAATTTGAAACAAATTATGCAACATAATTACATCATAGGTTATTACGAAAATCCTCTATATATAGAACAAGAGGCCCATGGGCCTTAACGCTCACCTGTGACCTTGACCTTTGAACCCATGAGCTTCATTCAAATATCAAAATGATAATTAGGCCAATATTCTAATATACATCCCTATACAAAAAGTTTATAGTTTTTGAGATAAATAATCATCTCAGCACTTGTTTGTATCTGTGATCTTGACATTTGAACCCATGCCCTTCATTCAGATATCAAAATGACCACTGTGCCAGTACCAACAGTATTCTAATATACATACCTATACAAAAAGTTAATAGTTTTCAAGATAATTAACCATTTAGGTATTCATTCGCATCTGTGATCTTGACCTTTGAACCCATGACCTTCATTCATATATCAAAATGGTTGTTAGGCTAATACCTACAATATTCTAATATACATGCATATATAAAAAGTTAACAGTTTTCAAGATAATTAACCATTCAGGTATTCATTCACATCTGTGACCTTGACCTTTGAACCCATGACCTTCATTCATATATCAAAATGATCGTTAGGATAATACCTAAAATATTCTAATATATATGCCTATACAAAAAGTCTATAGTTTTTGAGATAAATAACCATTTCAGTACTTGTTTACATCTGTGACCTTGACTTTTGAACTCATGACCTTTATTTTTATATCAAAATGACCATTGGGCCATTACCTACAATATTTTAATATAAATGCCTATACAAAAAGTTCATAGTTTTGCAGATAATTAACTATTTTGGTAAACTTGTACATCTGTGACCTTGACCTTTGAACCCATGACCTTAATCGATATATCAAAATGATCGTCATGTCAATACCTACAATTAACCAAAAATCCTACGTCATTATCACCAGAAATGTTAAAAAAATAGCATTTTTTATCACAGGTCAAAAACTGGGACATGACCTTGACCTTTGACCTTGACATCAATCGGAAGAAAATCGCAAGACAAGATCAACAGTGAAAACTCCATACATTTATCTTCAGCCATTATGAAGTTATAACAATAAATGTCTCATTTTAAAAATTACATAACTTTACGCAAAAAACACGTAACCTATTTTTCGTCCAATTTTCATGAAAAACACAATTTTAATGTATCTAGGTATCCTGAATCCAAAAATCTAATCAAAATTTGCCTGCACCTTTTGGTTTCAGAGAAGAAGATTTTTTGTCTTTTGGCTATTTATAGTAACGGCAGCCATATTGTTGGGCGTGGTCAAACCCCGAACACAATTTTGAGAGCCTGTTACCCAGGCATAATAATCACCAAGTTCCATCAAATTTGGCTCAGTAGTTTTGGAGGAGAAGATTAAAATGTAAAGTTTACGCACGATGCACGACGCACGACGGACGACGGACGGTGATAGATAGCAATAGCTCATCTGAGCCTTTCGGCTCAGGTGAGCTAAAAAGCTGTACGTAAAGGAAATCAGAAAATTTAGACACATGTATCCTTTTAAAAAAAGATCAAATATAAATGTACAGTCAAACCTATCAATAAAGATCATTCAATGGAAACAATAAATTATAAATATGTCCTTTAATAGACAGGTAGCCTTCATAAACAGGATGAAATAGGCTAAACATGCATAAATGCTCTGTAAACTGAAAACCTGTCTAAATTGAATAACTTTATTATGACATAAAATTTATATTTTTTGTAAAATGGGGCTTGCCGCTATACCACATGATCAACAACCCTTAACATTTATTTGGGATGTTTCTGAAACCCCTTATTTAAAGAATTTTCGGAAAAACCTTGTGTTTTTACAGGAAAACACGAACTCATGATTCACATCGAATGGATATTATAGTTCTGCACAAATGTTAAGGGTATCATGTAGTAAAGCGGCGAACCCCATTTATCTGTATAAACAGAATACCTGTCTTATCTGGACAAAATGTTTGGAAGATGGGAAGTTAACAAAGGTTCCACTGTATATTAATCAAAGAGGAAATAAGGTTTTAACGACAAGGGGTCCCATTATTACAATGAACTCTTTCTGCCAAGGAATTAATTCTAAAAGGAACAAATACCGGTACTTTCCTTTGAATAAATACACTTATAATTTTAATATAAGGGAATAAACATACCAAATTAAAGATTCCAACAGGAAAACTTTATTTTAATTTACTAGAAAATTTATACCAGGAAAGAATTTATGCTTGAACTATAAGAAGGTTTGATGTAAATGTGATGTTAATTAAACTAAGTAAATGCAGTTATCATTATAGGCAAACAACAATGACCTGTCGTCTGACCTTTCATTGGGACTACAGGTAATGATGGGTTCACCCAGAACATGGGTAGTGTTCAGATTCGATGGTAATACAAAAAACAATGTATTTTTCCCCATGATGTACGGTAGATGACATAAACATCTGTGTTCCCTATACATAAATGATAGATACATGTACCTAGATGTAAAGATAGATGTATTTAAATTAAAGGTCAAGCAGACAGGTAAATGTTGTTTGCCTATATTATAAAATCAATAATGAGAAAATATGTATATGATGTGTCTGAAATAAAAATATGAAAATACACCTCTATATAATATATATATATATATATACATGTATATATATTCAGATGTGTTAAAAACATGACTACGGTATATGTTATGACAAACTTTACAACTTGGTATTTAGGTAATTCTGCCCACACAAAACAATTTTCAACCCAATAGCTTTTACATCATGTGTAAACTATGCATTTATAATTTACTTAGCAAGGTGTATGGTGTATTTCACTTATATTGGTGCAAATATTTAACTTTTTCGATATTCAATTAAGAAATAGAACAAATACATGAGGTGTGTCTGGGTTTGAAGCATTAGAAGATACGTCCTTCTTTATGCTAGTACACTGCCATCCATAAATATCTACTGGTATAAATATACCCCCGCAAACTAGTTTAAGGGGGTATCTCTGTCCGTCTGTCTGTGTAAAATCATGTCCGAGCCATATCTCATAGCTGCTTTGGACAACTGTCATAAAACTAGTGACCATGTAATTACCGCATTATACTTAAACAACAAATTATCTTTGCCAGTCCAGCCCGATTATCTACATGTGAAAAAGGTATTTTTCTTACAAATGGTTTTTATACTGGCTGGTTCAGGTGTTTGAAAATTGTGACCTTCTGATGACTGGTGATGTTAGGCTGCAACATACTAGGCAGGGGCACCAGTAAAATAAAACTGGCACCCTCTAGAACAAATGTGGAACAGACTTATGTTTAGATTACCCTTTGAGATGAAAAGCTGATAAATTGCTGATGTCATATAAAACAGTATGCATCCATCTAATCCAATCCTGTTTTAAGGCTGAGCTTAAGAGAGGCTGGACGCCATTAGGAACACCTCTTAAGAGAAGCTGACCCAGCTAGAAAGAGGCTGGTCAATAACGGGCCATATAATGTCATAATGATTGAATATTTTGTTTGGATTAGACAGGTATTCTGTTTATACTGTTAAATCTACAATTATTTACAATAAATGTATTGCTGTATATAAATCCTACATTGAACCTTGTATAAAAATTCTGTTAAAATTTCTGATGAACCAGTTCATGATCATCCTAATAACAATATCTTCCTCCGATTACTTTATAAATTATTAATCTAAGTTAATATGTGTTAGATAATCATATAAGCCACCCATATATCCTAGATAAAGCATTATGTTTTAGTATACCTGGACTGTACAATCTTTTCGTTGTATAAATGTAGCATCAATTTACTACTTATTGATAATGGTAAATGTCGTAAAGTATGTACAGTACACACCTGTTGAAAGTTTAACACTAAGCTAAAGAATTAGTATCAAATGGATGTAGCATATCTCAACCTCTAGTCAGCATTATATCGAGAACTTGTTATCTATATATTTCAGCAGTTTTTCGATCACTAGTGGTCCATATCTCGACCATTCCAAAGATTAGTGTTAACTCCTTTTTGACAATTCAGAGTTAAACTTTCGACAAGTCTGTACTGTACTATGCATGTGGATGATAAAACAAAGCCTTCATTATGATATTGATTTTTCACATGACACATCAGGGATTTATTACTTTCAAAAGTAAATTATGCAAAATTTCTGTAATATTGAAATGAAAAATAGTTTTAGATATGTTTTAAAATCTCTGTATAACATATTAATATCAGGATATTTGAATCCACACACAACTGACAGTAGGAGATAAGATGTATTTCAACCAGGTTAACAAGAATGCCACATGATACCCCTTAACAATTATGTTGATTTTTTCCCTTTGGATATGAAATCACATTAGTTGACATTTTCCTGTAAAAACTGTGTTATTCTTGAAATTTGCAAAGTATGTTTACCCAATCATTTTGCACAAACATAATTGGTTCAAGATGAATCCCATTGCTGTATCAAACAATAAATTTAAATACACAAAAAAATGTGACAAATTATCAGTGCATGCATAAATTACAAATTCCTAAACTGGTGTCGGAAGAAAGAATATTTACACCTGTACCGTGCTTTGAACAATTTTAAGAGAAAGCTAATCACTTTTTTGCAACATAGAATTGCAAGTAACAGATTCAATGGTATTGTATAAAAGGATGTTTGTTTTAGATCAGTAGATTTTAACAGTAAACATTCAAAGACAAGTCAGGAAAAACAGACTTTTTACCCCTGGATAAAATAAGCATGTATGGTAGATTACCTCAGTATACTTGTACTTCTCAATGTGAAAGGCTAGGGAGCATCTAGTCACTACAGAATACGCTATGGAATACGGCAAACAACATTGACCTGTCTGTTTGACCTTTTATTAAGAATATTCATATATGATGATCCACCTAATACATCTGTAGTGTAAGGTTTTGCAGCTAATACATAAAGTACAGTAGTATGCACTTTTCCATGATGAAGACCATATAACCACCTGTGTCACCTAAACATCAACATACTGGTCCATGATAATATTTCAATTAAAGGTCAACCAGACAGGTCAATGATGTTTGCTTATAATAGAACATCTTCATTTAAACTGGAGGCTTTTAATTTAGTTTACATTGTTATCTGTTGTTCTGGTCCATCATAAAACATTTTCCAGATCAATCTTCTGTTATCATTTTAATCAAAATGTAAATAATGTAATATCTGTTTTTATGCAAATATTTGGGATTTTTAGTTTCTCCTGGTACACAAACCAATACATATTATAGCAGTGGATTGATTATATTTTGGTTATGGAAATATTCACATGGGCTTTGAATTCATGACTGTGCAGATTTGTGATTTTACGGTAAAATAAATCTCATATACAAAAAATATATAATGTAGACTAAAGTATACCACTATAAACAGTGTTCGAAAATTGGATGAAATTCTAACCAGACCTGATCTGTAATTTTCACCAGTTTATATAGGTTTTTAATAGGGATGTGTTGAAAAAGTTTACAGTCCTGCCAGAAAATTACTAGTCTTAGGCTTGCAGACTAGCGTTTATTTTGAACACTGCTTTAAATTCTACAAATTACATCAAATACCATGATACACAAGCATCACAAAATACCATAATACACAAGCATTAGAACATTTAACATATAAAAATATGAATTCAAAGACTTAAAATAACTGAGATTACAGGACCCAGTTTTACAATCATTTCTTAACTTAACTTCCTTAACTTATATCTGACAAATTTGATACTGTAATAATTTTTAGGATATTTAAGAATTCAAGGTCTCATTTTGAAGATCTTTCAGAGCTTATTTCAGCTAAATTTAAATTTTGTTGAAACTTTTTATTTATAGTAACATAAAATGTTGCCTAAATTTATCATATTTAAGTTAAGGGAAGTCTTAGTTGAAATATCAGCATAAAACAGGGCCCTGTATGTGTACAGGATTTTATTACTTAACTTAGAAAGAGGGTCCAGGAATCTTTATATCAATGTGAAAAGGAAACAACTTGAATGAATACTCATACTTGTATGTTCAAGTAAAACACAAGAGAGAAGCAGAATGGAGAAAAAAACAAGATGGATTGAGAGAAAGAAAGGGGAGGAGTGATATTTGTCCTTTTTATCTACAAATCTTTATTTTCTATTTCCCTATACATAGAGTTAATGTTGTATCATATCACTTTATTATGCCAAAATCTGCCTAAACAAATGATGGTGATGAATCAATGTTTCACTGTACATGTATTTGTTCAGATTTAATAGCTGTAATAACGATGACGCAATGCTGAAAGCTAATTCTCTCATAACTACCGGTAAAATCCAAAAGAACTTATTTATAAATTTACAGAATTATTTGGAATCTTTTAAAGTACATGATTGTAAACACTCCATAGGCTCAAATCCCACTCTGGGCAGATCCTAGTTTGAGAAACTTACTGTAAACCAAGTTTTATTCACATGTGACTAGCCTTTGTGTATTTGGCAAAGACAAAATAATTATGAAAGTTAATCGCCGCAATCTGGTTTCCAAAAATGATTTTATGCATAACAAATATTTAACTACAGTCCATATCATGAATTGGTTTTGGTAAGAGAAACATATAAGTTAATATCCACCAATAAAAGTTGGTTTACAGAAGTCAATCACTGATGAAAGTCTGATGTGAACTGTTACTTCATTTCAACCAGCATTGAAGTTTTTTTCTTTTCTACGTTTTTAATCAAGCATCTGCTTTCCTCTCATTATGGAAATTAGTTTGCCATCAAGCTGTAAGTGTTTACATTAATAAAGGACATTTGGCATGAATCAATCTACGAACTGGATCATTTAGTTGTCATAGACTCCAGTTTATGATTTTCCTGAAAAAGCTACTAAATCCATAAAAACTATGATGTAATTACATTACATATTATATCAGTTTTAATTTTACAGCACTAGACGGCTGTTTCAGAATACAATTCCTCATCAGTAGTGCTTGAAACAAACAAGCACTTCCAGTATACTATGTTTCCATTCCTGATAGCCAAAATCGCCATTGGCTATTAATTTCTGAGAAATTCTTTCAAAAAGCAACCTATTTTAGCAAATTTTTGGAAAAATACTTTAAAAAGGACTACCCGGTATATTTTAACAAATTTTAGAAATTTGGCTACTAATAATTTGAAATTTGTGGAAACCTAGAGTATATACATAATTTATACAACAAGTCTTTTCAAATAATAATTAAATCTACCTGTTGTGTTATAAAGAAAATTTTTAACTCAAGCTCTTAAATATTTTGTTGCCAAGAATGGCTTTACAACAAGATTTTAGTGATTTCTGTAAAATTCCCAGTATTGCACTTAAAATTTTTCACAACCAATAACAAGGTGGTGATTGATTCTTTTCTCAGACACCAAAATTATTATGTAAAATTACATCAAAACTACTCACAGTATTCAAATCATGAGATACATGTACCCTATAAAAAGTTGTATGACATCATGCCATACAGCTTGTCTAACTTTTCTCAAAGAGAATGATTGACAGCCCATAGCAACCAATAAAATTACTCCTTAAAGTATGTGAGAATAACTGTTTCCATTAATGGTAGTCAAAATCACTGTTGCTACTTATGTCTGAGAAATTTTCAAAAAGGGTCAATATAAGCAAATCTGTGAAAAAATATTTAAAAAAAGGACCAATTTTTTCACAAACTATAGAAAAATTACTACAAATTTGTGGAAACATTAGAATAAGGTTGCCGCCGGATACAGTTTGTTTTAAAATTTAAATTAATTTATATATCAATGCATACAAATATCAATTCATTACAAGTCACTAAAACAACAAATAAAATAATGGAGTTTCACTGTTACTATATATAGAACACAATGTACCAAACATCACCAATAAATACACTACACTGCAGACAACCGCAAAAATGTACTTTACAACAATATGTGGGGAATTAAATCTAATTTTACCCAATCCCGCTGCAGAGAAGGATGAAATATATTTAACATGATTACTGAATTAGTATTGCTAAATGCTGAAAAAAATGTTAGTGAATTAAAAATATTCTTAAAACTAAAATCTGAATTTTAAAAAAAACATTACATGTAGAGTTAGTCTGTTCAGCATCACATTATACCGGCCGTCTAAATTGTCTATCCTGAGACAGTAACACAGAAATCTAGCTGTTATTTGATGGTAACCCCACTTTTTTAAGCTCTGATTTCTTTTATCAATTGTCTTAAAAATAGGTAAAATTTGAACCAGACTGCAATTTTCTTTGAAAATATTCAAAGTTTTGGCAGCCCTGTCTAGAAGTCTTGTGACGGCAGACTAAAAATAATTAATTTTGGTCAATTGAAATTACACACACAGCATGACGCTTATGTCATGAAATATGTTTTTGTAAGTTTTGTCTCAAGTTTTTATTTCTACACAGTTGGATCTTTTATTTCATCTAACAAACTGGTTCAGAATATCCAGTCAATTCCCAATTGATTGCTTGTTTCTAATGTGAAACGAACGACATTCCGATAACACTAACAAAGGGTAATCAAAACACCTCTTTGATGTCAGAATCTAATGATCTCTTTTCCTAATAACTTGATATAGAATCATAATTGGAAGAGAAAATTATAAAAAGACAAGCATGTCTAACTTGAAGCTTTGAAATTAGCCGTCAGTATACAACTACAAATCAATACGCACATTGCCTGGTATTCAACATACACGTATATATCTTTATTACAATTTTCCATTAAAATTTCTATTAAACCTTAATAAATACTGTACTTTGTATCACGTGACCTCGTAAACACAAAAATTCAAATTGATTACCGTCACTGTAATGAGGCTTGCTGCTGTACAATGTGATATAGTGTGTCAAGTTTGACCTGGACGTTTGACCTTTAACTTGAATATTCAAACAGACATATCTATTGTGTAATTTAGGAGCTATATAAAGTTGATACATAAGGATAAATGATAGGAATACTGGGTACCAGGTGTTTGTAATGAAAATAGTGTCTTATCTAAATCACAGAGACTTTTGGCCAATCTTATATTCAAATTACCAGTAAAGGTCAAACAGCCAGGTCAAGTTTGAGGCATTACCCCCCCAACATTTGTTGAAACTATTATGTCAATTGGATATGGAATAATATCCCATAAGAACAACATTTTTTCAGGAATTACAGAGCTGCCAACTGACCCGCAACCTGCGGGTTCATCCCGCATTTACATGTGAATTCCCGCTGACCTGCAAAGAAGTGGACTTACCCACAATTAAGCATCCAGTTTGAGGACTTGCAGCATTCATTCATTACCACTCGAATCCACATGTAATCCCAGTGTATTTGAGTTATTATAAGGATGGGCTAAGGGTCTAATCGGGATTAATTTTGTGCCGGTAGCGGGTGAAAAAAACCACAAAATCGTGACGCGGTATCCATTTCTCTGTAAAATTACACAACAGAACGCCTTTTTTTAATCTTCTTTTAATTTTTTTCCCAGGGTCCGAGAGGTGCAACCAGCTTAGCAGTGTGTGACACACTTTGGATCTCGAACAAACCCGCAATTGCACAAAATAGGGTTGGCAGCTCTGGAATTACCAGTGTAAATGCTTTTCAAAATGTCCTACACAAATGTTAAGGGGTGTTGATCACATGGTACAGCGGCAAACACCATTATTTTAAACAAAACAAAAAAAAAAACAAATGAAGAAAAAAATGAGGAAATTTTTGAAGTGAACATACACTGAAGAATTCAATTCAGAATTTGAAAGTGAATGCTAGAAATATTTAATTTTTACAACATACAAGCTGTATGACTTTTATTTAAATCAATAATATTATCTTAACATTAAAATGGAGATGTTTTGGTACATTGTTTCTGAACAAACATCTATATAAAGCTATATTTCTACAATATGTGTATAATAAGCAGGGTAAAAAAAGTCAATGTTTTAGCCAGCTCTGGTCGGATACATCTTTACATGATATTTTTACTTAGACTTTAGAAGCCACTTACAGTGAATAACCAGTCCTACTGGAAAATTACCAGACTTAGGATGGCAAGAGCACTCAATTTTTTAGCCAGTTCTCACCAAATACAACTGTATATGATATATACTTTACTTAAGACTTCTGAAGTCAATCTTGCTTTACTAAAAAATTAAATTACTAGCCACACTAAAAAATTACCAGACTTAAACTTGCAAGCTAGCTGTCAATTTTTCAACTCTTAAGATTGTTACAAGTAGTTATAAATCGTGGAGACATGTCTAGGGGTTCAACAAATGTTGAGGAAAAATATTCAAAAAAGAGTGACTTAAAAACTGGTTTTGTGAGTTCATTAAGAATATCTAATAACAATTTATTAATTTCCAGGATTTATAAAGCAGTTAAAACTTTAAAGCATATTGTGTTAACAGTAAACTGTTGGGTACCTATAAATGTACAGTTCAGACTTGTCAAACCTTAACACTGAGCTAACAAAACAAGTTAAAGCTCGGCTGCCAAGTGGTCAAGATATGGATAGCAAGTGACCGAAAAGCTGCCAAGAGATAGATAGCAGCTGCCGAAATGTAGTGAACTAGTGGACAAAGATGACACGTCCAATAGGTTCTAGATTGTTAGGTTAGCTAATGTTAAACTTTCGACAGGTTTGTATTGTATATGAATTTTATTTTGGGGCAATACACATAAAATGAATGGATTATACAGGTAGTATATGTATATTATATACTAGTTGTAACAGCAATAAAGCATTGTTAAGTTTTGATAAATTATAGGAGGTATATATACAAATAGTCTATAAATCTTTATATGATATTTTTCAAGCACATAACATAGATGACTTGTAGTCTAGAGTCTTTCTTTTTACAAATTTCCAACACAAGCAAATGTTACAAATTGTTTATCAGGCATGCTATACCAAATAAAAGTGAAAACAAAGTGATGATGATGATGATGATGATTATTATGATGATGATGATGACAATGATGATGACGATGATGATGATGATGATGATGAAAATGATGATGAAAATGATGATGATGATGATGATCTTACAGTGGTGATCATTTTATTTATTTATTTTACTAAACCAGGTTGTTTTTTTTAAAAAAAATTACTTAATTACATTTTACTACATTTTATCAATATAATGATATACTTACAAAATCCTGATTTCATTGGTGAAACGACCCTTAACAAAAACGTTGTTCCTTTTGGTATTTCTTTCAACATCTTAGCTACTTCAAAATGCCGACAACCTACTAAACTTTTTCCATCCAATTTTTCTATATGATCACCCACTTCAACTAGCGGACACTTGTCCATAATACTATCCTCCTTTATTCGTTTAATGAAAGCGTAACCTGCACCATTGTCCGTGATTGTCAGTCCAAGCGCATCGTCTGCTTTTGTCACATCTACTTCCTTTGGTTGACCTTTTATATGTGCGAATATGAAATCTTCTAAACCTATTTGTCCCCCTAGTAACCGTGACATGTCTACCTTATGTGTATTTAAGGTACAGAATAAAATCTACAATAAAAAAGAAAAAAATATAAACAAGTAGGTTAAATACAATGTACCGGTATATATCACAAAAAGTGATCGGGGATTCAGTGACCAAGTGGTCTGAAACAATGAGATATTGATCACAGCACCTTTTATCGATGAAGATCAAACCCCATTCAAACAGATCTTATGTTAGAAACTTTGTCTCTTCAATTTTCAACGATTGGTAATTTCTATGGGTACTACTCAATTCTGCCAAAACTGACAGCCTTTATATTAATAGTACTAAACCATACTTCACTTCAAGTGGTCTATCAAATACATAAAGACATGACCATTTTTAGCATTAAAGGTGTAAATGTAGTTTAAATGTAAATTAAAGCAGCCATGCAGTTGCTGCCCATGTCCATAGTGAAAACTTTTTTTTCAAATTAAAGATAACAGTGTTTTTATTGAAAAAACTATGCTTTTCTTGCAAGACTTGCAACCTTCTGATAAAAGTGCTTAAAGTATAGTTTGTTTATTGAATCAAAAAGTATAAAATTTCCTAAAACAAGACCACTAAGAAGCACAGCATAGCTTGTCTACACATTATCTAGTCAATAAAAACATTGGACAAAACTTTGAACTTAAGAAATGACATAGGCACAAATGATCTAAAATGTTGTTACATTCATATTATGGTATTTAAATTTAAGCAATGCATATAAACTCCTGGGATCATGGGGTCAGTATGCTGATGATGACACAACTTTTTTTCAAATTCACCATATTGACAGTAAGCCATAAAAGTATCTGACCATGTTATTAGCTACACATTTATGTGGATCATAAATAAATCATGAAAAAAGTATAAAGCTTTTGGTTTTTTTTTTTTAAATAAATTATCAACACTTCCTGATTTTAATACTAGGGTGGCTACCAAGGTTATCTTTCTAATCTTTATTATTAAGAACAACAAAACTTATTGTAATACATTTGTGTCCATAACTTAAAGAAAGGTGGATTTTTCCTATCACAGAGCTATTTACACCTCAATAAATTTTAGTTGTTTTTTTTTAAATCCTAGGACTGGTCTAACAAAAAGTAGAAAATAATAAAAAAATACTTCCCTGTTTAATTTAAGGTTTTTAGGCCTGAATATTAAATACACGTCAAACCCAATATTTTAGGATAGGACATGGTATTAATTACCGGTAGTTTAAATGAACACCTAAACATTTAGTAGTTAGCAGTCACAATACATGTACCTTTGTACAGATAAACATGTCTATAAAGGCCAATAAATGGAACCTGTAAAAATGTTCTTTGTATGAAAAGCAGAGTAAGAAATTTAAATGTGATCAAATTCTTTCATTTTATAAGCAAATTTTTTTAATAAATATGTTTACCTCCATTCCTTGCCAGTTTATGACAGACAAAAGTTTTAGACTTGTTATTTCAAGATTTTTGTTACATTTACACATGAAAGTGAGAAAAAAGCACACATTTGTATTTTAAATCCAGAGTCAGCGCAGTCAACAAAATGATATCCTCACATACTGAACTTGTACGTAGGGGTTCAAAATTTCCTAAAGGTCAGATTTTACATTGAGACCCTACTTGATATTTAAACTTTAAAAGTCTGATGGACCTGCCATTTTTTTCAGGATAATACTTTTTTCTGTATAAAAAAATAACACATGGAATTTTCAATGATGACATTGGACTTTCAAATCCTGATGTGGAACCTGCCAAAATAAAGGCAAAAGGCCCTGAACCTTCTATTACTAAATATAGTTTTGAGTCCCTGTATACATTTTGTAGTTTAGAATATGAATATCAGAATCAGATAATATCACTAATCCCTTCACTCTGATAAACCACATGTCAATGTTCAAGACAATGTTTACTGACCCCCCTTAATGTAGTCTACATCTATCATTAAAATACCCAGTACATCAACTAAGTTTTATAAATATGTGACTATCAATGTCTTCTATGATAACTAAACTTTTGCCCCTGGGAGGAGTGGAGTTATATGACCCAGTCAAGTTTCTTTCACTTATATTGGGAGTGGTCATTTCAGGGACTGTACAAGAAACCACAGTGTCCATGAAAAATTACCTTCAGCAAGCTAACTGACAAACTTTCTCATGCCCTTACATAAAAAACCCTGCTCTTACAAACTTGACATGTGTATAGAAATCATACACAAATTTGGTTGTAATCTTTGAGGAGGAGACATAAAAAATGAACAGACAGATTATAAGATTGATTGATAAAATGGGGTTTAACATCCCAGTCAACAATAATATTTCACTTACCAGCATATAAATACATCACCAGCTATAGGAAATTAAGAAATGGACAGACAGAGAGACAGGAAATTAGATTGATTGATTAAATGGGGCTTTACTTTCAAGTCAAGAATATTTCACTTATATCGAGACATTGCCAGCTATAGGAGATAAAGAAATGAACAGACAAAGACACAGTTAATTAGAGACAATAATAGTGTCACCACAATGGTAGGATAAAAACTAGACACAGGTACTGTAAGCGCTGCAAATAATTGATTTTTTACCTGAACCAATGGTCAGGTAATTATCACCTATCATATAAACTGATATCTAATTACTGGTATGTATTGGTATATACTAGACATATATTGTATTCATTAACAAGAGTTTGTATATATTGTGTAAGATAATACTTGTTTTTCACCTTTTTTATATTTATAAGCCTGTATTGAACAGCATCATGTGTCAAAATCACACACATGTGTATGGTGTAATTCCAATCTTAGTGAGACTTTGTTGTATGAGCCTGCTGTAAAGACTACAGACAGGTTTCATCATTCTAACAAAACTCTTACATATATATATATGATTTGGCTTTACATTCATACATAAGCACATGCATAAGAGAGAATAAGCCTTTACTACAGTAAAACTCCAGTAACTCCTGAATCCTACAAACATCAAAATTTAAAATTGAGTCAAATCCTAAAACTCAACACACACACACACACACACACACACACACACAAACACACACACACACACACACACACACACTTTCTCTCTTGCATTTCAATCAAAAAGTAAATTATATTTTAATACATTGATTGTACACATGGTTTATCAGTAACTTTTTTCCTGATATGGTTGCAACTGGGTACGGCTTAATTCTCTCTAGAGTTTTTCTGTCTTACTAGATGTGCCAGAGCTAGCTACATTGTACAGAACAATTGGTCTTTATCAGACATTTTTATCATTTTTGTTGAAGCCTATGTGAAGATAATTCATCGTGCACAATTAATTATTTATAAACATTCTAACATCACATTAATAAGACACAGTATTAGGTAGAAATACTAATGCTGATGCTATTTACTTAATGGTGACATTAAAATTTTCACTGTTTAATCGATATATATGCAGAGGAAAACTAATTTGGAAATTTTCATGATAAATATGCCATGCTACACCGGAAAAAAATTAAAAATGTTTTCCATGTAGAAAGGAGTGGACTGTGGAATAATGGTTAAGCCATAGTAAGGAGTGTTTTTGTAACCTCTACAGAATGAGAACAGAAAAATAAACTGGACAGAGAAAATAACAGACCTTTGACAAGCAAATTGAAACTTTCTACCGTAATTATAATAGTGACAATATGATCTGCCTGGATTCGAACATATACAGAGAGGACATTGTACACACCATATAAGCCAGTTATTTAACAGGGCCACTATTTTCCATATTGGGTATTAAAATATAGTACCGGTACCTGGTATATTCATTTTATACTAACATTAAGAAGTGGTTAATTACTGTAATAACTTTGTTTTCAGAAATTTGAAAAATTCAAAATAATCAGATTTTATCTGATATTGTTAAAGTTTAATCTCTTCTTAAGTCAGGATTCTCAAGTGCACAGATACTAAAATAGACTAGATAACAGTATTTATAATAAACAAAAGACAGTACTGCATGTTTACTACTGTACATCTAGTATTAAATAATTAAACCCTGTGTATACTCTGAGTACTGATACCATTTATTACAGATAGAGATGGTACTATATGTATAAACTATATGTATAATAATAATAATATAACCATCAATGTCAACATTGAATTGTCTCCCTTACAAGCAAAATATACCCCAATGTCTTTGGTTGAATAGTTGTGCATTTCAGACTGAACAATCTATTCTATTAATTTATCCAGAATGGTACATTTTTAATGAGCAAAGTTATAATTTTGGTACATTTTTAACGCTTGAGGTATAATGTTAATACATTTTTATACCTATTTTTGTGGTACATATACCTTTGAAAACGGACAAATCCGTCGAATTGGTCAGCCTGGCATTTTAGAGCAAAATATTTTATTTTAGTGCTCAATATTTCACCAAGAAACAGAAGGAAGTGTAGTTATAAAGTTTCAAGCCAAGTCAAGATTTTTTTCACGTATATTGAGGCAATGTGGAGAAACCATCAACCTCTGGCCGGTGGATGGACAGACTTTCTCACACTAGGATCTACTCCTAAGGGAGATTTGAACCAAGGCATTGAGAGGCACTGTGATCTGTAAGCCCATGGTTTAGAAAAAGAAACAGAACTTAAGGGATGAAAAAAAGATTATGTCAGCCAGGGAATGTGTTACCCTTAACTAACAATTATTTAGGCCTAAATGTAGACTACAAATCGACGTAAGTGTAATGCTGTCTACAGGTTGTAGGTCACCATGGTGATGGCTTTCGGTCACCATGGTGTTAGCTGCAAGTTATTATTAATGATTGTTATCAGACACCATCATGATGGTTGTCAGTCACCATGGTGATACTTGTCAGTCACCATGGACCATGATGACTAACAAGTATTACCATGGTGACTGACAACCATTACCATGATTCACAGTAATGGTTGTCAGTCACCAGTGCTTCAGATTGTTTTTACAGATAGTGGGCCACAAGGGCCCACCAGGTCCAATAACAAGGGGTCATTTCTTGTTATAGTGGGTCATGTTTTGCCACATAATTAAATGTTATGCCACGACCACGTGACCGAAAGTGAAAGTCGGCACTTGACATCTTCATATAATGCACCAAAAGCGATCTTGTCATCTGCTAATTTATACTTTGTTAACCTTTACGATATATTTTAAACTCTTTCAACTCCATGATTCATTTTATGTATCTACTTCTCTGCGCTTTGTGTTGTTTTAAAAAATGTGAATAGAGTCGTCTGCATCTCATAGCCATGGTTGCCGCTAGCATATTAAATGAACGACAACGTCCGAGGTCATAAAAAGTTTTATTACGAGTTCTCCCCCTTTGAATATTAATGTTAATAACCGACGCATAGAGCAAAGAGAAGGGGCTTGTCGGGAGTCCTGTCTACATGCTGATTATGAGATAAACAAAGATGCTAGAGATTTTCCGATAGAAAACGAAAACAGAAAGTCAAATCGGAAAACCGCATGGAATCTAATATGTAGTTTTGGGAAGAAATTATTAACGATCAATTTGGCTAAGAAAAACCATGCGCCACGTGGACCCATTAGAAGAAAATGTTATGCGCCATTTTTTAAAATAATGCGGGATTGGCGCGGGCGCACCGACAATCTGAAGCACTGAGTCACCATGGTGATAGTTGTCAGTAACCATAGTGATCATATTCAGTTACTGTGGCAATGGTTGTCAGTCATTATGATTATTGTTGAGAAAACATATGATTTGAGTATTGAACTGGACCTAATTCTTTCCATTTCTGTATTAATATGAAATGTTTATTGATTCAGTCACAACTTCAAAGAAACAATTACATACACTTTGTCACAACCAAAACCCTTAAAACTAGACTGGTGCAGGTGACTAAACTACATGCAGGACAAAAGTGATTAAAGTATATACACAAGCTGTTATAACAAATCAACTGTAATGGGGGAAGAAATACCTGAAAAAATCCACTTTCTCACAGAGTACTCTGAGGATCACACCTGACCCTCCCAGGTGAAAAACTTGAGCATTCTACCACAGTGAATCACTCTATTATATCTACTATACATGTTGGGGTATGAGTTCCAACCTGCCACAACTAGCTCACCCCCACTACATAACCACAAACATACTGATCCATGTTCGAATTATCATAACCATTTGAAATATTTTGTGCCATATTTATTTTGGCAATATCTGATCATAATCCCACTGACAATCAATGCTTAGTGTCTCATTATCATGAGTACACATTGTACAACATAGAAATCATAATGGGGTTCACTGCTCTATCACATAATCAATACCCCTTTAATTTTTGTACAGGACATTTTCGAACATATTTTTGCAGGGAATTCCCAGATTTAATTCATTTTTAGGGGAAAATATGAACAATTACGATTCCATATCCAATAGGATTAGAAATAATTGTTCAGCACAAATTTTAGGTGGTATTACATGGTACATCAGCGACCCCTATTTTTACTTGGGATGAGGGGCATATCACGATTTCCTTTAATTTTAATACTTTATTATATTGTATTTGATTTAATTTGCTCTCAAATTACACATGACATCTTGACACCCAAGGCACAGGTACAAAGATCTTGTATCCCTTAAGCAACAATCTAACAAAACTGATCACCTATTAATACATAAAACAAAGGTAGACACATTGACATGGTGATGATGTACTTGATAACTTGTTGAATCGGGTAGAAAATTAGAGAACTTACTTCCGACATTGGCATGTCATAACAATCAGCTATCTTCTGGTATAATTCTTTGACATTTGTAAACCCGGAAATAATACCTGTGGGACTACCATGTGCTTGTTGACAATGAAACACCAATTTTGGACGGGGAAGTTGTGGCGGGGGATCATTTTTCTGAACGACGTTTGACTGTTGTTTTGGTGTAGTTCCATTTGCCTCAGGTGTTTTAGTAGCATCTTCTGGGCGGGGCGCTTCATTAGATGTCGAATTTTGTTGTCCTTCCACAAGATTCTCTTTACTCTTGTTCTTCTTACCAAAAAGTTTGTGCATTTTGAAAATATTTACACACTATATTAGTCCCTGATCCCCTTATCAGTCCACAGACGAAACATAAAATACAGGTAACCCTTGGAATTATACACCTTGATTATGACAAATGTAAAGCGGAAGTTATACCTGTCATAGGGATAAAATGTCAACTCCTATTTCCGGAAAATATATCTTCTATCACCATTATTATTTTAAATAAACATGTGCGAATATTATATATTAAAATTTATTTAATTTCAATTTTTTCAAAAAGATTTATGTCACTTGCTCAGTTTTGACCTGATACTATTATCCGCTAAGATGGGAATTGATTTATAAGTTATCCCTTACAACCTACTTTTACACCTTAGTCACCTGTTATTTCATTGGTCATTGAATACTTGGTGTTCACCACTAATGAAGTCCGTTACAACATTTTTTACCGTTATGGCTATCCTCAACATTGGTTCTATTCTTTAATTATTTTCAATATTTTTAAAATTATCTTTCAATAATTATCTCTAAATTTGCTGCTAGATAAAATTTGAAATCCTCAAAAACTAAGGTATACTCCCTCATGCAAAGTATTTCTTAGTTAATTTTGGTAAAATATATTTTTGGTCCTTTAGGTCACAAGTTCTTTTCAACATCTTGGAAAAAAAGTATTGGTTTCATAATTTTGGTCCAAGCACTACTGATGAGGATTGTATTCCGAAACGGCCGTCTAGTGCTGTAAAATTAAGACTGGTATTGAATATTGTACACCAGAGACATATAAAACCTATGGGTTTTATATGTCTCTGATTACACTAAACAAAATTTGCAGCATCTTTTACCAAGGAATTTATTATAAAATTATTGGATTTTGCTAAGTTAGTTTTGTTAAAATCAATACTTTATTCAGAAAAATCAAAATTATTTAGCTGACCATTTCGACAGATTTATCCTTTTTTGACGGATTTGTACTAAAAACGGATAAACGCGCGGATGAGTAAAAGGTCAAATTAGAGGGTTTTTTTCTCCATTTTGGCAGTTTTTTTAATTAAAAGTACTAAAATTTCAGTACTTTTTTGTATGTAAATTGTACCAAAATCAAACACTTAAAATTAAAAACTACGGTACCTAAATGGCAACCTTGCACACTAAAAATGTATCGATCTGGACAAATAAATAAATTTGATTGGTCAACCTGTATTTTGATCAGTACAGTTTTTACAAATCAAGATTCTGAAACAAGAGTAAACTTCTTATATTTTGTCAAATTGTTCTTTTTCCTTCCTGACTCGGCTTCGTCTATTTTCCCTTACTCTAATTATACATGATGTACATTTTACATCTTTCCTGTTTTTCCAATGCTTACCTTCTTGAATTACTTGACTCCTTGTGGAGAATTGGGCCAGATATCTTTCTCCTCCAAGAATCTCTGTTGGCATGCTTACTTTTAGTAGTTTTTTTTATTTTGAATCATCATCGCAGCAGGTACAACACAGGTCTTCTTATTATATTAGTGTCATTGATTCAGTTATTTTTGAAAATTATTCTATTGTGCTTCATATTATGGTCAATGTATCTGCTATCAAATGTCCAGGTTTCACGGACTTTTGCTGTTTCTATTAAAAAAATTCTTGAAAAAAAAACGTTGTTGAAATTAAAAAAATAAATTGGATTTTGTCACTTAGTTTCAGAAGTCGTCCTAGTTTTTATTCATTTTTTAATAACAAAAAGGTCTTAATTGTCATTTGATTTTAGTGTAAATAACCGTTCATGGGTCAGCTGTTGGACTTTTGAATGTTTGAATTGCACAATGAAATGTATCTTAATAACTGAAACCGAGTGATTTCCAACAAAAGAATTATGTTGAAAATGGTTTGCAATCTTGGAAATAAACAACCAACACAACAATACGACATCTAATTATTATTATTTTTTTAAAATTATTTTATGTTAAGTCCACTTTTTCGAAAAATGATTTTATTCCTGCAAGACAAATTTTATGAATTTTTCACTTTTTAACGCAAAACTTAACTTTCTACGAATTGAATTTGATTTGTCACGTTTGCCTGTTTGTTCTTGGAAAAAAAAATCAAAGATTGGCCGGAACTTGCGCCTGAGTCATGACATCCTATGAAGGATCCTACTCGGTAAAATAAAAAAGAAGAAGTTTTAAAAACCATTTTATATTGCCGCAGATTTAAACATAAATAAGTAGATTTAAGAAATCGTTCAACTTCCGTTTCACAATTTCTTTAATGGAAGAAAAAAGATAAAAAAAAAAAAAAAAAAAAAAAAAAAAGACAAAACAAACACACCTTTTTTTCAATAAATGCGTCAAGTAGGCTTATGAGTATACAATCTGCAAATAAGCAAAATTATAATTTCGGCTCCAACAGTATTAAAAATTGCATCAAAATCGACCCAGGAATCAAGTCAATATAGAATAAATAAATAAATAAATAAATAAATAAATAAATAAATAAATTTTGAATTCATTCAATAACAGAATCGGCACTTTAACATTTTTGTATTTTCGCGGCAGGCAAATCGGTCTAAGGGAGACAATTCGTGTATGTTTTATTTTCAAACACGTAAGCATTAATTTATTGTCACTTACGTTTTTCAAAAAATACATGCAAAGATGTCGAGCTCCGTACAGCAATGGGAAGTCGTTGGGAAAAGCAAGAAAAACAAAAACCAGAGTCCTCATTTGAGTAAATCAGAGAGGCAAAATTACATGGACAAAATGCCTAGAATCGAACCACAGGGTAAGTTTATTTTCATAAAAAGAAATCGCCTAAAATATGACATGTAGCCGGCATCTTTTATGCCGGCAACGTCATCACTTTCAACTTTCATAATTTTGTGCAATACAGCGAACGATAAATTGAAATGACGAAGACTGAAAATACTTAATAAAACTCATATATTACTATTAAAATTGGGATTTATTTTGAATTTGCGACTTGTTTAAAATGGATATATGACACAAATAGTTTATCATTTTCTCTCCTATGCCTATGGGAAATCACAGATAGTGAAATGTTGTACAGTATGTCAGCAGATCTATGTGTTATAGTACATGATACTTGTATCAATATTGTATTGTTATGCCACCACAAATATTTGTTGAAGGTATATAGTGTTTGGTTTGATGTGTAACAGGAAAGGGAAAAATGCAGCAGCCAAACTGGGACTTGAACCCAAAACCCGGGAATCTCTACCTATTCGGCTATTGAGCTAATCGACCACCTGTCGAGCCTGGCCTGCCACATTCCTCCCTTTTTTGTTACAACCCCCTTGGATTGAAACCACCAGCTTCTACTCTGGGACCAACCTGTTGTTCAGCCACTTCCCAGGGTCAGATGAGCCCCCAAATGTAACACTAACAGGAAAGTGGGGGAAATGCAGTGGCCAAACTTGGACTCTAGCTCAGAAACTTTTCAATACTAGCAGGGCCCTCTACAGATTGAGCTAATCAGCTACCTTTTAAGTCCAGCCTGGGCCACCACACATGTCTGTCTGCCTGTGTGCATTGTATATTATATGCAGGATCAGTTCAGGGATTGAACTGGGAACCTCCTACACTCCTAAGTGATTGCTCTACCAAATAAGCTACAGGATAACTTACTGTTGGAATTACTGTGACGGTGACAGAAAAGTGCGCTTTATTTCCAAAGAAAATCAACCAAACTTTAATAAAGATTGATATCTTTCATTTACTTATACCTGGTCATAACTGGAATTCTGCATGCACGTCTACAATAGAATATTTCTGCAGAGTAAAATATTGACACTATGGGGATTTGCCCATATGACATAAAACGGCACCAAGAACATCAATGGCGAATCAGATCATCCTGTTGCACATATGACATAAAATGGCACCATGGACATCATTTCTGGTGTAAACACCACCATTTTCGTCGTGTAAAAACCCCATAGTGCCAACATCTTCCTTTCTTCAGAAATACTACATGACAATCATGGTGACAGATAGTGATCCAGGCAATAGTGACAATATACTCACCATCTTTGTAAAGGACATTTCCTGTTCTGTTGGACAGCATTAATAGACAGTTTAGTTTAGGTACCGGTAACTTGTTTCATGTAAGCACTGTATAATTATGTATTTTTAGCTCCAGTCAAGGAATCACATACAATGTTTGAAGCTTTTCTTGAAAAAGAGAAAAAGGTTGTTCAAAATGGCAAAGTTGATAAATCAGGTTCTAAAGATCAAAGTAAAGCTGGGAATGATACCAAGAAAAGTGGACAACCAAAAAAGAAAAAGGGTGACCAGGATAAGAAACGTCAACTTAATTTTGAGGATGCTGTTGCCATGGTAATTTTATTATGTTTCATTACCGGTATTACATTTACTTTAGTGAAAAATATTTATTGCAGAATCTCATCCTTATGTTATTTTAGCACCAGGGTTTTGTAATGCATGTTCTAGACTCTAGCAAAACCTAGATTTATTTATGCAGTGTGGTTGGTAACAGCATTTCAAAATGTAAAAGTGGATGAAGTCAGTTTAAAACCCAAGTGAAGCCTTACATTTGATACAGGAGCTAGGAGAGATTTCTGATTTTGTGTAATTCCTGTTTTTTAAATACCAATTTTGCATCAATTTGAGAACTTACATGATTATAAATAATCATATTCTAATTTAATTTCTCTTTGTTACATATTACATTACATGTACATACCTATGCATGTTCATTGTGTATCACAAGTTGTCGCTTTGACAGTCCTTAATTAAAAAATACACACATAATATTGATTGATTGAATGGGGTTTTACATTCTAGTCAAGAATATTTCACTTATATCGAGACGTCACCAGCTATAGGTGAAGTGGTAGAAATTCTGACCTTTGTAGCCCACTCGATGAAATGTGCAGTGAGGGTTCTTTAACGTGCCACGTATAATTTCATATGTCTTGGTTAACTCTTGGAAGCTGTATTAACTGATCACAATTACAAAATTTTGATTTTTATGCCTAAAGGAATCAACATTAAATCTTAGATTGTTTTGTAAGTATTTTATTACTATTTTCATAGATTACTAAGAGTGAGCTAATGTCGACGTTGACTGTCACCCAAACAAGATTCCCTGACAATGCAGAAGTTTGGTTAAAAGACCTGGCATCATTTCTGAATTTGAAGTTAGAAGATGTGCCTGAACCAGATCCATTGTTTAAAAATAAACCTAAAGGTACATATTTTAAGTCAATTATTTTGAAAACCTCATTTTAAGTTTGAGAAATCAATTCATCCATCTATCCATCCATATGTATATACATCACTCCTCTTCTTTATCTCTTGCTTATCATGTCCTGTGTTTTCATTATTAGTAGCCAAAATGACCATCGGCTACTATTTCCTTAGAAAGCTTTTCAGAAGAAACATATAGCAAATTTTTGAAAAAATACTTCTAAAAATATTTTCACAAATTTGGAATTTTGGCTAATTATATATAGTTATTTTTAAATTTTCGGAAATATAGCAACCCATCTGTGTTTCCATCTATCCATCTGCTTCATATACAGTTTTGCTCTATCCATCCACCCCTACTTTATCAGTTCATTGATTGATTCATAACCTATCCAATTCATCCAATTTACAGTATTATTATATATCAATATATGCTTCGCATAGAAATTATAGATAAATCCTGAGGTGTTAGCGTGCAATAAATATAAATATTTGCACGCTTACTTTGTTCCAGTCCGAGGTTTCCCGAATCAATTTTTCATACTGCATGCTTTGTCACATGACGCTGTCGTTTATGACGTCATATGATTGTTGTCGACGTCATTGATGTGTTGTTGTCATATTGTACTAGTTCTTGTATCCATTTACAAGAACTAATGTGATATTTATGTATTGTATGACAAAATAGTATTTAAGATGAAATACTTGATCTACAACTTTTAAACACATTCTGGGTCATTTCTGTGACTTCATTATGAAACACAAGCCAATTATGCCACAAAATCTACTGTTAAAAATGGAAATTTGTGTATTGTACGAAAAAATAGTATTTTAGATGAAATACTTGACAGAAGTAAACAAAATTCATTTTGGTATATAATAAAAGGGTTATTTCACTGATATTGTGAAATATTGTCCCTCGATGACTCAATATTTGCACTCGCAAACTCGTGCAAATATCAAGTCAACTCAGGACAATATTTCACATTATTATATAGCAATATATGCTGGTTTCTCAAATCAGTTTTTTCATACTGCAAGCTTTGTCACATGACGCTGTCATTTATGATGTCATAGGATTGTTTTTACATGGACGAAGAGGTCATTGATGTGTTGTTGTCGTATTGTACTAGTTCTTATATCCATTTATAAGAACTAGTGTGATATTTACGTACTGTATGACAAAATAGTATTTTAGATGAAATACTTGACGTAAGTAAACAAAATTTATTTTGCTATATAATAAAAGAGTTATTGAACTGATATTGTGAAATATTGTCCCCAGTTGACTCGACATTTGCACTCACAAGCTTGTGCAAAAGTCCAGTCAACTCAGGGACAATATTTCACAATATCAGTTTAATAACCTTATAATGTCAGTTCAATAACCCTATAATATTCTTCTAACTAACCACACACATTTATTTTTTTTCCCATTTATATTATCCATTTACACAGTTTCTCTCTATTTGTTATATTACTTCCTCGATCAAGTGGACCATTCATTTTATATATTTTTAGTGTTTGAAGGACTGTAAGTGTGGATTCATTGCCATCATTTGTTCAGTCAGTTATATGTTGTTTAAGAGGTTTCTCAATAATTTAATTTCTCTAAAATTATGTTATATCATGCTGCAGTACAAACACAACATAAATGCACATGCTTGTTTTCATGTTATCCTCCAATAAAATAATGCAACCATAGCAACGCCGTGAACTACTTTCACTCCGATCAGGTGGGTCCTGGGTCAGAATATGGATCGATCATCTAACATGCATGTGGCGTCTTTATTTGTGTTATTTTTATAAAGTTCATTCTTCTTCAGAATGAAATGAATAAATTTGAGTTACAAAAAAAATCAAGAAAACAATTCAATTGCTAATGTGGTTTTTTCAATTTTGTTTACATTGGTGATCGCCAAAATATCAAAACATAAACATTGATCATCATGCATATGTCCGCTATCCTCAATTTTAACTGGGGAGATGTGAAAACAATATTCAATCTGAAGGAATATGACATAGAACATCTTTCAACCATCAGGTTTCAAGCTTTTTGAAGATGAGTTTGATTCAGTTGAAGTGTCACTACCACCATCGGCATACAAATGGTATGGTCAAAACACCTGGAGGCCCTCCACATGTACATGTACATGTCCCCACTCAGACATGAGCTTCAAGAATTAAGAAACTGATTATTATTATTGATATTGACTTCATGTCTTTGGGTTTATGTCAAACTTTCATCTCCACAACTGGACATTTCACTTCAATGACAGATCACAACCTTTGATTCAACATTGTAATGTCACGTATGACATGCACACGTTCCGTTTGACGATCGATTGACATCAGTGATTGAGATGTGGCTTGTGTCTCGGCCTTTTTTGATTGGTTAATGTTTGATAAGTTGCCAATGCGGAAGAGTTTGAATTTTACTTTATTATTTAGTACAAAATAGACACGATTGAAACAAAATATCTTTTTCTGTTTTAGTCATAGTATTGAAATTAAATTACAGTAAATTAAGTAATTGATGGAATCTTATATTTGAAAAAAAAATATAAAAGAAATTTACTTTGGAACTTCAAATAATGTTGTGATAAGTGAAGCAGCAAAGTTATCCAAGGATGTTTTAAGAACATTATACTTTATCTCTTTTTACAAAACTTTTATTACCTGGTATGTAAATATAATTGTGATAATATTTTACCATTTTAACTGGATACTTTATATCTACCTCTAGATTTTCCAAAGAGTGAATTGAAGAAAGATTGCTGTGATGTTATTAGGAAAGTATTAAAAGAATCCTCAACAGTTACCATGGAACATCTGCTGTATCATAGCATACAAACTATGTTGACTGAATCGGCTAAAGGTAAATAGTCTTTACTAATGACCCCGAACCTACAGGTATCAAATTGAATTTCTTCAAAACTTTAAATTCTATTGCTTGAGAAAAAAATATACTGGGTATCTTTGTGAGTAAAATAAAAACCATGCCCTGCCTTCAGACTTTTTACATGTATTTTTGGAATACAGTCAACCCTGTATATTCTGGTTGAAAATGTCTTTTCAAGCAGGAAGTGGTCCATGTGCAATGAAGCTATCACATAGAAAAGACAGGATTATTCAAACTACAGGTCCATTAGACTTTTACAATAAAATATCCATGGTCCCAATGTAAAACCAACAAGTCCCAGACCTCGGACTCAGGTGATTTTGAACCCCTTTTGTAAGATATGCAGTTGTGTTTATCATATATATGTGATACCCCAAGTTTAGGTCTCTTTGTCCCTTGTTAAGTTCTTGATGTTTTGCTTGATAACTGTTTAATCATTAATTTTCATGATGTCCTAATTTTCGTTTTATTGTGGATATCCTGAGCCATGAATTCACATGTCAATGAAATACTAGTAGTATACTGTATATTACAAACTTACCATAAATGGAAGTCACAAACCACAAGTTCTCCATCCTAAAAAATGGTATTTTTTCTGAAAACCATGGAAATTGGACACCAAAAAAATGATTTTACAATACATTTGTAATAAAATAATCTTCATTGAAAATGGTTACTGTTGAAGTCATTTTGTTTGTGACAGTGAATTATGCTTTATTTTTGTTACCATTTTACGGAAATAAAGCCTAATTCACTGTCACAAACACAATGACTTGAACAGTAGTTTAGGATTTGATTTGTTAGTTTACTGACAATCCTAATCTTAAAACTCTAATTTAAAGGTCACTCAACATATGGCTACAGGATCTTTGTGCAGCTGTTAGCAGAAGTTAAACCCACCATTATTCTCACCAAGCTGAATCAGGTAAGTTTTGTTTTGTTTTACAGTGAAGCCTGTTTGATGTTACTCAATGTTCAATCTAGAAGGGGCCATTGTGTCCGACAGAAATATTTTCTGAAGGATAGCCTTCATCCATCTTTTCCAATCATATTTGATTTCTAAACTTCTAAGTAAATCTCATTCTATCTTTTTCTCATTAAATTTGACTTATATAGCTATGTTTCCATTCATGGTAGCCAAAATCGCCATTGGCTACTAATTTCTGAGGAATTCTTTCAAAAAGTAACCTATTTTAGCAAATTTGTGGAAAAATACTTTAAAAAGGACCATATTTTCAAAAATTTTGGAAATTTGGCTACTAATTATTTTAAATTTGTGGAAACCTAGTATAGCCTAACATTATGGCACAAGATGCATCATTAAAAGGTGTGGTATTATTAAAACTGATTATATTAAACAAAACACACCAAGTTATATCAATCACACAGTTTAAAAAAAAAAAAAAAAAAAAAAAAAAATATGCCTTGGCCAGGATGACCCCCCATCCACCAACTACAGTTCTGAACTGGAAACTGAATATGTCAAGTTATGTCAACCCAGATTTGAAAAAAAAATGCCTGGTCAGGATGACCCACATCAACTACAGGTCTGGATTGAACACTGAAGATATTATAAATCAGGAGGCAATTTGAAACATTCTAAGACTAACCATTTCAAGTTATAGTTATTTAAGACAAGGGTTCAGCAGTTTGAAAGTTTCTTTCCATGTGAAAGGCTAATAAGACAAATTTCTAATTCAAGTTTTTGACGTTCATGTCAGTGTGTGCCAAACTTTCAAAATGATTAATGGACATTCGGTCTGGTAAACCTAGAAACTTTACCAGACCGTAAAGTTTTTTACTGGACCAAAAAATTTTCAATAAAAAGAAAACAATTATTCGGTTTTGTAAATATTTACTTATTTTCTCCTTTAAAACGGAAAGCTACGGGAGGCACAAATTATGAAAAAAACTTGAAAGAAAATTTAAGAAACATTGGATGGAGGGGCGACCATGGTTGCAATTTGACAAGGAGAAGAAATGTGTCGGGTCGGGAGGCGTAGCACACAATAATAATTTAAAAGGTCAGAATACATTTATTTATGGAAGTACAAATAAATGTATTCTGGCCTTTTAAATTATTATTGTGTGCTGCGCCTCCCGACCCGAAAATTCAAACCAGGGTGTGCATTTCATTACGCATTTCTCCTTGTCAAATTGCAACCATGGTCGCCCCTCCATCCAATGCTGCCTAAATTTTCTTTCACGTTTTTCTTCATATTTTGAGCCTCTTGTAGCTTACCGTTTTATTGGTTTCCCTGGAATAGCTCCTGGAACGTATTTCAGTCCGATGGTAATAATAAAATTTGAATCGGATCGGAACTATAAATCCGGATTTTTGGCGCTCTCTATTTTCTGAACTGGTTACCGGACATACAGTCCGAAAAAATCTGATTTTTTATCGGACCAGCAGTAATTTTATCGGACTTGTCCGACGGTCCGACGAAGTTTGGCACACACTGTCATGTATGAGATATTTATATTAATTTTTAAAGATATTGATTTCAAAATTTGTCACTTCAGGTTGACAATTTATTATAATAATCTATTTTTTTATTAAATTTTTTTTTTTGTATATTTATAGTATTCTGAATTACTGAAGACACATCAGAACCAATCACAGAAATGTTTGTCTATACTGTGGTGTTTAGGACAGTGTGGTATCAGGGATCTTAGATGTGGAATCAGAAGTATGCACAATATGACATTCTATAAAAATACTCTGAGATTTTTAAATACAAATAACTTAATGCTATCATATTCTTTGGCCTAGAACCCACACTTTTGAGCCAAAAAATAAAAATTTAGAAGGAGGGTGCAGATTATTCGACTGGCTACATATATTTATATATACATATATATATTTGGACATCAGTTAACATGGAATTTGACTGTTTTTCTCATAATAACTTATGTCACTCTCATTGTAAAGGTTTAAATCCAACTTGTCTCATTATCTAGGTTTCAATCAAACTTGGACAAATTCTAGTGTGAGAAGGTTTTTTTTTTCAGTTTGATTTCTGAATGTTGGTGTTTTCTCTTGGCATTCTGGTTTTCTCCACCATCAAAGAACCGACTGCTTTAATATAAGTGAAAAAAATCTTGAGTGGTGATTACTCCACTGTACTCATAGTCACATGTATAATTACTTTATTATGAACAAAAAAGAAGGGCAACATGCAAGTCTTGCATTACATTTTGATGCACCCAGAAAATGCCCATGTCTTGACTCTTGTTTCTTTGTTGCTACAAAACAACTTAAACTCTAGATAAAATAAATTTATATATAAAAAATAACTTTCATTAAAAACTAAATCTTTAAAAAAATATTCTAGTTATCCAACAACAGTGTTGAAAATATATGCTTTGGTGACAAGAGAGAACAAATGAAATTCTATAACTGTTCATTTGTTGGAATAGTAGAACCATAATGTGCAATATTATTACACTTTGATTAATATCTGTTTTTACATTACTATATTTGGCAACTTTAAATATTTTTATGTTAAAATTTGTGTTTCAGTTTGGATAGATTTGATGCAGCAGTTGTTAGGGGTCAGATCCATTGCTTCTCACTGTGTTCAGTATTTAGAAAATTTGTTCAGGTAATTTTTCATTTAAATTATTAAATTATTGTTGAATGCCTTATGTTAATGGAGACTTTATTTTTGGTAGTTTTTAGGTCACTGACTGTAAACCCCTCCTGTAGCCTTAAGAAAACTTGTGGCCAAGTGGTTAAGGTTTGTGTTTTCAAGCCCTAGTCAGGGTTCTGTCCTTGGCCAAGAAATTAATTTCACATTGCTCAAGTCAACACAGCTGCTAAATGAATGGGTACTGATAGATGTCAACACCCACAATGTTTTGTGTTTTACATCTACTTGTACTTGTTACACACATGATGTAAAATCTGATAAATTACTATCCTGCTAAATATTGGCTAAATAACATATCACCAGTGCAATATAGGCGCAACTATTGTCATTTTAAATAAAAAAAAATATTAGACTGTCTCATTGAACACTAGTGATACAAAATCTGTGGGGTAGAGAAAAATATCAGTTGTCATACCTTTTGTTTAGGTTAAAAACAAAATATATTCCCAGAATAATTAGTAAACTTTCTTATGAATCATAAATATTTGATATATTTTATTTAGCAATGAAAAAGACCTTAAATCTGTGTATGGAGAGATTACAGTCAGAGAATATTTCCATCTGGTTGATTTGATATTTGGTGAAAAATTTTTACAACAGGATATGAAGAAAAGATTACAAGCAGTGTATCCTAAGTTAAAGGTAACACACACACACACACACACACACACACACACACACACACACACACACACTGTGTACTTTATAGGTAATTTATTTCAATTTATCATGCTTAGAATCCATGTCCTTATAAAAACTTTTATTTTGAATATTTTTCATCATACCGGTACATGTATTTCAACTTTTTGCTGGATAAGATGGTTAAGTTTTTTTTCATTCAAAGCAAACTTTTATGTTATACCTAAACACTGCCATTTCTAGAGTTATGAGAAACTATATAATAATTCACAAGCAACATCAATACCAAGGAAATACCATTATGTTGGCTGAAATATTATACCACTCATTTATACATTTTCTTGACCATGAAGTCATTTTAATGGAAATAGGAAAATTTTATGGTAGGAGTTATTTTCATTAAGTTTTCAAGTTAATTTTATGAACATGTATATATATATTTTTCAGACTATTGCCTATTGTGGGAACTATCCTCCACCTGAGAGAAGCTTCTTTCCATCTTACTTAAGCAGAACTACCCAAAATTGTAATGCTACAATGAAAGCAGAGGTAATGCATTATGTAATCTATGTTAATGCTTCTAAAATCAAGTCCATGTATTTAAGGAAAAAATACATTAAATTGAGCAGTATCTATGTATTCAGGAATTTGATTGCTTAAAGGTACAGAATTACAAATTTCAAATTAAATTAATAAACACAAAACTAGTCAAAATTGGTCAAAAAAAAAAAAAATGAAACTAAACTTACCAACAAAATAATACTTTGTAAAGTATATGACTTACTAGTACAAACTTAAGACTCATTTTAAAGTTCAAAATAGTGTCACCTTCTTACTTTGAATGAAAGTTTTTATTGTAATAAATGAGTTCTTTTATTGAACAAAGATTCTGTCTTTAACATACACATTTTATTTTTTCATGTCCATGGACAGCTAAACCAATTACAAAACATTTATTTATAATTGATAAAATAAACATAAATGTTCCTTATTTCAGTTATTGTCCTGTTTGTCTACCTGTCTCATCAAAGATAAACAGTGCTTTTCAGTTTGGTGTCAGATGTACACAAAGCATCTTCCACAGTCAAGGTTAGTTAGTTATAGTAATATAAACACAGGTCATCATTTCCTTTGACATTTGACTTTCATCATAAATTATGATGGTCTTGGCTTTCCGGCCCAAACATCTGACCATGGGTCATCCTCCAGTGAAGTGCACTTGCCTTTTGATTCATATAACCATTTTGCCACTGTTAAATTGGCTGGCTTTCACTTTTTATTTTGGCCTTTTGTCAATTCTTGCTTGATGGTCATACTGATATTTTGTGAAAAGTGAACTTGAAAAATGAAAAAAACCTTACTAGAATATGCTGTTCTATGGATTTTCACTCGCCCTAGTATTTTAGAGAAAATCTGTTCTTGAAAATGTTGCATTTAATTTCTGGGAGCATTGAGATTGACAATTTCTTGAAACATAGTTTAAGGATTATTAAATGTATGCATGTAATGCCACACACACAAACAGTATAAATTTGAAAAACTCTCCTCCTGAAAAATGAAAAAAAAAATATTAAAAAAAGAAACTGATCAAATTTTTATGTTTTCAGTGTTCTAATGAAGTATTTGTTGGATAACTGGACTACACTTAGTGGTAAGATGGACAAAAAGTTGTTACAGAACACACTGAGATCATTTTCTATCACTAATGATGAGCTAGCGACACAAGGCAGGAACAGTATGGAGGGATTTGATAGCTGTGTCAATGTTTGCAAGGTAATAATATTCTATAAACCATGTTCCTCTTTGATTTCCTAGTTTTTTTTAACCCACAACTGTATTACATAAGTTGATTTTCATATACAGAAATGCAATACAATCATTTTTAAATTGCATCAGAATTTTTTATAAGAAGGCAAAATTGCAAGATTGCATAAGCAGTGATACATACCATTCTTCAAAACTCAGTGACTGATACATCAATCACTCATACAGATGCTCACATCCCCAGTGACTGATAAATATGCTGCAGAAAACAGTTCCTGAATCCTCAATGATTTTTTGTCCCTTGTCTGCATCTGCCACCCTGCCTCTGTAGTCCAACAGTAACTACTTTTTTTTAGCTCACCTGAGCCACAGGCTCAGATGAGCTATTGCAATCTATCACCGTCCGTCGTCCGTCGTGCGTCGTCCGTCGTTCGTCGTGTATAATCTTTACATTTTAATCTTCTCCTCCAAAACTACTGGGCCATATTTGATGAAACTTAGTGATTATCATGCCTAGGTAACAGCCTTTCAAAATTGTGTTCGGGGTTTGGCCACGCCCAACAAGATGGCCGCTGTTACTAAAAATAGCAAAAGACAAAAAAATCTTCTTCTCTGAAACCAAAAGGTGCAGGCAAATTTTGATTGGATATTTGGATTCAGCATACCTGGGAACATTAAAATTGTGTTTTTCATGAAAATTGAACGAAAAATAGGTTACGCGTTTTTTGCGTAAAGTTACGTAATTTTTAAAATGAGACATTTATTGTTATAACTTCATAACGGCTGAAGATAATTGTATGGAGTTTTCACTGTTGATCTTGTCTTGCAATTTTCTTCCAATTGATGTCAAGGTCGAAGGTCAAGGTCATGTCCCAGTTTTTGACCTTTGATAAAAAATGCTATTTTTTTAACATTTCTTGTGATACTGGCGTAGGATTTTCAGTTATTTGTAGGTATTGACATGACGATCATTTTGATACATAGATCAAGGTCATGGGTTCAAAGGTCATGGTCACAGATGTCCAAGAATACCAAAATAGTTAATTATCTGCAAAACTATGAATTTTTTGTATAGGCATGTATATCAGAATATTGTAGGTAATGGCACAATGGTCATTTTAATATATGAATAAAGGTCATGGGTTCAAAGGTCAAGGTCACAGATGTAAACAAGTACTGAAATGGTTAATTATCTCAAAAACTATAAACTTTTTGTATAGGCATGTATATTGGAATATTGTACGTATTGGCCGAATGATCATTTTGATATATGAATGAAGGTCATAGGTTCAAAGGTCAAGGTGAAAGACGCGAACCAATACTTAAATGGTTAATTATCTCAAAAACTATAAACTTTTTGTGTAGGCATGTATATTGGAATATTGTAGGTATTGGCCTAATGATCATTTTGATATATGAATGAAGGTCATAAGTTCAAAGGTCAAGGTCATAGAATTGAACGAATACTTAAATGGTTAATTATCTCAAAAACTATAAACTTTTTGTATAGGCATGTATATTGGAATATTGTAGGTATTGGCCTAATGATCATTTTGATATATGAATGAAGGTCATAGGTTCAACGGTCAAGGTCATAGAATTGAACAAATACTTAAATGGTTAATTATCTCAAAACTATAAACTTTTTGTATAGGCATGTATATTGGAATATTGTAGGTATTGGCCTAACGATCATTTTGATATATGAATAAAGGTCATGGGTTCAAAGGTCAAGGTCATAGCTTCGAACGAATATTTAAATGGTTAATTATCTCAAAAACTATAAACTTTTTGTATTGGCATGTATATTGGAATATTGTAGGTATTGGCCTAATGCGCATTTTAATATACAGATGTTTTAGCTGTTTATAAATAATATATTGTAGCCTGACTTTAAATATGTTATATATAGCATACTTATATAATAATTATTATAATTAATTTGCAAAAAATACTTGCATATTATTGGCCCTTACTGCTAAAAATTTTAATATTCTCTTTTATTAATGTCATTGACCATTGAACCTCTGCATAAGATATGTACTCTTCCTCAGGTGAGCGTTAAGGCCCATGGGCCTCTTGTTCAGAATTAAAGTATGCAACAATGGCAATGGGACTTGACAGGGATGTTGCTCTTTGAATTTTGCAAAGCTGGTTGATCATGACAAAGTCAAGGTCAATTTGGAAATTTATGATTTTTAAAGTAGAATACAAATGTCCATAAACAAAAAGGGTCATTTAGGTGGTTTTCTGATATACATATAATTTTCATAGTACAATTTATGTAATACACACATACCTTGTAGTTACTATATAACATTTTGCCAGAATTTTAGAGTGTCTGTTCATTGTTAATTGTTTTTGTCTTTCAATTAATTTATTGTTTATACTTTATATCTTACAGGAGTTGTTGCAGAAATTAAGCGAGTCAAAATTCCCATGGTTTGGATTTATATTTACATTGATCGCCTTGGTAACAGCAGCCATTGTTGCATATGACATTTATACCAGCCCAAATGTCAAGAGTGAGTGATCTTTATTTTTGTATACATGTAGTTTCAGATTCTACTAAGTGTAATTAACAAGAATGTCTTCTGTTAGAATTCACCAAAACAGCTTTCCAAAGTTACTTTACACCTGCAATGAATGTTTTTGTCTTTCCAGAGTGTCGGTCCATCTGTCAGAATCCATATTTAATTTTGTAAGTTAAAGTTCAAGGTCACTAGGTCAAACCATGTTCAAATCTTAGATTTTTTTGCATTGAATTTTGTAGTTGATATTGAAATTGAATTATTATTTTAGAAAAATTACAGATAAGAATCAAAATTCAAAATTTAAAAACATTCGAATTTTTATGTGCACTTGTGCTTTCCAATGTCTGGACAGTTTCTACTGTATTAGTATTTTTTCAATATACCGTACATTATTTTTCTAGGGTCAAAGACAGTGAGGTTCCTAGAGGATTATGGGATACTGGCCTTTTCACAACAAGTTTGGACCAGAATAACAACATATACTGGATTGGCTTATAGGTAACAAATACTTCATGGCTCCATGATTTCACCAAATATTTCCTTCTGATTTGGTTTGTTATATGATTTATAAAGTTGACTCAACACTTCACTCTTAAATGTACATGTATTATAAGTCACAGTGTGTATGTAAGTGTGTAAGTGAGAGAGAGAAAGAAAGAGAGGGGGAGTGGGTGGGTGGGCAGAGAAAATATGGCAAGTACCAGGTAGATTTAAGTGTTCTATGTTTATTGACTAGACAAGCTGATAGATCTTGCTTTAAAAAAATCTATAGCATCGATTCAGTAAAACTGATATTAGCCGCATAGCACTTGGTGTACAAATAAGTATTTAGAAAACATGTTATGAGTTATTTAAGTTATACATGTACTATCAGTATTAAATTTTACTGTCATTTCAGATGGACAATGACTAACGTACCATTGTACTTTGGTAAAGTTGAGAAAGCTGTAGGACCATATGTATGGACAGCCTGGGATACAGTTTATACCTATGTCATGTATGTGGTAGACGTTAGTAGCCCCTTACGACAATGGTTAATGTTAAAATTTGTACAGGGTATAGATAAGGTAAGAAAAGTTATATTTTAGGGATAATACATTTATGGAAATGTGAAATTAACAACTTTGAAAACTGTTAATCAGTAATTATTAAATATTCATCATTTTTTGTTTTGCTCGGATTAATGGCCAAGGTATTACATTTATGTAGGTTTTACATTTCCCGTGATCTCAACATAGCGGTTATGGTAATTTCTGACTCTGGCAGATTGTGAGAAAGTGGGTCAATTCATTTGCCAGAAGTTGGCGGTTTTCTTTGTGTCAAAATCCTTTGACACAGTGAAATATTAATTTGAATGTTTTAATATGTAAGTTAACTTTTGTGAACAGAAAATTATTAAGAATACACAGTCATGGTTTTACGTCTCAACCTGATTGCATGTTATGTTTTTGACCAAGATGGGCAAAATATGTTGCAATGGATTAGTGTCTGCAGGGTTTTACGGGTGGCACAATTCTGCGTTTTTTAAGCAAAATAATTTATGTTGTGTTTGAAAATTCTGTTAATAGACGAGGAATTTTTTAAAAACTTTCTTAATGTTGGATTCCCCCACATACTATAAATACATTGGTGTGTAAAAATAGTATTCGTTATTTTCCGGCAAAATTTTGATTGGCTCCTAGTCCTATTTGTATTGAATCAGTTAGACATGTTATGCCGATGTCCTTGACAGCTGTAGCTTGCATGAACTGTCATAATGGCTATACGTCAGAGTACTATTGGCTATTTTCTTAACTATACACCTAAAGAAAAAGAATCAAAGAAACCTGATTCAGAACATGTGTAGTCAGGGTCGTCTGACTTGACATCTAAAAGAGACTGAGAGTTTTTAGCAGTATCCATGGCTGAAATACAATGTTAACATTTAACATTACATGAATACAAAATTATTGTATTATTGTCAGTTTTATGGTATTTAAGAGAATTGTTTTTTAAATCCCCCCTCTAAAAACTCCTAGATTGAACACTATGTAATCAGGTGACTAAAGAAGAAAACATTACTCATGTATGTAGTAAATTATATACATTGAAATCACTCTTAATTTAGTGTGTTACAGCTGACATTTATCCACATCATGTCTGTACTCTTATTTTTTCAGATATATACATTATCTCCAGATTTCTGGTCAGAAGTAGGAAAATATTTATGGCGTTCCTGGGATTTTTTCCGAGACTACACATTTTGGATATATGACCAAGCGGTCATTTTATTTTAAGTTTATATAAATGGATAGAAGAAAAATTTATTTTGTAAGTATAATTTGTACAATGGCATGTATTAGTGAGTGCATACTTTTGTTGTAGTTAATCTGTCATTTCCCATCCATAAATGTAAGACTACTCGGGCAGTTCAATTGTGCTCACTTTGTAAATGGGAGGTTGGATTCATTGTTGGTCAAGTCTGCCTGGAGATTTGGAAATGGGTAGTGGCTGGTCATTCATCAAGTACCCAGCACTTAAAAATGAAAGTAATGGAATCTTCATATTCTGTCTTAAATTCTTTCGCAGTATGATGGTAGTATTAGCATTATAAAGGTTTTCATTGCCATAAGCACGCTATACAAGGATATCTTAAACTTGACCTATAACTAGGAATCTCTAACTTTATAACATAAATCTTGACCAAGTGGGACAAAAACAGAATTCAGCAAATCAGTCCCAAAGTATAGAAGGTTTCAAGTGCCAGGCTAGATCTGACCATTACTTTGACAATTGGCTTGTGTACCAATACATTGCCTTTATCTATCATTATTTTCCAATTATAAAGTGACCATACTGAAAATAATTGTATAATCATTTCTAAATACATTTGTTTTTAATTTAAGCAACCTCATGGATCTCTGACTTAAGGAAAATTACTGTAAGCTGGTTAAAAAGTACATGTACTTTAATATGTTAACTTGGGTGTGTAGTATATAGCTTTCATAATTTGTTCATGTGACTATTTATAAATATTTTCAGAAGTAGAGAGTCTGTGAGTATGTTTTTGTTTTACATGTATAACATATTTTATTTGAATTTCCTAAATGTTAAAACCGTCTTTTTTTTTAATTTCAGAAATGATTTCTCAGCAGAGAACGCAAAACAGATGTGGAATACAGCAATCTCTTCCCTTTCCAGTCACATGACACATCTCATAGAATGGTGCGCACATTTATTTGCTGCTACGAATACAAAATAACAGTTTTTGTAATCTTTTCGACTAAGTCGGTTATTTTTTGTCAGTCATTATATTTTGTCTATTGCTGTATAGCAGAATTTATCCTGTCTAAGTAGTTAGTTATGTACATTGTATTTATTTAAAATGTGTTGTTGTAGTAATACAGATCTGTTCATGTTCAGATAACAAACTTTTTCTGTCTTGTTTACTTGAAGACATGTTTAGATACTGTAAACTGTTGAGAAAAAGGAGGATTCTACTACATTATATTGAAAGTCAGAAATAAAAATTCAGGCTAGTCCCCAGACCCGTAACTTTTTTGTGATTCCCCTTGTACATTTGTATTTTTACTGGTAACATTTCAATCTTGAGATTAAGGCTGGTAAAGATTTCAGTCCAATATCAGTGGTTCCAATTTGTTTGTGCTATATATAATATGGTCACTTACAATGTATGGATTGGTACATATATTGGAAATCATTTCTGCAATATTTGAAATCTGACTAAAAGGGTTTAAAAACAGTCTGCTTAATGTTCTTTTAAGTTAAAATCTGCCTATAGAGAGCACCAAAAGCTTATCAGAATGGACCAGAAATACTTGGATGTTTTCATCTGTAGAAACATATTGTCCTCAAATAGTTATTAATGCGTTATATTGCTGTGTCTATTCATGTGTGCTCTGTAGCAGCTACATGTTCCTACATTTATTACAAAATATACAGGGTTTGGGGATGTGGCATTATTATGCAATGAAGACAGAACTTGAGATTTTGGTCTATTTTGCATAATTATGGAAATAGCTATCTTTTAACTGCTGTATCAAGGATAGGAAATTAAAAATCCTCTCAAAATTTCAAACTTATGGTTAGGGTCTGAATACATGACTTAAGATTTGAAAGCCAGTGACACTCTGTAATTATCTTCATTACATTTACATGTATTTCTATACATGTATTACACTACAGGTAAATGTCCTCCATGAATTAATACTAAAATATACAGGTATCCTCGGTCAGAGTTGTGATAAAATGTGTTCAGTTTTTGAATATTTTTATTATTTAATAGTAGAGTTAGAAAGAAGTTGAGAGTTTTATATTTCAATTGAAATAGAATGTTTACTTAGAGAAAGGGAGAGATATGGAGAATTCTTTGTATTTCAAATGTATTAGAATGTATACCAAAGATTGTTTCACACACACACACACCTAAATGGTTGATTATTAATTAAATAAAAAGTATTTTTTATTAATGCAAAATGTATTTTCCCCATCGCAACATGCATTATTTAAATGTTTTGGTAACAGGTTTCTTATGTGGTGATGGATGAAATAAGTTGTTCCCCATTGGGTTATTTAGTGCAACACATGATACCCCACGAAGTTTGTTCAGAAATATTTTTTCCATTGGATTTGCAAAAATTAATATCACATCAACATAATGAGATCATTCCAAGAAATTTGCAACTAAAACATTTTCAATCTGCACAGACATTATGGGTAATGATCATGTGGTACATTGATGAAGCCCATGGAATTGTTGTATTTTTGATTATCGAAGTTACAGTGCTAGAAATCAACATTTCTAGATGATTTATCATTTCTTCTTGTGGAAAGTTTTTGCTTTTCAAAATTGTACAACAGGGCTCCAAAGGAATTGTAAAGGCTACAGGCCATTTGCCATGAGTGACTCGATACTTTTACTCTCCAACTAAAAAGCAAGAGAATAAAAATTAAAAAGAAAGTTAACTTAATTTTTGAAATCTTATGAAAAATGTGTTGTTAGAATTTACTTCAGTGGACTTTTTTTCACTTTCTTTAGGCTGGGAATCTTAAATTTTAAAATTCTGCATGCAACGAATTAAGATTTATGAAAAACGTGAATACTGTTTAATCCCATTTTTCCAATAATTAAAATTTATTTACTCACTTTTCTTGATTTGCCAGCTAATCACTGGAAACTTTGGAGTCCTATACAGATCTATAATTATGTAAATTTGTGTAAAAATATCTGTGTAATTATCTTACTTGTAACTTAAGGCTTTTCTTTGCTTCAAACAGAATCCTTTTCTTTAGCTGCCAAAGAATATTTAGGTTTAAATTATATAAATTTATTTGTCTTACAATGTTTATGCAGAATTTTGTGAAAAAGAGAAAAAGATTACAATTTGTTCATAATTTCGCAAGTGAAGATATTTATATGAAATATACTCAACAAATAAGTTAGGGACCCATGTAATATTTAAAAAATAAAAATCCAAGAACTAAATAATGTAAAATCCAATCTGTATTATGTTCTTGTTTTAAATGATGTAATGAAGTAAATTTTTGCGCATGAATTTACGGTAAATCTCATTAATGGAATTATGAGAAGTGTAAAGATGAGATGACATATTTTCTATAAAATAATATTTTTTATGTGGACTTGACTTTTTTTATTGAGTATATGTTCAGCAGCTCATCTTGCCAAAATATTTGTTGTTTCCACATGAGATTGATGGTTGTTATTTGTTTCTACTTTATGTGGTCAGTAAAGGAAATTATATACACAATTTATTGTGACTAAAGATTACCTACATGTATGTAGACAAAATGGGAACTTACCAGATAATAAAACTGTTACTGAATACTGTTGTTATAATTTTCATGATTTATTTGCTGTGAAAAAGGAAAGAAAAACTTCAAAAGAGCATTGACACACTTGTGGTGGCATTGTACCTAAAGTATGCTAGTGGATCCATGTGAGCTCAATAAAGTTCAAAACAACACAATTTTAAGATATAACAAAAAAACTATGTGTAACCCATATGTCTCCCGCCATAGCACATTAAGTGAATATAGTGCAACTATAGAAGTTGTACATCAAAACAGTCTTCCAAGTGGTTTTAGAGAATCTCCATACCCCAAATCTGTTGATATTAGAACTTAAATTAATATATTCTTTCCGTGAGGGGGGCAAATTAATATATTCTTTCCTTGAGGGGCCAAATTGGCAGAGTGGTCTAAAGTGTGCACTTACATATCACAGTGCCTTTCACCGTCTTGGTTCCAATTCCACTCTGGACAGATCCTAGTATGAGAAAGCTTGTTAGTTTATTTGGCAATGATCCATGATTTTCTCAGGACACTCTGGTGTCCTCCACTATCCCTGAACTGACCACCTCAATATAAGTGAAAAAAATATTGATGTAGTTTATTATAAATATTTCCCATCAACCAAGTAAGAAGGAAGTCTTAGTTCAATCTTAAGCAGACCAAGACTGAAAAAGATGAAGCTAAATAACAAACCTCTGGCAATAGTCATGTCTTCCAAAATACACTAAGACATATTGAAACCTTGCATCTTAAATGAACACCAAATGTTATGACAAAAAAGTTCAGTGGTGATGTGGTTTAAGTACTTTTAAAGTCCTCCTTGCCTCTTCATTTGTTTCACCACTACAGTAATGCTCATTTTGTATGTTGGAAGTCGTGGATTTGAACCCAGGCTGGGTCTAACTAATACTTAAAATGAAAGTCTGGAGTCCTTCGGAAGAGACCTTAAGAATGGATGCCCCATGTAACAGCAGGTGTGGCATGTTGAAGAACCTTCCCTGTGTATTGTCCTGAGTGTACTGCAAAGGTAAAAATTTATGCCACTTCACCTAAATTTGGTGACATATCGATATAAGTGAAATATTCTTGACGGGGATGTAAAACCCCTTTCAATCAATCAATCTAAATTTGTATTAAAACTAACCAATAGTGGTGAAACAATTTAACCAGCGAGACCTTTCAGTAGTATAACAGACCAGTAGCTATTATGCACATCTATGTCTATCACTCGGAATACTTTACCCAAAACTTTCTTTAATTGGGAGGTCGATGCTTAAGCTGAAGATCTATACAACTTACGGAGATCTATACAACTTAGGTTTTATTCCACTACTGGTTTAGTACACGAATGTGCAGATGAGCTCAAAATGAACCTATGACATCAAACAATAAAAGGTTTTCAAAACACTTTGTATTTGTCCAAATTACAATCCCAAAGGGAAGTAAAAACTTTTGAAAACTGGGAAATTAAATTAAATGTGTAAACTTCTTCCAGGGAAGTGAGGCTGGGTGCTCTTGAAGGGTAAGCACCTCTTGTTTTGCTAGCTACAACCCCCCGCCACATGTGTAATCAAAATTGAAATTGAAAAGAACATGGAACTATTGGATGTCAAATATATACATGTTTAGGATAATTTTTGATACAGATATCATACTTAACAATATTGTGATGACATCCATATTAACATTTTGAGGGACTCTAAGTTTAAATAATCTTGAATGTTGACACTGACAAATTAAACCTACTGGTAATTCTTATCAAGAATATGGCTAGAGATAACCAACTAAAATCAGAAGTATGTCTCTCTTTAATAAAGCTATGGTGTTGTAATGTCCCATAATTCCGTCAAGATTCTTTCATTTAATTGAGATGGTTGGTTGTAGAATGGTGAAGGAAACCAGAGTGTCCAGAGAAACCATCCAAGAAGGAAACCAGTGTCCAGAGAAAACTACCGAATGCCTGCAAGCAAACTGATGAACTTTCTCACATCACAGTAGCATCTGCCAGAGTTAGTATGCTTGTGAAGAAAGGACGTCAAGATTCTTTCATTTAATTGAGATGGTTGGTTGTAGAATGGTGAAGGAAACCAGAGTGTCCAGAGAAACCATCCAAGAAGGAAACCAGTGTCCAGAGAAATGCAAGCAAACTGATGAACTTTCTCACATCACAGTAGCATCTGCCAGTTAGTATGCTTGTGAAGAAAGGAACTTCTTGATAGAGTACATGTATCTACAATGCAAATCCTGTTGTGGTAAAATACATTTAGTAGTAAAAATTGTCTCTACTATGATTATCTGTATATAATGTGGATGAGCTACATTAAATTCAATTCAATGTATCTCACCCCCCTTCCCCCACAAAATAAATGAAATAGAGTATTTATATTTGGTACCTGGGCTTATCAATCAAATTTAAAATTGAAGGTGACACTTACAGTATTTTTTTCACAAAGATTTTCCTCAATTCAAATTTAGCTATATTTTGGTAATTTTTTGTTAAAACTAAGAATAAACATTTTTAACAAAACTAAATACAAATGATATAAGTGTTCTTCAAAATGTCACCTTAAATTCCTGAATATCTTAAAAAAAAAAAAAAAAAAAAAAAAAAAAAATTATTCACAGATTTAAGTTAAGGAACATCTTTGTTAAGGAATGACTTTGAAAACAAGTCCAGGAGTTTCTCAATTAAATTTAAAATTTAAGGTGGTACATGGAACTTATCCAATCTAAAATTTAAGGTGGTACATGGAACTTATCCAATCTAAATTTAAGGTGGTACATGGAACTTATCCAATCTAAAATTTAAGGTGGTACATGCAACTTATCCAATCTAAAATTTAAGGTCGTACATGGAACTTATCCAATCTAAAATTTAAGGTGGTACATGGAACTTATCCAATCTAAAATTTAAGGTGGTACATGGAACTTATCCAATCTAAAATTTAAGGTGGTACATGGAACTTATCCAATCTAAAATTTAAGGTGGTACATGGAACTTATCCAATCTAAAATTTAAGTTGGTACATGGAACTTATCCAATCTAAAATTTAAGTTGGTACATGGAACTTATCCAATCTAAAATTTAAGTTGGTACATGGAACTTATCCAATCTAAAATTTAAGTTGGTACATGGAACTTATCCAATCTAAAATTGTAAGAGCAACCATGGTGATTGAGGATTTTTTAAATGTATCTTGAGGGGGAAATACATTATAAACTTAAATAAACAAAACCTTTTTATTTTGTCTTTAATTATATAAATAAAACATAAGAAAATATCCCTCATTCTCGTTCACCAAATGTCTACATCTATCATGACTGAGTCTTTTTATTTGCCATATCTGAATAATCCTCCAATATTCCATTAAGATGTTCATTGTGTTTCTTAAAGCTCCTTTTACCTTTCCCTCCACCCTTTCTTTTCTGAACAGGTACAACCTTCTTTGATCCCATGTCCTGCATTGAACTTATGCCTTGTTTTTCTAAATATTCCTCAATTTTCTTTTCGTCCATCCCTTCGATTGGCACACCACGCCACAATTTCTGAAACTCTTCATCAACAGTGTATCTACAATATTTATCATTATAAAATAACACTTTTTCTTATCACTTTGTCTCTGGACAAATATCACATTTGCTCCAAGTGCTTTTAAAGCCTTATCCATGTCTGGTAGAGATTCTTCAATATCATCCAAAAGTATTCCTCCCCATCCATGTAAGTCATGTTTCTTTAACAAATTTAAGAGTCCTTTTTTGTCTCGGATGTCATATTTTGGTTTGAATGCATATTTTTCACCATTGTCTACTACCTTAATTTTAGGATTATTTACAAGGGCTTCTGTAATTAACCAATGTCTTTGTTTACTTCCAACATCCAGTTGACTGGTTTCATCCAGTATCTCGTCAATTGTTAGCGGATATGTGTCACCATGCTGATGTCGTTTTTTCATATGATTGACTATTTTTGCGAGAATTCCAAAGTTATACTGTGAACTTCCTTGTATTTTTTTATAATCAAAGTTTTTAGAGCTTGATGAACTGTGTTTTGATTTGAATGAAGATGAAGAAGATTTATGTTTTTTAGATGATCTTTCACTGTTTTCATCTTTTGCCTTCTTTCTTTTCTCAACAACTGGTTGTGCCTTTGCCCTTTCTATGAACTTTGCTCTTTCTTTTAGTAGCGAGGGATCCATGATCTTTGGTAACTAATCAAACGGAGTCTGAAAAATGTACAAATAAGTGTTTGATTACATTAACAGCTCATTAAACAAGAGATATTGAAGGAACAGCATTTCTTACCTATATGTTTGTCTACCTTATCATTAACTGTTAATCTTCTGTTATTTCCTCCACTATGCTATTTTTTGCTGATACACATTTTGAGGTTGTCATAAGGTTAAGAAATAGAGGAAACAAACTTGGGAACTATTCGTTAACTTGAGTCTAGCCATAACTGAAAATCACTATCCATCTGTAATTGTAATGGGGGTTCACTGCTGTACCACAGGATACCCTCTAAGGCTTGTGCGGATCAGTTATAAATAAGTGTTCAGCACAATTTCCATTGGAAATTTGCAATACCAATGGATAGGGAACTGGACAAAATGATGGTTCCCCATAAAAACAACGATATCCCAGGAATTCCACACATACGTTATTCGATATTGATCATGTGGTACAATGGTGGACCGCATTACACAGTGCAAGGATGGAGATTAGAAAATCTAATCACTTTTTTTTTAATTGACAATAGAGACATTTAAAACCCAAGATTGGCAACTTCTACATACAGTTATCAGCCTGGAGCAAACTATCACGGTTCCGGGGTATACTTGCAACTATGATAAAGAATTTGATTGCTTTCAATTTTTTACTAAAATTCTAATTGCAATATGTTTATAATACTTATACCCATTGTAAGAGAAAGTTACATTCAATTTTGAAATAAATTACTTTTAATGAATTTAAACACGAGAGAAAAAATTAAATTTTAATCTTTTGACAGGTTGGGGGTATACTTACAACTTTGACGATCTTCAAAGTTTTTACTATTTCTTTTATTTTTATTTTATTTCATTTATTATTATTATTATTTTAATATTTCTATAATACTTATACCCATTGTATGAGAAAGCAACATGCAATTTTGAAATGTTTAAATTTCTGAAAAAACGATTTTAAAAATGACAGAATATTGAAATTTTTATCCTAAATGATCTTTTGACAGCTTTGGGGTATACTGGAAACTATGATAAAGAATTTGATTATTTTCAATTTTTACCTAAATTCTTTTCACAATTTTGAGAAATTTACATACAATTTTGAAATGTAAAATTTCTTTGAAATGAATTCAAAGTTGAGAGCTGCACCAGAGATCTTAATCTGCAGTTTCGTACGCATCGTCTCTCTCTCTCTCTGAAGTTAAAACTAAGGTATTAGTGAATAGAGTTTAATATTAGGATATCTAATTTACGGGTAAATAATAAACATCAGTAACTCAGTAATCACTACGTTACTGTGAAGATGGATACACTTCGAATCTGCAAAGGAATTAGTGCCGAGGGGAGCTTATATTGTTAAAATAGTAACAGTTTCTATAAAATTTGTTGTATATTTAAGAAAAATGCAATTTTCATCTATTTACTATATAAATCTCTGCAAATATACCGTTATCCATAAATCATGTCAATTTTCAAGTAATTTTGTAGTAGGGTATTTGCCATTAACGTAAAAGTTTGAAAAACAAGATGCAGAAAAAAATAAGAATATCAATTGATGTGAAAATATTATACATGTACTTTTAATCAGAGACATATAAAATCCGTCTCTGTTTTAATAAACAAAGAGGTTATTGCCCCGTATGTTCAAATAACAAATGTGTTATTTCCACGTATTTTTAAACCATATTTTTTAATATACATATCTATGGACTTTATAACTTTATGAATGGTTATAAATACATCAGTTTAGTGATAACTAAAGTATAAACAAAAGAAATTTGTCATATTCTGCTCAAATAATACATCATTTTGATCATAAACGTAAATACGGTTTTAGCTCCACCATTTTGTTTTCATCATACAGTTGGATCGTTATTGCAGTTCAACACTATCCAAGATCGGTCAACCATCATTTATACAGCAACTCTTTGGAATTTAGTTCTAAATTTTACTATTTATTCCTATTCAATCAATGTATATAAGGGTACCTACTGTTTTATGGATATAAAACAAATATGTGGCAATAACATCGGCCTTTAATTAAATGTTTTGCGTTTTTTCATCAAAATAATCATATCTAGATGTAAATTATCACCTATTTACATACCATGATATGTGAGGTTACTTCAAACTCAAAGTTACATATCAGCAAGTAGCCAAGTACTATATCCTTGTGTGTCCTAAGTTCGTGGTACTAACAGTTTGTGTCAAAAAATTAATGGGCAATCGTCAGCAAACAATAAACATTTGAGTCTTACTTCAAAATTTCTTGTCACTTCACTTTCAAAATCGGAAATAACAGCTATTTTCGTTATATACCGGTAAACATCATTTGTAAACAATATCCTCAAGTTAGATGCTATTTTGAAGAATGTGTGGTAAGTTCGTGGGAGGTTCCCGGATTGCGTGATTTCACATGATCCATTTCTAAAAAACTTATTTTATCTAAAATAATATTTTAAGTAGTCTAGTTTAGATTAACAACAGAATTAGTTAAAAAATAAAATTTATAACAAGAAAACACGATCATACACTTCCAGTATGACATGAGGAATTGACCTCCTTTTACACCCGTTTTTACATCATATTATATAGTGAAAAATGCATATATTTTACTGAAAATGGCGTAAGTGTCACACGTTTTTGATTTTCATTAAAAACTATATTTACCTGGTACTAAATGTTTCAAACCATGATCGGATAAATAAGTCAGAGACTATTTGCAGACGACATAGTTTACATCTTGATTTATTTTACATGTGACGAAAAAATAATGAGATAGTTCAAGAATAATTTGGGAATAGTAAAATTTGTCTAAAAATTAAAATTTCCGATATTTTTACATATGTTCGTAATTTTCAAACGTATTAAAACTTTTCTAACAAAAATGGAAAGTTGAACACTTATGGCGCCTTTTTGACTTTGAAAATGTGCAGTGATGTGCTTCCTATCATTGATATCCAGTATAAACAAAATGCCACGAACTTGACACTACCACGAAGTTAGAGCACTTGAGGATACACATTTGCCCTGGCAGATCTCCTTGTGGTCTTGATGCTAATTTGCATATCATTATCAAGAGGGGCCGCGATATGTTACAGGATTTCGCGAAGTTGCCAATCTCAGGTTTTATATTTCTCTACTAGACTGTGGTGCTATTTCAAAAGTGTCACCCAAACCAACCCCAAATGGGAAAAAACATGTTTTCCCAACCATATATGTCCTGTGAACAGGTGAATTTTCATAAAAATCTGTTGGGTAGTTTTGTTATTTTTGACATTTCAGAAATGTGGCAGAAGAAATGGAGTACACTATATTTTGACCATACGTCCCTCATTGTGTTCGAGGGGACATAAATATTAAATTTTCCGAAATAAATGGTGTCGGTATCAGCAACACAAACATGGTAAACAAATCGAGTGCACCCTCCCCCCGCACAAAACAAACTTTAGGCAAGCACATTTCAGTCTGTGAATTCGTGACGGTGAGGTAGATAATTTCAGCATTCAGAAAATATTCTCATTATGTGACGAGTAATTTAACATTACAATAACTAATATAACTGATAAATCTTACCTATAAATGTCTAAACCGGTGTTCTCTCTCTCACTGTGGCTGTAACTCAAACAGCGCCCTCTATCAACTTTCAAACCACGAGCGGGGTTCAAAGGTCAGGTATCAAAGTCGGGAAAATGCATGCGGATCAGGAAGAAGGTGTTAGTGAAAATGAAATAGATTGTTTGAGATTACCACAAGCGATCAAAAAAGCTAGAGAACATAATATTGATATCGGGAATTTGAAAACCCTAGAGGATGTTCGATGTGTTCTAAAAAGACACCTACTGAAGGATAGGTTGAGCAGACGTAGTGTGAGTTTCTACTTTCACTTTCAACACCTGTCAGTTTTTAGTGTTTCTATCTAATCGATTTTTATGAAAACTTTTTCACGTATTCATTCTAAAATATTTATGCTTCATTTGGAATTCCAGATTCTTAAGTTGATGTTCAACCTGCTTGAACCTATGGCAGCATACAATTTGTTTTGCTACTTGTGTAATTAATACTTGTCATGTGATACATGTGACTCTGTGTTCGTCATTATCAGTAATGCCTAAACAACACTAGCTATAGGTAAACAACATTGACCTGTCCGTTTGACCTATAATTAGAGGTATACATATAGGAGGTTCCTATGAGGCGCCGTTTCTATATTTATTCACTATTTTCAGATATCCATAAATCGAATTTTGCATATGCATAAATCGATTTATGGATATCCATAAATCGATTTATTGATATCCAAAAATAGCCAGTATTTTTACATATCCAAAAATCGATTTATGGATATCCAAAAATTGAATTATGGATATCAATAAATCGATTTATGGATATCCAAAAATACTAGCTATTTTTGGATATCCATAAATCGATTTATGGATATCCAAAATTAAATTTTGGAAATTCCAAAATACTGAGTTCTCCCCATATATCAATCCCGAAGTGAATATTGTTGGTACATTGAATTAATAAAAAAAAATATTTATCCTCGCAAATAAAAATCATATTTTTACAATATGGATTATAAATGCGTTTTTTCATCGACTTTTGTTAAACATGCAAACGTGTGTATATTTTAAGATTTTTTTTTGTTTCCTGCAGTGCCCACGCGGTACGCGCGTCGCGTCTTAAAATCCAACATGGCTGCTACAGAAAGTAATGGAAAGAACGAACACTTGGATACAGCGGAGTAATATTAAACGCAATGAGATGTTTTGAAAGTGTAACCGTATTTTGATAGAGTTAAGACATTCACAACGATGTCTGCCTTTAATGCAACTGTTGACTTAGCTTTTCTGCTTACTTGACAATTTCCCGCGTAAAAAGTAAAACAGTCCCGCACTGTATATTTGGGGAGAAATCATTTCGTACTCTCGATTTATGGATATCCATAATTCGAATTTTGCATATGTAAAAATACTGACTATTTTTGCATATGCAAAAATCGAATTATGGATATCCAAAATTCGATTTATGGATATCCATAAATCGATATTTAGATATCCAAAAATAGTCAGCATTTTTACATATGCAAAATTCGATTTATGGATATCCATAAATCGATTTATGGATATCCAAAAATCGAATTTTGGATATCCATAAATCGATTTTTGCATATGCAAAATTATTTTTGGATATCTAAAAATGTTTTTACATATGTTAAATTCTATTTATGGATATCCATAAATGAATTATGGATATCCATAAATGAATTATGCATATGTAAAAATAGTGAATAAATATAGAAACGGCGCCTCATAGGTTCCACCCAATACATGGGTAGCATGGAGATTCACAGTTGATACATACCGGTATACACATTTCAGAGGATTAGTGTTCACATCATATAGACAAAATGTACAAACGTAACCCCTATTACTTAAATTTACTTGTCCATAATGAATATTTAAATGTAAAGTCAAGCAGACAGGTCAATGTTGTTTGCCTATACAACATTAAATTGATCATAAATTTAAACACACAGTTCAAATTGATTGATTGGTTGAATTGAGTTTAACCATTGTACATCTTAGTCAAAAATATTTCACTCATATCGAGATGTCACCAGCAGTAGTGGAAAAATTTACAAGATAGGTCGGAGAGGTGGACAGCCTATGTACTGTATCTGAGTACAGCTTGTGAACTTCCGCAGGGAATGAGGCCAGGTGCTCCAGAAGGGTAAGCACCTACTCTTTAGCTAGCTTTAAGTGAAAGAATCTTTCTTATGTAATATTTGACATCGCATTCATTCATTCATTCATTCATTCATTTTAGCTCAACTGGCTTTAGCTATTGGCATGATGCATGTGCATTTGATCAGATAATGACATGTGGTTTTAAGTTTTGAAATATTCTTGTAATTACCTTCAAAATGAGGTCAAGGTCAAATGTGAAGGTTATGACCTAATGTTTTACCTTTCCTGAAAAAAAATGTTGACCCAAGTTTTAGGCAGTGTACAAATAAGATGTTTGTTTTGACTAAATCATTGATTTTTTTTTTCCTGCATTGGCAAATTCTAACCCAATACAGCATGAAAAGTGCTTTAGTAACAGTAATCCAAAAGTTGTGTCTGGCATATCGGCCAAAATTCAAGGTGGCTTCTGTTCCTACACATAGCAAAAACATGAAAGACCAATGCAGATTTGGTTTCCAACCACTTTGGTTCCAGTTGCAATTGTAAAAAGGAGGGGGAATGCCATTTCACAAGATTTGCATGTTATTTCTCAAAAATGTAAATTACCTGCCAGTTGAGCATCACAGGCCCTATTGGGCCTCTTGTTTTAATCTGTAGGCAATTGATGGGTTGGCAGAGTCATTCATTCATTCATTCATTCATTCATTTTTTTGAATTTATAGGTAATTGATGGGTTGACAGTGTCATTCATTCATTCATTCATTCATTCATTCATTCATTCATTCATTCATTCATTCATTCATTCATTTGTAGGTAATTGATGGGTTGGCAGTGTCATTCATTCATTCATTCATTCATTTGTAGGTAATTGATGGGTTGACAGTGTCATTCATTCATTCATTCATTCATTCATTCATTCATTCATTCATTCATTCATTCATTCATTCATTTTGTAATCTGTAGGTAATTGATGGGTTGGCAGTGTCATTCATTCATTCATTCATTCATTCATTCATTCATTTGTAGGTAATTGATGGGTTGACAGTGTCATTCATTCATTCATTCATTCATTCATTCATTCATTCATTCATTCATTCATTCATTCATTCATTTTGTAATCTGTAGGTAATTGATGGGTTGACAGTTTCGGCAGAGAAAGATGCAGAACATAGGAGATCACTTTATGATATATATAGTGTAATAACAGATTATACCACTGGTCTTATCAAGAAGGAAGATCCTTTTATAGAGAGACTTAATCAAAGTTTTCCAGACTTCCATCACTTACTTTTGAGACAAAAAGTACAGCTTGAAGGGAAAGTCTCAAAATGTCCAATACTTGTACTAGGTATGCTGCTTTTATGCATATTATTTTTTCTTTATCTCTTTTTTTCTCCTTGTTTCTTTACCACTTTATTTCAAATACACCATTAGGATTTGTCTAACAGGACCGCTGTGGGACAGTTTCATCAAAGATTATTTTGTTTAAATTAGATAGTATGGAGTTAAGGATTCACAGGCCAATTTAAGAAAATAAATTTTTCAGATATTCGTTTTAGAGATATTAATATTTTATCTTTTTCTTAAAATAATAATAATAATAATAATAATTTTGGATTTACATGTATTAAGACCTTAGTGGCCAGTGGAAAATTGTTTTTAATCAATTAAGTACCTGCAGTATTTTTAGCAACTTTCCTTTTCCACAGAAATCTATTTGCTTCACAAAATTGTTCAATAGCAAATATATTGTTGTATGAGTTAATCCTAAGTTAGATTTATCTCAGAGATTAAAAACTTGTAACAAAAATTGGCTTGCCCTAACTAGAATTTTTCTTTTTAATTCTACATATAAACATAAAATTTCATCAAAGCTGAAAATCACCCAACATCTACTAACTTCAGGACTTTATTGTCAACTCTATTTAATCAGGGGCCCAAAATTTCATGGTCCAAGGTCCAGGACATTTTGATTTTACATTGGACCTTCGATATTTAAACTGCAAAAGTCTGCATGGATCATGTTGATGTTGGAGTTTCATAACTTTATGTGGGACCTGCTAACAAGTAAGCAAAAGGTCCTGGACCTTTCAATACAAAATATAATTTTGAATCCCTGTTAATTTGTTTCAAAAAGGTGAGACTGGGGCAGGAAAGAGTTCCTTTATTAATCTTCTTTTGGGAGAAGACATCTTGCCATGCTCAGTGCTTAGCAACACAAATGTGATATGTGAAATACGATATGGAGAAGAGGCATTTGCTTTAATACACCCGAGGGATGAAAGCGGATCACCAGACAAAATTCGGTTTTCTGAAGAGGATGGTATGCAGAATTTCATTGATGAATTGTCCAAAAAAATTCAGAAAACAGAGAGTGAAGATTCTCGACAAAATGTGTATAAAAAGGCAGAAATCTATCTACCTCAGGACATTCTTAAGGTGAGTGTAATCGGGACAATTGAGGTCATTGTTATCATGAGGACTGCATTTTTTTGTAAGACTTTTGAATGTTTTAGAATTTGCTATAATCATTACCTACCGGTAGTTATAATTGTACAATGTCACACCATCTAATGTTAACTTGTTAAATGTTCAACCTTACCATCACTCGTTTACTAGCATTTAGACTACTAAAATGACATTTTTACTTGTAATCTGTTTCCAAATTTAGCATTCTATAGTTTTATTGAGATGTTAATTTAGTTACATCAGGGTTTGCTATTTAGTGGAAATTAAACTCCATATATACATGCTTTCCTGTAGACTGGTGTTACTATAGTGGACAGTCCTGGTATAGGAGACACAGAAGAGATGACCAATATGGTTCTTGATTACATCATGGAGGCCTGTGCCTTTATTTATGTTATAAATAGTGCTAATGCAGGTGGGGTACAGACAGATAGGGTAAGTTATATTAGTACAATTGTAAGTACCAAAATATAGGGTAGGTTTATTGATAGGTACAGACAGATAGGGTAAGGTATATTTAGAAGACTATAAGAACAAAAAAGGGTAGATTTTTGAATAGGTCTGTAGGTTAAAGATGGGGTAGGTATAAATGGGCATGGACAAATATGGTAGGTTGATGGATTGAGCCATGTGTTGATTTATGTTAACATTAGTGCCAATGCATGAGGGGTACAAACAGATAGAGTATGTTATAGTTAGAGGGCTTTTAAGTACCAAAAATAGAATTTGTGAATGGGTACAGAGAGATGGGGTAAGTTGTAAGTAAAAGACTATAAGTAACTGGTTTATTGATACTCTAGGTTAAATATAGGGTAGGTATGAATGAGTATAGACAAATATGGTAGCTAATAATGGAATGAGCTATGTTAACAATGGTGCCAATGCATGAGGGGTACAGAAGGATAGGGTGTGTTATAGCTAGGGGACTGTAACGACCACAAATTGGGTAGGTTTGTGGATGGGTACAGAGAAATGGGGTGTGTTTATAAATTCAGTTGTGTGCTTTGATTAATGTTATAAATAGTTCCAATGTAGGAGGGATACGTACAGACAGATAGTGTAGGTTTTTAGTAGAGGAAAGGTATAAAGAGATGAAGTAGGCGTAAATTCAAAATCTAGGAAAATTGGTTAGGTTACATATTTTTGGGTTTGATTACAGAATTGTATGTACTCTTATAGTGACTGCTTAATTTAGCTCACATGTGCACAAAATTTTAAAAATACCGACCAAGTTATTCAAGTTGTATTGAAAGAAAAAAGACATGTACATGCACTACTGGTGATATGAAAGCTTGTAGGTAAGAAATATAGAAGGAAAGCTTTATACATACAGTAAAACTACTTACCAATATTGTTTTTTCACCTGATTGACACTGCTAATGGGGTTCGCCGCCATACCACGTGATCAATACCTCTTAACGTTTGTGCGGAACATTTTTGAAAACGTCAACGTTACAAATTCCCGGAATAACGTAGTTTTTATGGGAAAGCGTCATATTGTGCCCTTCCATGTCCATCAGAAACAAGCCTTTTACAGACACGTTAGAAGGTATCACGTGGTACAGCGGCGAACCCCATTTGAAGTTATTATTTTGTCCATGGAAAAGTACAGACCCCATAGATTGATGTTAAACCTATTTAGTACAAATCCTATACTTATTATGTTTTTGCTTAATTAGCTCACCTGACCAAAAGATTATGTGACCTTATGGCATAGCACAGCATGTCTATGTGCATCAATGTATGCATGGTTGTATGACACCTATTTTCCACCTCAATGAAACCTTGTCAAAAGCATGTCTAGGCTAATGCAATTTAAGTTCATTTGTGGAATGCCATGTCAAAAATAGGTCACTGGGTCACAGTGTGTCAAAATTATTCTCCAAAAACCATTGACAGGTACATTATTTGGATTCTGTATGGGTCATAAACCTTTGTGAAATTTCATTGAAGAATAGTAAGTAACTTTAGACTTTTTGTTTTCAGCTACAAGATTTACTACAAAAGGTTTACAAGAAAGCATTCAATGATTATAAAGATTACAGGCCAGAATGTGCACTGTTTGTCTGCAATAAGTGGGATCAGGTATGTTTAAAATAGGTTCATATGTACTCCAACTAAGTAAAGTCGGAGACTGATGGCAAAGTATTCTTCGAACAATGTGCTGTCATCAGACTCTAACAATATAAGCTCAAAAACGTGAAGCTCATTCTGACCAAATCATGGTTGGAGTCAAGTTGGACAAATATCTGAGTGATACACAGAAAATATGGTTCGGAGTTGAGTATGTTGTACTTACATGTTAATTATTTAGCTTAGTATAATTTAAATATTTACAGCCGTCAGAGACTTAATTTAGGAGTTTGTCTAATCAGATCGGATGTTTAACATGTAAGTACTAAATTTCACATGATATTTTCTGTGTATCACTAAGATATTTGGAGTATAGTCATTACTTATTGAATCACATGATTTGACATCAAAGTACCGGTATATTTAAGACATCCTTTGTGGTGTTAATGTGTTCTATAAGACCATAACAGATTAATTCTTAGGTTTTCATTCTCACTCATGCCTGCCTCTTTTTTATTAATTTGATCATTTGCTTTTAATGATAAATGATGTAACGTGCCTCCAAACAGTGACACAAAATTATCAAAATTATTTAACAAAAAAATTTTCAGCATACCACCTGAAATAAACGCCTTAAAATTAAATGAAATAAATGTTCTACATTAATTTTGCAAAAAGAGCAAACTGAGTAGTTAATGATTTTCATTTGTTTTAAAAATTTGTTTGTTCCAAAGATCTGATGCAATATTCTAAAATTTAGCCATTTTAGTTTTGTATCTTTAATTTCAATAATCATATGCTTTTCTAGTCAAAGTTTTCAGACAAATTGAATTCCAGTTTCCACTTTGATTCATATTGTGGTTTTTAATAAAGCGTTTGAAGGAAAATTTCGAATCATCGATAAATTTGCCACCTCTCTTATTCCTACAGTATTTTGAAGTCCCAAAAATTTATTTCTTCTATGTTTTCTTTATAAGCCTCCCTCAATTTTTGCCAAACCCCTTTATAACACCAAAATTTGACTCTAAACAAATGGTGGCAATGAACTTAGGTTTTACTGTATTTCACATATCAAAATAAGACAGACTTACATGAATATTACATTTGTATAAATACACTAGGTACCATACAGTGAAAGAGAGGATGTTTTTAAAGACACCAAAGATAAGCTAATGAGTTCATCAACAGGATGGCCGCAGTGTAAGCCTGAACAAATCATCAAACTGTCCACTCGAGAGGCTAAATTCATCCAAAAAGATGGCTATATTGTGGGACAGTTTTATAAGATCATAAGGGAAATAAACAGACTTGTCCCCCTTGGCAGGGAAATTTTAATCTTGAATGCATTCAGGTTAGTTGAAAAAACACATTGAACATCAATTACTTAAAATACATGTACAGTTTTAAGTCACATTCAAGAATATTTCACCTATATTGAGAAGTCACCAGCTATAGGGGAAGTAGCAGAAATTTTTATCTTTGCAGCGGGGTTAGGGCAATCACAGGGAGGGTTCTTTAATGTGCCTACTGTGACATGGGGTATCGGTTTTTAAGGGCTCTTACGAAGAACCTTGTGACTTTCATTTCTAAATGCGGAGTGCTTGGCAAAACAATCACTACCTGTTTTCAAATCTTGGTCAGACCCCTGCCGGATTAGAACACATAACCTTCCACATACAGAATGAAAAAATCCTACGAATTGAGCTACTGTAGTTGTTTTGAAATATAATGGACTTCAATTGTAAGAATTTGCATGTTCAAAATATTCTTTCAAATTTTTGGATTTACATGCCAAAGCCATTAAGAGAAATTGCTAGTACCAAATAACATTTTTTTGTAGTTAAGTATTTAGACACAGTAAAGCCTTGTCATAATGTTTATCTCAATTTTTGAAAGCTTATCTCCATCTTTAAAAGAAAGAATCTGTTATGCTCTGTATAATTTCATGAAATGTCATCATATTCAGGTTAAAAGTATGAAATGCTATTTTATTTTATTAGACATTTTCAAATGTGACATGCACATGCAAGTAACATACCTGTTTCTTTTTCATAGGCTGCTTTCCCAGTTCCTGAAGAAAGCTTTATTCTGTATTGAAACAATAAATATTCAGAACTCATCTCTTACCCATGAAGAACAAGAAAAAGTGGCCAAAGATTTTGTTGAAAGTTTAGAACTGATCAAGAAAGAAGTGCAGGAATTTTTTGATGAACAAAAGAAATATTTATCAGGAGAAATAAATAAAGTTGCCAAAAAGCTTAGTAAGCATCTTCATGAACCACAGGTTATGGAAAAATTGTGCCAGTTTAGAGAAGGTACTGTAAAGGGAAAAGATTGGAAAGAAACAATGATCCAAGTTCGTTCAGAGGTTTATGATAATCTGTCCAAAGAGATTCAACAATGGGAACACACAAATAAGGAATTTGAAAATGTCGGAATTGCCATTTCACAAAAATTCCTAGTAAAATTTCCTGATTTTGATGACAGACTTTCTCGTGTTGAAAACAAATTTTCTCGTTCAGGAAGAGAAGAAAAAAATCAGTTTGATGGCCAATCAGATTTTGAAGAATCATTTGTTCCATTAGCTGTAAAGCAAAAGTTTGGCAATTTGAATCTTGGACTGAAGGTATTGGTGGGCATATCTTTATCACCAGTTTTTTTGCTTGGTGCAGTTGTTCGTCTTCCAATCTGGGGTATCCAAGAATTGAAAAGAATTTTGAACTCTCATCTGTTGGAAAAAACATATCATAAAGATGAAAAATTGGCAATCAAAAAATATGCTGAGCTAACCCTAAAATCAATGGTGGACCCAGTCCGATTTATTCCATTGCTAGAACAGGAGTTAGCTCCCTTATCCAAATACCTGGATCAACAAAAGAATAAAGTTTTGAGGCAAATCAATACAGAAATAATGATCATAGAAGTAAGAAACAGTGAGTTAAATGATAGTGCAACAGCCTTCATATCATATGACCCAATTTACAGAAAATTTCAGCATTTTGAAGCAAACAGGAAACTGTTTCAGCTGACTTATTTTGAAAGACCAGACATAGAAATCCCAAGTTCTAGCGTTAAGATAGATGAGACCCCTATTGGGATTATTTGTGATGGTGTTCTGTCTAGGGTAATGAGTGCCAGATCTTTGGACACCAAGTTGACAAGATCAAACGTAGATGTTACAGTCAGAAGAAGCAAAATTGAAATGGACTATAATGAAATTGAAAACTACCTTAAAGAGGAACTAGCCTACAGGTAATCAACTAGTACATTGATTGATTGATTGATGGATGGATCGATGGATGGGTGGTTAGTTGGTTGGTTTTACATCCCAGTCACAAATATTTTACTTATATCAAGACATCACTAACTATAGGTGAAATTTTAGAAATATTGACTCTTGCAGTGCACTTAGAGCAATGTAGAGAGAGGGTTCACTCATGCCATGCATGCCACGACACATGGCATTGGAACCCACAACCTCACATATATGAAGCAAGTAATCTACCATCTGAGCTACCATAGTGGTAGTAAATCAACTAGTACAAATGTCCAGTAAAACCTTGATATAATGCCCCTCAATAACCATGGCACATTTTTTATTGCCACACTATTTTGTAGTTTCCAAATTAAGGTTTTTTCTTCATAACTCCCCATTTATCATCAAACCCCTTTTACTGCCAAAATTTGACTGAACAAATGCAGTGATAAATCAAGGTTTTACTGTAATTCTATACAATTGGTCGATGTAGTTTCTCCCCTCCTGTTTTTGTGGTTGACCAGGCTTGATAAGTGGCCCAGTTGGTAAAGCTCAGTTGGTAAAGCATCTCACTAGGTCTTTTGTATCGGGTTGGATGCTGCATTTTTGTTTCTTTTATATGCTGATTTTGAAAATGCAAGGTTATTTGTACAAAACATTTAGAATAACCAGGGCTCTCAAGTCACCCGGATCGTGCGGGTCACACCCGGAAATTAAGACCATGACCCGCATAACACCCGCACGCATGTAATCACCCGCAAATTTTCATATGACCCGGGAATCCTGAAGTTCGAAGTCTTGCATAAAGTAATCCTTAATTACTCCAATTTTCAAGTCCCTGGGCAATGATTGTTTGTGTATAGACACTAATTAATCTATCAACCTGTGATTGATCAGTCATGGTTAAATAAACAGCACAGGTACTGGATTAACACCTGTGTATATCGGGTATATAGTGTATGTACATAGGTAACAGGAACAAACATAAACTGCACTTCGATTTTTTAAATAGAACTTTAATAATATAACAGACTCACTTAGAATGTTCCTTTTTCATGAAATAATCCATAAATAAAAGCATTATCCGATTGCATGATGTTAAATAGTGAAAATCATTGCTGGAAAGTGACAGTGTCACAGTGGTGCATCTGTCAGTTCTGCCGTGTGTTTACAAAAGGGAGATAACTCAAACAGCAATCTATCAGTCTATATTTAGAAAAGACTGGCACTATGTATTTGATTCATTCATCATTATGATATTAAACAACATAATTTTATTTATCTTTTAGTTTATTTTCAAACAAATTATTTTAATTATTCATTTATTTAAAAAATGTCCTGCTCAGCTATGACATGAAAAATATCAGAAGCTTATTATAAAGTACTTATGCACTTTTAACAATAAACAGAGTGAAATAAAATGAAAAAATAGTTTTAGTAAACATGCAGTCAGTGGGTATAGTTTTTCAATCTTATGACCATTTTGTAAATATTATTTAAAAGTGTTTTTGATTTTACCAAACAATAATTCAGACTGTGAAAGACTATTCTCTCATGTAAAACATATTTTTAAAGAATTTAGAGCTAGTCTACCAGGACACAATAAATTCACTGTTAAGTTGTAAATACAATTCTGATGAATTATGTTTCAATTATGAACCAAGTGATAAGGTACTGAGAAGGGCAAAAAAGTTTGCCATGAATATAACATTGAAAAAAGAGAAGGCAAGAAAAAGAAGTATTGGCATTATCGTGTGATTGTATGCACAAACATATCTATTGTTTTTTTTTTGAAAATAAAATGTATAAAGTCTAATTATTGATTTTTTTAAGCTTGGAAAAGTCCGTCCGCGCAGTGACCTGCATTTGTGAAATCCAATGCAGGTCATGACCTGCATTTGAAGTTTCAGTACTTGAGAGCCCTGGAATAACTAATGTGGGAACTCTGTGTAAAGTTACTAGTATTAAAAGGTATAATAATCCATTAAAAATCTGGTTATACAGTAAGTTAGGATAAATATAATGTTTAAAAAATGTGGTCACTTGGAGTTTTAACATAACATATCAGTACCGATTCTTACCGGCAGAGACATATAAAACCCGAGATTGGCAACTTCGGGAAATCCCGTAATAAATCGCGGCCACTTTTGATATGCAAATTAGCATCGAGATCACAAGGAGATCCACCAGGGCATGTGTATATAGTACATGCCGACATGTAAACTTTGAAGTAACCTCGCGTATGTAAATAGGTGATATTTTACTTAAGGTATCATTATTTTGATAAAACAAACGCAAAGCATTTAATTAAAAGTATGATGATTTCACATTGATATTTTTCATTTCTTCTGCATCTTGATTTTAAAACTTTTACGTTAATGACAAATATCCTTCTACAAAATTACTTTGAAAATTGGCATGATTTACGGATAACGATTTTTTGCAGAGATTTATATAGAAAATAGTTGGATTTTTTCTTAACTTACATATACAACTAATTTTATAGAAACTGTTACACTATTTTAACCTTTATTTTCACAGGCATTAAATAAAGAAACGTTATTTTATTTCTAATTATGTGTCTGGAAATAAAATCTCTAAAGTACTTATATTGCAAACATATACGATTTTTTATATATACATATGAAAGTGACAATTCAAATAAATAAATAAATAAATAAATAAATAAATAAATAAATTGTTTATTTGTATGTGGTTTTAATATTAATTTAGCGAATGTGAGAATTTTGTTTCTGTGCCGATTGTCATGGACTGGATAAAAATATAATTCTTTTATTCTTTTATTACAAAAAAAACCTCACGAGTATATAGTCAATTGAAACGATTTATTTATTAATTTTAATTGCAGTTTTGCTTGTTTATTGGACATTCCTCATTGAGAGAATCCCCTCGTCACTAATCCCTTTGCAGATTCGAAGTGTATCCATCCTCAGTATCGGTAGTGATTACGTTCATTAATTACCCGTAAACCGGATATCACTAATTAAATTCCTAATTCCCTAATACCTTATCGTGTACACAAGTTTTTTCTTCACATAGAGAGAGAGAGAAAAGAGACGAAGCGCACGAAAATTGGGTTTTATATGTCTCTGCCCCAACCAGTCAAAAGATTAAAATTTCCATTTTCTCTCATTTTTAAATTCATTAAAGACTAATTAATTTATTTCAAATTTGTATGCAACTTGTTTCTTACAATGGGTATAAGTATTATAAACATATTGCAATTAGAATTTTAGTAAAAAAATTAAAATTATCAATTCCTTTATCAAAGTGGCAAGTATACCCCCAACCCGTCAAAAGATGAAAATTTCAATCTTTCTCTCATTTTTAAATTCAATAAAAACCAATTAATTTATTTCAAATTTGTATGCAACTTGTTTCTTACAATGGGTATAAGTATTATAAACATGTTGCAATTAGAATTTTAGTAAAAAATTTAAAATTATCAATTCCTTTATCAAAGTGGCAAGTATACCCCCAACCCGTCAAAAGATGAAAATTTCAATTTTTCTCTCATTTTTAAATTCAATATCAAAGTACTGAAAGTACTAAAATTCGCGAAAGATTAGAAAGACAGGGAGTTCAGTGTCTCCATTAATGTAGTGTCAGGTATATGAAGTTGTCAGGTAACTGAAAGGAGGTTGTTATGTTCACCTTGCATTGCTCCCAACACAACATAGCGGGTTCATGTAGTGTGCAATGTGCAGACTATGAGCATGGGGCTGTTTTAATATTCACACATTGGACCAATATTAAGGATTCATGTAGGAAATAGTTCAATCCGAATAAATGCATGTATGGAACCATCAAGGATGGTCAAAGTTACTTCCATCGTCATGGAGACCCTAATATTAAACAAGAGGTCCATGAGCCTTAATGCTCACATGCAGCTGAGTACATATCTCATGCAGAGGTTCAATGGTCATTGACATTAATTAAAGAGAATGTCCAAATAAATTTTCAGCAGTAAGGGCCAATTATATGTAAGGATTTTTTGCAAATGTATTATAACATAACTAGTCATAAGAGTGCTACATATAATATATCTGAAATCTAGCTACAATATATTGTTTATAAACAACTAAAAAGGTAAAGAAAAATTTGAACCCATGACCTTAATCTAAATATCGCAATGAATATTAGGTCAATACCTACAATTTAGAAGCCTATACAAAAAGTTTATAGTTTTTGAGATAATTAACCATGTCAGTATTTGTTTGCATCAGTGACCTTGACTTTAAAACTCATGTCCTTCATTCATATATCAAAATGATTGTTAGGCCAATACCTACAATATTTTAACATATATGCCTATACAAAAAGTTTATAATTTTAAGACAATTAATCATTTCAGTATTCATTTGCATCTATAACCTTGACCATTAGACCTATGACCTACATTCATATATCAAAATGAACATTGTGTAAATGCCTATAACATTCTGATATACATGCCTATAGAGAAAGTTTATCATTTTTGAGATAATTCACCATTTCAGTATTTGTTTGCATCTATGACCTTGACCTTTGAACCTATGACCTTCGTTCATATATGAAAATGACCGTAAGGCAAATGCCTACAATATTCTAATATACATGCCTACACAAAGAGTTCAAAGTTTTTGAGATAATTAACCATTTCAGTATTCGTTTACATCTATGACCTTGACCTTTGAACTTATGACCTCTATTCATATATCAAAATGACCGTTGTGCAAATGCCTACAGTATTCCAATACACATGATGATGATGCCCATACAAAAAGCTTATAGTTTTCAAATATTGACAAATACATTAATTTTGCAATTTCCCCCTCAAGTACCTTGCCATTATCTCATTTTGGCCCCTAAAGCTACAATATGTGCAAATCTAAAACTAGGTGCCCATAGTGTTTTACATGAAATATCTAAGTTATATCTCTTGTACTAGTTGTAGGTTCAGAGCAGATGATTTTTAAAGATTTTTACAAATTTCCCCTTTATGGGGCCCCAAGGGGACATAATCCTTGCATTTGTGCAAATCTGAAAACCCCTTACTTGACCATTACTGTCAAATATCATCCAATTTGGCTCTGTAGTTTTGGAGGAATTGATAAAAAATGTGAAAAGTTTATACATGACGCACATCGGACGAAGATAGATGGCAATTGCACATCTGAGCCTTTGGCTCAGGTGAGCTAAAAAGTTTATACAAGACGGATGAAGATAGATGACAATTGTTCATCTGAGCCTTTGGCTCAGGTGAGCTAATAAGCTTCTGGTATCTTTCATGTCATAATTGAGGATATTTTTTAAATAAATTAATAACTTGAAAAAATTAACTATTATTTTATTATTATTTATATCACCAGAGTTGTGTTTTAAAAATTCGATAATTTTTGGAAGACTTTTTATTCCTGAGACCAGCATAATTTTAGTAAATCTTGTAAACAACAATTTTTTCAATCGGGTGGCCGTTAGGATCCCCGCTGACTGGGTTTGACAGGTGACCCCTCTACAAAGGTTCTGTACATGATAAAAATGTAGTTGACAGATGACCACTCTACAAAGTGATAGCTATCCCAGATTTCACTCTAATCAATTTATAATTTTTTAAGGATGACTTCACGGAATGCTTTGAAAAACGGGAAAAGCAGTATGATAGCACAAAATTCCAAAATTTTTGTCTTAACATGGGGAGACTCCTAACATCAGCAGGGATTGAGCTTAACTTTTCGATGAGCCATACAATGAACTGTCAAGAGTGATGGTTGATCTGAATATATCAGGCATATACATTTGGATTATTCTATCCCTTGCTTTACTTTTCGATATTCAACATCTGCAATTACATTGACGAATGGTTTTGCAGAAAATGTTGATCTATAGGTATCAGATACTGCCAATGTCAATGACTGTATAATTTTGGCAGATTTTGATTTATTAGCAGGAACTTGTTTTGCATTACTAAAGGCTTGGGCCTGTTTATGAGATTCAGAAATGTCATGTTTATTTACACTGTCAAGTTTATAACTAGTGCAACCCTCGGTAAATACAGATTTTTTTCCTGTCGAACTCTACACAATCGGCACACTTCATTCCGTCCTGCGTATCATACAACCAAGGCCTGACATCTTCCCATGGCTTTTTATATGCTCCGATGCGTTTGGACTTATCATACTCTTGATAGTACTTTCGTTTTTCCGCAGGTCCTTGTTTAGCCTTTTGAGTCGATGCTCCTAAAAATTTCCACATGGCAGAAAGCCGGAAGTATCATTTTATACATAAATATCAAAAAAGGAAACGAAATGGCACCGTATTTGAATTCCGGTCGGAACACCGGTCCATTTACACTTGTTAACTATATGATACCCATTTTTCAATTTTACTATTATTGTCGCCAGTCAGAAATATAAACAGGAAATCGGTAAACGGATCGGAATGTCAAATACACCGAACTGAAAATTCTAATCGCCACTTGGCAGCCCTGGGCGACCTGTGTATGATACATTTATCGCCCAGAGCGAAAAACTGGGCGCCCGTTAATCTCAATCCCTGATCGGGAGGGTTGGCAGGTATGATAAAGCGGAGAATATAGTTGGGGCGGAAAATATTAATATTGGGGCGAAACGTCCATAACCCGCATTCAAAATTTGAGTTATCTACCTTTATTTCAACTTTGAACCTACATACGAGAGAGAGTTGATTATCTGTAACGGAAGAATATTCGGGTTGAGAAATCTGCATGTAACAGCTAAATTCGAGAATGATCAAGATCATTCGCGAATAAAAAACCAATTAATTTATTTCAAATTTGTATGCAACTTGTTTCTTACAATGGGTATAAGTATTATAAACATGTTGCAATTAGAATTTTAGTAAAAAATTTAAAATTATCAATTCCTTTATCAAAGTGGCAAGTATACCCCCAACCCGTCAAAAGATGAAAATTTCAATTTTTCTCTCATTTTGAAATTCAATAAAAACCAATTAATTTATTTCAAATTTGTATGCAACTTGTTTCTTACAATGGGTATAAGTATTATAAACATGTTGCAATTAGAATTTTAGTAAAATATTGAAAATTAACAAATCCTTTATCAAAGTGGCAAGTATACCCCCAACCCGTCAAAGGATGAAAATTTCAATTTTTCTCTCATTGTTAAATTTAATAAAAACCAATTAATTTATTTCAAATTTGTATGCAACTTGTTTCTTACAATGGGTATGAGTATTATAAACATGTTGCAATTAAAATTTTAGTAAAAAATTGAAAATTATCAAATCCTTTATCAAAGTGGCAAGTATACCCCCAACCCGTCAAAGGATGAAAAATTCAACATAGGCAACTATTATGTACATTGTCGTACTTCACCTGTGTAACGATCTACAGCTCAGTGTCTTACGATCGATACATAGAAATATAGAACAGGTGTACAGTTTTTGTTTCATTAAAAAGAACCAAAAACGATACAAAAATGACCACATCTATTTGAGTTCCTCATTAAATTCCGGTTATTTCGGTATTTTTTGTAAAATTTTAGGACGTCGGGAAATTACTTCCATTTTAAGTTAAAAATATAGCAGTTATTTCGGCTCTATCTCTTATTATTCTTGTTTAATTTTTGAAAAATGTGGCGAAAGACCTTTAGTTATAGGCTGTTTTTTCACGCTAATTTGATTTTTTTCAAAAATGACCACATCTAAAGTGTTAGAGCACACTTTGATAAAGGTAAAAACATAAAAATAAAATGTTGGTTTTGACGGCAAATTACTTCCAATTTTATTTAAAAATAGGGGATTTTGTGAATATCTGGTGAAGAAATATCCAATATGGCCGACACCGCACCAAATATAAAAGTTTTATTTTCTCCACCAATCAGCCAATATTTCGGTACAAGTTACACCGACTACCCCGTAAGTAAAAAACGGTAAAAAAATTATAATAATAATAATTATACCCAAACAAAAGGTAATATACTTCTCGACCTTTGAATATACTATTAAAAGTTTTAAAAAATTAAAAATTAAAGACAGATTTGTCAGTCAGCTTCATAAATGTTCTGGATTTTTTTTCAAATAAATATAACCAGAAAAGTGAGGAGAATGAAAGTGAAATAATCTCTTAAGACAATAAAAATAATTATAAATTATTAATTTAGTCAAATAAGAAAAAAGTATATATTTTAATAATTTTAGAATTTCAAAATTAATTTCATTAGGCCAGTAAGTCGGTCCATCAGTATATCCATCCAAATTAATCTTATTAATTTGTTGGATTTATCTTATTAATTTGGTCAAATATATCTTTTCAAAATTACAGAAATAACATTTACCGGGTATCATAGAGACTTCATATCTAATGATTTATACACACACGTGTCAATCATTTTTTGCAAATTGGACGGTATGTTCTTTTGATTACAGGTGATAAAGGTCTACTAATAAACAGGATGTTTATTGATAATCTTTTAATTACTTGTATGTGAGATCCCACTTTTGTGAATTTATAGTAATCAGAAACTACCTATTGAAGTTTGCCGTGGGAAGATTATACCAGAAAACCAAGACATCATGGATTATGTGAACTTTGTAAAAGTGATTTTATACATATTATTTGTTTTTTATTGCAATATGAGAAATTTTCTGATGCAAAAATGTACTCTATTGTTATTCTTTTTTTCTAATAATGGGCCAAAATATTATTCAAAATTTTATTTATTTATTTATTTATTTATTTATTTTGCATTTACCAATTAAATATGTGTTTAGTGAATTTGATAAGATAGTTAAACATTAGCATTGGGATGGATGGGTGCAGTGTATCATGAATAATCACACTTATTAAAATGTGTATCAGCATTTTTACTTATATTTGTATTGCGCAAACATATAGTATTTTTATGCAATTTGATTCATGACTGGATCAAGTTACTGTTTTTGTGTAAATTAAAAGGATAAACGTTTAATATATATCCCATTGTTTTTTTGCCTAACAAACTGTATATCTTCTACTTCTAAATAACCATCTACTTTTTCTTTCTCTCGACTTGTATATTTTCCTCTTCATGTACACATTTAAATTAATATACTGTTTTGCTTGGAATATCTCTTAGAATCATTTTTACCGTCATCAGTCCATTTTAATCTCATAATGACCATGTAACGTTGTCAGTTACCCAGTAGTCAGTTATCGATAGCTCTTGGTAACGAGGTTTGTGAAATTTACCTGGAAGAGTTATTCCGCCTAATCATTATACAATATTTTTGCAGTCGTTTTTCTCTCATTTTGAAATTCAATAAAAACCAATTAATTTATTTCAAATTTGTATGCAACTTGTTTCTTACAATGGGTATAAGTATTATAAACATGTTGCAATTAGAAGTTTAGTAAAAAAAAGAAAATTAACGAATCCTTTATCAAAGTGGCAAGTATACCCCCAACCCGTCAAAGGATGAAAATTTCAATTTTTCTCTCATTTTCAAATTTAATAAAAACCAATTAATTTATTTCAAATTTGTATGCAACTTGTTTCTTACAATGGGTATAAGTATTATAAACATGTTGCAATTAGAATTCTAGTGAAAAATTGAAAATTATCAAATCCTTTATCAAAGTGGCAAGTATACCCCCGAACCGCGATAGTTCGCTGCGGGCTAATAGCGGTATATAGGAGTTGCCAATCTCGGGTTTTATATGTCTCTGTTACCGGTAATTATTCTGCTGTTTTTTCCAGGGGGATTAAAAAACCACACATTGTCAGGACAATTGGTATCATTAAAGAAGGCAAAGTACAGATGCAACAGGTGTTTGTTCCATTAATGTGTAACCTACGGCAGGCGCTGGATCAACAAATGTTTGGTCCTAAAGATGACAACTGGGAGAATGAATGCTTTCTTCTTATAGAACAAATAGCTCAAGGATTAAATTTCTTAAATGACAGAAAGTATGTCCACCATGACCTCTCACTGGATACTGTTATGGTAAATATCTGTATTTCATATTATCCCACCTCAGATAAACATCCTTTATTCCCATTGGTTAATTAGTAACCTAATATGGAGTTATATTAGGTCACTAGTGATTATCTCCCTTGTCCTCCAAGAATATTAGAACAGTAGTGGTTACGTCCCCTAACCTTTATAAACAATGACGTTGCCAAAGTGGTTTGCTGTTTCTGCAGATATACAAATGTTTTGACATCTTGAAGATCAAGATCTTCGGTGGAATAAATTTGTTACATAGTGATTTAGTGACCTAATATGGAATTATATGGAGTCATTAGAATTCATATTGGGCTCTGCTGTCATGTCGCCCGATATTAATTCAAAAGACTACATATATTTCTGTATTAGGTCACTAAATCACTGTGTAGCTATAATTATTGACTGTAAATTCATACATTCACTGCTGATAAGTAAAGTTTCAAACATTAACATAATGAAAACTGTATTCTAATGAAAGTACAAGTACATAGTACTGATAACAATTGAAGGGGTTTTGGTTGATTGATTAATTGATTAATTGATTGATTGATTCATTCATTCATTGATTCATTCGTTCGTTCGTATGTTTGTTTGTTTGTTTGTTCTATCATTCATTTATTCATTCATTCATTCATTCTTTCATTCTTTCACTTGTTCATTCAACTGGGTGTAATAGAATACATGTAATGTAAACTTAAATGTTTTGTTAAAGAAGGACATTTTTGCAAGTTGGATGGGGATTGAAACCCTCAACACAGGAATCTTGTGTTTATGGCCATAATCACTTACTTTCAATTACTGGTATAGTTTGATAAAGTGATGTTGTTAGGCATAGTATTGGACCTCCTGACTTAGAATGGGCAATTTTAACAATAGGACATAATTGATAAAATTATCTACATGCATTTATGATAATATAGAACACGATAATTTTATATACCATTTGCTAAAATATAGAGTATGATTGAAGTTTGTTAAGTTTTGTAATAGTATTATTTTTTTAAGTATCAACTGATTTTTTTTTCCAGATTGATGATGAAAAACGTGTAAAACTAGCAAGTATTCATAAACCCAAAATTCTGCCAGCAAGTTTTTTCCCATTGGATAGTAAAGATGTGGCGAGATATGTACATTTTCCATACGAGATATTGGCCACACCAAGCCAAGTTATGTATGAGCACAAACATGATATGTACGGTGTTGGCATAGCGATGTGGGAACTCTTTAACATTGACCAAGCATACAGGAAAGAAATATCCTCATTGTCAAATCAGCCAGCGACACTAAGAGACTTTGCTGAATATTTAAAACGAGGACACAGTATATGTACTTATTCCGTAAAAGAACTGTCCCCATCAAGAGTGTGGAAAGAAATGACAGAAAGTTGCTTAACATTTGAAATTGGAGTGGACGAGTTATTGGAATGGCAGGTAAAGGCATACAGGAAAGACTGTAGTGCCAGCGCTCCACCTGAACCGAAAGATACCACAACACTGTATTGCTTAATTAAATGAAAATACTGCAATGATAACAATATACTACAGTATTCTATGTTGACACAGGATACTTGGTCAATTCATCGAAAAACCAAAAATGGGGTTTGCCGTTTACCTAATGTTTTGCAGAACACTTATTTCAAATGAATATTAAATTGATTAAGATTACGTTTTGCGTGAAAATGATTCTGTTTCCTGAATTTGAGGCGTTAATGTTTTCCTTAAGAAGGTTTTCCTAAGACATTTTGCACAAACATTAAGAGGTATTGATCATGTGCAGGGCTCTCAAGTCACCCGGATCGTGCGGGTCACACCCGGAAATTAAGACCATGACCCGCATAACACCCGCACGCATGTAATCACCCGCAAATTTTCATATGACCCGGGAATCCTGAAGTTCGAAGTCTTGCATAAAGTAATCCTTAATTACTCCAATTTTCAAGTCCCTGGGCAATGATTGTTTGTGTATAGACACTAATTAATCTATCAACCTGTGATTGATCAGTCATGGTTAAATAAACAGCACAGGTACTGGAATAACACCTGTGTATATCGGGTATATAGTGTATGTACATAGGTAACAGGAACAAACATAAACTGCACTTCGATTTTTTAAATAGAACTTTAATAATATAACAGACTCACTTAGAATGTTCCTTTTTCATGAAATAATCCATAAATAAAAGCATTATCCGATTGCATGATGTTAAATAGTGAAAATCATTGCTGGAAAGTGACAGTGTCACAGTGGTGCATCTGTCAGTTCTGCCGTGTGTTTACAAAAGGGAGATAACTCAAACAGCAATCTATCAGTCTATATTTAGAAAAGACTGGCACTATTCTAGAATATGTTGTATTTGATTCATTCATCATTATGATATTAAACAACATAATTTTATTTATCTTTTAGTTTATTTTCAAACAAATTATTTTAATTATTCATTTATTTAAAAAATGTCCTGCTCAGCTATGACATGAAAAATATCAGAAGCTTATTATAAAGTACTTATGCACTTTTAACAATAAACAGAGTGAAATAAATGAAAAAATAGTTTTAGTAAACATGCAGTCAGTGGGTATAGTTTTTCAATCTTATGACCATTTTGTAAATATTATTTAAAAGTGTTTTTGATTTTACCAAACAATAATTCAGACTGTGAAAGACTATTCTCTCATGTAAAACATATTTTTAAAGAATTTAGAGCTAGTCTACCAGGACACAATAAATTCACTGTTAAGTTGTAAATACAATTCTGATGAATTATGTTTCAATTATGAACCAAGTGATAAGGTACTGAGAAGGGCAAAAAAGTTTGCCATGAATATAACATTGAAAAAAGAGAAGGCAAGAAAAAGAAGTATTGGCATTATCGTGTGATTGTATGCACAAACATATCTATTGTTTTTTTTTTTGAAAATAAAATGTATAAAGTCTAATTATTGATTTTTTTAAGCTTGGAAAAGTCCGTCCGCGCAGTGACCTGCATTTGTGAAATCCAATGCAGGTCATGACCTGCATTTGAAGTTTCAGTACTTGAGAGCCCTGCATGTGGTACAGCAGTGAACCTCATTGCAAGAATCAACCATTCCATGTCTAGAGGCCTTTTTTCACAGTTCTATCAGTGCCATTTGGTATTTGGTTTCCACCATAGAATTTGTAAGTGAAAATCCATCATATACTTTGCAAAGTATAGTTATTGGATTATAGTCATTTTTTTAGGAAAATTAGTTTTAATTATTTTGTAACTCTTTTTTTATTTTTTATTTATTCCTTATCATGACATCGATAAGGGAGATAACTCATGACATTGTTGGACATACTGCATACAGGTTTTTAAATAATCTATTGATTAGAAATATTTATCATTGTGGATATATTAAATGAGCTTTATTGTGTATGCATTCCATGATTATAAATACATGTACCGGGTAGTTGCAATGGACATCAACAAGAGACATAACTCATGGCATGGGCAAACACCTTGCATTCAAGGTTTTAAATACTTCAATAATTACATTAATTACATTAATGACATTTATAAACCGTTAAGTATTCCATGCTTATACATGTAAATAGTTTCAGTGGACATTAACAAGGGAGATAACTCATCACTTGATTTAAATAGTTTGAGGAAATTTTGTGATCAAAAATGGATGTCTTCTTCAATAATCTGTCTCAAAAATCATATACTTTTATTATTAATAAATTAATAATTACATTGGTGTAATATCAACTTTTTATAAAATTATGTATTTACTTATTGAAATGAGAAATATTTGTGCCATAAAAATTGTATTTTGTTATTATTTTTACACAAGTTGATTTTATATGCTATTGAGAAGTAAGTCAAATCACACTACATTTATTTTTTATATGATTGTGAATTTTACATATTTTGTAGATAAATCTTAAACATGTCTTGTAATGTTTGTATGAACATTATTTTTAAGTAATAATTTCATTTGTTTAAAATTGAATTGGTTTGTTTTAATTGAAAAATACCTTTTTATGGTAGGTGTCTTTCACTATCTATATATAGTTTAAGTTGTAATAAACTTTATTTGTGTTGTGAGCTGAAAGCAAATGCAAGAATGGTTGCATGTGTTCCAAAAAATCTTGAATTAACTTGCCATGAGGGCACAACTCTGTATGAATACGAGTACACACAGGCTCACATCAATCAACAGCTATGCAGAAATCCAGATCTTATATAAAGCCACTTTTTAAAAAATAGAGTTAAATAAATAATTCTCAATCAAGATTATATCATTAATATCAAGATTCCACTGCGGACTGTGGACTTACAGAAGATTCATTTTGGTGCACACCTGCTACGATACTTGGAAACATTTTCTTTCGGGAGGCTCTGTTGGTAGAGTGCTGGCTTTTTATGTTGGAGGTTCTGGGTTTGAACCCCCCTGGGTCTGACCAAAACTTAAGAATAATAGGCAGTGACTGCTCTTTCACCAACACCAAGCACTCTGCATTTAGAAAATGAAACTCATAGTGTCCCTTAGAAGAGACTGATGCTTCTTATCATGACAGGCATAAATGCAAATGTCTGAGAAACTTCAAAGAATATGTCATTCCTCTGCTCTTTTGTCAATCCATGTGTGTGAAATGAATTTTATTTGTCACTATTACCTATATTGTGCTATCACCAGTTATAAGTGTCATGCCTACAGCAGAGTTCTTTATCATGTGATGTCTGCTATGTGAAATGAATTTTATTTGTCACTATTAACTATATTGTGCTATCACCAGTTAAAAGTGTCATGCCTACAGCAGAGTTCTTTATCATGTGATGTCTGCTATGTGAAATGAATTTCATTAGTCACTATATCATGCTATCACCAGCTTTAAAGTCTCATGTCTATGGTAAGATCTCTTTATCATTTGATGGCCGCTGTGACACAGTACAATGGTTTTGAGAGTTTCTTTTGAAGGACCAAAAAATGAAACAAAATCAATATAAATTATTATATTTCTTTTTAATGTTCAATTATCACATATTGTCAAGTATTTCATTTCAATAAAATACTGTCACATGATTTACACTGTTTATCATTAAATTTTAACTTTATTTATTTGTACAATATATGTATTTAAATTCACCATTACTGCTTTTAATTACAAATCTTAACAAGAAGATCACAAACAATGAACAAGAAAAAAAGAAAAATCTCTTACTTGCACACCCCTCAATTCTAATGGCACCCCATTTCCTTTTCGAATTTTGGGCAATGCCACTAGGCATAGGGAGAGAAGATGCTGATATCAACAACTCGTGAATATTGCATTCTTTTAAACTATCTCTTAAAAGAATCTGTAACTTTTCATTATTCTATATCTACTGTTGCCATAAATACCATTACACATACATCTAAATTTTGTAAAATAATTTGAAAAACAATTATTTGAAATATGAGAAGACTTGAAACTAAGAATTCAATATTAATTTTGACAATGATGTTGACATTATGGCCACCATAACAAAACAAAGCCAAAAAATTTAACCCTTTTGTATTAAAATTACTTATATATATTTTTAACCTGGTATAGGGTCATATGCTATGAAAGGTGTTTTTTCAAAGACAAGCTTTAAGTGTAAACAATATCTTGCTACAGAATGTTTGCTAATTGTCAAGATAAAATATTGACTAGCTGGCAGCGAAATAACAAATCTCAACTTTAGAAGGACACAGCATCACTTAACTTAGTTGGAACTTCAATATCCTACAGAGGATTTTCTATATAGAAGTAGCAAATAAGTGTACCAAGGCACAGTACGGGCCTGCTGAAAATTGAACATAAACAGTTATGATTTGAATTGCTTGGCAATAAGACTTGGTAGTCTTTGGCTCTCTGGTTATTGCATGACCATCAGAACTACAGTAGATTCAGTTTAATTACATAACTGGTTTGTCAGAAAAGTTTTCCCAATTAACCAAAATATGCAAATAAATGAAATGGTCAAATGGACAAAACAAACATGTAAATGTATTACATTTTGTACTTCTGGAGGCCGAGTGTTATACACTTTCATTAATCCTATACTTTCATATTATTTTTCATGTTTCATGTTATCCTATCATTCTGCATTATATGGATACAAATGCCGGAGAATCACTACAGCTTTATTATTCAGAAATCACAATTTTAACAATCAATCTTTATATCTGTTTTACATATACCATTCTGTACATTAGCTATACACATAAACATTCACAGATGTAAGCAAACGAAAATAAATAATAATCTCCAATGGCATGTAAATGTATAGATGTATCTTCACTGTGATTTTGTTATTCTTTAATTCTTCTGTTCATTACATTTTGTGAAAATTGAAGTTCTTAAATAAGTAGCAAACTATATTTATGATACGGTTGCACCAGCTAGGGTCCTCATTGCAAAGATGTAATTACATTATGACAATATCTTAATTTGTTGTGGGCAGGAAGTGTATGACACCTGGATTTATTTTGTGTAAACATTCTGCCATGGTATCACTATCATTTCGGTCAAATTTGGAAATTTTGGTAATTATACTTACTGGTCATTTGGATTTATTTTAACAAAACTTCCATTGCCGCCCAGCATTCATTATAATAACGGAACATACAGCACATAACAAAGTGCTTGATACAACCAAACTAAAAATATTATACATATATATATATCAAAATAACCAAAATACATGTATCAGTACAACAAACATGGTCCCTCAATGACAGTAACAAGTGTACAGTAGTTTTACTTTCTGTGAGTTCGCCACGCCCACAATGTTCCGAGACAGACGGCCATCACGGTAACAAAGCAGCGTCAAGTCAACTTATGACGTTCTAGTGTCAGTGACGTCATTAAATGGCACAATTCAGGCCAAGTTTTCATTCTTTTTGTGTGTAATTCAAGCATTCTGAGCCATCGTCGGAACATTGTGGGCATGGCTGGCGATACGTCAATTTTGTGCGAAATAATTTTTGCAAGAATTTTTTCACATTGTACCAGTCACCCCAGACAGAATTTCCATCTGGGCAGTAAAACCTCTTTATATTACCCTTCAATAACTGGGCAGTAAAACCTCTTTATAATACCCCTCAATAACTGATACCTTACTTAATGCCATGATACTGTGAAGTCCCAATATTCATTTTTGCAATGCTTTTCTTTTCAAGTCTTCCTAGATTTATTGCCCTGTTATAATGCCAAAATTTGGCTAACAAAAAGTGGCAATGAATTGGGGTTTTACTGTATTGTTAACTCTCATGTCTTTTGGTGACAAGACAGTACAAATGTGACTAAACTATAAAGAACTGAAATTTTCCCGGATACTTTTAATTTCAAGTCTTGTAACATCTCCAAATTTACAGTACAGTAAAACGGACATAACGAACATGTTTACAATGAATACATGGATAGAGCGAAATTCAAATATTGAGCCCACTGCTCCTCTATTAGAGTCTATATATAACAATATAACAAGTCACTTTATAACAAAGTTAAAAATTGAGTCCACAGGGCATTGTCGTAAATGTGTTTTACTGTTCTTACATGTTTCACATTTCAACACATTATTATCATCTAAAACTTGTGCACTATGAACACAACCAGGAACACAGTAGGTTTATGGACTTTTGATATATTTTAGCACTATATTTTACATACAGTGTAAAGCAAATAAATGTGTAGCTGTTTTATATTTCTACAGAGATAAATACCATTGAACCTTTACATAAAGACTGATATGACATGTACTATTCCTATGAGGCTTAGTGGTAAGATTTAACTGTGTGAGAAAAAATAATTAAATCCCCAAAAACCGATAATATGATGCCACTTCAAAGCAAGAAAGGAAACTTTATAGGAACACAGCATTGATTTGTCTGCTTGACCATATATAAGGAATATTTATATACACGTATATACATAAGTACAACGATCCAACCATTATGGGGCAGTGTTAAGATTTGCACTTAAATAAACAATGCATACATGTACTTCCCATGATGTAGACAAAATAAACACCTGTTTACCCTAATTGTAAAACTATAAATATTTCAATTAAAGGTCAAGCAGACAGGTTAATGTTGTTTGCCTATACAAATTTTTGTTTACTTTGACAACAACAAAGTACCGGTAAATTTGTAAATTTTCCACAATAGAAAAATCAAATTGTGGAAATCAATACACAATGCAAGTTCCCCCCCCCCCCCCAAGAAATAAATAATCTGTGATATCTTCTAAGAAGTGTCTTTCCTAAGTGCTAAAACAATGATCATTGACACACTCATTTCACATACACTTATAAATTGGAACACATGGATTTTGCATTCTACAAACAAAACAGGTGTGCCAAGTTTCACATCAACACTGATAAAGTCAAAATATTCTCTTCTGAAATACACTATGTCCTGGGGAAAATTCTTCTAATAGATCTCTTCATTCCAACTATAAGTCACCCACGATCTGACGGCAAAGTATACAGTGAGTATATTTTATTATAAGCGTAATTGTACCAAATAAAGTGTGAGCCAGCATGATTACAGGCAAACAGTGATAAACTACTTACATCTATATGTATATGCGTTATTTTAACCTGTCCGTGTTCATAAATATTCTGATCATGGACGACTTGTATCTGAATCAATTTACTAATAAAAAAACAACAAACAGCATTACTCATCAGTTAGAACATACAAGTTAAATGCTTGGTAAAATTCTGAGAGTGTTTCATCATTACTAATCTTAAAGACGTGAATATTATTAACAGTGATAAGAAGAGGATAAATCTATAATCAAGGAAGTATATATATACCCCGTCCCCTCCCCTAAATTTTTTTGTGAACACAGTATCAGTTAGAATTTCAACTGGACAATAAAAATTTCCAGAATTCCCGATTCAAAAACCTTTATATTCACAATGCACCAATTTTAATACACCTTACACCCACCACTATTCCACAAACAAAATAGAGAACAAATATACAGTGATCTTTTTTCCAGGAAAAATACATCAATTGAATTCATGTTTCTATTCTTGTATTTCACTTCTTCCACCTTTACACTCATTATTTACACTTGTCAAACATGCTGGATTTAAAATATACATAATTATAATTTAATTATATTCTGATAATGATAAATTACATGCATGTATCACTTTCACACAGAGTTCCCATTAAGTTCACCCTAGTACAACAAGATACCTGGTAATGCTTGTACACATTTATTATTTCTATTGGTTATGCTAGGTTTCAACATTTTAAAAATTATTAGTAGCCAAATTTTTAAATTTGTTAAAATATTTTAAAGTATTTTTTAACAAATTTGTTAAAATAAGTTCTTTTTGACAGAATTTGTCAGAAATTAGTAGCAAATTGATATTTTGGCTACCAAGAATACAAAAAACTTCTTTATGGAAATTATCACATTGTAAATTCTTGAAAATATTACAAGAAAATAAAACTGAATCCAAAAGAAATGAAAGCTTACACAAACATTAAGAGATATCACATGGTATGTGGGTGAATACCATTTTTAACATTTAAGCACAAAATTAAATCTAGAATTCCTAGAATATGAATATGCATAATTTACATCAAGGAAGAAAAAATAGGAATATTTGTGACAAAATATAGATTTTGAAATAGTCTTTTTATTTTAAATTACTGTTAAGGTGGTTTAGTGTTAAACAAGAAGCGTCTTTAGATCATCTAGAATATTGGATATTAAACTAGCATCTGTACTTTTACCATCCACCTTTAATACATCTTTAACCTGTAACAAAATATATAAAATATGTTATAAAAAACATCATATACAGTGCTCAATCCAGAAATCTTGTTGGTGGGGCCATCCTGATCCAGGTTTTGAGAAATATTGGACCATCATTTCAAAAATTGGGTCAGCATCATAATGTAAGAGTAAGAACTGGATTATTCATAGCTCAAACTAATGTTAAACAGGTGGGTCAGGGTTGACCCACAGGCATATTTTTTTTAGGGGACACAATAATTATTTTAAGGCCAATGCCACAAGGGCCCCCTCTAGATTGAACCCTGATATACCATCTGTAAAGCCCTAAAGTAAAATACTGCATATGATTTACATGTGTCTCAATTTAGATTTTATTTATATACACCTGATAATGACCACTATTATTGTCAGAAACAATTATCTTTAAACATGAGGAGGAGTGGTGTGGAGCAATGGAGTTTTACACCCCAGTCAAAATGCTTTCACTTAAATTGAAGTGATCAGCTGTGGGATGGTGGAGGAAACTGTAGTACATGTCTGAAGGACCCCTTGACTTTCATTTCTAAATGCAGTGTGCTTGGCAAAAGAACAGCACTAGTTACATAATTGAGCACTCTACCATCAAGTTACTATAGTGGTTACTTCTCATTATGACCAGAAGTACATATATTTGTACTCCAAATTCAAATGCTTCTGTGTACATAGATGTCATTATGGAAACAAGAAACATGTCACTATCAGAACATTTCTATTTTCACTGAAGACATGCATCATTAGCAAACAACAACAGGACTTGGTATATTGTGACTGGATGACAGGCTAAATTTATCAGAATGATTACCTTTTTGACTAGAAAAACATTGTCCATGTACTGATTTACCGGTGCTATTAACATCATCAAAACACTTACCATTTTGACTAGAGGACACAAATCCGGTCCCTGTATCGATTTACTGGGAACACTATCAGAACACTTACCATTTTGACTAGAGGACACAAATCCTGTCCCTGTATCGATTTACTGGGAACACTTACCATTTTGACTAGAGGACACACATCCTGTCCCTGTATTGATTTACTAAGAACACTATCAGAACACTTACCATTTTGACTAGAAGACACACATCCTGTCCCTGTATTGATTTACTTGGAACACTATCAGAACACTTACCATTTTGACTACAAGACACACATCCTGTCCCTGTATTGATTTTCTAAGAACACTATCAGAACACTTACCATTTTGACTAGAAGACATACATCCTGTCCCTGTATTGATTTACTGGGAACACTATCAGAACACTTACCATTTTGACTAGAAGACACACATCCTGTCCCTGTATTGATTTACTTGGAACACTATCAGAACACTTACCATTTTGACTAGAAGACACACATCCTGTCCCTGTATTGATTTACTATATAAAGAAGCACTATCAGAAACTTGTTCAACAACTGAAAAATAGATATTAAAATAAAAATATAACAAGAGATAATATGTTTAATTTGACAAAGGTAATTCTTGCCATAAATGGAAAAATGAATTCATGAAACAAATAAATTAGTACTTTATGAATACATGTAGAGAATCCAAATAGCACATCAAATTTTGGTTTCAGTTGTGCATTTTTTAAAATTTAACTGTTTAGGTTTTTCAGTAAAAGGGCCATAACTCCCAGTAAAATCAGAAAACCAAGTCGGATTTATGATATGCGATTCTCCTATCAATGTTGATTGCTTTGCACCTAGTTTCATGAAATAGTGCTTCATAGCTTTGGAGAATTACTCGAGACTGAGATCCCCCTCTTTCTTTGAAAACCCCCCGGGGGATAAAAGAAATACATGTAGTTACTAGAAAACATATTTTATGAATGGTTAGTGTCCAAAATGTTAAAGAACTATGTAATTTGGGAAAAATTTTGAAAACAGCTTTTATATACGATCTAATTATGTGCAGTAACTCATATATATTACTTGGTTTATTCTCCATTAATATATTGTCATATTTACTACTACTTCAATCATATTTATTTGTCATTGTCTTATCACCACATACTGTATACATATATGTATTTTTCAAGGTAATAATGAATTATTACATATACATGTATAACAATATTGAATTTAAAATTCATAATACTTTTAGTTTTGAATCCTGTTACTCTCATTAATTAATGCAAAGAGAGAGAGAGAGAGAGAGAGAGAGAGAGAGAGAGAGAGAGAGAGAGAGATCACTAATAATTACCTCTAAAATGACAATAAAAACAAATTTTAGCTAATATATGGTGAAATTCTGTATCTGATGGAGTAAAACTTAGAGCTGCTTTTTCTGTAAGGTCACCACTACCAAGTAATGCTGTAAAATCTGGTCTGTAAACAAAGACAGAAAAAACTTCCATAAAATACATGCAAGATCCAATCTAAACATGTATAGAATTATGTTGATATTTTCATAAAATAAAATATTATCGCCAGACCACCTGTCTAACTTTTTCCAGAATGAATGACTTATACTTTTACTAAAACAACATTATTCTCCATTTCTTTTTTCACAAAGTAATATTTCTCGACAATAACTTAGTTATAAATAATTTTCCATCAGTTTTTTTTCTTTTATTTTTTTTCTTTCTCCAGTTAGTTTTTTTTAATTTTTTTTTGGCCATTTCATTGTCACGTCTTGTTTGGCTGTTTTGTCATTTATTTGAGTTGACTTGTTCCATATTCTTGGTTGTGTTAGCTGTCGCTAAATCATGTTTAACAGTTGCTAATTTTCTTCGATTATAACACTAATTCTTCTTTCAGTTCAGAACTTAGTTTCTCCATGTTATTAATTTCAGAAATTGGCAATGCCAAGTCTTTGTGCAATGAAGCCAGTAATGTTTTTTTTTTTTTTTTTTTTTTTTTTGGTCAGTTCAAGGCAGATTCCACCAAGTCAAAGATAATGATCAAATGACAGGTAGAATTTACAGGTGTATTAGTATAACTACATGTATACTATAAACTTACCCTTTTACAGGTGTACTAACGAGATAAGAAGTACAAGGTAGATTAACACGGAAATCAATCTTTTCATGTGTAGACCCTTCATCAGTCTAAAAATGAAAACAAAATTTAAAATCAGTACTGAATTTTTGGTAAATTTCTAAGAAACAAATTATGCATACATTTGTTTCTGAGAATTTACAAAGTATTTAGATAACTCAGATGACATTACAATTTGAAGGCATTTATCAATTTTGTCGATCACATATATGTATAAAATACAAAGTACCAACATTTTGTTAACTGAACCCATTTAGTACAAGAGTAATGATATAAAGTAAAACTTTCATCACATAAGTCAAAGATTGTTGCTCCAGGGGGAGGGGTTTTTGAGTACTCAATGTTTGAGTTGGGATCAAAGTTGATTTTACATTCAATATAATACGAACAGGGTCTTGCTCAGAAGAAGTGTGACAATCAAAGTTATAGTCAAAGTTAAAACCATTAGGATGGCATTGCATAACCCAGTCCTGGGCAAGGCTGCACAGATGACAAAATAAAGTGCTAACAACTGTATCATACTGACATCTTTCCAAATTCTTAATTACCTTCAATATATAAGTTAATGTTCCTTTAAGCTTTTGTGGCATGTTGATACTCTGTGTAGTAAATGCAAATTGACCCTCGTTCTGAGAGTTAGGCAGTAAAACAAACGGTACTTTGACAGCATCATGATGTGAACAACCAATCTGAAAATAACAAGAAAATTGTGTATACTTACTGCAAATGTCTCAACAGAACTAAAATATCAAACCCCAAAAAATGGAAAACCATGCAGGGGTCAGGAGGAGAGTCTAAGGGCATTGTAAACTTAAGGCTTACTTCAATATGTAGAGGCCTTAAAACCATATGACCCATATAAATGTTTTATGGTATAAAATTGAACATTCATTTACCAGTACATGTAATACCTCACTTCTATTAAGAATCAAAATCTTATAAATTCAATCAGATAAATAAAAGTTACTAATTATATCCAATCATATCCAATCTTAAGTCATCAAGGATAAATCATTTAAATATTTAATATTGTGCTGAGTTTCACAATCATTACTTGACTAAGGTTTTCCTTAAATCAGACAAAAATTAAAATCTTCATAATTTTGTTAATTTTTAAGATATTTAGAAATTTAATGTGTAATTTTAAGGATTACATCTAGATTAAAACATTTATATCAAGTTTTGTCAAAAATATCCAGTGTAGTTACAAAAACCATTTACCAAAATTTACTAAATTTAAGTTAAGGAAAATCTTGGGTAAGAAATGATTGTGAAGCTGGAGCCTGATCAAACACTGGATCAATACAGAATCCATGGTCCAATATTTGGCTGCAATTCTAACTGGTCTATATCACAAATTACAATATATTCTGCAAGAGAATTTACTAAAACATTACAAATCTGATTTAAAGTTACAGTTCTCAGGCAGGCAGATTGGCCAAACCATGGCAGAAAATTCACAGAGGAAAGAAATATGAAATAACCTTGTACCTATATATAGGTGAAGGTGTTTGAAGTAATGCCTCGTACCACCAAAGTTCTAATCCCACTTAAGCATATCCTATTGTAAGAAGTTTTTGTCAGTGTGCTAGCTGAGGGAAGAATGGTGATTTTTTCTGAGAACTACAGTTTCCACAACCATCTAAGAACTGATTGTCTTGTAAGTGAAAGAAACTTGAATGGGGTGTAAAACACTGCTCCAACAAACCAGTCAACTTTCCTTTTAGCTGCTATAAGGTCCTGGCTTGAACTTAAAATAAAGCAATTACAAAAGAAATCCCAAACATTCATGTATTAAAATTTATTCTGAAAATGTTGCTTTTGTGAATTTTGAGTGCTTAACACAAAAGACAGAATATGTTGGTAACGTAATATTTAAGTTATCAAACTTTTAGTTTTTTTCATTATTTTTTCATAGGAATTACATTTATTTTTTACAGAGAGCAGCCTCAAATAAAAACAATCATATAAGGGGAGACTACTTTGTTTATGAAAGAGTAATATTCAGGATTATACATGTAAATTAAAGTGACAATCTGGTGGTAAGACAAGCATAAATGAGACAACAGGGTTAAATATACAGGCATCAACATCACTGGAAAGGTACAGAATTGGTTTACAAAAACCATCCAACCACGCAAAAATCAATAATAACAATAATAATAATAATAATAATAATAATAATAGAGGAACAAACAAAATCATAGCATCTTCAACAGCAAATTATATCCAGGAACTGAACAACGTGCAAAAAAATTAATATAATATATAAGAGAAGAAACGACCAATGCTGGGGTATTAATACCTTTTTGGATGTTGGCCCGGTGAGCTAATAAAAGTTACATAGCAAAAGACTTTATTATTGTAAAAGATTTTATTATTTATTGTGTTAGTATCAATCAGTCTAAAAATGTTCAGATAAGCAACCGAGTACAGACATAATTTAGGCTGCATTTTTCTTTATGGATAATAAATCAAAATTTTACTATTTTATTAATGTAATCATGTTTTAAACATGATCTTTTTAAATTTTGCTTTGATGAATTCTTTCCAAGAAGGTGCATATAGATACATATATGCAATATATAGTTGATAATTTTATCTGACACCCCCTTAGACATGGTTCATTGTCCAAAGTCATATCCCACTGGGAAAGACCTAAGTGTGGGGTGCAAATCTGTCAGTTTGATTGGTGAAGGTTGGTGGTCTTTTTCTCCAGACACTGTGTTTTCACTATTCAAAAACTGACTGCCTAGATGTAAACCTTAGAATCTTTGACTAAAACTACTCCACTCAACAGACGGTGACTTTGATACAACTTTCAGGTACAGAAATGTCATAATTATTGTCATTAAGTATACAGTTGCTTATCCAATGTGTGTGTTAGTATTTTATTTTCACTCTATAGACATGATAGAATAATATTATCACTTCTAGTCAGATATATACACCATCTACTTACTAAATCTTGTGGGCTCTACAAACAAATACCACTTAATTATGAGACAATGTGTCTTCATGACTTAACAAAGGATTTATAGTAATGCTAAAAATTCTAAAAGTCCAAATAGAATAAACAAATACAAATTACACTTGTATAAAATATAACATGTGAAATATTGCTTAGTTTTCTTTTCAATTATAAACAAACATAAAGGGGGTAAATTTCAGAATCATTTGATGTTTGACTAGGTCAATAATGATAATAATAATAATAATTTTATTTGAAATCATTCATCAAAATTGACATTCGTGTACCTTCAATATTCAACACGTAATTTTTTTAAAAGTGGTTGTGATTGTACAGTGATGTTTAATTTTTATCGGACCAGTTCATGAAAATTTTGCTACTAAACAGAACAATAAATATAAAATGTTTCAATTTGATTTCAAAAAGTAGTAAAAATATAACACTACATTAAAACAATTTCATTTTTTGTGGAGGGCCATATAAAAACCTAAAAAAGGTCCCTTTTTTGAAAAAATTAAAATCTAAAATCTGATTGTGAAGTGAGTTGAGTTTCAAAACACCCAAATATAAATAAATGATGGAAAAACAACAAAACACGCCAAAATATGATAGTGTAAAGTCAGTTTCAAAGATCACTGTAAAGAAAACTAAATTCAATTAAATTTTTAAATTCTATAAAAAATTACTTACCCCTCTGATAAATTTAGTGTTGAGAGTATCTAGAACATTGAGTTCTAAATCTTTTATTTGTTGATTAGTCAAATTGGAAAATATAATAGACACAACTATTTGATCTGTACGCTGCAGGCTTACTCGTGTTTCATAAGTCTAAAAAGAAATTTAATCAGACTCTATTAACTGTATAATGGGAAATACTTAAAGAAATGCAAAATGTAAATATAACCATTGAATAGTCTAGAAATGGTGTTTATAGTGCAATAACTTCCATTGCCATGTTTGTAAAGTAAGTTAATAATGCACACTACCATGTTATTCAGTTTGCTCTGTATAAGAACGGAAGTTTTAGCGGTACAAATACCATTTTGAATTTCTAGTCAACCATGAACAAAAATATACATCAAATGTTCCATGTAGAAAATGAATATTATAATACTTCTTTGTGAATCAGGCAAATTATACCAATAAACGTAACTAAGAAATCCTTTAATGTTATACAGGCCATCATAATACTAATAATGCACTAAAGAGTAATTCACTTCTTCTTAAATATCCTAGTAAGAGAAAGTTTGTCAGTTTGCTTGCTGGAAGATTGGTGCTTCTCCCCAGCTGTTCCTTTTTTAGTTAATAGCATCATGTAAATAATAAAGATGTACATGTAACAAGTTCTTCATGTCATAGTTTTAGTCTAAAATGTCAGTCCCTTGGAGTAAAGAACTGTGGTTCAAATTAGCAACACTGTGCTTTATTGAAGTATTATAAAAACATATAAAATGTATATGTAGTCACTGCAATACTAAAGCAACTATGCTTGAAATCAATAAACTATTGATGTCAAACCCTGAGTTGTATTACTTACTAGTTTTATAGACTCGTTTTCAGCTAACAGTAAGTAGCTTGACATAGGCTGAAAAAAAAACAAATAAAATATCAATTTTATTTTTATAGATCTAAATTCACCTCATTAGTGACACTCAATAAACAAACCTTACTATATGTACATTATGGACTGTCATTTACTGTATTTCAATTTTACTACACGCTTTTATGGCATACTGTTAGTTGTCTTATTACTTTCTCTAAATGGTTAGGTTTGGATTATTAATGTTAATTTTGACAGTCCTACCAAAGATTTTCATGATGAAATGAACCAGCTTTCAATAATTGAGGATGCATTTTGTATGAGTAAAGGATTATTGATGTTAATTTTGAGTCCTACCAAACATTTTCATGATGCAATGAACCAGCTTTCAATAATGAAGGATGCACTGTGCATGTGTACAAAAGAGAGAAAGAGAGGGAGAGAGAGAGAGAGAGTTAAAGGAAATTCATTCACATGATCTCATTATGAGAGAGAGAGAAAAAGAGAGAGAGAGAGAGACTTGACTTACGGGAAATTGCACATTCACAGGAGTTTCTTGTTGTGAAGGAGGGACTTGTTCTTTAGATGGGGTAGTTATTCCTTCAGCTTCTTCATAATCTGCTCGTAGTCTGTTCTTTTTATCTTTCTTATCCTTTTTAGCTTTCTTCACTTTCTTTTCCTTCTTTTTCTTTGATTTCTATTAATAAATAAAACAAAACCCCATCACCATTGTGTTTGAGCCTAGGTAAGTCACTCCGATGATGGCAACCTTAAACATGAATAAAACCTCAAGCTTAACGGTGATCCCCAGTGTTAGCAACATGTATGAATAGGTTAAAAAAGTAGCAAAATGGGTAAATGTGTGTAAATTGCTTATATTCAACAATTACATGTAAAAGGCAGTCACCTATGGATAGTAGAGTATTATATTTTTATTTTACAACATTTTGTAACTCACAGATAATTTAGACATTTGTACCTGTTGAATTTGATGTGCATACAAGCTACATTGTTCGTCTGACAGTTATAACAGGTTTGGTTGATACATGAATTAATTGTCAAGGCTTAGGACTTACGACTTGGCGGTCATAGGTTTGAACCCCAGTTATACTTCATATTGTGTCCTTTAGGTATATGTTCCACTAAAACAGTACATAATAGTTGACAGGGACAACAGTGTTCATTCTAGGATTTTTTCAGAAGAAGACAATTTTAAAAATAATTCCTCTAAATCACCATAAAATCAGTATTTTTCCATTCATATAATGTTAAATATGGACCCTTAGGCATAAATATAGGGGTAATTTGGCAAAATAAGAATCAATGGCCCCTTTCTAGAATGAACACCGAGGACAATAGACTTAGCTCACACATATATTCTTCTTTACTTCATTTAGGCATACTAAAACAAACCTTTTCTTTTTGGCTTTCATCTTCATCTTCGCTAGAAGGAACATTTGCGAGATTGTCTTTTCTGGGTGAATCTGGACTGGTTTCTTGGTCTGGAGATTTGTTCTTTGAAGTTGTAGATTCAGCGTTATTATTGGACAGCCAGAAATCTAAATCACCACTCTATAACAAATAAAGCTAAGTATAAACTAAAGCATACCTACAGATACAAGAATTACTCATAGTTATATATGTATACGTCTTATAATTCCCAACTTAAAGTATGAGTGTGGCAGGGCTCTCAAGTACTGAAACTTCAAATGCAGGTCATGACCTGCATTGGATTTCACAAATGCAGGTCACTGCGCGGACGGACTTTTCCAAGCTTAACAAAATCAATAATTAGACTTTATACATTTTATTTTCCAAAAAACAATAGATATGTTTGTGCATACAATCACATGATAATGCCAATACTTCTTTTTCTTGCCTTCTCTTTTTTCAATGTTATATTCATGGCAAACTTTGTTTGCCCTTCTCAGTACCTTATCACTTGGTTCATAATTGAAACATAATTCATCAGAATTGTATTTACAACTTAACAGTGAATTTATTGTGTCCTGATAGACTAGCTCTAAATTCTGTAAAAATGTTTTACATGAGAGAATAGTCTTTCACAGTCTGAATTACTGTTTGGTAAAATCAAAAACACTTTTAAATAATATTTACAAAATGGTCATAAGATTGAAAAACTATACCCACTGCATGTTTACTAAAACTATTTTTTTCATTTTATTTCACTCTGTTTATTGTTAAAAGTGCATAAGTACTTTATAATAATTTTCTGATATTTTTCATGTCATAGTTGAGCAGGACATTTTTTAAATAAATGAATAATTAAAAAAATTTGTTTGAAAATAAACTAAAAGATAAATAAAATTATGTTGTTTAATGTCATAATGATGAATGAATCAAATACAACATATTCTAGAATAGTGCCAGTCTTTTCTAAATATAGACTGATAGATTGCTGTTTGAGTTATCTCCCTTTTGTAAACACATGGCAGAACGGACAGATGCACCACTGTGACACTGTCACTTTCCAGCAATGATTTTCACTATTTAACATCATGCAATCGGATAATGCTTTTATTTATGGATTATTTCATGAAAAAGGAACATTCTAAGTGAGTCTGTTATATTATTAAAGTTCTATTTAAAAAATCGAAGTGCAGTTTATGTTTGTTCCTGTTACATGTACCTATGTATACACAATATACCCGATATACACAGGTGTTAATCCAGTACCTGTGCTGTTTATTTAACCATGACTGATCAATCACAGGTGGATAGATTAATTAGTGTCTATACACAAACAATCATTGCCCAGGGACTTGAAAATTGGAATAATTAAGGATTACTTTACGCAAGACTTTGAACTTCAGGATTCGCGGGTCATATGAAAATTTGCGGGTGATTAAATGGGTGCGGGTGTTATGCGGGTCATGGTCTTAATTTCCGGGTGTGACCCGCACGATCCGGGTGACTTGAGAGCCCTGGTGTGGTTGTAATTTGGAAACATGAACGCAACACTTATTTAATCTCAACATACAGTAAAACTTTGATAACTACTAGAGGGGCTTCGTTTTTGACTTTGAATTGTCCAATTTGGGGTTTGATTGAATTGATTGGAAATAAAAACAAATAAAATCTTTGGGACAAAATACTATAAAATCACAGGTGTTCAAGGAGGATTCAATTTTACCATTATAATTGTTGGATATTAAATACCATGAAATTTAAAACAGGCTATACTGACCTTGTCTGCTACATTACTTGGGATCATAACAACATTTATATAAGGTTATTATTTTGAGTCATAGCAGCATTCACAGCAGCTTCTTATTATGAGTCGCATAGAAATGGACAAAACTGACTTTGTCTGCAAAACTATCAGGGGACATAACTGCATTCATGTTATTAATTTCAGTCATACATGTATATAAGAAACAGACTATACTGACCTTGTCTGCTATATTATCAGGCGGTTTAACAGCATTCATGGCTGGTTATTATTTTGAGTCACATATAAGAAACAGACTATACTGACCTTGTCTGCTACATAATCAGGCGGTTTAACAGCATTCATGGCTGGTTATTATTTTGAGTCACATATAAGAAACAGACTATACTGACCTTGTCTGCTACATTATCAGGAGGTTTAACAGCATTCATAGCAGGTTCAATATCTGGTTGTGTTGGACCATTACTAATTGTTTCTTTGTCTGGAAGATGACTTTCAGTCTCCATCAACAAGTTTGAAGCTGACCCATTTTCTTCTGCTTCTTTCTTTTTATCTTTTCTTTTGGACCTCTGAAATAAACAAAATGATGTCTGATCCCTCTGTTTTATAAATACATATACCCAGATTTGTTAATTATCAATTTTGTAAGTGAACAATACCTTCCTTTGTAAGACCACTGTGGTAGCTCAGTTGGTAAGTGGGAGGTCATGGGTTGGTACCCTGACTGGGTCTGACCCCAAGACTTGAAAGTGGGAAGTTCTTTCGCCAAGCACACGGCAAAAGGAAATGAAAGTCATGTTTCTTTTGTATGGGAACTAAAATTAAACGAGGTCCTGTGTCACAGTAGAAGTGGCACGATAAAGGACCTTTGTGTATAATGCCATCAGCCCAACACAAAGGCAAAATGTCTACACCTTTGCCTATAGCTATATTTTTGACTGAGATGTTAAACCCCATTACTTAACTCCTTCTTTTGCAAGTGCCAGACCAGACTAAAACTTTGTTATGATGTGACATTTAAAGGACACACAAGTTAAGCCTTTTGTCTTGGAAGGATGGGGTGGATTATTTTAATAGGAGTATATTTGTTGATAGTTGTACATTGTTATTGTAAATACAAATCAGATAATACAACGCTTTATGGAACTGGCAATTGGTCTTTGATCTTAGTTACACAAGTGTAAAATTATGTTAGGTAATGGAAGGTCATGGACTTTTTGTCTTTATTTTTGGCAGGTCTAACATAAAGTTTTGAAAGTCAAATATCAACAATGAAAAGCCCATTTGCAATTGTGTTGTCATATAGAAAAAGCAGTAATATATTGGTGAAAACTTCAGGACCCAGGAAATTTAAACTCCTGTGGTCCATTTCATAAACAATATGCTAATAAGATGAATTACTCAGCACTAGTAGTACATGTTTTTAAATAGAAAAGGACAACAATATAATTATTCAGATCTGAGATTTCTGTATTTTTTATTTATCTTTTCAGAATTTTAAAAGAGAAAAATAAACAAACAACAGATATTTAAACAAATACATGTATATTGTTCTATCGCAAATGGATTTTCTGCCTAATAGTCATTTCTTTAAAAAAGTGAAACATGTGATTGTTATTGTCATTGTTCCATTTGACATCCTAATCATCCAATACTATGTTTTAGGTTTAGTTTAAGGACACAACTGAAATGTTATTTACTTAAGACAAAACTTCCAGCTTGCAGATCTCTTATAAATTTATAGTTTATAATACAGTCGAACCTGCCTTAAAGGCCACCTCAATAGGGGCACTTGCTTATAAAGGTCAGTAGAATTGTATCCCAATTGTTCTTTATTCATATTATTTGAACTTGTATTTAAAGGCCACCTGCCTGTAAAGGCCACTTTTACTGGTTACCTTGAATGGCCCTTATAGACAGGTTCGACCAGTTTATTTACACTAATTTACATATAAATGTTTTGACATGTATACCTTTTCTTTTCCTTCTTTTCTATGCTTTTTCTTATCTTCCTTATCTTTATCTTTTGCTTTTCTGTGTTTTTTCTTTGGTTTATCATCTATAATCTCTGACTCTCCATCAGGTGAGGTTACATCTAGCACTATTCTGTGTGTCCGCACGGGTAACTGCTCATCGTCTCTTAAAGGTCTGAACAAACATTATAATAACTCAATGTATAAACTCAAAATCATTAACAATCATACATCAAGGTGCTAAAGGTACAAACAAATTCTATCATAAATCATCATACAGGTCTTTGACAGCAAGGTGTGGCAAATAATTCTGACATACTGCATGAAGCTTTGTGCCATGCCACAATTTTGTCCACAGAGATATTACTGCTCATTATTTAAGATAGATATTAATGATTCAATGCAGAAAATTGGAATATATTGATGTCATTTTGTTTTAAATGAAACAATTTGTTGTGAAATATGATGTAATATAATCAAAATCTGCTGTGGAGGAAAGAGTGATAGCTTGTTCTAAACAAGATAAGACTTTAGGATAGATTAAGCTGCGCCTCAGAGGCAGAGTAGTCTAAATCAAGGATTTAATAAAACAATGCTTAACATCTCCAATGTCCGAATCTCATTTAGACAAATTGGCTCGACAGAGGTAGTGATTTCCTTGGGATAGTCTGGTTTCCTCCATAATCTCTGAACAAACTACTTAATCTTGACTGTGATGAAACACTATTACTCTACTCGAGTGGACAGTAATATTATACATGTACTTACTCATCTAAGTTAATGTCCAACATTTTATAAGGATCTGAAGACTTTCGGTCATCATCATGATCAGACAAATGTGCACCCTAAAACAAAACAACCTAAAGTTACATATATCACAAGACATTTAGACTTGAATATATATACAGTCCAACCTGTGTTAAAGGCCACCTCTATATAAGGGCCACCTGTCTATAAAGGGCACTTTCAATTCCTCCCGAGCCATTTTACTCTTTATTTAACCTCTATATAAGGGCCACTGTTCAACTGAGCCAGAGGCCACCCTATTTTTGTACAAAATGGCCCATGAACCTGTCTATAAAGGCCACTTTTTATTCGTATTTTGGGGACAAGTTTTGTTACAGTTTCTAAAAATTTGTGCAAAAATGTTAAGCCATGTAGTTTTTTGAAAATCTTGAAGCTAAAATCAGATTTTAAACATTGATTATTTAACTTTAAACCATTGATCATTGAACTAAGTACATGTAACCAAATCTGTATGTTGATAACAAAAGAATTTTTAAAAAGTATATTTTTGAAACTTTTTTAAAAACTTAAAAAAAATCTTAAGTCATTTATCCTCATGTCAACAAATGAAGCCATAAAGCACTAAGGATAGATTATGTCCGATTATATATATTTTATGTATTTTACAATTTGTGGCATTGTTAAAGTTTGGCGATAATTCAGTCGCTAATTCGATCTTTTTATTCATATATTGTAGGTTTAATTTGTAACCTCATCATATGTTCGACGTAATCCGTAATAAAAGTTTTGTAATCATTGGAGTCTCGTTATTGACATGATACCCCGGGTCACAAATGGCGCCCAACGTAAAATTTCCACCTGAGTGACGAACCATTGATTTGTATACAGATAAGAGATACCGGATGTCCAGGGTTGATTTTCTATGTGATAATTTAATATTAAATACATCGATGTAATATACAGATATTCATCATGTTTGTGAATCACGGATGAAAACTGTGTTGGATATTTAATTTTGACAATCACGCGTGAGTAGTGTTTATACAGTGTACAGGTATATCGTTGACAGTCAGTGACACGGATAAGCTGTTTCGATCGATAAATTCCAGTAGGTACACGTGTTATTGTTTACATTTGAAACAGACAAACAGACAGACAGATTGGAGAATTGGTGCATTGGAACTTTTGGTTGGATTTCATCATACCGATATTTCTTGACTAAATTTAATGTTTAAGTTAATTTAATTGTGTGTCCGTGTGTGTGTGCATGTATATGTGAGTTATTTTTTTATGTTTATTTGTCTGACCTGGCCAGTCAGTCAAATAATTAATGTGTGGTATATATATATTTTTTTTTGTTATTTGCTACATGTATTTTTGATTTGCATTTAACTGCTTTGTGTTTATTTTTGCTTTTGTTTGTATGTATTAATTTATTTATTTTTGTGTGTGTATTGAGCTTTGTTTTCTTTTGTAATTAATTTTTGGTTTTTGTGTTTGATAATGTTTCATTGTATTTTGATTTCATAGCATTTCCCTAAAGCATACACTACTCGATTAATAGGTGTTGTATAATTTATCGGGTACATAAATATTTTTGGTCTCAGTAAATACCAAAGTAATTTTTTTTACGGGTAAATATTTTAAATAATAATAATAGTAAAATAAAAAGTAAATAATAATCTTAAATAATCACATATTATTATAACTTAACGTCACTTACCTCTAGCCTGTACCACAATATAGTTTGCAATATAACAAATAATATTTTGCACATAATCACATTTTTTCATAATTATTGACAAATACTTGACAATAGCAATACAAGCAAACTGACAATTTGACAATTAATATTTTGTCGTGTGTTTTTTGTTATATGTATTTATTGTGTATTGTATAATTATAGCTTTTATATGTTACAGCATGTGATATGAATGATGAAAAATTGTTGAAATATATCGCCAAGCCTATAGAGTTGACAGCAACAGCCTCAAGTAAGCCAATTTTGATAGGAAATAGTCTTGTTAGTTATTTAAAAGAACAATTTCAGCATTTTTCTAACGTGTGTGACTTTAAATTCATCTGGAAAAGTGGAACTGGTTTTCCATACTGGTATAATTGGCTGAAAAACATTTATGTGCACTTCTTCATGAGTATAAACATATAACTTTATTTGTGCTGTTGGGGACTTGTGATTTAACAATTAAGAAGGAAGATTTATTGGTTTGAGACACAATAAAAGAGACACTTGTATTAAAGTGGTAACAAATTATATAGAAAAGATTAATAGACTGGTTAGTGGTTTTCATACATGCAATGTAGTATTTTTGGAGACACCACCTTATTCTATTCAAGCCTGGAACAGAAGTAAAGGACATAGCAATTGTGATGTGTTTCTAGAACAAGACTTAGAACTAACCAAACGTATAAATGTTATAAATGACTTTATTAGACAGTGTAATGATAGATCTGGAATAACAGTGCCTAAGTTTAGAGTAGATTTGTTACATATCAGACGAAGCAGAGGTAAAACAAGAACGTCATTGAGTTTTAAGCAGTTAAGAGATGGTATTCACCCAAGTCAGCTGTTATCGAAATACTGGATGAAAAGGATTGTGGAGTGTTTTCAACATCTACAATAGGTGAGTACAGTCTATATTTCAATTTCTTGTTGTGTCATTTATAATATATATAGTATTATTGTATTTTGTACTCTTATTTTGTGTAGTATTTTGTATATTTATTCCATTTCAAAATGACAGAATCAGAAGAACAACTAGGAAAGAAGTTAGTTGGTTTAGGCAGAGGTACACCCATATCGGAGGAAAAATTTAGTTCATTTTGTTTAGGAAGAGGTACACCAAAACCTGTAAATGCTAGTACACCAAATATAAAGTTTGATATGCCATTTAATAAGTCAGCTGGAGTTAAACACGACTTAAAAGTGCAGGGAGCTACTGGTGGGGGTGCTAGGAGTAAAATTACACCAACTTTGCCATTAAGCACTGGTTACAACGAATATGACGCTGCTTATAGATATAAAACATCACCAAACTTGCCATTTAACACAGAATACAAAGAACATGAGTCCTCTTATATATACAAAACATCGACAAACATTCCAAAAATACCACTATTTTCTGGAGATGAGCCACCGCAAAAAGGTGACGTCACGTACAAAGAATGGAGGTTTGAAATAAGTTGTCTTACCAATGATTCCGAGATAACTCCAAATATTTTAGTGCAGGCGATAAGACGTTCGTTGCGAGGAACTGCAAGAAGAATATTAATACCACTAGGAGAGACTGCTACAGTGAATCAGATTTTAAAAAAATTAGATATTTTGTTTGGGGATATTTCAAGTAATGGTATGATAATGCAACAGTTCTTTAATGCATTTAGGCAAACGGGAGAATCAGTAACATCATTTGGTTGCCGACTAGAGTCAATTTTGCAATCTGCAATAGATCAAGGATATTTAGAAGACCACGCTAAAAATGAATTGTTGCGTCATAAATTTTGGTCATCGCTAAATTCACCAAATTTGCAAGCTCAAACAAGACATAAATATGACCAAATTAAGGACTATGATTTACTACTGAGAGAGATCAGGCAAGTAGAAAGAGAGTTAAATGATACTAAGCAACTATCAGCTCAACAAATATCAAAGGAACAACATATATCTGATAAAAGGATTCAGCATCAACCAGTAGTATCAAAAGAAAAAGAAGATAATGATTTAGAAAAGAGATTAGAGGATAGGATGAAACAAATGGAGAAAAGATTGGAAAGTAAAATAGAAGAAAAGTTTGACAAAATTCTAAGTAGATTGGATTCTTCAAGTAATTATGAGAAGACAAGATATAGTAATTATGAAGGTGGTATTAGAGGTCAATTTAGAGGTAACGGAGGTCAATTTAGAGGTAACGGAGGTCAATTTAGAGGTAATAGAGGTCAATTTAGAGGTGGTAGAGGTCAATTTAGAGGTGGCAGAGGTCAGTTTAGTGGAAATGGAAATCAAAGTAATACAGGATTTAGGAACACAGCTCCAAGAGGTAGAGGTGGTGTAGATGAGAAGAACCCAAACTAGAAAAGGCCTCTGTCAATGGCCAACCAGAGGTCAAAAGATCAAATAATGGCCACAATAATAGTAATATAAAGGATAGATTAGTTGGTGATTGTAACGAAGGACATATAGTATTACAAGGGCAATGTTTTAAAGCACTAATAGATTCAGGTTCGATGGTCACAACAATATCAGAATCTGGTTACCATAATCTGAAAAATAAGCCAGAATTATTACAATTAGAGAATTTAGGATTAGAGATTTCAATAGCTGACGGTTCACCACTTAAATATTTAGGTTATATTGAATGTTGTGTCTGTGTACCATTTTTGAACAATAAAGAAATATTTCTACCAATTCTTGTTGTTCCTGACACTCAGTTTTCTGATACTTGTCCTGTAATTATTGGAACAAATGTTATTAGACTATGCAGAGAGTATACAACAATAGATGACTCAATACCTTTATCATGGAAAATAGCAATAGATAGTTTGACAGGTACGCAATATATGGTCAAAAGTACAAATAGGAAACCAATAAAGTTAGCACCATTTGAGTCAAAAGTAATAAATGGTCAAGTAAGAGGAGTTCAAAGTAAGTTTGGAACAATGGTTACAGAAAAATTAGACAGCGAGGCTAATTTAGTAATATGCCCAAGGGTACTTAAAATTGACCGAAATATATCATTTACAAAAGTACCTGTGAAGGTTTGTAATGTATCTGCAAAATTTATGACAATTCAACCTAAGTCAGAAATATGCTCTTTACAAGATGTAAAAGTAGTTGATGATATTACATCAACAATGTCAACATCAACTAATAGTTCTTCAATACCGGAAGAGTTAGGAGTGCAAATTGAAACATCTAATTTAACCTCAGGTCAACTTAGTACTGTGCAACAATTGTTAAATAAGTGGAAGTCTGCATTTTCAACAGGTCAACTGGATCTTGGAAATACTGATTTGGTTAAACATAAAATTGAATTAGTAGATAACACGCCATTCAAACTACCATATCGCCGGATACCACCTGGAATGTATGACGAAGTGAGGCAACATGTTAAAGAAATGCTAGATGCAAATGTGATAAGAGAATCAGATAGTCCATTTTCAAATGTTGTATTGGTTAGAAAATCTGATGGTAGCTTGAGATTTTGTCTAGATATGAGAAGATTAAATTCAGTAACAAGGAAGGATAGTTACATGTTACCAAGATTTGATGATGTAATCGACACCTTATATGGCTCTAAATTTTTCTCAAAATTGGACTTGAGATCAGGATATTGGCAAGTGGAGATATGTGAGGAGGATAAACACAAAACAGCCTTTTCCGTCGGTAAATTAGGGTTTTATGAGATGAATCGGATGGGTTTTGGTTTGACCAATGCTCCTGCAACTTTTCAAAGGCTTATGGAAAAGTGCATGGGAGAGATGCATTTGAAAGAATGTTTGATATTTATAGATGATGTATTAATATTTTCTAAGACCTTTGAAGAACACATCACTAGATTGGAGAATGTATTTGCAAGACTAGTTGAGCATAACTTAAAATTGAAACCATCCAAGTGTGAATTATTCAAATCATCTGTGTCATATTTAGGGCATGTAGTTTCAGAACAAGGCATATCTACAGACCCAGAGAAAATTTCAGCAGTTAAAAATTGGGCTAGACCACAGAATGTCAAAGAATTAAGAAAATGGTTGGGATTTGTAGGTTACTATAGAAAATTTATAAAAAATTATTCAAAAATTGTAGAACCTCTGAACAACTTATTGAAAGGTCACGGATTAACAAAAGCATCTAAGAAATATAAGAGTAAGAAGACAAATAGTTCACCTGTAAAATGGCAATGGACGGATAAGGAAGAGGAAGCATTCCAAGCAGTAAAACAAAAATTATTAGAACCACCTATCTTAGCTTACGCCGATTACACCAAACCTTTCATTGTTCATACAGATTCGAGTGGCATAGGTCTGGGAGCAGTGCTCTATCAGAAAGAAAACGGAAAAGAAAGAGTCGTTGCGTATGCAAGTCGAGGATTGCGACCCAGTGAACGTAATTACCCAGCACATAAGCTGGAATTTTTAGCTTTGAAGTGGGCTATTACAGATAAGTTTCACGACTACTTGTATGGCAATACGTTCGAAGTGGTTACAGATAATAATCCGCTGACATATGTGCTCTCTAAGGCAAAGTTAGACGCAACAGGACAAAGATGGGTAGCCGCACTGTCAAATTATAACTTTTCCATCAAATATAGATCTGGTAAACAAAATGCAGATGCTGATGGATTATCCAGGAAGCCAGAATTTGAGAGTGAAGTAATACAAGCTATTTGTAAAGCATCACTTGTAAATGTTCCTTTAGTTGAGTGCATTTCAATGGAAACTATTTCTCATTCGGCTGATGAGCAAGTACCTAACCATCGACAACTCAGTAATATTAATTGGGAACAAGAACAACGTAATGATAAAACAATATCTAGAGTAATTGACATCCTGTGTAGCGATTTTGCGCCTAGGGGTGAAGAGATACAGAGTGAAACACCAGAAGTAAAAAAGTATATGCGAGAGCGGAAACGTCTACTTTTTGAGAATAGAGTTTTATATAGAATCACTTCACAGGATGGCAATCAAATTAAACAACTGGTTTTGCCACAAAAGTATTGGAATACTGCGTTCGAAGGTATTCACAAAGAAATTGGTCATCCTGGCAAAGAAAAATCTGTATGGCTTGCAAAGCAAAGGTTTTACTGGTATAACATGGAGGGGTATATAGAAAATCAGATAGAAAATTGTGATCGTTGTATTCGTCGTAAAACACCTGCAAAACCATGTGCAGAACTTAGACCAATAATAACAACAAAACCTTTAGAATTGGTATGCATAGACTTCTTATCGTTAGAAAGATCTAAAGGAGGGTATGAAAACATTTTAGTCATCACTGATCATTTCACGAGATTTGCTAAAGCTATTCCATGTAAAAATCAATCTGCAAATACTACAGCAAAAGCCTTGTATGAAAATTTTATTGTTCATTATAGTTTCCCAGAAAAATTACACAGCGATCAGGGAAGAAACTTTGAAAGCCGAGTTATTAAGGAATTATGTAGAATATCTGGGATTAAGAAGAGTAGAACAACACCATACCATCCTATGGGAAACGGTTCAGTCGAGCGTTTCAATCAAACTCTACTAAAAATGCTCGGTACTCTCCAAGAAGAGCAAAAAGCAGATTGGAAATCATATATTGCACCTTTAGTTCAAGCTTATAACAGCACTAAAAGCGATGCAACAGGTTTTACTCCACATTATTTAATGTTTGGATGGCACCCTAAGCTCTCTGTAGATGTATTTTTTGGGTTAGATCAAAATGACGAACAATCAACTGAGAAAACAACATATGTGAAAAAGCTGAAAAATAGAATGAAACAGGCTTATAAAATTGCTTCTGCTGAAGTTGAGAAAAACAACCAAAAATAAAAAGATTTATGATAAGAAAGTGAGAGAGTCTAAACTAGAAATAGGCGATAGAGTTCTAATTAGAAATGTTGGTCTCAGAGGAAAACAAAAGCTCGCCGATAAGTGGGGAAAAGAACCCTATTTGATTGTAAGCATACCAAATAGTGAAGTTCCGGTGTACAAGGTTAAATTAGAGTCTGGAAAAGGATCCATCCGCACTCTACATCGCAACTTGATGTTACCTTTTACCAGCATCCCACCAGTAGACTCGATAAAGAAAACGGAAACAAGTAAACAGAGAAAACATAAACAAGCTCAACAAAGTAAAGCAGACGATAAACATAAAATGACAGAAAAACAAGATGTCACGGACTCTGATGATGATAACATGTCTAGTGTTAGTGATAGTTCGGACTGTGAAATACAAAAGTATGTGATTCCACAACGGAGAAATCAGCATCATAAAGGGCCAAATTCACATTTGGATGAATCTAAAAGTACTAGCGGTCTTTCACTGCAAAGGGAAATACAACAACAACCGTCAAATGCTAGTAGTTTGAGTTCTGAAGTATCACAACAAAATTCAACAACAAATCAGAGTTGCAGTAACTCATATGACACTTCGAGAAATGACATATCTAATCAGCCTGTGAGTAATTCCAATAATTCTAACAATAGTCTTAATGATTCAACAGAAGGTTCAGGAGGAGGCCCGGAGTTAAGTCAAATTGATAACCAACCAAGGAAATCAAACAGACAACGTAAACCACCAGATAGATTCGGAACATGGGTTTACTCACAAAACAGTGAAGCTTTAGAGGAAGTGTTTGTGTAATATTATGCTGTCATATTCTAAGACATATACAGTGAACTGTATTTGCTCATGATGTGTTATGTAGCAACACATAAATGTCACTATCATATATATATATGCAGTGTGTTATATTACTCTCACTGGTAATATATTGAAATGAATTTGTTTATGGTTATAATATTTACGATTATGTGACTTTGATCCATTAGTGTTGGTTAATTTTGAATTCAGCTCAGTAATACGTTCTTGTCGGTGTAGATTGTCTAAAACCACTTGGATAACTGTAGCAGGGTTTGAAGTTGGCAACGCTTTGGATTCGAGTATTGCATCAGTCGTGAATATAATAATGTAATTCATAATTTCATTCATATGTTTAGTAATTTATTTTTATATTATAGGTCAATTTTGTGTAATGATTTCATATGACTTAATACTTTAACATATTATCTTTTCTTTTACCAGATCGATTACGTGTATGAAATGTCCGGAGACATTTTCTTCTTTGCAGGGGAGTATGTAACCAGGTGATTTGTAAGTATTTTTGGTAAGCGTTGTATTGGTGTTATTTGTGTAATAATGTCTGTGTGTTTGTTTATTGTCTTTCCACGTGTGTTTGTTTATGTATACTAACCGGACAGTATGACATCACGGCGACCTATGCGACCTTGAACTTGACTGGTCAATTGCAAATCACGGTGCATGCTGGGTTTTTACTCACCACTTTCCCGCTATAACTCCACCAGTATAAACAGGGGGATTGAGAATATACTGGGAAAAATATTATAACAACTTTAAATCACCTTGTGCATTGCTGCAAAGCAATACTCAGATGTCTGGTAAGATTGACATTATTTTTATTTATTTATTAGGAATGTCCGATTATATATATTTTATTGTATTTTACAATTTGTGGCATTGTTAAAGTTTGGCGATAATTCAGTCGCTAATTCGATCTTTTTATTCATATATTGTAGGTTTAATTTGTAACCTCATCATATGTTCGACGTAATCCGTAATAAAAGTTTTGTAATCATTGGAGTCTCGTTATTGACATGATACCCCGGGTCACATAATGGTCAACAAAAAGGAAAAGACATAAAAACAGAAAATATCTGCAAAACAGAAATAAAAACACAAATAGAAAACATGCTAAATATTCACTGAAGCCAAATCCACAACATGATGTTTTTTTTATATGATTGACCATTCTAAATTATATAGTGCTATATTATGCAGCTATATATGTAAATAATATCAACAGCCATGTCCTTCTAAATCTCACATCCTTTCTTTACCTTGACCTTTAAGATGTGGTCTTAGTCTAAAGGTCATGACAGTGATGACAAACAAACAAACTATGGAGATCATTTGTGCCAGGTTTCATGAAGTTCTGCAGAGCAGCATCGAGTTATGACCTGGACACAAACATACAGATACATGTGATGATACATTATTTTCTAAAACAATACTCCTTTCTAACCCTATTAGTCAATGATGCAAGAATTTCCAGTTATTTTATAACATTTTTAAAAACTTCCTTCTGCCTTTGAATTGGAAAAATTTGGAATTCTAAAATACAGCAAACTGCCTAATGACATGCTTGCCACAGCTTAGGATCCTATTGCAAAGATTTTATATTGTGACAATAACTTTTTAGAGTAAGGATAACTAGATCTAATTTGCTAGTGTATTACTATTGTTTTAGTAAATTAGGTGGTCAAATTTTAGTCATTTTTCCTCAGGGAAAACTACCTATATTTGGTAGTAATTTTAACCAAACGAAATCACTGATTTTTAACTAACCTCTGGCATTTCAGCTACCGTACTGACTTCATGGGACACTGGTATATCATCATCCGATTCTTCTTCTTGTCCCTTCTTTTTCTTCTTTCTCTTCTTCTTTCCTTTCTTTCCATCTGGTGAGGATGTCAGTTTCATGTACTTGTCTGAAGTAGAAATACCTACAGGCAATAATATAAACAAACTAATTATGTTAATTTTGACCTAAATACTGAGTTTCCTTCTTGGTCCTGGTGAAAACTTGTAAAGCCCAATTAAAATTTCCTGAAATTTTGATTTAGTTTCCTTGGGCAAGAAAATGTAAATGCTATTTGAAAATTATAAATATGATACCTACATAGTCAAGTTCTCAGTGGGTCTAAAGTACACAATTACAGATTACAGCACCACTTACCATCCAGGTTCAAATCCCACTAAGTGCAGTTTATAGTATGGCAAAGTTTGTCATTTCACTTGCCAAAGGTCTGTGGTTTTTCTCTGGTTCTCTACTTTCCTCCACCATCCAAGTACTGACCACCTCCATCTTGACTGGTTCACAACACAATATTACTCAACTTAACTTCTCAGTTTTGATCCATTTTAATTGTTCAAAATGAAAAATTTTGTACTGTAGGCAAAATGAATAGTTTTGTCAAACTTCTGTTTGAACAATACCAGCTTTACAACTTTTGCAAATGCCTTAAATAATTGTCTTGACCAATATATTGAAGTTAAAACCATTTGGTGAAGTTGCTGATTTCAAACATGACCAAGGCATTGGTGTCACAACTACTAAGTAAAGGTGGTTGTATTGATGGGCCATGTAACTGCCAGCCAGTACTCAATTAATTCAATGAGACAGTTCAAGCTTGTTCCAGCTAATTCTAAAAAGATTCCTAGATTTGCAGATCCTGTTTTGTATCTAAAATCCTGGTTAAGAAGTGAGAACTCAACTGATAGCCAATTGGGATCCTTGGTTTGTATATGGATTCCGAGTCAAGAGGAAATTTTAATCCTGGTGTCATTCCGGGATTCCAGATTTTTCTGGAAAATCCCAGTCAATCCCAGCCAGAATCTTTGTTATATTTTAACTTGAGAATAACTACCTTTCCTACTACATACAACATGTTAAAAACAAACCTGGAACATGAAGGGGTACAGACAAATCAATGGCTGCAACTGGAATGTCATCTAGACCCTCAGAACCATATTTCTTCTTCTGAAAGTGTAAAAACAAAATCATTATCACAAGAATTACTTCAATTACAGTGAAACACAGTTAATCACACATGCTTAATTATTCAAAATGTCATGAAAATAACTGATATATATAGTATAGACCTGTCAAAAGTTTAACATTGAGGCAACGAAAAGTAGCCAAAGCTTGGTTCTCTAGCGGCCAAAATTTGAAATCATTTTGTTGAGAAAGCTGCCAAGAGATAAATAGCAACTGCTGAGAAAGATGCCAAGAAACAGACTAAGATCAGCTGCCAATTCAAAAAGTATTTGTTAGCTTAGTGTTAAACTTTTGACAGGTCTGTACTGTATATGCTGATAACTGATATGCAGTTTTTACAACTTATTCATAAACAGTGACACAAAATACTGATTATATAAGAAAATGATGTTTTATGTTTTATTAGATATAGATGTATTTACCTGTGATTTAGAATCACCTTTCAGATAATGAGGGTTATGTAGCTGTTCTACCTTCCTTTGTTCACGACGCTGAAATAACAAAAATTAAACATTCAGTCTTTCATCATCAAGATTTTATACCACTGTCAATGTCAACACACCTGTCAGGTACATGTAATTGATTAAAGTTAAACATCCATTGTTTTATTGTTATTGTAATTGTTGGTATCATCATCTACAATGGCAAAAACATTTTACTACTGGCATTACTTAATTACTATTGTGCATTGGTTTATCATAACCAGCAAAAATACATCATACATTGAATGTCATCTAAAAACAAGCAAAGTCAGTCAATTAGAATCCCCCCACCTCTAAGCTTTGAAAACTTCAAAGGGCCATAACTCCAAAGAAAATTCTTTACCATTAATTCTAATCAATAAAATCTTGCTGAGCAAGATGTCCTCTGACATAGTTTTGGCTGCAACTTATATAAATGACCTTAGGATAATACTGGATTTGATGCCCTCAAAAGGGGGTGTGGTGGATATAGAGTAACTACTTTTATTGACCAAGTTGTATGTTTCAGGATAGACTTGTAATACAGATCTGTTATAGGTCATACCTTCTCCATTTCCTCTTCTGTAGGTTGATATGTTTGTGCTCTATCATTATCAGCATACTGGTAACTAGATCTGAAACACAATCATGATTCATTAAACAAAAATACCTAAGTAAGCAAGCTCACATACCTCAAGCTCCTAAATTTTGGACCAAGGGCTGTCATTACCATAAAATAACCACTACATAGCAAACAATAAGGTAAAATTGGTCTGTAACTCATTGTGGTAGACTCACATAGCAAGCATTTAGATACTTACATGTAGTTGGACTGACAGACGAGTCAAAAACATTATACCCTCCACAACTTAATTTGCATGGGGTAAAATTATTGGCAATTATTGTTTGCGGGTTCAAGAACTAGAGTAACAATCCTGACTTATATTAGTCTACTTTTAACTCAAAATAAAATTGTTTGTTATAACTTGGATCAAATGACATTCTTGTAAATTGAGTGACTGTTTGTAAAAGGAATAACATCACTTATATGTCAATGTGAAATATGTCGCTTATAAGTCAATGTTTATAAAATATGTTGCTTACAAGTTAATGAACCAGTGGCACACCGTTATAATCAATTAAGACTGAAAGTCAAACCATGGAGTCAATACCAATGGAAACATAGCACTGTCGTGCTGCTGTACAGCGTAGTTGGGAAAATTGTGTTGTGGCAAGACAGAATATAACCGAAAATTCGGGGGGGGGGGGGGGTGTCGTGTCGTTAATCTATGCATATCCATATAGTCCGACGGATGGGGTTTTTTTGGAAAAAGAAACAAATTTTTATGTACCAAACCATGTATTGCTGAATTAAATGGTAGAAAAAATTAATTTCATAAATATATGAAAAAGACAATCGGTAATTAAAATTTAAAAAAGTTGTACCCGATCGTTTTGTCATTTCGGATAGAGAGAAAGTAGAGTTTTGCAGATCCTACCGTCGCTATGAGGGGGTACATTCTAGCGGTTGTATGCATAACTGAATCATTTAGTTGTTTTACCAGTTCCGAATTTTTACTACCGAATAATCTAAAATTTCAATCCCGTTCAATTAAAGGAATTGCAAAATAACTTTCTCAATTTGCTGTTTCTTCAACCGCTTCCTAAATGGTGACCTAGTTTAACGATGTAAACAAATCGTGATCACGGAAATGCTTTTTTCAAGAAAACATACTACCACGTGTTTTTGAGGACAGGTGTCGATATTTTGGAATCAGTAAACAATTGTATTATTACACCACATAAATTTTATTTCCTCTGCTTGTGGATGACGTCTGCAGCAGCGCTTATATGAAACCCTGCTCGGAACTGGTAAAACGACTGCATATAAAATTTGCATACAACACTGTACGAATTATCTCCCTTTCACGAAAGTAAAATCTAATCGATAAACATTTTAAAATATGACACAATTGCCTCAACATTAAAATACGTTATCATAACCTCAAAATAAATTTAAATTTCCGTAGATTTCACGAAGAATTAATTAAACAACCTGCCGTTGCTGTTCATTTCTTAAAAAGTTATGATTTTACATCGTAGGACGCAAACTTCTCGAACTACTTTTTATTGTAAACATGAGATCAGTTCGCCAAATTGCAGAAATTATTAGATGCATCCCGTCGCAATATTTTACTAGATTTTGAAATGTATCCCGAAAATTTATTCCAAATGTGCATATGTAACCAAATGCATTACCCGTCTCAGAATACATATCTCACCTAAAACAGATAACTTCTTTCACGCTCATTTATCAGGCGCACTATTTCTAGGTGTACTCATATCTTATAATTTCATAGCAAAGAAGCTCGATATCTTGGAAGAAAGCGATGACAAAGTACAGGTTCACTTTGTTCACGCTGTACAAAAATCTTTACACAACAGTAAGAATAGGGAGACTATTAATGTTAGAAAATACCTGTGTTCTTCATGACCAAAAGCAAATATAGAAACACCAGCAGATTCATCATCAGAGCTGTCTGAAGGAGGCTCATTTATCCACTGATCAAGATCTAACCTAAAACAAAGATAAATCTATGTGTTATTGTATTTTATGGGGTTAACATATACATGTACATGTATCATGGCTCATAAAAGTGACATTTTTTTCAGGAAATTGCATCAGGTATCCTGTTTCCATAACTACTGTTAGCAGAACTACACAAGTGTATAACAGTGGATTTATTTAAATATATAATCTTTTTTGGCAATTCTAATAATGGACTAATATGACCTGTAGTTTGTCATACCGCACTTGTTCTATTAACACCATAATAAAGACTGATGTCAGGAAAACATGTCATAACAAAACAAGTCATAACTGAATCAGGATGCCATTCCAAAAGTGTACCCAAACCAATTCTCAACCATGTACATGATCGAAATATGAATAAGATTGTTCCTGTGAACTTTCATTAAGATCTGTTACATAGTATCCAGAAAAGTGGCAGACAAAGTGTTGGCAAAAGAAACAGAGTAAACACTATACCTCCCCAACACTTTAATTAGGGGACATATTTTAAGTAAGTGGATATGAACAGAACCAGGTGGTCATCGAGGCATCTTCCAGGACAAAAGAGATAAAAAATATTTCTCCTGATTAAAACTGGATCTACAGAATACATGTTTAATACATACCCTTCAGGAACAGGGACTTTCTTTTGAGCTTTCACAGCCACAGGGTTCAATTCTCCAGCAAACAGAGCTACAACCTCATCAGCAACCTTCACACCTTTACCATGGAGCTTAAGTATATATTTCACTAACTGTAGTATACAACAGGCCTGGAAATGCAACATCAACTTTTAATTTGAAATTTTTAAGGATAGAATAAAACATTTACTGGTAGTTAGAAAACAAAATCAATGGGAAATGTCTAGCTTATTATGAGTTGGTTGACTGGTATAGGTTAATTTCATTTCATTATCTTAACCATGCAATCATTTTCAAATGCACAATAAAAATAACTTAATTTTCATCACACGTTTTGGTGACATTTTCCAACATAGAGTTTTTTTTATTACATCCAATTAAAGATGCAATGGAATGTAATTTACAATAAATGTCTCTTATTATCTTAATTAAAGATACATTTCCCCAATTTGTACATATACATGTATGTAAGCCAGACACACACACACACAATGGGGTTCGCCGCTGTACCACGTGATACCTTCTAACGTGTCTGCGAAACGCTTGTTTCCAATGGACATGGAATCACACAATATGACATTTTCCCGTAAAAACGACGTTATTCCGGGAATTTGTGACGTTGACGTTTTCGAAAATGTTCCGCACAAACGTTAAGAGGTATTAATCACGTGGTACAGCGGCGAAACCCATTAGCAGTAAATGTTCCAGAGTACTTACCCTTTCCTGAACTTCAAGGTCGGCACTTTGTACAAACATGGGTAATTTTTCTACCATGATTTGTCCGACCTCGTTAATTAGTAATTCATTATTATTATCATCTTCTGCTGCTTTGATCACATTGCCATACAGTTTTAACAAATTCTGTACATAGACACTCTGTATATGACCTGGTAATAATGTTATCTTGGGTTTCAACATGGCTTCTAGGGTTGCTCTGGGATCTTTCAGATGTCTGTTAAAACAACAAGAACAGAGCCATTGATTAATTATGATTTCAATGGTCTAAGGCATATTCCCTTATGCAATGTATTTCCTTAGATAAATTTGGTCAAATATATTTTGGACCTTTTGATATTTTTTCAACCCCTTGAAAAGATTTTGGTTTCACAATTTTGGTCCAAGCACGACTGATGAGAAATTGTATTTCAAAATGGCTGTCTAGTATTGTAAAATAAACACTTGTATAATATGTAATCTATTAATAGTAATGTGTCTCATTTTTGAAAGAAAGTGTACTATACCCCTTACGTGACCCCTAAGGAACATATTGTTTTCATTTGTACAAATCCGAAAGCCTTCATCTAGACATGATTATTACCAAATATCATCAAATTTAGGCTTAGTAGATTAGGAGAATACACAATTGTTAGAAATTGTGCATGATCGATGTCACACAATTAAAATAAGATAGTGACCGATAGCAATAGTTCATATGGTAAATTTAACTTATTTGCCAAAAAGACGATACTGATTTCTTCACAATAGGCAGGTTTTACATAACATTTTCCTGTACAGGTTAGTTATTTCTTTTAGTTATAAGCATAAATCAAACATAATAATACAGTATAATGTTGAACTGATAAATACTTTTATTTTCTAAAAGATACAAAACAAACTTACTCTGAAAACTCTCCACATATCCAAGCTGCTGCATAGAGAACTTCACATATACCATTTCTCTGTGAATTACTAGCTAGTAAATGGGAATTCTCTAGAAGTATAGCCTGAAGGAAAAGAAAGAACCTTAGTGTGTCAGTTCATATACCCCTCATATTGGACCAGTAATTTCTGTGAAATTGTCAAGGTTCAAGGTTAATCATTTCTGTATAATAAGAAAAACGAAATGTAAACTTGATCTGTAACTCAGTGTGGTAGACTCGCATACCAAAAATCAGTTATATAGCTGCAAGCATTTAAAGTCAAAACCAGTGGGGTATGTATTAATATGTTTGTATTTCTAAATTTGAATCATCATTTAGACTGATGTGTCCTAGTACTAGCTGCAATTCAGAACCCTCACCTTAATAAGCTGCTATTCCTAATTTATTGACATAAATTTATACACCTTACACCTTTTTATTATATACAAAAAACTTCTGTTTCTGCATGTATTTTTTTCCATAAAAGTGTTGCTAAACTCCCGAAATTTATAATTTTAGTATGTGATAAAACATAAAAATACATGATAAGGGTAGTGGAGAGGGGAGAAAACAAAAATCTTAAGGTCTTATAAAAATTTCTGTACCTCACATAATAAGTGTGGTGATAGATTCTATCATTTTCTATCTCAATCACATTAAAACTGTGTACATTGTGACCAAACATTTGTAATAGTATCATTAGTATATAGAATAAGTTAACATAAACATCTTACCATCTGAGTAACTGCGAATGGTCTGATAGCTTGTACTCTAATGGCTACATCTAACATCTGACTTGCTATTAATCTACCATGTCTAGTACCCTCCATACGTGTTAGCTCTACCAGTATACTCACATACCTAAATAAATGTAAATCATGTGTAAATGCTTGTTATAAGTACATACAGTGGAACCTGTTTAAAGTGAAAACTTCCAACTGATGGATTTTGTGATAAACAATTATTAGGTTCAAACAATTTCATTTAACTAACAATATTTACCACATGAAAACCAAACTTGTTTAGAACAAACCATTTATATATACAGTCGACTCTCGTTAAGTCAAACTCGGATATGTCGAAATTCCGGATAAGTCGAAGTAAGTTTTGCGGTCCCAATTTTATTCTTATATAAATATACTGGAATTATATGTTTAAGTCGAAATCGTGTAAGTCAAAATTCCGGATGAGTCGAAGTAATTTTTGGGTTCGTTGACATTAAATCATTCTAAATTTGATACACATGAGTCGAACCGGCAAACTTCTTTGATGTCTTAACTGTCACCTGTCACGTTTGTGCATGCATGATTGAGTTCCCTTTGTCAGAATAAACTGAAGTCCTTCCCCTTTACCTGTGAAGAAAGAAACCCTCTCTGAATCACCTGACCATGAATCAATAATCAATAATCAGCATTATTGATCTTTAATTACATCCTCGCACCTTCGGTCGATCAGTGTTCACATGTACACACAAACAGTTACCTCCCGCGTGGGTCGTTTAAATTTACAGAATGATTACCTTTGAAGTATGCGAAATGAAAATTTAATACCCAAAGCTTAATATTTTTTAGTAAATTATGACAGAACGAGAATCTTTGAAGTGTGGGTGAAAACATGCCTAAAATAACCAAAGCTAAGTGATTTAATTTTAACTAAAAGCTAGTAAGTTACGGTGAAGTTTCTGTTTAGTCTTCCATGCCGAGTTGCCATCTTCAGGTTTTTCAGTCGAGAATTATTTCATCATTATTTATTTTTGTCATTATATTGTTTAATAGTAAAAACATAAGTTATAAATATTGAAATTATTTATTTTTGTCATTACATTGTTTAATAGTATAAACATAAGTTATAAATATTGAAATAAATAATGATAAAAAATTGCCGATTATGGACCGGAAGTCAACAGTTATGAGAAGTACAACAGAGTTACATCCCATGTCAGGGACTTGCCGATTTTTAAGTCGAACTTCGGATATGTCAAACTACTTTCCACGGACCCAACAAATTCGAGATAACAAGAGTCGACTGTATTTAGTAAAACTCATATTTGTAAAGTGAAAACCACTCAAATCTGAACAAAACTAATGGACCTGAGGTGTTTGGTTTACAATCAATGTACCAATGTTCATTTGATAAGGCATAAACTAAAGGATATTTTCATTCTTAATAACTGTTATTTTAAGTTCCTTGGAAAAGAGAAGGAGACTATTGATCCCCAGCCCTTTGTGATTTCAAACATAATCCATAACCTTGACCTTTAAGTTATGACATTGTTTCTAAGTCATGGCACATCCTTGGACCATGGTGATAATTTGTGTGAGATTTCATGAAATCCTGCCAAAGAAGCAATGAGTTATGATATGGACAAAAAATTTACACAGACAGACAGATGGACAGATAGATAGACAGATAAAGATGGTGATTAATAAAGGGTAAATCAATGTCATCCAAACTATGTTGGGGGTGACTTAATGACTCCATATACATTTTAATTCAATATGGATACAAACAAGATTTCCGTTAATGAATTAACACTTAATTAACAAAGTTCACCTGACACAGAAGCCCATATTTCTTATTTAAACACCCAAATGTTATTTGATACATAACTTATTCAAATATATAACTTACCATTCAAAGTTAGTAACATATTGGTAGTTAGACTGACCACATATTTCTACTATCTTAGCTAGCAGTTCATCTCTATAATAAGTCCCCTCTGCCTTATCCATATGAACCATTAATTTCTTAACTATCTCCATTAAATTCTTCTTTGAGACCTGAATATAAATATTAGAAAGAATGTATTTATTTAATATGCTTAATAATATACATACATATGATATGTGGGAGTTAAGCGGAGAAATCATGTTTTAAGCCCAATTCATGAGTATTTCGTTTACATGTTTATTGATTCATTTCATAAATGGAGGTGAAGAAAACCAGTGTCCAAAAAATCTATTACATTTGGCAATTGGTAAAATGAAATCTTTCTAACACAAAGATTTGTACAAGTGAAAACACCAACAAATTGGAGTTCACATACCCCAAATACTCAAATATTGGACTTAACATGCCAACAAATTGGAGCTCACATACTCAATGTTGAGGATCATGGCCTACCATAACAACAATACTTGCTATTTCTGACACTATTCAGGTGAGAAAATAAGTGATACAATAGGTGAGTAATAAATGAATTCAGTAAATTAGGATCCCCAACCTTTTTCATGATTTGAATGTATGTTAAAAGGCCCGTAACTCCAAAGAAAATGAGCAAACCAACTTGGGTTAATAATATGGGCGGGCATCTCTTAACAATAGTGATGCTTTGCATCAAGTTTCATAAAATAGTACTTCATAAGTTTGGAGAATTACTCCAGACTTGAAGTGTCTGGACAGAATGAAGGTGGTTGGAAGTGTGAATTTAATATCCCCTCCATCTTTGAAAGGGGATATAAAGGTTACTGGTATACTCTGTACTTACCATACCATATAATAAATCTAGTGCTCTTAGTCTTATAGACTCATCTTTATCATCTAGACACTGTAGTATCAAGTCTTTATGTGACTGAACACTTTTAGGATGGGAAGCTAAAATTTTGGACATTGCCAATAACCCTAGGTATTTTACTGCAAAATAAAAAAAAATATCCACAGAATTAAAAATGAAAATCCAGCAATACAATTATGTGTTTCATTGGCAAAGTTATGAAATATATTTGAAGGCTTAACATACAACTTATGCAAAGAAGACAGTAGAAAAGATGTCAAATTAATCACAAAGCACTTATTGTTAAATGTTTTGTTGTTCCAATCTTAGTGGTATTGTATGAATGTTTTATGTTGACGTTAGCCATGATAATTAAATGGGTGAAAATTAATAACACCTGTAATCATCACCATTGTCACAGTACAGCAAGACAATATGAAACATTTCTGTATAGTTGAAAGAGGAAAGAAAAAACCTACTTAAAAACTTAACTGAATACCCTGATTAAATATTGAACCTAGCCTTTCCAAGTGTAAAACTAGTGTTCTACCACAAAGCCCTAGAAGATCTGGTCCACAAAGTCTGTTAGTATATCACTCTAATCTACCTATTAACTACATGGCTAAGGTCAGACCTGCTACTATTTAATCACCATTTTAAAATTCAAACCCCTGGATAACTTAAAGTCAAAATCAAAACCCTGTGTACTTTAAATTATTAAAACTTTACTATACATGTACCGGTCCTAATTACATGGACAGGCAAGCAACACTGACATGTCTTTGTTACCTTTTATTAGGAATATTCAGAGAAGTACCCACCTAATTAATGGGTAGCGTTAGGATTTGCATTAATACACAGGTCAATATTGTATGACTATATATACACTATAAGTAAGTTACAAACATGAAGTAAATTACTTACAATTTTGATCAGAGTCTTCAATCAGTATTCTAAGCTTCTGAACACATAACTGTATAAGAAGAAAGGAGAATAAAAACAAAAATACTAACAAAATCAGCTTCAGAATCTATCTATAGACAAAAACTGTGTTTCCAGTTGTAGCACTTCTTATTTAGCTGATATAAGATAAATACCAAAAAAATTCTTTTAAGAAGACATCGAGGTATGGGTATATAAAACAAAATTCAAAATACAATGTATTATTTACCTGATACTGATAGAAATTCAAAATCTTATATGATTGTTTAAAAAAAAATCATACTGAAAACACAGCTTTTCTCATTTTTTTTTCATATTTATTAGTTAATTTTTTATATACTGTATATTCTGAAGTTTCCAGACAAAAATAAAATTACCATTTATGAAAATCATATTTATGAAAAATTAAATGATTTCTTTCTCATGACAATTATCAATAAAATATCAGTTTACACCAAATATTCTGGACTTATTCATGTACACATTTAAACAAAATGGCTTGAAACAGAAAATTCTACTTTTAAAACTTTAATTGGAAACTGAAACACCTTGAAGGAAAGTGGTGTGTAATATTTCTAAAGATAAGTGATAATATCTACAACAGATCAATACACAATTAACAAGAAATCTGTGAGCTACTGCTCATTTAGTATTCCGCCGCTTTTAACTTCAACCATTGACCATAGATGTTGAAAACTACCGGTAAGTAGGTAAACAGGAACTACCGTACATGTCTGGCAGACTTAAAATTGGTACTTGTGGCATGGAACCTCAAACTGAACTTGCATACAAAATTTCAAGTAGCTGTGTTTAGTAGTTGCTGAGAAAACTGATATAAACTGATATGAACATATGAACAGAAAGACAGACAGAGGTTAACCAGTATACCCTAGTCTTTTAGTCTCTTTCGAAGCAGGGGTATATAAACTCATAATGATCACACTGGGCATTAATACTTGTCCTACTTCAATAAGGTATGCCATTATCTGGCCTTAACAACATTGTGATTAATACATTACATCCAAATATCTTGAATAACCAATGCAAGATAAGTACATGCCATACCATGCCTTGCCATAAACTTGCATGATATTTAGTTATTTAGCACAATGAGCCAGCACATAAAGTAAATACATGTACTGTAGTACATGTACTACATGTATGTATATGTAAATGAAACAAGAGGTCCAATAGGGTTGATTGATTGAATAGGAGATTACCCACCTTTGCAGTGCGCTCAAGGGGGTTCTTTTAAGGTGCTATGCCTGCCATGACTTGATTTAAGGTCTCTTCCAAAAGGACCCAGTGACTTTCATTTCTAAATGCTGAGTGCTTGGTGAAAGAACACTCACTACCTATTTCAAATCTTGGCCAGACCTGGCCATGGTTCGAACCCACTACCTCCCACAAATGAAGTGTGCACTCTATCACTGAGCTAACAAAGCGGTAAGTCCAATAGGGCCTGTGTTGTTAAATTGGCAGTTAATGTATAGATTCACTAAATAATGAGAATTCTATATCATGTCAACATAAAAGTTGTCCATAGGAGCAAATTATAGAGCTTAAACTGAGAGTACAATGACTATATTTTTGTTGTAACATGTTCTATTTTCTATGCTAAATTATTTCAATAATGTCAAGCTTTCTGGTTTCTGCTATGTATAACAGACATATTTTATACTAAAATTTGATTTTGGTATGTAATGTCAGCCATCTTGAATTTCAGACGGACATGTCCGTTATAAATTTGAATCACCACTGGCCAAGGAACTTCCATACCAAATTCGGTTTCAATTTAATAAGTTGTTTCCAAGGAAATGTTAATGAATTTTGGCTAAAAATATAACTGAAAATCAGGTCAACTAAATATTTCATAGAAAACCTTTATAAATGTTATCTATTTTATACATTTCAAATCCACAATGGCTACTTTGTGAATTTGCTACTATGCTGTAGCCAGTAGAGCTACTCATTTCTTCTAAGCTTCAGGTTGACAATCCATTTATGAAAATGGCAAAGTGGCAATGTGCGACCGAGTGAAGAGACCAGCAAGTAAAAGGTCTGACAGGATTCAAGGGTTTTGAGTCCAAATTGGACTTCAGGGTTTATCCCTGAATACTACTGTTGTGATATTAAATTTCTCTCAGCTAGAAGTCTAAAAGTGATTTATATTTCCAGTTGCTTAATATAATTGAAACTAGGATTTGCAGTAGGTTGGTGGATTTCTCAAGCATTCTGGTTTTTATCCATCTCAGAACAGATTGCCTTGGTACAAGTGAAAGAAACTTTAATGATGTATAAAACACCAGTCCAACAAACCCAAGAACCTACTGGTACTAGCCTGATGAGCCCATACACTAAGGAAGATTTATATATAAGTAAAAATCTCTACAAGGCGATATCAAACAATCAGGCAAATGCAAACTACTGTTTATTGATCCTATGCCAGAAAAAGCAAAAACACAAATATTTTAAAGATTACAAGGACAGGTACATATCAATAATTCAATTACTTACATGATCCAAGTCGTTGCTAATTATCCTTTTTGGGGGCCACCTTCCTCATTTTAAATATACTTCTATGTGGCAAATATGCAATTTGGTTGAATGTACAATGTACAAATTTTGACAAATTATTGATTTATACCTGTCCAATCGAAAATCTGTAAAATATTTGTGTTTTTGCTTTCTCTGACATAGGGTAAATAAACAGTAACATTTTCATGTACTGCTATGCACATGGCAAACTATAACCATCACCAGAAAAGAAAAATAGAAATTCAAACAAAAGTATATCTAAGGAATGTGCAACTGCTTAAATTGGTCAAATCAGGAAAATTTTAAATATTTAAACACCATTGAACCAATACATCCAAAACTTGTGTGTAAAATAAAAACTTGCAATTTTAAAGGACAAATGCCTGTGGCTAAAAACAAGGTTCAGTCAATGACTTCATCCATAAATACCTTTTCCTTTTACATTTGTTCATGTCAAGGATTGTAATAATACAAATATACTCCCTACTAATGAAAATTTGGAAAAATAAAATCACCACACCACTTCCCTTCAAGGCAAACCTCTGAGTTAAAAATACATAAACCTTAAAAATTAACAAAATAATGATATATATATACATTTCTGTATATAACAGTCTCTCCATACAAAAAAAAGCAAATAAATGAAAAACTGTTAAGTGTCCATTTCTAGAAACACATGCCTTAATTTTTCCAATTAACTTTCCTTTAACATTTGTTACATTGAGAGCAAAAATCAAAAACATATTTTTATTTTTTTTATTAATTTTTTTGTTTATTTATTTCTTTTAATTGCAGATCCCTTTACAAAAGGAGATAACATATATTTAAACTGTTTATACTCTTACAAGAGAGACTGTTATATCAAGTTTCATTCACCAGCCAATGAAATTTCTTCATGTTGAATTAAACAAAAAATAAAATAAAGGGGAAAAATGGCTGGATGCATATTTTATACATTCAATAAATTGCTGCTAAATTAAATCACCATCTCTCATTGCATGATGTAGGTAACATACTGGTAATTTAACTTTTCTGTCCAAAATGAATGAAATTTGTCATAGATACTAGATAAATTAGAATTTTCAAAACATACCTACAAAAGATTTTAAACATATATTTCATACATAAAAAGCAAACTAAGATAGGGCTTTTTATGAAATAATAAGGACAGGTGTCTAACATTTTCAGTGCACCAAAATAAAAACTTGGAAGTTAAAAGGCTAAATATCGCCATTAAGAACAGATTGTGACATTTATAGAACAATCAGAACTAGTCACTTAACAGTTATGGCAAGGAAATTGCTAATCTTGGATCCCTTACACAATTTTTTAAAACTGAAAATATGTGGTGTGCCACTGGGGTTTCCTTAAGCATCACACTTTGGGTAGGATCTATTTGAGCATTGGTAATTCTACAAGTGAACTCATTGACCTTGAAAACCTTACAATGATGTTTGGCCTTCATATGCAAGTTAATGACAATGAGTAAGTTACGCAGATACCCTTTTTTTGTAATATTTATAGATGTTATGGTTAGGTATCTGATGAAAGGAAACCCCTTTCAGCTTTTGTTTTCCCATGCCCAATGTACAAAAAAACATGACATTTTTCGGCATTCAGAATGAAAATGTTTTTATACCTTTGTGTTAAAATAAACCACATAGCTCAATAAGTTAATTATACTGTAAACATCAGTAATTATCCACAAACCTAAATTCCAAAATCATAATATCTATGTTTAATTTTGGACAAGTGCAATTGGGAAATTTTCTACAGGTTGCATGCTGGGAATAAATGGCACCCTCTATGATGTATTCAAGTGAGATAACCCATGCAAATTCATTGGAGGTGTTTTGTTTATGCAGCAATCTATTGAATGACAGATAAAAAACAATAAAAATACAAGTACCTGAATTGATGCATTATGGTTTGGGATGCCTGAAGATATAGAAATGAGTACTGTAAGTAGGAGAGAAAGAAAAAACAATTATGTGTCAGCAGTGTAGGCAGGTCAATCTCACTAAAGTATGACCAAAACAACATCAAAATCAAACCCATTTAAATGAAATTTATTAAAGTATGGTCTGAACATCAAAATCAAACCCATTTAAATGAAAGTCATAAAAGTATGGTCCGAACATAAAAATCAAACTCATTTAATTGAGTCAAAATTAAGGTTTTATTGCAACCTGAAAATGTTTCCAGGAAATTGCTATGTGAATTGGAGAATTTGGGGTAATCCAATATGTGTATTAAAAAGAATGAAACAAAATCAGGGTACAGCTTAGATTCTTAATTCCAAAACACAATTCATTAATAATTAACTTCTAATAAGTTATCAGGTACACTGATTTAATACATGTATAAGAAAAAAGAGTTTGTATCTTCCCTTCTTTTAGTTGTTGAATTGGTCATACTTTACTGAGACTGAGTAAATCACATTATAATTATGTATGTAATACTTCTTCTGCAAAAGAAAATGAATTGCAACTTCTATCAACACACATTTCATATAAATTGGAGAAAATTCTTCATTATAACCTTTTTTTCTATTGACATGGCTTAAACAGAAGAAGGCTTAGTTATAGCTTGTTATATCAATGGTGCCAGATGGCAATTTGACTAAATTTTAACTTTCAAGTTGATAAATAAGCCAAACCTCCAGATAGTACGACATGTACATGTAGGTTATTGACTTATGAGTCTTGTACTAAATAAACAACTCATACTTCCACCATCATTTATCACATTTCAAGTTAGCCTTGGCCTGGAACTGAGTTCATGACCTCCCACTTATAGATATATTACTATGCTTTAAATCATAAACAACAAACTTTATTCATAATTATGCCTTTATCAAAAATACATGTACAAGTAAAACTTTTAAACAAAAATGTTAATTTATTAAAACAATGTTTTAAAACAATGCAAAAAGGATAAAATATTGTTTTGTCTTGTTCAACTACGGTAAGAAAAATGTACATTTGGACACAAAACACCATGCTGAGTGCAATAAAATATATTGTGAAATTACGATAATCACTGGTATATTAAAGAAAATAGTGTAACAATATTTGTATTCAATGATCTTGTAAATGTAATAAATTATACCAATGTTACATAATTGTCAAATTATATAACAAACATATCAAATATTTATCCTGCATTTATAAGGCATAACCAAATTTTTTCAATAAAATGTTAGTTTAATAGACTAAATCATTAGTTTATAATAAAATATTTAAAGAAAATAATTTGATAAATTCTGAAATTATGTTTCATTACAAACATATTCTAAATTATCAAATCTTCCACAGTAAAGAGAGATCTATTTACTAGGTACTGAAAGAACTGAAAAAAGTAATACAGTTGACTCTCGTTATCTCGAACTCGACGGGGAAATGCAAAAAGTTCGACTTATCCGGAGTTCGAGATAACCGATGTTAAAAACGGCAACAAAAGGGAAGTAACTCGTACACGCCTACCGGAAGTCGCTTCCGGTTTTATCTTGTCAAACTGTATATTGCCGGTTTCTCCTATATCGTATGTATTAAAACATGATATATAAAAACTGCATTATTTATTATTTGTTTTAATAATTGAGAATGTAGTATATAAAAATCGGGAGATTATCTGTTACTTGTTATTAGCCGACAAATAGTGGAGTCCGCTTTGGTCTCCATACCAGTTTCGCTTTGTGTATTTTAATCATCCCAAGCTTCCGGTTGTATTGAGTAATGTTCACATCACACGTTTTCGGAAGCCATGTTCGGCTTGGCAGTAATTATAACACCTGCTAATCCCCTTGATGGTTTAATTGCTTATGCAAGGGATACTAATTAAGGGCTTAAGGAAATTGGAAGGTCAGTGCAAAGTTGTAATTTTAAAATCAACACGAGGCCGACAGTCAAATATTTTATTTGTGTCGGAATGTGTTTTTTCTACCAAAAAATCTGTAGGCGCTGACAAATTTGATTTCTCAAAATTTTTTGTTCGAGTTAACAAATTAATTTTCCTAAATTTTTTGTTCGAGTTAACAAATTTAATTTTCCTAAATTTTTTGTTCGAGTTAACGAGTGTAATTTTCCTAGGATTTTCATTCAAGGGGACGAAAATATTGTTTGAGATATCCGGTAGTTCGAGATATCCGAGTTCGAGATAACGAGATTCAACTGTAAATAAAAGTAAAGAGCAACTGAATTCCAAAAATTTGGTCTACCATATTTTAAATAACACTGCAGACACAAACTTATACATATAAAAGTAGTTATCCCTCTTCCCTATCTATGTCTGATTTATCAACAGAAAATAAATAAATATTCTAAATTTCTTACTTATGTATTTGAGAAACAATTGCTTAATCACAGAGATTAGATAAGTTAAGTTAACTCTGTGTGTGTGTGTGTGTGTGTGTGTGTGTGTGTGTGTGGAGTAGGGAGTAGGGGTGTTAAGTATATTTTTCTGACTTGATTATCACATCAAACTGAATGGAAGTATGTATAGTACAGTTTCTAGACTTTTGATGACATGTAAATCACAATATGGAGTTTTCCAGCATAACATGTGATCACTACCACAATACACTTGTGCAGAATGTTAAGGAAAATTGATGGCTAGTGATTTCTTGGAATTATACTATTTTACAGGAAAATGTTGTCAAAATATGCCATTCTTTATCCAATGGAAAGAAATCTTCAGCATATTTTAATAAAACTTTCACATCCCAGTCAAGAAATAAAAGATGTTACAAATGTTAAGGGGTATGTATCATATGATATACTGGTAAAACCCAACCTACATTAGAATCTGAGTACAGTAAATTCCTACATTAGAATCTGAGTACAAGTCCTGACAAACTGCCTTCAACATCAGCAAACAAGTATTTACTGGTAAAAAGGTGAAAACATGACATTCCAGAAAAATATCACTACAAGCATGCAAAACTTCCTATATGAAGTGGAACATTCTAATGAAAACAAGACAAAATGAATGATTAAATTAAAAATTGTTTTATTCTATGAGGCAAGTTGTGTTCTTTTGGGCTATCAATGGATCTAACCATTCTGAAACACCTGGCCTCATTTTCCTAGAGGAATTTCACTTGTTGATCTTAGTTGGCCATTTTTAATTTTACCTTTGGGATTGTAATTGTGATTTGAACTTGGCCTAGTATATCTGTTTTTATGATTACAATGGAAAGAAATGAAAGAATATCTTCTATATGCAATAACCACAAATGTAAAAAATGAAAGATCAAACATTGATCCAGTGACTGGAAAATACAATCAGATAATAGGGTTCGTACAGACATTTGGACTCCAAATTTAAGGACTTTTCCAGGCCTGTACGAACCCTGGATAACTTGCCTATATGGATGTATTATTTTACAAGGATTTGAAAGTTTGTTTTTGATTTATAAAAGTTGCCTGGTAAACATGGCTGCTGATGTTGATGTTGATACAGATGATAATCCATAACTCTTGCGCTGTGTGCAAACCAGATAAAACTATAAACTAAACCAAACTTTGCTACTTCCTATTTTACTTAATTTAGGCTCTTATAAAATTTAAAGATGTATTAACTTCTTCAAGTTTAATGGAATTTTAATACTTAACTCTTCAAGTTTAATGGAATTTTAATACTTAACTCTTCAAGTTTAATGGAATTTTAATACTTAACTCTTCAAGTTTAATGGAATTTTAATACTTAACTCTTCAAGTTTAATGGAATTTTTATGCTTAACTCTTCAAGTTTAATGGAATTTTAATACTTAACTCTTCAAGTTTAATGGAATTTTAATACTTAACTCTTCAAGTTTAATGGAATTTTTATGCTTAACTCTTCAAGTTTAATGGAATTTCAATACTTAACTCTTCAAGTTTAATGGAATTTTAATACTTAACTCTTCAAGTTTAATGGAATTTTAATACTTAACCCTTCAAGTTTAATGGAATTTTTATGCTTAACTCTTCAAGTTTAAAGTACTAATGTTTTTCCTATTTTAGAATTTTCTAAAACGAAATTGATATTTAATGAATGATACAACAGTTAGATGATGGGAAATGTGAGTGAAAAATACCACAGAAACATAGACGTCCTTTATACTTACCCGCTATGACAGTGTTTATACACTCATATAGTAATGACATAGCTGAAGTGCTGGAAAAGAAAATAAATTTTGATTAATTTATAAACCTTATGAAAAACCTTAAATAACACACACAAGCACACAGCATATACAATTTAGATGCAAAATCCGATATCATTTTTGCCTGTTACAAGTGTTTAAACAAATTATGTTGGAAACTCCAAAAATTTACATATCTATTATCTAAGAACAAGAATCAATCAGCACCTGATGTGTAGAAAGAGAAATTTTCATTTTCAATCTACTTTTCGAATCATTGTGTTTGTTATAGTGAGTTAAGCTTTATTCCCATAGAAAATGCAATAGCATGAATGATGTTTGTTATTGTTCACCTACTTGTGCCTGGTGGTAACTCAATCTGTATGCGCATCCACTTGTCATAGAGTATTTCTGAAGAGAGGAAAATGGTGCTATGGGAATTTTACATGGTGAAAATGACTATGTTTACACTGGAAGTGATGTCCTTGGTGATGTTTTACATCATATGTGCAAAAGGATCTGAATTTGCCTGGTTTTTCAATATGTTAAATCCCCAAAGTGCCAATGTTTTACTCTGTGTAGAAATATTCTATGCTAATCAGGGATGTGTATACCTATTTCCTGTTATGACTAGGCACAAGTAAGTGAAAAATATCAATCTTTATTCAAGTTTATTAGATTTGCTATGAAAAATTGTAATTCACTGTTAGAAAGTAGTGTTTGGACAGTAATATTTTTAAAGTCCAGAACTTAAAGCTCATTCTTGACCAAATTGTAATAGATTTGTCTACCTCAAATAACTGGTAATAACAGGTGATATAAGTCTACCATCTGACAATTTTACCCCAAACCTTCTGGCATCTGTCATTAGCAGCTATAGTCAAAACAATGTTCCAATGTTTGCAGCAAACAAATATAATGACAGACAGAGAGATGCACGTTATCCGTTAAGCTACACTTCAAATGAAACCTTTAAGTTTATTATCTCCATACATACCTGTGGATTAAATTGGTAAGAGGTTCTATAAGTTTTTTGCCTAATCGAGGCTCCAGAGGAGTTAATGCACCAAACTGCAACAAAATAGTCAAAGTTAGTGAAAAAATAAAAGAAAGTGTATAGTTAGGAATAAATCTGATTTTATTACTGTCTATGACTAAGTATTTCCTTAGCTAAATTTGGATAAATATATTTTAGACCTTTGGATATTTTTTCAACCCCTTCGAAAAATTTGGTTTCACAATTTTGGTCCAACACTACCGATGAGGAATTGTATTCCGAAATGGCCGTTTAGTGCTATAAAATGAACACTGGTATGATATGTAATTACTAATTCTATAACTGAAAATAAATACTGGAAATCTAAATGATCGTTTGTAAAAATTCCATTAGTTTTATCAAATTTCTTCATTTTGTTGCATGCTTTAGCAAATTTGAACAACCTAATTTTTCCTGTTATTAAAATACTAGCTGAAACCTATAAGTAGATCATATTTCTGTAATCTCACTTTATTTGTGCAATCTTCATTTAGACTGATTATTATTATCATTCTGTTTCAAAAATCAAATCTGTGGTAGAAAAGATATTGTCTAAAAATAACCAGTCCATGTAAGTCATCAAAAAAAAAAAAAAAAAAAAAAAAAAAAAAATTTAACCAAAACCTTGAACACATATCCATCACAAAACGTAGACACAAGATTTGATGTCTTACTGATAAATGGAATATAACATAAAAACTTTATAAATAAGACTGAACTACTGATCAAGCAATAGAGTTCTTACCAGTTTTATAATCTTGATTAAGACCCAGTTATTTGTTGAGCTAGTCATCAATTTAAAGAACAGGGGAGCTAATGAGAGGTAGTTCCTGGGATTTTTTCTTGCTAGTTCACATATCACATTGACAGCAGCTGACTGCACACCTAAAATATGGGAGAAAGAAAACAATACATAAAACCATTTAAATTGAACAAAGTCCATAACCTTTCTGTCATCATTTACATTTGCTGTATTTTGTCATTTCTATCTGAATTAATACACAATTTCTCAGAGTTATCTTATAAAGTGTAGGAATTATTTTGCTTTGAAGATGCGACAGTACACTGCAGTGAGAATGGCTGGCTGTGTTACAACGCATTTGGTAACAAAAACGCATTTGGTAACAAAAATTTAAACAACTTCTAGAAATAAAATACATGGCATCTGAGTGTCATTCGGAGTTGTAGATATGAAAAATAGTAGATATCTGATGAGATATCACCAAAAACAAAGAGATATCCAACTTTTCCCGAAAACGCATTTGGTAACAAAAGTATGTTCGACCTGAAACGCATTTGGTAACAAAAATTTAAACAACTTCTAGAAATACAATACACGGCATCTGAGTGTCATTCGGAGTTGTAGATATGAAAAATAGTAGATATCTGATGAGATATCACCAAAACAAAGAGATATCCAACTTTTCCCGAAAACGCATTTGGTAACAAAAGTATGTTCGACCTGAAACGCATTTGGTAACAAAAATTTAAACAACTTCTAGAAATAAAATTCACAGTATCTGAGTGTCAGTCGGAGTTGTAGATATGAAAAATAGTAGATATCTGATGATATCACCAAAATTTAACAGATATCCAACTTTTCCCGAAAACGCATTTGGTAACAAAAGTATGTTCGACCTGAAACGCATTTGGTAACAAAAATTTAAACAACTTCTAGAAATAAAATTCACAGTATCTGAGTGTCAGTCGGAGTTGTAGATATGACAAATAGTAGATATCTGATGAGATATCATCAAAAACAAAGAGATATCAAACTTTTCCCGACTTTAACCTTTAATCCTGACTCCATTATAGGAAACACCAAAATTGAAATAAAAGAAATCATGTCAAAATGTTTACATATAGACAAGACAGAGCAATTAAAGGCTTAAATGGCAAAGTAGGTCATGACATTGACCTTTGATCTTAGGTATATCTTCTTGCAAGCCTAGGCTTATGAAGGCCCTCAAAAAGTCTTATGATAGTATTGTTGATAAGTTTGATGTCTCAAAAAGTCTTATGATAGTATTGTTGATAAGTTTGATGTCTCTGTGATCAGGATTGCCCTGGATATTTTTGACGTCTCATAGTTCCATGTTTACACACAATTTTGATTACAAGTGGCGGGTGTAGCTAGCTAAACAGGAGGTGCTTACCCTTCCGAAGCACCCGACCTCACTTCCCTGGTGGAAGTTCACGTGTCTAACCTGACTTGTCAGTTCCAAAGTTTTTACTTTGCTTCTGGATTGTGATTTGGACATGGATGAGTGTTTGTTTTTGATTCTTTGAAATATTCTCAATTATAAGCTAAAATAGAAACAAAAGCACACATACTAAGCAAAGCCATTACCTTGACCCAGTTTTAAAGATATAGCAAATTTCAGCTATTGACATTTTACTTCGACCCATTTTGAAGGTCATTTCAAAAGAAAGTAAAAATTGAGAACCTGATGTAAACTGTCATAATTGGAAGCCATTTTACGAAATTCACACAAAGACGTGGCACTCATTTTCCTACCGAATATTTCTAAAGGGTAAAACCTTCAGAGGTTAATGCAACATCATTTTTCCATTATCGGTTACGGAGAGAAAATGTTTTTGCTTCTTAGATCACCTTGTCCTAGTTATGGTAACCGTAGCAACACCACGAATAAATCTGAACTACACCAGCCTATATATACTTCAGAACAAATATCATTGATATCTGTTCAGTTGTTTCAGAAGAGAAGTCAAAATTGGGTGTCAAAGATGTTATTCCGATTAAATGATTAACGAAAACTTATTGAAGTCATTTGTACATTTCATTTGTATGTTGCAAAAGAACGCGCTTTTGTGTTATTTCCCTGTTGTACTGCCAAAACATTCTCTGAATCGGAAGTTTGAAAACCTTTTTAACATAATCTACATTTTAGCTCACCTGAGCTGAAAGCTCAGATGAGCTATTGCAATGGTTCACCGTCCGTCGTCTGTCGTGCGTTAACTTTGTACATTTTAATCATCTCCTCTAAAACTACCAAGCCAAATTTGATGAAACTTAGTGATTATGATGCCTAGGTGAAGGTCTTTAAGATTTGCACAAATGAAAGGATTATGTCCCCTTGGGGCCCTATAAAGGGGGAAATTGTGAAAATCTTTTAAAATCATCTCCTCTGAACTTACAAGAGATATAGCATAGATATTTCATGTGAAACATACTTAGGGCACCTAGTTTCAGATTTGCACAAATCATAACTGTTGAGGCCAAAATGGGGAAATGGCAAGGTACTTAAGGGGAAAATCACTAAAATTAATGTATTGGTCAATATATCTTATCTATAAACTTTTTGTATAGGCATGTATATTGGAATATTGTAGGTATTGGCCTAACGGTCATTTTGATATATGAATAAAGGTCATAGGTTCAAAGGTCAAGGTCATAGCTGCAAACAAATACTTAAATGGTTAATTATCTCAAAAATTATAAACTTTTTGTATAGGCATGTATCTTTGAATATTGTAGGTATTGGCCTAATGCATATTTTAATATATAGATGTTTTAGCTGTTTATAAGTAGCTAGACTTTAGATATGTTATATATAGCATACTTATATAATAATTATTATAATTAATTTGCAAAAATACTTGCATATTATTTGCCCTTACTGCTGAAAATTTTGATATTCTCTTTTATTAATGTCATTGACAATTGAACCTCTGCATAAGATATGTACTCTGCATCAGGTGAGCGTTAAGGCCCATTGCCCTTTTGTTGGTTTCTTTTAATGCTGTTCTGTGTCCAGTTCTTTTTCTATGTATATCGAGTAGGCAGTTATTTACGAGCTGGAATTAGTTGCCATATACATTGTATTTTCCCAATATTATTGGAAAAGCTAACTAACAGCTTTAGAAAATGATTCCAGAAAATGCTTTTTTCTGTAAGACTACAAAAAAGGTCGCAGTGATATTTTGCAGATCAAGTTTAAGAAAAAGTGATGTCAATGATGATGATGATGATGATATTATTATTTATACAAAGAAACATACTGGGTCACTTTAATCGTAAAAACTATTAATCTTAAGATTCGATCAACTTTAAATAAAAGGGTATCTTTAAATCAATATATTTTTCATAACAGGGTGGCGTCTTTTCTTTAAAATGAGAAGTATGATCATCTATAACAACAATTTATGAAGTAAATGAAAAGCATACAGTGTCTCAATGTGTTTTATTGGGTGGTACAGAAATAAATTCATATAGTATAATTTCAAATGATTCTATAGCGTTTTTCTTCAAAAATTGAGTTTATGACGTCATAGAAACGTCACAGTAATAGCTACACCAATCAAGTTTGTACTTTATAAAAGCTGAAGCTGTTCCCTTTACAATGATACCAAATATGATCTATATCTACATAATATCATCGACAACAAAGCTAAAAACGTTCCCCTACCCCGTTTCGATCATTTTTAAAAAAAATGGCTATCTTTAATATATTTTTTCTAATAGAGTGGTGTCTTTTATCGAAGATGAGAATATATGGTCATTTATAACTACAATTCATTAAGTAAATGGAAAACATACTTTGTCTTAATATGTTTTATTATGCTGTACAGAAATAATTTTATAAAGGATAAATTGACACGATTTTATAGCGTTTTTCCTCAAAACTTGTGTTTATGACGTCATGGTGACGACATAGAAGCAGCTACATCAACCAACTTTGTATTTTATAAAAGCTGAACATGTTTCCTTTACAATGGTACCAAATATGATCTGTATCTGCATAATAATGTTGAAAACAAAGATAAAAACGTTCCCCTACCCCTAATAGAGAAATTTACTGAAAACTTTCAGGTACTCTTAAATATTGAAGTTTTTCATGAAGAGCATCCCAACTTATTCCTGGGAAACATCCCGATTCCATTACTAGACACCCTACGGTACCAGAAAAAAGTGGTGTCGGAGGATCCTGGGGGGGGGGGGGTGCACGGTGGGTCCACCTAGCCCACGGACTAATACTATTGTTACCAAATGCGTTTTAGGGAAAAGTGGATATCTGTTAAATTTTAATGATATCTCATCAGATATCTACTATTTGTCATATCTACAACTCCGACTGACACTCAGATACTGTGTATTTTATTTCTAGAAGTTGTTTAAATTTTTGTTACCAAATGCGTTTCAGGTCGAACATACTTTTGTTACCAAATGCGTTTTCGGGAAAAGTTGGATATCTCTTTGTTTTTGGTGATATCTCATCAGATATCTACTATTTTTCATATCTACCACTCCGACTGACACTTAGATGCCGTGTATTTATTTCTAGAAGTTGTTTAAATTTTTGTTACCAAATGCGTTTCAGGTGAACATACTTTTGTTACCAAATGCGTTTTCGGGAAAAGTAGGATATCTGTTAAATTTTAATGATATCTCATCAGATATCTACTATTTGTCATATCTACAACTCCGACTGACACTCAGATACTGTGTATTTTATTTCTAGAAGTTGTTTAAATTTTTGTTACCAAATGCGTTTCAGGTCGAACATACTTTTGTTACCAAATGCGTTTTCGGGAAAAGTTGGATATCTCTTTGTTTTTGGTGATATCTCATCAGATATCTACTATTTTCATATCTACACTCCGACTGACACTAGATGCCGTGTATTTTATTTCTAGAAGTTGTTTAAATTTTTGTTACCAAATGCGTTTCAGGTTCGAACATACTTTTGTTACCAAATGCGTTTTCGGGAAAAGTTGGATATCTGTTAAATTTTGGTGATATCTCATCAGATATCTACTATTTGTCATATCTACAACTCCGACTGACACTCAGATACGTGTATTTTATTTCTAGAAGTTGTTTAAATTTTTGTTACCAAATGCGTTTCAGGTCGAACATACTTTTGTTACCAAATGCGTTTTCGGGAAAAGTTGGATATCTCTTTGTTTTTGGTGATATCTCATCAGATATCTACTATTTTCATATCTACACTCCGACTGACACTAGATGCCGTGTATTTATTTCTAGAAGTTGTTTAAATTTTTGTTACCAAATGCGTTTCAGGTCGAACATACTTTTGTTACCAAATGCGTTTTCGGGAAAAGTTGGATATCTGTTAAATTTTGGTGATATCTCATCAGATATCTACTATTTTTCATATCTACAACTCCGATGACACTCAGATGCCGTGTATTTATTTCTAGAAGTTGTTTAAATTTTTGTTACCAAATGCGTTTCAGGTCGAACATACTTTTGTTACCAAATGCGTTTTCGGGAAAAGTTGGATATCTGTTAAATTTTGGTGATATCTCATCAGATATCTACTATTTTCATATCTACAACTCCGATGACACTCAGATACTGTGTATTTTATTTCTAGAAGTTGTTTAAATTTTTGTTACCAAATGCGTTTCAGGTCGAACATACTTTTGTTACCAAATGCGTTTTCGGGAAAAGTTGGATATCTGTTAAATTTTGGTGATATCTCATCAGATATCTACTATTTGTCATATCTACAACTCCGACTGACACTCAGATGCCGTGTATTTTATTTCTAGAAGTTGTTTAAATTTTTGTTACCAAATGCGTTTCAGGTCGAACATACTTTTGTTACCAAATGCGTTTTCGGGAAAAGTTGGATATCTGTTAAATTTTGGTGATATTTCATCAGATATCTACTATTTGTCATATCTACAACTCCGACTGACACTCAGATACTGTGTATTTTATTTCTAGAAGTTGTTTAAATTTTTGTTACCAAATGCGTTTCAGGTCGAACATACTTTTGTTACCAAATGCGTTTTCGGGAAAAGTTGGATATCTCTTTGTTTTTGGTGATATCTCATCAGATATCTACTATTTTCATATTACAACTCCGAATGACACTCAGATGCCATGTATTATATTTCTAGAAGTTGTTTAAATTTTTGTTACCAAATGCGTTTTTGTTACCAAATGCGTTGTAACATGGCTGTCCATCAGGTAGTATTCTGTAATTTATTCTTTCACTTATATTGAAGCAATAAGTACTTAGATGGAGGAGGAAGCTGGAGTACCTGGAGAAAGTCAATAAACATTCATATGCAAACTGAAGGTCACCAAGATCTGGCACAGTGGGGTTTAAACCTAAGCAGTCAATGGAGCTGTGATCCTGAAAGCCACTCAGCCAATGAAGTCACAGTGTTGATTTGAGATATGGACTGTATATTATAGGATTATAACCCACTTCTGAGGATTAATGAGTGAAATTGTAGTTACTCTCAGCTGAGTGGTGAAGCAATTGGAGTTAAATGTTAAAATGTACCCACTGTAGCCGCACACGACTAAATTTATCTCCATTCATAAAGAGGATGGTTACTTGGATATTACATAATTAAATTTCATTTGTTTGATATCCGATTTGTCATTTCATTTTAATTGTTGGCACTATTCTATAGTCATTTGACTGTAGAATAATTTTACTATAAACAATACCTGCATGAAGACTCTCATACTGAAAAAAAAACCTTTGCACAAACCTGGATCAGGGTCTTCCAATTTCTCCTTCAGCCTACTAAATGCTGGTCGTAATGCCTCAGGAAACTGCAGGAAGACTTTATACATGATCAACACAGCCTTCTTCCTTAGGTATGGTCTAGTTGATGTCATCTACCATGAACAATAAAACAGTTCAATAGAGTTTATTTTTAATATAGGAAATTCTAAAAATTGTTCATCAAACTCTAGTTTTAGGTAAATATGAAATATTTCACAAAGGAGTGGAGTGGAGTACTGGAGTTTTATGTACCAGTCAAGATTCTTTCACTTATTTCAAGATGGTCAACCATCTTCGGCAAACACATTGACAAACTTTCTCACACTAGGATATGTTACAATTTGGATTGGAACATAGGCAGTGAGAGGTGCTGTGATTCGTAAGGGTGAGTTTAGATCATTCTGCCCCCTACTTCAACAATGGGAAACATTTGGTAAATTTGATCTTAAAATTGTAAATATTTTCTGATGTGAATTATCTGAATTATGATGATTTGAATTATGTTCTAGTTGTATTTTTAAACTCATGTTATTAACTTATATTTTTATATCAATTTTGAAAGCACATGAAAATATAACATGTTCTCCCTCATACTGAACAAAAAAAAGATACTATTCACATAGTGATAAATGTTATATATCTACGTACCAATGTCATTATATCATTAGCCAGATCTCGAGCGAGGTCAGGGGTCACAAAACATGATAGACCATTTAATGATACTCCAGCATCGTACATATTCTGACTACTTAAATCCTGTAAAAGATGAAAAAAGTGTTAATTATTTTAATTCTTTTTTATATTATAGTACTATATAATAAATTGATCTGTAGTTTCATTTATCTAACTTATCAGAAAAAATACAAGAGTACACCTCATTGATGTCATGCAGTAACATTTATTATTTGCATGTAACAAAGTAGTACACCATTAAACCAATAGGGGAGGGGTAAGCTCATATACTAAATAAATACATCTGTAACAACCCCACCCCACCTTAACCCTGGGCAGACAACTATCAATGAGAACAAGTATCAAATAAAAAATACCTGGACACAAAGTGTAGTGAGGTATAAGAAACAACATAAGCTACTGCTTTCACATTAAAATAAATATAGAGAAATCTAAGTTTGAAAACATTCTTAACACCTACCTTTCTGATCATGTTAGTTGTCAACATTAAAACATCAGTGCCATCATGAAAACTCTGAGCGGCTGCAAGATATCCAATTCTCTGTAAAACAAAATGATAAATCCACATAGATAATTACTCAAGACAATGTAAAGTCATTTAATATTGTTGCTTACAATCTTAAACTAAAGTTAATTAGAGTTTATTGGGACTTACTTGCACCCTTCTTCGAGAATCAAAAATGTTTATTTTTCATCTTAACAACAAGTTGGTAAACACAAAGTCAAGTTAGTAAACACAAAGTAGATGTCTTGCAGACTTGAAATCAGTACTTGTGGCATGGGGTCTCATACTGAACCAAATTTCAAGTAGCTGTTTGTAGTTGAGAAAACTGATACAAAAAATGTTTGCTTACCCCAAACAGATGGTAACACCAATAGTGAAGCCTTAGTATCAATTATATTAATTTATTTCTATTAAGAAATCTAAACTTACCTTAAATGTAAATTTTGTTGAACTCATGACCTCTATAACATTAAAAGCTGACCAACTGATATCATATCCCAACATCTGAAGCTACAATAGATTTAAAAAGAATTCATAAGTCAGGGTTTAAAACAGTAATAAAAACCTTTGCTTAAATCTAATTTTACATTCCCACTGCTTCAGACCTCAATTCATTATTAAGTAGACCCAGTATTCAATGGGATCCGCTGTGGTACCACATGATACCCTCTAATGTTTGTGCAAAACACTTATTTCCATTTGGACATGGAATGCATAAAAGGATGTTTCCCATAAAAACAATGTTATCCTGGGAATTTTTTACATTAACATTTCCAAAACATTCCACACAAACATTAAGAGGTATTGGTCATGTGGTACAGCGGCGAACCCCATTGCAACAAACCTACAAACATATATGTGACATATGATGGAGGAGGTATTGTGTATTTATGAAATGCTACATCAATGAGTTATGGCCTTGATACACATTTACATGAAAACACAGATACAGTGATTTCTATACATACTATACCTTCCTAAAATTCGAGTGTGGGAGGAGGGATGCGGGAGGGGGGGGGTTGAAATAATTATTAAAAGATGCAGAACAGATCAAATTTACAAGAAATTAAGGCATGCTATAATAAGTCTATTTTTTGTATCTAGGTAAAACCTTGAATTAAAATTGTGAAAATAAGGGTTTCAGAGGCTTCAGAGACTGTATAGTTTAGTAGACAGGTTTTGCAACAGAAAACTGCAAAATGTCATTGTTTATTCATGTCAATAATCATTTCTGGAAAAATTATCATGACTGAATGTTTTTCCAATAACATTGTCTCAATTATATGTAAACAAATTATTTTTGTCATAAATCAATACAGGAAATCTAGAGACTGAGTTTTTATTTCCTCCCGTCACACAATTTTACTGCCCACAATACATGTTATACTACATATGTCAAAGATTCAAACGTGATATTACCATATAATTGCTAATAAACCAACATACCAAAAAGTCACAAATGATACTACCTTATAACTGCTAATAAACTAGCAGACCACAAAGTAACAAAGATTGCTACTGTATAACTTCTAATACATATTTATCAAACTCACAGTAATAAGGTACATCATACTGCACCAACCCTTTATGGGGTTTTTATTGACAAAAATATCTATCTAACATACATCCTCATATACATATACTCTGGAGAAATCCTAACCAAGAAAGGAACAGTTTCAATTAATCAGATGCTAACTTTTTGTCTAATTACTGGTACTACTGAATAACTATGACAACTTATACTGATGCCACATGGACAAGAGCAACCTGCAGACTTTTCTGTTAAAACGGGAAGTGGTATATCAGCATCTACTGTGCTCTGAGAAAACATTTTAGGTCAATATTTGGACTTCAATTAAGAAGGTTTTATTTTCAGATTCTGCTACAGACATATAAACTGACATCCATTCAAAAAATGTCACAATTTTAATCCCAAAATCAATTATTATGAGAAAGTCAAAATATTCTCAGTCAACAAATTTTATATCTAGACATCCTACAGCTGTGACTATGATGAAATCTTAAGTAAATATATATAAACAAAATTACTGATAACAATATACCAACACATCTTCAACTTTATAGATTGATGTTAAACTTAAGAGATTAGCTGATTAACCTTCCTATTAATTTGGGAACAACCCAACTCATCATTCATCAATTTTTCTGTTGATTTCATTATTCAGAGTTTGTACATGTCGTAAGCCAGTTTATTAATGAAACTACAGCAGTCTTTTGAGACAAATATTGTAGCCACAACATTGTCTATAGGGCCAAAGGATGAGATATGACATTGTGATCTCGACCTTCACACTAAAATTTGATATCAAGCACATTGGTTTATGTTGGTTTACATTTGTACCAAGTTTTATCAATATCCATTTATAGATGTGAAAGTACTTGGGCATAAAGTATAGAAATAGGACTTAAATCAACAAAAGACGGGCATGGTTATTTCTATACAATGTAACCACCCACCCTAAACTTAGTTTGATAATAAAAACACAGCTAATCTATAGAAACCATGATTTGTTTTTACTTTTGAATGTATATTTTCACCAGTAAATTACATATCCGGTACATGCATTTTGGTATATTCCAATTTATTGATTTTCAGATTATTTCATTGATAAAAAGGGGTAAAAGGTCGTCTAAAGCAGACCTTGAAAGTTGATTGACATAAAAACATAGCTAATGTGTTTTAATCTAATCATTACAGTATCTACAGTATGAAAACGACCGTGTTTAGTTGTTGATTAAAAGTCCTTTTGTAGAATGTAAATAATGATGTTAAGTTGTTGATTAAATTCTTTCTATAGTTAATTATTGATATGGACAAGGAGAAAGCGAGTATGTTCCAGAATGTCGGTAGAGATCGGCTTCACATAGATATCTACTGATATTCCCTCCCGAGGAATTACTTTTGTTAAGTCAATAATACATCATTGTCATACCAATAAAGGGAAATCTTCATCACCAAAAACATGCTTCAATCACTTTTATCTCATGTAAAAAAATCTATGTGTAATAAATTCTCTGTCTATCATACATGATCAATGTGTAATACATACCAAATGATAATACTGCTATGTGCTGTTTGTTTTTATCTTTATGAAATATATCCATGTTTATCCAATTCTAACAAATTTCTCTTGAAGGGGGGGGGGGGTCATAAACCACAATGTTTCTTAGAGAAAAGTGACCAAGAGACATGAATAAATCAATTCCTTAAGAAATATACTAAATCTTGAATGGAAATGAAAAATGATAATATGAGTATTCTTGACTAAGGTCATACTATGGCAGGACAATATATATAGTAGATCAGTTTTATTTTTTGTGGCAATTTGATTTCAGCTCATTAGTAATTTGTTGCTGAGGACTTGGTGAAGTTTTGAATTCATATTTTAGCTACAGGTACATAGTATTTCAATCCTTAAAGATTGTTGTAATATAGTTCACATGTCTTACCTACTAGTAATTTGCCAGTTTTTTTTTACTTTGCTTTGGGATTGTGCTTTTTGGACATGAATTGGTATGTTGTTTTTGATATACTGGTAGATGATATAAAGTTTGCATTTATATTCTAGTTGGATGTGAAATATATGGGAAATAACTATAAGCATTGTGAATTAAACTGGATCTACAGCTAAGAAATAATCTTTTTTCATTATTATAAAAAGAATTTATTTATGTGGTACTTTAAGTTTTGGCAGTAGTTTCTGATCTACTTTGAAAAATTGTTGTGCATATGATAATGTTTAGAGTGCCAGTGCACTAGCCCACAAAATTACAAATTTATACCATCCGGTCCATTTGCCATCAATACCTCTGTGGTGGCTCAGAGTGCCCCCTCTGTAAGTAGGAGGTCATGATTTGGAACCCCAATGGGTCTGACCCAAGACTTAAAAGTGGGTAATGAATTTTCTTTCAACAAGCCTTCTGCATTATGAAATGAAAGTACTGGTTATTTCGTATGGGAACTTAAAATAAATAAGGTCTTGTGTCACTGTAGGCATGGCACAATAAAGAAACCTTCTGTATAATGCCATCAGCGCAAGACACAGGCGAAATTTCTGCACATTTCCTTACAGCTGGCAATGTCTCAATATAAGTGAAATATTATTGACTGGGATGTTTAACACCATTATTCAACTCAACTCCATTTGCCATCACAAACTTCAATGGTCTTTACAGGCAGGTGATGAGTCTGATGACTAAAATCTCACAGAGCACTAAATCATTTCTAATAGATTTATGTAATCTATTTCAAGTCAAAGAACTAAATTAAGACAAACAGATAATTCTTCATAAAAGTGGATTAGTAGTCATATATGTTTCAGAATCTGTTACAATGGCATTTCTCGCTCAGCCATTTGTTATTACAATGGTATTTCCCTCTCAACCATTTGTTATTACCAATATTATATTCAATGGTATATATAATATTCATCACATTCATAGTAATTAATTTTAGATTCAGTTATAATTATCTTCCATTGGTAAGCTCAGTTAACATTAAGTGATTATCTATTCTCTACTCAATGACAGATAGTATGGTTTATCAAAATGTCAGCATATCCCAATAGATTTGTATAATATTAATTATAAGATTCTGGTTTGTACATGTACAAGCACTACTATTAAGTTTCCGTGATCTTTATAGCACCATTCAAACATAGACAGTCAAATCTGTCTAAAAGGTCAACTCTGTATAAGGACCACCTGCCTTCAAAGCTCAATAAAATTTTATCCCAATTACTCTTTATCTTATCAGAACCTGTATACAAGGACCAACTGTCCAGAAAGGTCACTTTACTGGTTCCCTTATGTGACCTTTATTGTTTTATGCTCCACTAGGAGTGAAGAGGATAGGTATGTATGTGGCCTTTATAGACAAGTTTGACTGTATAAGTCTTGTCATATAGCTAGCAGAGCTGCATTTATCTGTGGGTACAAGAACAATAGGCATGATTACATAATGTCAGGGCAGGGGTTCAAAATTCTCTGGGTCCGAGGTCTAGGTCCTACTGATTTAACATTGGGACCCTTGACATTTAAACTGTAAAGGTCTGATGGTTGTATCAGACGGACATGGTGATTCCTATATACCCCCTCAAACTAGGGATGTGATTATCTAGGCTGATTCATTTTGCCTTTTTAATGAAAAAGAGCCTTTGAATTGCAAGTAATTAAATAACATCAATACAAGTTATAAAGCAGCAATAACATTTTTATTGAAATCAGATTAATATTACTGAAACAAACAAGAACATAATTCTATGGATAAGGAAGGTAAAAAGCAACACAGGAGAAAATCCATATATACTGGTAATCAAGAAATATGTTATATACATGTATCATGAGAGTGAAAATCTATTATTTTACTTAATATATATATGTAATTCCAATATTAAAACATGGTGAAGTAAAGTCAAAAATATCTTTTAACAAAGCAAACTTTGTTCAATTTGAATTTGTTGCGGAAAAACTTCTTTCTGCTTTGAAAAACATACATTTGTATCCCTAAATTTAGATGAAGGATTGATTAATTGGTTGATTGATTAAATGAGGTTTTATATCCAGGTGAAGAACATTTCACTTATATAAAGACGTCACCAGCAATATGTGAAGTGGCAGAAATTTTTACCTTTGCCTTGTGCTGAGGACAATGTACTGGGAGTGTTCTTTTGATGTGTGATGCATGCCATGACACTTGTAATCAGCTTTAAGGTCTCTTCTGAAGGAACTGGTGACCTTCATTTTCAAAATGCTGAATGCCTGACAAAAGAACAGTCACTGGTGGGGTTCAAACTCACTACATCCCACTACAAAGCAAACACTCTTCAAACTGAGCTACCATAGTGATATAAGATGAAGAAGTTACTTTTCCATGTATTAAAACCTAATTTGAACTCTCCAAGTCTCAACAATACTCTTTAGTAATAATCACATCTTGGTACTTATAAATTTCAGGTATTAAGATTAGCAGTAGCACTTTGGCCTCCGACTCCTTATTATAAGTCTGGGTGCCTAACTGTTTACACATTTTACCGGTAGCTATTTATCACTAAACAACTTCTTTTCTGAAGTGAGCTGGGCCTCCGACACAAAATAGTTAAGCTTCATCCCTGTATTTCATGTACAACAACTTATGATATACTGGTAATTAAAGAATTTTTATGAATACCGGTATAGTGTTTTATTACTACTGTCTGTTCATAGTTTAGTATTTACACAGATGTTACATCTACAACTAGATTTTAACTTACATAGCGGTGATATATTATAAAAAAAAAAATTTTCAATGATTGTCATGAATTAAAATCCATATTTAATAATTTCATAAACCTAAGGTGAGTGCTTTATATACTGGTATATATACTGCAGCTACTCGATAAGTGGTCTCAATGAATTTGAAAATGAGAGCTTTTAGGTTTTAACCTATTTAAATAAAGTAATCATGTGATTGAAACCTGAAAGTGAATTATAATACAAATGTATGTAAATGTATTTAAGGAATAACTGTGATATTATTTTTTTTATTGGTGTATAAAAAAAATAATATCACAGTTATTCCTTATAATTTAATTTAGACATTCTTTAATTATTCAAGAAATTAAAAGAAAACCCAAAAAAATCTGAAACATTTAAATCAAGTTTAATTATATCTACATCGATAGTCATCATAAGGCGGATGAATATGACCCAATTGTTTTTTTTATAATCGTGGTCTCATTCATAGTGATGAGTATTGCAGATGTAAACAATGAAGAAGTTCCGGTTAAATCCGCCAAAACGGGGCAAGTGGGCGGAGCTAATCTAAATTTTTTTTTTGAGGTATAAAGAAAAAAAATTGGTCATGTGGTCTCCATTGTTTTGTATTGTGTTCTGTTGTATAAACAAATTTTAATTAAATTATATATATATATAAATATTACAAACAAAATTAAATTTGATCTCAGAGAGGAGAGAGAGAGAGAGAGAAGTGAAGTTTAATGACGATCTATTAAATAGTTTTCAAGAAGAGTGGGAACAAAATATTGGTTAAAGAAATGGAGTAAAGACTATATGTCCAACCACTTTGATTAGGGGACATAAGTATGAAAAGGTAAAAATAATAACCTGAATCATGTATACTATTGATCAAGGAAAGTTGCAGAGTGTCTCATTAGTGGCAAATATTCAACGACTTTGTTTGGGGGTCTTAGCCAGTAAATTTTTATAGGTAAAGATAATATTCTGTATACTTTTGATCTAGGAAAGATGCAGAGTTTCTCATTGGCGGCGGATATAAAATCAGGCAAATAACAGCCAATGACATTTGCAAGCTGACCAATGAAATTCATTTATTTATCCACATTGGTACATATTTATTGTTTAAGGTTGCCATTTAGGTACTTTTGTATCGTTAAGTGTTTGAATTTGCTACAATTTCCATACAAAAAAGTCGGAATTTTTAGTACATTTAATTAAAAAAATCCTGTCAAAATGGAACAGATCTGTCTAATTTGACTTTTTTATTTTATCTGTCCCTTTATCCGTTTTTTATGGTAGAAATCCGTCAAAAACAGATAAATCTGTCAAATTGGTCAGCCTGCATTTGAGTGCTAAATAACATACTCCATTTGTTTCAGGTGTAAAATTAATATATACTTGTAAAATGTACACTACAACTTTACTTACATAGGTCAATTTGTTAACAGCATTAGCTTTAACTGATAAATTTTCTTGTTTTAATTCTTCCTTGATCTCTTCAATGCATTCTGCAATATATTTACCCTGAAAAGATGATGTAAAAATGTTGTGTTAAATACAAATCATCTAATTCTGATTGTCAAATGCTGTTAGCTAGTATAATTCTCTACTGAGAACATTTACAAGAGATTCTCATGTACAAATTACAGTGTGGCCTAAATGACTGTGTGAACAAAAGTATAAAGCCCAAGTTTACAAGCAGAGAGGCAATTGTGGGAAAAAGTTACATTGTCATAATGTGAAAATCCAGAATATTGTAGCAATATTACAACGACATGTTTTTAAACAATAAAACATGCAGGGGTTTTTGTTATTTTCACATTTATTATATGAGTGTATGATATATTATTTAATGTACAATGTACTGACAAACCAAAGCACCCAAATGTATGCAGTAACTACATGTACAGTAGTTACATATATAGTGGCAATACAGCAATATTTTATTAGACAGTATGCAGGTCCAGTGGCGATATGACAATATTCCTCATCAACTGGGCTTGAATCCCATTCCAAAACATTTGCAACTGAAAATTATGAAAATCCTCAATTACCACAGAGAAGCTCTGCAGACACTATGAAGATCTTTGATGTTAAACATGGTGGTATTTAAACCTGAAAAAATCCCCCTGATGAGGCATGTTGTATGTGCAAGAGACTTTTATTTAACAGATTTTTTAACATGTAAAATTCCCATAACAGCATATATGGTAATATAAACTGCACATAGTCATTTATTGTTACAAGTAGAGGCTCAAGTTAGCGATAACTACAAAACTAATGCAAATTCATGAGATATTTTAAGAGTTTTTAAAAATACTTGCATAAACACAGTGACACTCAGTGGTTCACAATGTTTTTGTATTAGGGACACAATCAGAAATTTTTTCATTACTTTCATGTATTTCTAGATATGTTTGGGGGTAATTAACAAAGTAGTAGAAATACTTAAAACAGAAATTACTAATGCAATAGCTTTGTGTGTGATTGTGCATATTTAATCAGAAATTGTTTTGTCCTATGCTCTGCATAATCTTAAAATGTTAAAGGTCAAACAAAACGTAAATATTAAATAACTATTGCGATAAAATGAGTGCTAGTGACATCAAAATTTAGTTTAGATATAACTGATGAGGAAACTGTACATGCTGTCCAATGAGATAGATCACTGATCCAAAAAGTTTTGATTAAAATAACAAAAATAAAACTATGTGAGTTTAGCAGCTGACTGTAGTTGGAATCCCCTAGGGTAGGGTCTGGATTGATTCCTTGAAGACCTCCAGGGATGACGACTGGACTAATGATGCCGATAGGAGATTCCAATAATTTACAATTCCAGGAGGAATAAATGTTGATAGGTGTTTATTCGACAGTGGAATGGTATGGCGACGGTTTCTTGTATTTTTAGTCGTGGGTAATACTGGCTGGTATGATGGTGGTACAGCTATCAGGTTGATAACAATCCTATACATCATCGTGATATCTGATAAGTTCCTTCTATGTTCCAGGTTATTTCAACTCAGATCTTTAAGCATTGGTTTTATGCTTTGAGGTTTTTCTGGATTTAGAGGTTTGTTTAGTACAAATCTGGCTGCAATACATTGACACTGTATTTGTTCTATTTGTTGCTTTTGTGTTGTTTGTTGTGGATTCCAAATTGGTGTTGCATATTCCAGTTTTGGTCTAACTAAACTCTGGTAGGTTTTCTTTTACATTTGTTGGACAATGTCTGAGGCTGTGTTTTAGGAATTCTAGAACTGACGATACTTTCTTACATATATTGTCAATGTGTAGGTTTTATTTTAGGCAGAAAGAACAAGTTCTGCAATCTGGACCGATAAGAAACAATTCCAACTTTAATGATCCAGAAATTCAATGACAATGATTTAGGTCTGGTGAAACTAATGATGTGTTTAGACCTACATACGAGATGTACTGCAACAGATGATACATTGTTGGTCATTTAGATTTTTATTATATGAATTTTAAAAGCAATTTAAGCAGTAAGAAAAGATAGACATAGTGCAAATAGTGACTTTTTGCTAATATTTCACCTTTTTATGCATCATGTACCTGTTTAAAAATATTTTATATCACTGTTTGACCATTTCAGTTATTTTAATCAACACTGCAAAAGACTTTAGAGCATGCATGGTTTTAGAGCACTGGACAATAACTAAAGCTCAGATATTGGCCCCAACCTGTATGATAAACATTGACAAAACACACATAATTGTGTTTTCAAGCTCGAAGGCACTATAATCAACATATCTAGTGTTTGGAATATAAAACTTCTTTTGTTATTAGACTGTATCTGTAGAAAAGGTAAAACAACTTCGTTCAAGGCTAAAAACTTCCTCCTCAAATATGGACTAATGGCCATGGAGAAACCAACTCATCAGAGGAGATTTGGGGTGATTTAATAAACTGCAGATTAATGTTATTCCAATTTTATTTTTTTCATTAAATGTGTCAGTAATTATGTATCATCACAACGCCCCTTTTCCGAGTTGATCATAATCTTATCAATGTGACAATACTCTTGATTGACAAGCATCATGATGATAATGATTTGATTTTATTGCCCACCTCAGTTTCCTTATGGTTGCGTATTCCACGAACTAAATCCTGCATGTTTTTATCCAGTACCCTCTCTAAGGTACCTTTCACCTTCTTCAACGCCATTTTTCTCCAGGCGTGACAATACACACAATTAAAACCAAGAAATGACAGCCATCAAACCAAAAATCGAATCCAAAATGGAGCTCATCTGGGTCATGTGAGATGTTGACGTGTGAGGCATTTAAAATTTCTAAATAGGAAAACGGTTATAACTCGGAACTGGTGTTGCTCACCATAATCATCGAATTTGAAGCACTTGTAGGTTGACCACCTGGCCACTGAGGGGCACCTTGTTGTGAAGACGGAGTTACAGGTGATCCCCATTGAGAATTTGAAGGTGGTGGGTTACATTTTAATAAATTGAAATGATTGGCATTTTCGGAAATTTCTTAATAAAATTCAAGAGGAGTCTTTTTCTCTCATCGCTTTAAAATAATTTGTCCGGCTTTGCATCAACAGTTGATCAAGTTGTTGTAATTCATGATCAGGGCATTTGTAGGCTTAGTCAGAAATTAATCAAGTTAGTTAATTTTGAAAGTTGTACTGAGCGGAATAACAGGTACTCGACAAATATCTAAATAAACAAAACGATGAAAATAAACGAATAAAAAGTTGACATAACATTTTCAGGCGGCTACAGATAAAAAAACATAAGGCTGACTCTTGCCTGATTTTGAAGGCCGGTCGAAATTGAACATTATCGGAAACTATAAAGGTAATGGCACATTTTTTAGTTGAATATGATGCTGATTTTAATGTCTGAAAAAGTAACCTGATTTTACTTAAAGAATGATTCCCAAAACGCGAGCTATCCGCCTATAGGAATATATACGCAGAAACTAGGTTACCCCTTTTCAGGCCTCTATACCCGTCACTACTTCGAGCCAAGTACAAATAAATCTCTGTTTAATATATACGTTTCATATGAATAACATTTTTTCCTTTTTTATTTTGACGTGCGTGGAAGCTGACTTTACTAGTAGTTAGCTGTCTATATAATTTAAATGTTTGTTATTCTGCACCAAAGTGTAGCGCTACTGTCATGGCATTACTTTGCTAGCACAAACACAAAACTCAGTGTCACAATGACTTGTTTTGTTTTGCGTCATAATGCGTATACGTTGTGTCTATTGGCGGCATGTCAGTGTGATTTCATAGCAGAATACTTTGATTAAGGCCATCATAAAATCGGTGATAGAAGGCATTCAAGAAACTGAAGTTGTTAGAGCCACCGTACTTCAGAGAGCATGCTTGACACCTGTGGAGCATTTTTCAGACAAAATAGTGTTCACCAATTCTTAGTAATAAGGCCCAATTCACTATTACAAGATGATGAAAAATAAAAGTCTTACAAGCAATGAACTTCTGGTATTTTCAGAGACTGGACATACTCAGAAGATTTAGAAACAACAAAATTATTAACACCAATTGATTATTTTGGTTGTAATTTCACTTTATTGTTACATACATACCATTTGTATTTAAATGAGTTGATATGTACGTGACCGTAGTTAAAGTTCATCATATTCTTACCAGGTAGTAGTATTTATATGTTTATTATGCTTGAACATTAGATTAAATTGTTATTAATTTTAAAATGTGCCTTAAGATCACTTCGGCATATCGAAATAATAATGACGATGTTTGTAGTCTACAGAAATTAAATTATTTTTACGCAAAAATACGATAAATTTATTTCTGTTTTCTTAAGTTGGTAACAGAAACAAAATTTCAAACAGGTAGTCATTAATCAACACTCAAATCAAAATGCAAATATGTCTTGATGAAATTACTAACCACAAGAACTGTACCAAACTTATTATCTTCAAGATAATTTTCACTTAAAGGTCACCGGTCACCAAAAACCGAAATTTTTCTAGTACTATTTTCCGAAAGATTACATAATAAAAAGTCGATTTAGCCACAAATAACATTTTTTAATAATTTCTGTCCTTTGTTACAGCGTAAAATAAAGTCCTAAAACTGTTGAAAAACGGTGTTATCTCCCTTTGGTAGTAAAAGGGTCCAAAACCGGAAGTGACGCAGAAGGTGTTATCCAAGTTATCTAGTAACTAAAGCTTGTAGAGTGATCTGTATTTATTACCCAGATTTATCAGTAGTAGCTTCTCATGTTTTTTATTTTTTTTTTTTTAGTATTGGATATTTCAATTTTCTTCAGCATAAAAAAATAAATAAAAAAAAACCATAATAAATAAATAAATAAGAACTATATTTTTGTTTGCTCTAAGTATGATATACTGTTACTTAAACTATTACTAAACTTAATTTTACATTATTTATTAATTAATTTATTTATTTATCTTTTTATTTTTATCTATTTATCAAAACGAATTGATAAAAAGAATACACATTTTTGTTTTTATATTTAAAATAATATTCATATTTATTTTCATTAATATTTAATATCATTCTAAATATCTTAACTTCTCTGAATGAATTTTTCAAATTTTTAGTAGTTACAATTATATTATCATAATTATTTGCATAACACTAGTCATTATTATTATTATTATTATTATTATTCATTGTGTATTGTTATTATATTCATTGTGTATTGTTATTATTATTCATTGTGTATTATTATTATTAATATTAATATTATTATTATTATTATTATTATTATTATTATTATTATTATTATTATTCATTGTGTATTATTATTACTATTATTATTATTATTATTATGAATGTTATTTTTGTTATACTTATTATTATATATATTATGTACTCCGACTAAGGAGAGGACTTATATAGGCAATGCCTGCTGTCCAATCCTTTTCAGCATTTTTTTTTCTGAATAAAATATTGTTTAAATTAATTAATCTTAACTTCTCTGTTGAATTTATTTATTTTTTTTTTATTTATTTTTTTATTTCAGTGAATTAATATTAAATATCAATATTAATATGTATATTAAAAACATACATAATTTTCGAGCACTTTTGACCGGATTCTGTAGTCTGTCGCTTTTTATCTTCTCTCTAGTACAGCTATATTATTAATTTACCTCAAATTGATTTTTATTCATATTTGTTTCAGAAATTGTCCCATTTTTATTGTATTTTTAGGTAAAAAACGATATTTAAAATTTTATTTTACTAATAATAATAATAATTATTTTATTACACCTAATTTTAATGAGCTGAAAAGAACTCGTATCAAAATGTGATACCAGTGGGATCATACCCGACTAACTAACGGCTTAATCAAAACTCGAGTGAAACTTTCTTTCATTTTTGCTCAATAAATTAATATCAATTAAAGTGTGATTTACATCCCCTTACATACCAGTAATTAAGAGATTATCAATATGCTACATTGGGAAACATCCTGTTTAGAAGTAGACATCTATCACCAGCTGATCACCTGTAATCAACAGGGTTTACCTTACAATTTGCAACATTAATTGACACGTGTGTATAAATCTTTATGATATACCCGGTAAATGTTATTTGTCGTTTTTGATGGATTCTGAAAAGATGTGTTTGAAAAAATAAATGTTAAATTAGATTAGTTGATTTGAATAAGAGACATACTACAAGTCCCGATTTGTGTGAACGTGTGAACTGGTGAAATGACTTACTTGCGGAATTAAATTAATTTTGAATATTAAAATTCATTAAAATGTATGATTTTTTTATTTGCCTGAATCCATTAATAATAATTTAAATTATCTTAAATGATTATACCACTCTTATTTCCCTGACTTTTCTCGTATATGAAAAATAGTCCAATACATTTAAAGCAATTACTGTATTTCCATAAATTGAGTGCACATGGTTTTTCTTATTTATTTCATTCAATTGAAAATGTTTCCATTAAACTATCAATAAATTGCATTTTAAATGCACTGACCTAACCAAATTATATTTTTAAATGACAAAAAAGGTATTCAGTTCATCAGTACATAGAGAAATTTTGGGAAAATTTAGAAAATTTGACGAAGTTTATACACCAATTGGGCCTCATTCAAAGTTACACTCAGGGTATTTAGGGTCAGGTAGGTCATTGTTGTTCTTTTTTTTCATATTTCATCATGAATATTCCAATTATGACGTAATTATAATATTTATAGTTGTTCCGAGTAAGAAGGTACAGAAGGGATAATTTTGACATGGTTATATTAGTTGTTTTGTTAAAAACTTCAAAAATTGCTCTATGTACAGAATTAAATTCACTTATGGATGAATGAAAATATTTTTTCCAATTAGGTCAGTATATTTTGTATCAAGCTTTGACAATATTTTGCGCGTTTGTTGGGAAATACGACTTTATTCTTGCGTTTTCCATGTGCACTCAATTTGTGGAAATACAGTAGAAAGCTGCATAAGGGACTTGTGTAAATCTGGCTTTAATTTGTTCTTAAATTTGTGAGAAAAATTTTCTTATCGTTCATTGTGGTAATACTATATCAAGTTTTACAAAATATATAATTTTGACTTGAAATCAAACTTTAAAACGGCACACAAACCCACATGTTACATATGGATACATATATAAGTAATGTGTCTTTCCTCAGCAGCTTAACACCATGTACGTCATCAATTAGGTCGCCGGAAAGTTACGAGCGGTGTCGGAAATTACCGAGTATTAGAACTTCGTTCAGGTAAGTTTTTAGTATATTACAGGTAACTGTAGTGTGTGAAAACCCGCCAGACACATCAATATTGACAACTCTACCCATAGGAATGCAAATTACAAAATTCATAAATTTGGTGACCGATGACCTTTAAGTAAACAGTGTATTCGGTAACGTATGTAGCACCTCTAGATGACTTTGAGTCAATATAAAGACAGCTAAATTATATTATATTACAAATTATTAACTCTTCTTTTCCATAATAAAATTGTAAAACTTATCAATAAAACACATGATATTGGTATATATGTTCATTTATCGGTAACGTATGTAACAGTTTAACCGATAGTAAGATTATGTACATGGTATCGTTTACAATAAAGTCTTCAATTTCTTTATTAGACAACAAGAGATATAAAGCCTTTAAAATTATCAATTATCACGATGTAAATGTTCACTTTTCGAGTGACAAAAATAATTAATTAAGTAAGTAACGTATTTAACTGTTTAGTCACGTATGTAACAATTACATGGGGTTTAAAACTTCTTCACTCAGTGACATGTCCTTCTTTTAAGAAATTCAATAAAATATACCCGAGTTACATTCTAAAAAATAATGCTAATGGAATTAGAAAGTCTTAATTGCTGATTAAAATGTCATATCTTTAAAGGAAGTACTGTCTGTATTTTTCTCTCTAGTAGTACTTTTCATATTTAGTTTTTAAGCCTGAAATCTGGACTTGTCCTTTATTTCTAACAACTTTTTTCTCCACCCGATTGGTTATAATGTTTCTAAATTCAGGATAGACTGAAAAATCTTACATGCTACGTGCCTTTTACAAACATTTACTGTCTATACCAGTCAATTTATTTAAAGTCGATCTCTTTTTCTTCTAATTATCTTTTAATCAATCATGTGACTTAAAATGTCTCTCATACCGATCCATGCCAATTTCATAATCCCAAAGCAGAGAACAAACATTGAAAATTTGCAAATAAAATTAAACACACGAACTTTCAACAGGAAAGTGAGAACAAATCAACAATGTCCATTGTATTTTGGTATTAGTAACCAAGCAGTTTGCTTCGTTTTATAAAGTCCATGCGGGTGCCATAGTTGAGGTACAAGTCCCAATATGAAGCAGAACATGAAGGATCAGTTGTATCTTTTATTTCAATATCCTTCATAGATGACATTCACAAAAGCCTTCGAATTTAGAATTATAAAATCCTATACCAGACATCATGTTTCTGTATATATGTGGAGTTAAATGGTTTTGTTACAGTCATCCTTCAAGTTAAAATGTTTTACATAAATTCTGCTGCAATATGAAATAAATCAGCCAGCAATGATGCACAGTTTAGGCCCATTACTGATTATTGTTGGAAAATTATATAGCTAAACATAACATGTATATGGTGTCTTTCAAAATCACTCGTACTTTGTTGTTGATTCTATCACTATACGTGTATTTAATATTTGTCAACAAGGTGTTACCAAGAAGAACTTTTTCTTGCTGAGCTTCGCTTGTTGGGTGTCAAGTCAATAATGGATACACCACTTTCTGTTTGCTTTCAAATTGTTAACTTCTCATTTGAAAATGTAACTCTTTTATCCTTTCTAATATGAAAGTTTTTTATCTGAAATTTCTTTCTAATGATTTATCTTTCAAATTTTTAACGTCTTTAGATACATTACATTAAGCTTCCCTCCTAGCTTCTTGTCAGAACTTGTATAGTTTTTACCCCTAGTTTAAATAGAAGGTAACCTAAAAACTAAGAAGAGTATGACCACTGTTGTTAATGACGTAACAGGGACTGGTTCCAAAGAGACATGACCACTATCTGAAACATCCTTGGCGGCTATCTGTTCTGGAAGTTCATGTGTTTAACTTAACTTGTCAGTTTCAAAGTTTTCACTTTGCTTCTGGATTTGTGATTCGGACACATGGAATAGTAGGTTTGTTTTTTTAGTTTAATTCTTAGTTTCTCTTCAATTTAGAACTCCGATCATATCCCATTTTCTTTATCTCTGTAATTTGACTGAATTTCAAGACATTATTTATCCGTCATGAAACATTAGACAGCAGCTGTGTTTGTAATTCAGACCAGTAACGTAGATACCAATACTTACGTTACCTGGGGGTCTGCAGATATATGGATGTATATTGACCACCCATTTGGCCATTGAAGTTTTGTTTTACGCTGCATTTACACTTTCATAATCAGAATTTATGAAATTGCAGGTATTTGATTTGTATGTATAACAAATATTAAAATGAACAATGTTGTATTCAAATCTATGAGAAAATTATCAAAATAAATTAGACCAGTGACATCTATCGTTTTAAAATCCAATTTGAAGTTGAAAATTGTTTAATTTCTCTACACGTAACTAAACTAGAAATAAAAGTGTAAAAAATGTTGTGTTAAATACAAATCATCTAATTCTGATTGTCAAATGCTGTTAGCTAGTATAATTCTCTACTGAGAACATTTACAAGAGATTCTCATGTACAAATTACAGTGTGGCCTAAATGACTGTGTGAACAAAAGTATAAAGCCCAAGTTTACAAGCAGAGAGGCAATTGTGGGAAAAAGTTACATTGTCATAATGTGAAAATCCAGAATATTGTAGCAATATTACAACGACATGTTTTTAAACAATAAAACATGCAGGGTTTTTTGTTATTTTCACATTTATTATATGAGTGTATGATATATATTAATGTACAATGTACTGACAACCAAAGCACCCAAATGTATGCAGTAACTACATGTACAGTAGTTACATATATAGTGGCAATACAGCAATATTTATTAGACAGTATGCAGGTCCAGTGGCGATATGACAATATTCCTCATCACTGGGCTTGAATCCCATTCCAAAAAATTTGCAACTGAAAATTATGAAAATCCTCAATTACCACAGAGAAGCTCTGCAGACACTATGAAGATCTTTGATGTTAAACATGGTGGTATTTAAACCTGAAAAAATCCCCCTGATGAGGCATGTTGTATGTGCAAGAGACTTTTATTTAACAGATTTTTTAACATGTAAAATTCCCAAAACAGCATATATGGTAATATAAACTGCACATAGTCATTTATTGTTACAAGTAAAGGCTCAAGTTAGCGATAACTACAAAACTAATGCAAATTCATGAGATATTTTAAGAGTTTTTAAAAATACTTGCATAAACACAGTGACACTCAGTGGTTCACAATGTTTTTGTATTAGGGACACAATCAGAAATTTTTTCATTACTTTCATGTATTTCTAGATATGTTTGGGGGTAATTAACAAAGTAGTAGAAATACTTAAAACAGAAATTACTAATGCAATAGCTTTGTGTGTGATTGTGCATATTTAATCAGAAATTGTTTTGTTCTATGCTCTGCATAATCCTAAAATGTTAAAGGTCAAACAAAACGTAAATATTAAATAACTATTGCGATAAAATGAGTGCTAGTGACATCAAAATTTAGTTTAGATATAACTGATGAGGAAACTGTTCATGCTGTCCAATGAGATAAATCACTGATCCAAAAAGTTTTGATTAAAATAACAAAAATAAAACTATGTGAGTTTAGCAGCTGACTGTAGTTGGAATCCCCTAGGGTAGGGTCTCGATTGATTCCTTGAAGACCTCCAGGGATGACGACTGGACTAATGATGCCGATAGGAGATTCCAATAATTTACAATTCCAGGAGGAATAAATGTTGATAGGTGTTTATTCGACAGTGGAATGGTATGGCGACGGTTTCTTGTATTTTTAGTCGTGGGTAATACTGGCTGGTATGATGGTGGTACAGCTATCAAGTTGATAACAATCCTATACATCATCGTGATATCTGATAAGTTCCTTCTATGTTCCAGGTTATTTCAGCTCAGATCTTTAAGCATTGGTTTTATGCTTTGAGGTTTTTTGGATTTAGAGGTTTGTTTAGTACAAATCTGGCTGCAATACATTGACACTGTATTTGTTCTATTTGTTGCTTTTGTGTTGTTTGTTGTGGATTCCAAATTGGTGTTGCATATTCCAGTTTTGGTCTAACTAAACTCTGGTAGGTTTTCTTTTACATTTGTTGGACAATGTCTGAGGCTGTGTTTTAGGAATTCTAGAACTGACGATACTTTCTTACATATATTGTCAATGTGTAGGTTTTATTTTAGGCAGAAAGAACAAGTTCTGCAATCTGGACCGATAAGAAACAATTCCAACTTTAATGATCCAGAAATTCAATGACAATGATTTAGGTCTGGTGAAACTAATGATGTGTTTAGACCTACATACGAGAGGTACTGCAACAGATGATACATTGTTGGTCATTTAGATTTTTATTATATGAATTTTAAAAGCAATTTAAGCAGTGAGAAAAGATAGACATAGTGCAAATAGTGACTTTTTGCTAATATTTCACCTTTTTATGCATCATGTACCTGTTTAAAAATATTTTATATCACTGTTTGACCATTTCAGTTATTTTAATCAACACTGCAAAAGACTTTAGAGCATGCATGGTTTTAGAGCACTGGACAATAACTAAAGCTCAGATATTGGCCCCAACCTGTATGATAAACATTGACAAAACACACATAATTGTGTTTTCAAGCTCGAAGGCACTATAATCAACATATCTAGTGTTTGGAATATAAAACTTCTTTTGTTATTAGACTGTATCTGTAGAAAAGGTAAAACAACTGCTTTAAAGGCTAAAAACTTCCTCCTCAAATATGGACTAATGGCCATGGAGAAACCAACTCATCAGAGGAGATTTGGGGTGATTTAATAAACTGCAGATTAATGTTATTCCAATTTTATTTTTTTCATTAAATGTGTCAGTAATTATGTATCATCACAACGCCCCTTTTCCGAGTTGATCATAAACTTATCAATGTGACAATACTGTTGATTGACAAGCATCATGATGATAATGATTTGATTTTATTGCCCACCTCAGTTTCCTTATGGTTGCGTATTCCACGAACTAAATCCTGCATGTTTTTATCCAGTACCCTCTCTAAGGTACCTTTCACCTTCTTCAACGCCATTTTTCTCCAGGCGTGACAATACACACAATTAAAACCAAGAAATGACAGCCATCAAACCAAAAATCGAATCCAAAATGGAGCTCATCTGGGTCATGTGAGGGTTGTAATTCATGATCAGGGCATTTGTAGGCATAGTCAGAAATTAATCAAGTTAGTTAATTTTGAAAGTTGTACTGAGCGGAATAACAGGTACTCGACAAATATCTAAATAAACAAAACGATGAAAATAAACGAATAAAAAGTTGACATAACATTTTCAGGCGGCTACAGATAAAAAAACATAAGGCTGACTCTTGCCTGATTTTGAAGGCCGGTCGAAATTGAACATTATCGGAAACTATAAAGGTAATGGCACATTTTTTAGTTGAATATGATGCTAATTTTAATGTCTGAAAAAGTAACCTGATTTTACTTAAAGAATGATTCCCAAAACGCCGAGCTATCCGCCTATAGGAATATATACGCTAGAAACTAGTGTGGATTCTAAAAATTTTTAAAGAATTACTTGAGCATCTTGCTTCTAATACTTTATCTCATGTAAAAAGTATAAAAACATTTGATTTTTCTACACTATACACCACAATCCCTCATTCTAAATTGAAAGAACGTCTTAAAGAAATTATTCACTTGTCTTTCTTCTACAAAAACGGTAAGCCAAGATACAAATATCTGGTGCTGAACAGGGATTCTGGTTATTTTGTCAAGCATCATACGGATTCCAAACAAAAATATACTGAAGATACCATCAACAAAATGTTGGAGTTTTTGATAGATAACATATTTGTTGTGTTTGGTAATATAGTATTTCAGCAAACAATCGGTATACCAATGGGTACAAACTGTGCACCATTGCTTGCTGATTTGTTTCTTTATTCTTACGAAGCAGAATTTATGCAGAACCTTGTTAAATCTGGAGAGAAAACTGTCGCCAAATCATTCAACTCAACATACAGATACATAGATGACGTTCTGTCTCTTAACAATCCTTAATTTGGAAACTATGTTAATGTCATCTATCCTAGTGAGCTTGAAATAAAAGACACGACTGATTCCTCAAGTTCTGCTTCATATTTAGACTTATACCTGAATTATGACGCACAAGAAAGGCTACATTTGAAACTTTATGACAAACGTGATGACTTTAATTTTTCTATTGTCAACTTTCCTTTTTTATGCAGCAATATACCTGCTTCTCCTGCTTATGGTGTATTTGTTTCCCAATTAATACGCTATGGTAGAGCTTGTTCCCACTACGGAGACTTTGTACAACGAAGTAGGCTGCTTGCAAATAAATTGTTGAATCAGGGATATTGCAAGCCTAGGCTTATCAAGGCCCTCAAAAAGTTTTATGGCCGTCATCACAGTATTGTTGATAAGTTGGATGTCTCTGTGTCCAGGATTGCCTTGGATATATTTGACGTCTCATAGTTCCATGTTCCTTTCACACAATTTTGATTACACACGTGACGGGTGTAGCTAGCTAAACAGGAGGTGCTTACCCTTCCGGAGCACCCGGCCTCACTTCCCTGGTGGAAGTTCACGTGTCTAACCTAACTTGTCAGTTCCAAAGTTTTTACTTTGCTTCTGGATTATGATTCGGAAATGGATAAGTATGTTTGTTTTTGATTACACCCTTTTCAGGCCTCTATACCCGTCACTACTTCGAGGCCAAGTACAAATAAATCTCTGTTTAAATATATACGTTGCATATGAATAACATTTTTTCCTTTTTTATTTTGACGTGCGTGGAAGCTGACTTTACTAGGTAGTTAGCTGTCTATATAATTTAAATGTTTGTTATTCTGCACCAAAGTGTAGCGCTACTGTCATTGGCATTACTTTGCTAGCACAAAAACAAAAACTCAGGTGTCACAATGACTTGTTTTGTTTTGCGTCATAATGCGTATACGTTGTGTCTATTGGCGGCATGTCAGTGTGATTTCATAGCAGAATACTTTGATTAAGGCCATCATAAAATCGGTGATAGAAGGCATTCAAGAAACTGAAGTTGTTAGAGCCACCGTACTTCAGAGAGCATGCTTGACACCTGTGGAGCATTTTTCAGACAAAATAGTGAACTGCTAAGAGTTCATGATAAAGACTAGTTTGAAGCTTTGTCAAGAGCAGTCCTAACGCAAAGATTTTTGACTTAGTGCTGCGGACTTTACTGATATAACCTTTGTTACAAGATGCTACGTCCAGTCAATGTATAATAGTCATCATCAGAAAGGTCATTTGTATAATCTAAATCAATTTCTCTACTTTAACTATAAAATATTATTATTCGACAAACCGCAGGTTCATGATATTCAGTCGTGTCCAGCTAATGACATTCGTCACATATGAAACCTACGCCGATTTTTCGTATATGGCCTTTCTTCGTGTGACGAATGCACTTAAAGCTTTTGGCATTTTTTTACTAGTACGTGTTCAACACACACGAAACACACGGAAAATGACAAGTGGCCCTAACTGAATTGTATATTGTATATATTGTATGTATAAAACAAATATGCGTGCATCTCTTTTTATCTGTTATGTTATTTGTGGCATAAAAATAATATTGCATTTAAATTCTAACACAAAGTAAGATAAAAAAGAAATAAAGCCGTAAAATATACATTTTATTAAAATAAAATAAGTTGAAAAATAAAATTGTAACTTTGGGATTCGAACCAACAACGTAAGACTTACTGGTACCTACGTATACCCACTACACCACGCAGGTAATGGTTGACAATAAGGTTTATTTAATTAAGTACGAGTATAGTACGGTATATTAAGAGGTTATATTGGGGTAACTCTCAAAACATTGATTTTTACAAAATTCAGTATCAGCGCATGTCTCTCCATTAACCATACTTTGCATACCTAACAGTAAAATAATATAGTTTTTATATTCAAAATATCTTTAATGGAGAGGCATGCGCTCTATATGCATTTATTAAAAAACGTGTTGAATTTCACTTACTTGTTCCATGTTTGTATTGAGTTCTTTTTTTTGTTTTAAATATTTTTATTACTCTATATATGTTACAGAAACAGAATTATCAGGCATTATCAAACCATTTTTTACATACATCTATTTTTATAACAGCATATTAATCCAATAATTTTTTAAAAAATTCCCAATTAATTCTAATTTTGTGTACCCTTGTCGTGGAATACTGATATGTGGAACACATTTCGATCTGTTTGTAGAGACGTATCTTTTCTATTGCAAGATTATATTGAGGAAATGTATTGGACATTCTACATATGTGAATATAGTATTTAATTATCAAAATACATAAGTTTAAAATGTCAGGGTGATTAATTTGCGCTTGTATTCCAACAAAACATTATCTACTTTATTTTCTATATTCACGTTGCATTTAATTTTAACTTGATCGAAAAAAGTGTTCCATATATTTTTTACATACTGACAATCAAAGAATAAATGTTGTACAGTTTCTTTTACTTCCCTACAAAAAGTGCATAGTTCAGTTTCAAGAAGTTTGCATTTCATTAATCGACTGTTTGTAAAATAAATATTGTGGTTAATTTTATACTGAAAAGCTTGAAGTTTTGTATCATCGGTAACCAGAAAACATAATTCGTATGCATTTTTCCAAAAATCATTATCATATTCAGTCCCTATTTTTTTATGCCAAATTTCTTTTGTTTTAATTTCTTTTATGTCTAAATTGTCTAAATAATATTTGTAAAATATTTTGGAAACTTTTTTCTTTTCTTTCAGTTTAGAAATAAAACTATTTCTGGCTTCTCTAAGCGGAACTTCTTGTAACTGAATTGCACTTTTCCAGTTTTTTGGAATTGCATTTATCAAGCTATAATAATTTAAATAATTAACTTTAAAATCAACCTTAGCTGTAAACTCATCATAAGACATAATGTTCCCTTCATCATTTGTTAAATCCTTTATAAAATAAATATTATGTTTGCCCATGTTTTCCAAAAGACTGTTTTATTATTTATTCTAATATTAGGATTTAACCAGAGATATTGTGAAATTACGTCATTTGGGGTTGTGGTGTAATTATTTTGTAAATTAGCCCATGCAGTAAATACCGATCCCCAGAATTTATTAAACAAAGGTACGATTGAAGCCAATCCCTCTTTGTGAATATAAAAAACATTATCACCCCCAAACTCTTCGAGATCATCCAGAAGCAGACATTTCCATGGTGAATGGCAGAGCGGATAGAATATTTTCTGTACCCATGAAATCTTTAAAGCATGACAAAAGGACTTGATATGTGGTACCTTTAAACCACCTTCATCGTAATTTAAAACCAATATATTTCGTTTTATTTTATCCACCTTGCCATTCCATATGAAAGAGAACATCAATCTATTTATTTCGTTTATTATGTCGTCTGGAGGATCTGGAAGAACAGTAAATAGCTGTACAAGGATAGGTAATGCTAAGTTTTAATCACCGTCACTTTTCCTATCAAAGATAAACTTCGGAATGACCAATCATTCAGAAGCTTCTTAAAGGACTCAAGTTTATCTGTATAATTTTCTAGGTAAAAATCTATATCTCCCAAATTATACTTTATACCCAAAAGTTTGAAATTTCCTTTTAAATTCCATTCTATTTTTCTATCAGTTATTAGTTTATCACCACAACCCCGTTTTACCCCAATCCATACAGCTTGGGTTTTATCGAAATTAGCTTTTAAACCGGAACAGACAGAGAAGTCATCTATTAATTTTAATGCTTTATTTAGGGTTTTTGGGTCATCGTCGAGTATCAAAACAGTATCATCAGCATATTGATTTATCAAATATTCTGTATCTTTGATCTTGATGCCATTAATATCGGTGTCGTTTTTTATTGCTGCACTAAGTACTTCTACTGCAAGAATGAATAGGTATGGGGATAAGGGATCACCTTGTCTCACTCCTCGTTCAATGTTAAAAAAGGGAGCAAAATCCATTATTTAAAATACAACTGTTAGCACTATTATAAAAAGTGTGAAACCATTTAATTATTGAATCACCGAAACCAAAAAAACTTAAAGTTCGTTTAATGAAGACCATTCGAGTGAATCAAATGCTTTTTCGAAATCTAAAAGAAGTAAAATTCCCGGAACACCGGCATTCTCTGTTTTGTCAATAAGATCCATAACTAATCGGTTACATTCTCCAATAAATCTCCCTTTCATAAAACCAACTTGTGATTCTGATATAAGGTCATCTAGGACTGATTTAATTCGTTTAGCAATAACAGCTGATGCAATTTTATAGTCTACATTTAACAATGATATGGGCGCCAATTTTTAAGAAAATGTTTTGGTTTTCCTTCCTTAGGCAAACAAGTTATAACTCCCTGCCTTTGTGTTATTGACAGAAGTTCTTTATCATAGCCAAAATTTAGAGAATTTACTACAAATTCACTAATGTCTTTCCAAAAAAACTTGTAGAATTCAACTGTAAACCCATCTAACCCAGGGGATTTTCCATTATTCATATTTTTTAATACTTCAAGACATTCGAGATATTTAAGGTTACCTTCTAGTGAATTACGTGTGTCTTCGTCTATAAAATTAAAGAAAGGATTTTCAAATTTAGGAAGTAATCAACATTGTTAAATGTAGGATTTTTTGTTGAATATAGCGATTCGTAATACCGTTTCTGTTCCTCTAAAATGTCTTTTTGATTTTCGATTTTGGTATCATCTTCTAAAAGAAGAAACGGAATAGTTTTTTCAACATAATTTCGCTTTTCTAAATTACAGAAGTACTTTGTTCCCTTTTCCCCTTCTACTTTCCATCTAGCTTTGGATCTCATTATTATCCCCCGAATTTTTTCTTCTCGTAGTGACTTTAATTTATTTTCTAATTCAATAATGATGGTTTCATTTGCGTTTTGCGAGTGATAAAGTGATTTGAGTTTATTTTCTAAATCTTTTTCCCCTTTTTGTTTTTCTCTTTTCTTAAAAGATGAGTAAGAAACAGTTTTACCCCTAATCATAAGTTTTATCATTTCCCATAAAAGCTGATCATTTATATCGTATTTTTCCACCCCATCTGTATCCTTATAACTATACTGTTGTACGGTATCATATATACATGTTTTTACTATATTTATATATTCCGATAATAAACTATTATTGAATTTCCAAATCCCCCTACCCCGTTCTTGTTTTAAAAAATTAAAGGTGAGACTTACTGGAGAATGATCCGATTTATATTTTATATCAATGTCGCATTCTGTAACAAATGTATGTAAATCCGATGTAATCAGAAAGTAATCTAGACGACTCTGTTTTTTATTTGGACCATGCCAACTGTACCTTAGTAATTCGGGATGGAACTCTCTCCAAGTGTCTATTAAGTCTAAATCAGACATCATTTTATGAATTTGGGACTGGGATTTAGGGTTGTTGTTTTTATTGTAATTTTTTGTGTCAATACTATAGTTTAATGGGACATTAAAATCACCTCCAATTATTACGGACGTATTACCAATTACATCTATTTTACACTGTAGTGATTCAAAAAATAGAGGACAATCGTTATTTGGGCCGTAAATTGCTGCTAATGTTAGCCTGTTTCCCTGTAGAAATGTCCAAGATGATATAATTCCCATTGGGATCAATAATCTCCTTATGGAGTTTATACTCAAACGAATTTTTAAAAAGTATGATGACTCCTCTGCTGTTGCTGGCGAAAGAGCTAAATATAGCTTTATACCCCCACTCATTTCTCCATATATTCTCTTTTTCTTTACTACAATGACTATCAATAATAAAAGTTAAGTCATACTTTTTTCTATATCTTTCAAAAATATCTCTTCTTTTTATCAAATTTGATGACAATCCACGACAATTAACACTACCAATACTGATTTTACCTACTGACATATATAAAATTTACTATTCTAAATGTTTTTTGTATGTTGACTGAAAATAAAAGTATATTCTGTTGTACATTCAGAGTAATGTAATTTTCTGATTCTTGTAGTTCCCCACCCATTAAATCCCTATAACATCTTCCATTCATAAATGTAAAGTTCAAAAAGTATCTGATAATTACACTTTCAAGCTCAAAATTCCAACAAAAAAATAATGGTGATTTTTTTTCTAATGTTCGAAGAAAAAAAACAAAAACAAAAACAAAAAAAAAAAACCAAAAAAAACTTGAAAATAATAATAATGATAATATGATAACTTAACTCTGTTAAAGGTACACTAACATAAAAACGAAACAAAAAGCCAGCACAATAACTTATTCATATTTAAAATAAATAAATAAATAGATAATAAATAAATAAATAAATAAATAAATAAATAAATAAATAAATAAATAAATAAATAAATAAAAATAAATCCCGGGCATATGGAAAATAATGCACCGCCAATAAGCATTCAGATACAAATAATTTTATTACATGCATGCAAGACATAGTAATCATAGTATAAATAAATAAATAAATAAATAAATAAATAAATAAATAAATAAATAAATTTTCAACTTATAAAAACTTAAAAAAAAAAAAAACAAAAAAAAAAAAAAAAAAACATACACTAATCAAAATTCAAAAACATAATCATATTTACATGCAATATCATACCCTGTCTTTATTATAAATAAATAAATAAATAAATAAATAAATAAATAAATAAATAAATCCCGAGCATATGAAAATAATGTACTGCCAATAAGCATTCAAATACACATAGTTTTGTAATATACATGCAAAGACTCACGCAATCATAGTATAGATAAATAAATAAATAAATAAGTTTTCAACTTATAAAAGCTTATCAGAATAACCATACACCAATCAAAATTCAAAAACATATATTCATATTTACTATAATATCATACCTTGTTTTTATTATAAATAAATAAATAAATAAATAAATAAACTCTGTACAAAGTATTAAACGGAAGCCTTAAATAACGTTGCTCTATTTGAGCATATTATAGGCAAAACAACATTGACCCTTCCGCGTGACCCTTCATTGAAAATATTCGTGTAGGCTGATCCTCCAAATGTATGGGTAGTGTTAAGGTCCAAGTTAATACATACATACCGCATAGATGTGCTCTGTAATATGAGTACTAGTATCCAAAATAAACACCTGTATTCCTATACAGAGATGGACTTGGTCTGTGATAAATATTTAAATAAAAGGTCAAACGGACAGGTCAAACATGCCTGCCTATACTAAATAAACTACGAAAAACTAAATGCATAAAAAACAAACAAAGCTAGCATAGCTCTTCTTGAGCATACAGCTAAAAAATTATGTAAATAGTATTAAATAAACCACAAATCTGGTACTCAGCAATCACGAAATGAGCAAAAAATTTACTTTTTTAAGTGCGCGGGTTTTTTTTCGCGAAATGCAAATTTCGTTTTTTAGCATAAAATAAACGTAAATATCCGCGACGGACAAGTACCAGTTTGCCTATACCAGATATTACCTCTATTTATGTTTCTTACCTAAAATAGAGAATATAACATATGTTAATATAGTTTTGTATGAATTAAAAACCTGAAATTATTTATCACACTATTTTATCTCGTAACTCCATGAGCAGTAATCCAAAATGGTTACACCCCGCCATGTTTGCCTGTACCCCAAAAAAATGCGGAAGATTATGTAAAATTTTTGCATTGCCAGTCCCCAAAAGTTCTTTTTTAAATTCGGATACTTGTTGGTATTTACTATAAGGATTTTTTTCATGACATGTAATTTGATTTTTTGCCATTCATTGGAAACATTTGATTTTCTAATTTTTTTTGATAATTTCTTAGCTTCTCTCGCGGATTCAGCCGCTCCAATTTTTTCTGCTAAATCTAACTGACCATGAAAACGCGCTTTTTCAAACTGGTATATATGTTCGGTACTGGTATACATTTTCTTTTCATATAAAACTTTACAGGTATAGAAATTTGAAAGGAACATTCCGGTCCTTTCACGTATATGAACCTTTTATCATCTGAAAGAAAATGAATAAGTAGATGTAAAATGAATTACAAGAAATAGAAATTATAATGTATCCAAAAGGATAAAGTGATTCAGATCTTGACCGCGTTTTTCCCTCTACTTACTATTATAATTTAAATATAGAGATTGCTAAAAAGACAATAAAAATAAATAGATAAATAAGTTGATACATAAATATATAGATAAATGTATACAGAAAAAGGGCCTATCCCAGGTGAGCATAACTACCACAATAGATCGATAGTACTCTATCTATTGTTGTATACAAGTACAAACACTCGGAGCAGTCTATCTAATTTAAAGTAAAGGGGTTGGCGAGAGAGAAAAAGCCGGTAGTTTTTCTCTTCGTGAATATATATAGTGCGTGTACTGGATATTGACTCGTAATTCATATGTAGCCAAAACACCCTATTTTGCAAATGAAATCTGACTAGAGCCTTGCCAAGTCTACCTGTCTAACACCCGATACACGCCAGCATGTTGTTTACATATTTTCTAAAAGGTATCTAAGGGGGGTAAAATAAATGAGAAATAAAAAATTAAATTTAAAGTTAGCTTAATTAAGCATACTTTCATATTAAATATATTGCCATGTGCTACTTAATACTATAAATGTATGTTTTTTGTTGTCTTCTATGTCCAGTTGTAACATTCTAGTAAAACACTTTATTGCTAATTTCAAGCAGGTTATCTGGCTGTTTTAAGTATCCCATAAACGTGGTACTTTGCTTCCAGTTTAGAACAAACAATGGCTCTCTCGGCCGTTTTTTCAAGAACTTCCATCTTGTTTTGATACAGCTGTGCATCATCTTCCACCCGCGATTGCAGAACACCCTTGACCTCCGATAACAAGGCATTGAGGGGATACAATTGTTTCTGTTTTTCACTCAGTTTTTGTCCAATCTCGTTGGCTAGCAACAAATATAACAAAAGTCGCCTTGCTTCTTTAAAATCAGTCTTTAGTCTTGATAGAAAAATTGTCGACCGTATGTGTATAATACAGCCAGGACTATTTCATGAAGAAAATAAGACTCCATGCATTCAAATGGTAAAGCCAGTTCTTTCTTCACTAATGCTTTATATGTGCCAGCATTAATGATAAAATCAGTTGATTTGGGATTCAAACGCCTGGATAAACCTTCCATATTTAAGTGTGGACGAAATCTTTGTTGAATGAATCTAGGTACTATTTCATGAAGAATTTCCTTTTTCATTGTGGCCATTTCATCCAGTTTCGTCCACAGAATTTCACATTTCCTTTTTGCCAGAGCCTCATAAATTCCACACTATTTTCATCATAAAAGACGGCAAACGATTCCTTTAAACTTGTATCTATTTCCGCCTCGACGCAATCCATCATTCGAAAGCAACATTCCTTACTTCTTTCGCTGTATTCATTGGGATAGTCTTATAATGTCCATAATTGTATCCAAAACCGACAACATTATAGACAAATGTCATTAGTACCAACATGTCATACTCTGCAATAAGATTTGCTTTTTCAGCATGTCTGAGGAAGGCTCTAGCGTGCGGGATCAGGCGTTTCATTCTTAATAGATCTGTCTTCATAAACACGTCTTTGTCAAGAAGCAGCGCGAACCCCCAAAGTAGTTTTTTCAGGAGAAGGCGCTTTTCATTGTCTGGCGTACACAAATCGAGAGTCATTATGATAGAGCTATGAACACTTAGTGTCCTGTTTTCGTCCTCGCCCTCAATTGTTCCTAGTGAGCGCTTCTGTAACGCCTGGACAAGAAAATTTGACATCATCATGGTCTTTGATTTGTCATTATACCCATCTTCTCGGTAGACAAACTCAAGAAGACAAATGGGGATCTCTTCATTTTCCAGGAACTGTGTCATCTGAAACATTTCAAATACCAGTGGTTTCATATTCTGTTGGAGGTCTTGGTATATACAAAATTTCATTGCTGTAAATAATTTTATCTCTGTAGCTTGAAGATTCATTTCGGTAAGTTGAGATTCAATGTCCTCGATATTCTCCATTCTAAGAATCTCCAAAAAATTGCTTGGACCGATGGACATATTTTCCATGTAGGTTTTGGCCGTATATAATCCAAGGGGAAGGTTGCCCATTCTTTCTGCTAGGTTTTGATACTGAACTTTTCTTTCTGCGTCTATTGTCTCACCCTGGATAAGAAAATCGAGGGATTCGTCTGTTGTGAACCCCTTCAAATGAAGTTTCCCGTACGTTTTTAACAATTTTTCGTTTCTAGTTGTAATAAGAAATTTTATATTAGGGTCTTCAGAAGTTAAAATGCTTTGGATTAAATTCTGCACGGCCTTGGAACTTTCATTATTAACATCATCTAGTATAATCAAATCGTAGGGCGGTTTAACCTCCCTTTTTTGCAATTGATCTTGCAATTCCTTTCCTATGAGTGAAATACTAGCAGTATCTTCGTCATCATCTGTATCGGACCATATTGGCGATAAAGTTGATATCGATAATTCATCAGCTAATGATCGAAGCGAAGTAAGTAAAGAACTCTTGTTTTTAGCATTGCAATACCAAACAATACAATTGGAATTCTTCTTTTGAAGGTCAATGCTAAATGCTACAACCGTTTGAGATTTCCCTGCTCCAAGTGGCCCTGTATTGTAAAAACAAAACAAAACTGCCTATAATCTTCTAATCAAAATGACAGAAATATTGCATTGCATACATAAAATGACAATAATACTGCAATGCTCAAAACAAATGAAAGTTACGTACTAATATCATAATGCTAGTATATAGCATCACAAATAAGCGATATTATAGGCAATTATTGCGTCATCGCCACCAGATTGCAATTACATAAAAACAATAGCTCAATATCATTCTTGTGTTGAAACATAATTAAAAAAGCTCCAAAATCTATATCTTTTATCCTTTTGAATAAGTCTCCCTCCAGTAATTGTCAAGCCAAAATCCGACAAAACGAATGGTGGCGATTAACTGATGGTTTACTATATTGTTATTCATATAGTTAATGATGAAACCGCAGTGATCTTCTGAATGAAAACCCATCCCAGACAGAGCTAAAAATTGACCATGGCTACTCTACACCATATTCACAAGGAATCATCACTAAATTTTTCAAGTTTTTTTGTTGCAAATAATGAAAATTCAATACATGTACTTCAAAATTACTATTTCGTATTGTAAGAGTCAGAGTATAATATTGAATATCGGTTATGTTAATGCAACCATTTTTTCAAAACGAATTATCGACTGGCAAATTTAAACACCAAGGGTACCACAAGTACTGTCTTTAGCATCTCTGGCACTGACAATGCTACTACTCACACCGTCAATGGCATTAACTATACTATTTCCTCAACCATGGACGGAGCAACTTATCTCCTATGATAAAGTTATTTATAACATAATGCTAATATACAGACCTGAAATAGTTACAACTCGGTTTTCCTGCATCAAGGTTTCAAGTTGAACCAAATCACCCGTCTTCTTGAAATGTGTAACCAGCTTTTCTTTCTTTATATTGTATGGAACTGTAAAAAAAATCAATATTGATTTTAAAACAAGACACTAATAACATAATCAATAGTAAAATAATATTCGCCTTAGAAAATGAACTTAAAAAAAACCAACAATTCGTCTGACATTTGGAAATGGCCAATAAAATCAGTAACACGAAACAAGAAACAAACAAACCAAATAAAGACAAACACATATTAGAAAGGTATTAAAACAACTAAATGCACACACACACACACACGCGCGCGCGCGCGCCCGTATATAGTATGCTTCGTATTTGGACCTCAGTTATTACGCTCACGAAAGGCCTCATTTTAAACGTTTTGAAAACGTAATGACTTTAACTTTTCTATCGTCAACTTTCCTTTTCTATGCAGCAATATACCTGCTTCTCTGCTTATGGTGAATTTGTTTACACATTAATACGCTTCTATGGTAAAGCTTGTTGACCCAAGGATATTGCAAGCATAGGCTTATCAAGACGCTCAAAAAAATTTTGGCCGTTATCACAGTATTGTTGATAAGCTTGATGTCTCTATGTCCAGGATTTCCCTGGATATATTTGACGTTCCATAGTTCCATGTTCCTTTCATCCAATTTTGATTACATGCGTGGCGGGTGTAACTAAATGAACAGGAGGTGCTAATCCTTTTGGAGCTAAGCCTCACTTCCCTGGTGAAAGTTCACTTGTCTAACCTAACTTGTCAGTTTCAAAGTTTATTTTACTTTGCTTCTTGATTGAGGTTTGAATGAATTATGAATAAGTATGTTTGGTTTTGATATCACCATTATACGAAAAAGTAACGCCATTCACATATAAAATACTGTTTAGAGATATTGTAATTAATTTATATATAATCCGTTTTCTGGTGTGAAAAATATATGAACGATATTTTAAAGATTGAAGCATGTTTGTTTGTTTTGAATTTTTTTTCAATTTAAGCAGATTTTGAATCATATAATTATAAAAAGTTATACATAAATGACTAGTTATTCGTAAAATTTAGTACATATTTTGTTCTTTGTACATGGTATCCCGAATAGTACGCAGTATTTGTAAGTATAGACAACACATGCATCAAAATTCTACATTCATTTACTTTTGCAACAGATCCATAATAAATTCTTATATGATTTCTACCTACCTGATTTTGATTTTTGCAAAGCTTTTTCAAATTCTCTTAATTTTACAACTTGGTCTTCTCTGTCGACATCTTTCAGCAAGGTTGAGAGTAATTTGGTATTTTGATAGGATAACTTTTCTGACTTCTGCATCAATGTGAAGATATCTGTCGCATTTTGTACATTTTCTAATTTACCATGACTTATGTATGGTTCGAGAAGAAATTTCAACGATCTAATCTCATCTAAAACGGAGAAGGAAAAAAAATCAAAATTGATTTCCTTTAAGGAATGATTGATCTAGGGAATATATATATTGTGCCTGACTTTTCTTTTATCCTTGACGTCACAAACAGTTCAAAGTTGCAAACGTCTTAAGTAAAATGTAACATATTAAATTGATTTACCTTGGTTGTTCTAAATGTACACACAGAAGATTTGTATAGTATTAATATTTATTGGCATAAAGCAAAAACGAGCCTATAGCCCAAAATATATACATAATAAATTCGATAGCGAGAGAAAACGGTTTAAACATTGAAGGTGATCTTAGCATGAAACAAAACTAAACAAGCAATGCGCATTTTAAGTGACTATTAAACGTATCAATTTTAACCAGTCCTTAAAATATGATTAAAAATCAAATCAATAATTAAAACAAACTATGTTATAATCTTTATTATTATTTATACCAACGTTGATCAAACTGAATACAGAACAAAATAATATTCATAAATACAAAATATTGCATAATACACACATAAAAAGAAGAACCGTACACAACGGTGAAACACATTTTACAAAGGATAAATTCAGTTTGGTTTTTAGAAAATATTGTTACGTAATTTTTAAATTTATATCACTCAAAGGATATTTTTTATCGACATATTTGGAATTATATATTCTTTATTCTTGTTGTACGTGTCGGTCAGTTGTTCACTGTACAAACTGATATAAATTTTGAATATTTAATGTACATTGTAAGTACCATTAGTTGTATAAACGTCCAAGTCAAGAATATTTCACTTATATCGAGACGTCAGCAGCTATAGGCGAAGGTGCAGAAATTTTGCCTGTGTGTTCTGCTGATGACATTATACAACAGGGTTCTTTATCATGCCAAGCTTACCATGACACGGGATCTCGTTTATTTTAAGTTGCCATCCGAAAGAACCGTGACTTTCATTTCATGGCGAAAGAACAGTCACTGCCCACTTTTAAGCCTTGGATTAGACCCGGTCGGGGCATACGCAGAAATCGAGGCCCGATCTGACGGGTTATCTGCCCTTACATTAAAAGTCGCCCTATACTGACCATCTTTATATACGGATACAGGTGTGATATACTTTACAGTTATAAAGATGGTAGTTTGGTTCAGTCGAGCGTGACCTGTTAGATAATTCCAATTAGCTGATTATGGAGAGCAATGAGTGATTATAGATCAACAAAAATCCAATCGGGGTTTTATATGTCTCTGGCTAAACGCAGACGGATTATAATAAGTATTTAGACACTAATGACTAAAATGCATCTCGTATGTATGATGAAAAAAAAATTAACATGTGTACCAGCTAATTGAAAATTTGCACAAAATCGTAATTTTATAAATGTTTCAAGTATTTGTTTTAAATACGTTTTGTCGGCGTCTTATATGCTTACTCTAAGTTTAAATAAAAATTAAATCAGCGTTTTTAAATATTCTATTCTAGCTATATTTATGTTTTTACATAAATACTAAATAAAAAAATACATAAATATATAAAAATAAATAAATAAATAAATGAATAAATAAATTTTTCTCAGCATCAACAATGCAATCTAGCAGAACTTTGAATAAGAAATAAATCTTCGTTTTTTTTAAACATTTCATTTTAGCTTCATTTAAAAATAAATAAATAATAAATAAATAAATAAATAAATAAAAATAAATAAATACTATGTTTTTTCTTATGTTTTTTCATAACTAGATGATTTGATTCATCTAAATTGAACCGACAAATCCAATGAGCTGAATAGTTAATTGCAATATTTTATTTTATTTTATTTTATTATTTTATTTTATTTTATTTTATTTTATTTTATTTTATTTTATTTTATTTTATTCATCGACCTGAACTGTGAAAAGAATGTAAGATAAACCTGGCACTGGTAAGGACAAGGCCATCTGTAACAATTTGGAGAGAGAGAGAGAGAGAGAGAGAGAGAGAGAGAATTATCAATCTCAAGTCACAAATATCGTTCAAAAAGTATGATCAATATACAATAATATTACTTTTTTTTTTACAATCAGGACATGATCGGGACATGGTCGAAATGCAATATAATCTTCTAAAAGTTCATGAGAACTTTAAACAAAATTTGAACATAATGTTCCTATTGAACAGTAGGGACCCATGCGTGACGGTTTACCTACTTGTTTCAATAATCAATTAATTTCCCAATTAACTAAAAATCGAACCTAACCCATCAATTTACCTAGATCATGTTATTTGTGTCATGGTAGGCACTTAACATCACAGATTTATTTATTTTAGAGGTAGTAACTGCGTGGTGTTATTATTATTATCATTATTAAAGGTGATGTATTTGAATGATAATTTTATCACGAACCGTTTGAAAATCTAATAAATATTAGTTATAAATTTATTTTTCGTCACTCTGTTTTGTTAATTTGAGTATAATTAAATCCGTTCAATAGATAATTATTTAAACGTAATTGTTAATTTTAACTAAGTCATCTTCAATGTTGTTTCCTTCAATTTTAGTGTATCAAGTCAAAATGGCTGGGAATAATCATATTGTATTTCATTTAGGTTTAAATGTTTTATTGCATTGATTACTTTTGAAACTTTAAGAAAATAGATATTATTATTATTATTATTATTATTATTATTAGTTAAATGAATAAGGAATATAATAAATAAAAATGTGCATATTTTTTTCCTTTTTAAATAATAATACTTCCTATTTCTCTTAACTTGATTTAATTTTTAATAATATTTTAAATAGAAATGGGCACAATGTTGTATAATTTAGATCCAGTAGGCTAGTGTGTTTGACCATGATAGTCTATACATATCCATAGTACATGTATCTACATATTCTATCCTATTGACCCTGATCCACTGACTGAAATATTGATACAAATATTGTACCACCTAAATTTCAAATTAAAAGTGGAATGGATTTTTTTAAAGGTACCACAAAGATTTTTATAACTGAATTTTCATCACGATGTGAATTTTATCATGAAAACCAGACATTTTCACTTTTCTATATCTTTAATAAGAAAAACCCGGTTTATAAAAACAGTGCTGTGCACTTTCTAATGAGTTTCATAGGGAAATTAAGTAAAATGTCACCATATTTTAAATCAAAAAGTGGAATGGATTTTTTTCAAGATATTTTAATCATTTTTATATTTGAATATTCGTGACGGTATGTATTTTTCACTGAGAACCAGACATTTTCAGAAATAATATTGTTGTTGGTGAAATTTAAATTTGAAAATCGGGTATATCTAGTTCCCATTGTAACTTAACGGGCTGGCGATCGCACAGGTGACTTAATACAGGTGATGAGACCATCGTCTTAACGCATCATTGGTTTACGGTCGGACCTCGATTTCTGTACATGTTCGAACCCACGCCCTCCAACTTACAGAGCGAGCACTCTACCAACTGAGCTACCACATTGGTTAGTAGTATAAAGAGTTGTATGGTTAAGTGTTCCCTTAAAAGTGCGGTAATCCGAATTATGTGATGGACTTGATGGAAAAATGGGTGTATTTATTTTTGTATATTTATTTTTGGATTACACAATCTTGGCAATAGCCAAGCAACTAGGATCACGCCACATAATGAGACGCAAGAAAAAAATATTTTACAAGTAATCGTTCTTAAGCATTTACATTAAAATAGCAAATAAAATAAAATAAACGTTAATATAGTAAACAGTTTGAATATTAAAACATGTTAAAAATGTGAAAGTGCATTAAATAATCTTACCTGAAGTGAGGTCTTGACCAATCTTATGCAGTAAAGACTGGAATTCAGATATCCACTTTTTTGTCTTTGGTGTATTCATACTTCTTCCTGGCAAAATAAAAAAGTATAATAATATATTTTTGTAAAACTCATTGTTCTACATGTGAAATAAAATGTAATGTTTACATAAATAAGAGAAAATGCATAATAGAACAATCCCATTGTTATAAACCAAAAGTGTTAACCAATTACAAACTCTCATTAACACAACAAACCTGATTTTATAGTGAAAAATAATAGATTAATTTCAAGAACATGCCATATTAACTAGTGTTTAATTATATTATTTTTTTTCAGCAAAGACATTTGCACCGCAAATATAAGAAATGTTTTTGACAACAAAATTCAGAATGCAACAGATTATTACATGACCTTTGTCTAATAACTTGGTTGTAAGTGGAATAAATCTTTTGTAGTCTTGTGCTTTAGTTCTGTGAGTGTAGAGAACTCGGCACATCTTTTTCCAATTTAACAATGTGCGTCAAACCAGGCCAAGATTTGAACCACAGCCTCCCACAATATTAATAGGATATCAATTTTAAATCATTTTAAATGAATATGTAAAAGCAGTGAAAAAAGATGTATGATTATTTAATTTTTTGTGTTTTTAAACAACAACAAAAACACAATAACAACAATAATGATAATACTAAATAAAAAAATAAATATGAAATTGGAAGTTTGTGTGATAAAATACGTTGTGTGTACAAAGCAAGCAAAGGGAGGTAACTTCCCTTTAATAAGTTATAGTGCAATATTAACGGTACAGGTCCAAAGTGATATTTATGAATTCAATGTGTCATTGTGAAGACAATTGTAAGCTTATTACATCTATATTCTAATTTCGTTTAAACTCTTTATTTGTAGTACAAATAAAATATTGTCAAACCAGGCTAGTTTTAAGGAGGCTACAGAGAGAGTCATGGAAAATAATTCAACTACAGATTTTTATAATTTTTTGCATACATTTAGATAATAATATCCTGTATCATATATCAAAAATTCAAGTCTACTTTGTGAGTTAAAAAAAGAGTTATTCCCTTGAAAGTTGTCTTTCCCTGTCTTGTTCTAACGGCTGTGCAGCCACTTGATATAAACACTTATAACTTTATGCAAATAGTTGATAAATATATGAGTTTTGCTTAAATTAAGTCTTATGAAAGGGGTTTTAAATAAACTCATCAATTATAATGATTTGATGTCTGTAAGAGAAATAAATGGCAATTGAATAGAAAAGTTTCATTGAAAAATTGCGAAATTTCAATGCAATTATACCCTCTAAAATGTGCATTAAATTCTTTTTTGACTATAAATTTTTTTTCAAAAAGATGTATTTTAAAGAACACATAGAGGTGCATATCATATCTGAAAATGAAGATACTTTTGTGGACTAACTTTTGAGTAAATGTCGTTATTGTGACGGAAAACGGGCAAAAATCGGGAAATGTAAGTGTTGTTTAAAACCTTTGTACAGCATGGATAAAAAGCTTGATGAAAGAATATATATATATATAAACCATCACTTATGTTTACTACAAGCCCAACTGTTCTGTGATGTCATTTATTAATGTAACATTATGCTTACGCCAAGTTAACCTGTTAGTTGATGACTCGCCTTTAATCAACAAATAGTACAGCAAGAAGTTTTGAATTTATAAATGCCCTTGTTTCAGTCACCACAATCTATGATCACTTCAGTGGCTCAGTGGCAGTGTGTCTCGAGAAAGGGAGGTTGTGGATTTGAACCCTGGAAGTGGTCATGTCATGCATAGGACTTTCAAAATTGTATCTGTTTTCTTAATGGTGCTCGGTATTGAGAGTACAGAGTATTGACTGGTCAACCAGTTGTCAAGATAATGTGACTGGGGGAGTGGAATGCTTGTCTGTGGTGTACTGACTGTGATCTAGCACCTTAAAGTTCCACTGAGTATATGCTAGCACAAGGCAGATCATAAAATACACTTGCAGTCTTGAACATCTCCACATACATGAACTTGTTCTTAGATTAATCCTTAGACAAAAATAAACTTGCTTTGGTTGCAAATGGCAGAAAAAATGCTCATGCAACTTAATACAACATCAGCAACCTGCGAGTTAAATTTATATGCAAATGTTTTAAAATGTCATATAGCATATCAGCACCAGTGTCGTTACAGTGGAGTAATAGAGTACATCCCAGTCAAGATGATTTCACTTATATTGAGACAAGTTCTGGAATGGTAGGGAAAACTGCAGTTCCTCTTGGGAAAACCATCAATACAGGAAAATGGGATTACCAAGAGAGCAGGTGTAATCTGTATGCTAGTGTATAAGATAACGTGACTGCCTAGATCACAAAATGACTTGAAAGTGAGTAGTGACCGTTCTTTCGCCAAGCACTCGGCATTAAGAAATGAAAGTCAAGTTTTTTCTGATGGGAACTTAAAAGAAACGAGGGCCTGTGTCACGGTGGGCTTGGCTCGCTTTTTAAAGAATCCTGCTGTATAATGCCATCAATGCAACGCCCAGGCAAAATTTCTGCACTTTCGCCTATAGCTGGCGACGTATCGATATAAGTGACACATTCTTGACTGGGACTATTTATTGTCCGAGGGAAAAGGTTAAATAAACTGTTAGATCAGTTATCGGAATGTCTAAATTATTCGAAAATATAAAATTGGTTAACAGTATATGAAGTTTCGTCTCTATTTCTTATTTTTTTATTATTTCTGATAAAATTTAGATGCACCATAACTGGCACAAGACAAAATTATGTTGCGATTCTCTCCATTAAGTTATCTGTTGTTTCTATGTGCAACAATACATTAATATCATGTGGATTATATAATACACGGGTTGGGATAATGGCAAACTGCCAGAAAAGTTAAGAAACTGTTTACTTCTCTGCAATTTGGCTCCGGATAAATTTGAAGACGACCTTACAGGGCGCCGCCATTTTGTATCGAATGTACACAGGGTATCGCGTATTGATCTGTGAAAATAGTACCGCAATCTAAACTTCAGAAATGTTCCGAAGGGCTGTCTGCAGCGGTCATAAAAGAGATACGAATGTTGGCCGCTGTTCGGAGCTTGTGGGGCAACGTCAAGCTCCGAACAGCGGCCAACATTCGTATCTCTTTTATGACATACGGAGCTAGGAGGTGGCGCTGTTTCGGAGCTTGGGGCAACGTGAGCTTGCCTACATTGGCGTGAAAGACTCCTTATGTGTTGTTTATCAAAATTACCGCATTTCTTTCATTTAATTATTATCAGTTCTTGTACATCTCTATCATACATCGGACAACTCAGACCTGACCCATTGATTAGTTTGAATAAATAAATAAATACACGATCACTTGTTTTAAATTGTAGGGATTTTAATGAATGAACACTGCAAGGAGGCCTGATGTAGTATCATTAATATCACAAAAAGCCGATAAATATCTATGTAAATATAATGCAAAAAAAAGATAAAAATAGCATGACATAATGTATTTATTCAGTTCAATAATAGCAGTATCAAATTTAACATTGAAACATTACATAAAGTATTTTAAATATTATTGAATCAGTCAAGCTCCTCAAGCTCCCCAAATGCGCCCCCGCCAAGTACTTCACAAATGTATACATTTCGTTACGTCACTCTTAAGTTGTCAACACGGCTTATTCAAAAGAAGTCAGATATTTGAGAGATACTTTCGGATTTACAGCGGCAGATGTGGTGTCAGAAAAGATGTTTTGTAAGAAAAGTTTTTTTTGTTATACCATGTATATTTGCTCCAAAAAACATTGCAGTTGCAAGATCCTTCTGAACAATCTTGCCGACTTTAACAACTTTAATTTCATTCACTCATGGCAAGCCGGAAGACCTGCCATAAAACTGCAGTAGCTGACGACGATGTTTCTACATGGAAATTTATTTTTCTTCAATTGCATACCGGTAGTTATACACGTTTTGATTTTTACAAATGGCGTCTTCGGGTCAAAGGTCAAAAGGGAAAAACGCGGAAATGAAACCAAGGTAAACAACCAAGCTCCGAACAGCGGCCAACATTCGTATCTCTTTTATGACCGCTGCAGACAGCCCTTCGGAACATTTCTGAAGTTTAGATTGCGGTACTATTTTCACAGTACAGATCAATACGCGATACCCTGTGTACATTCGATACAAAATGGCGGCGCCCTGTAAGTTCGTCTTCAAATTTATCCGGAGCCAAATTGCAGAGAAAGTAAACAGTTTCTTAACTTTTCTAGCAGTTTGCCATTATCCCAACCCGTCTATTATATAATCCATATGATATTAATGTAGCATTGCAGATAGAAACAACAGATAGCTTAACGGAGAGAATCGCTACATAAATTTGTCTTGTGCCAGTTACGGTGCATGTGAAATTTTATCAGAAATAACCAAAAAATAAGAAATAGAAGCGAAACCCAATATACTGTTAACCAAATTTATATCTTCAATTAATTTAGACATTTCGATAACTGATCCAACAGTTTATTTTACCTTTTTCCATGGGACGATAAATACTCATCAGGGACTCAAAAAATAAATAATTTTTGAATTGTAGTTATAACCCGCTTAGGATCACCGAAAGAGTGAGTTGAGTAATTATAAACGTCCCAGTCAAGAATATTTCACTTATATCGAGACGTCGCCAGCTATAGGCGAAAGTGCAGAAATTTTGCCTGTGCGTTGTGCTGATGGCATTATACAGCAGGATTCTTTAGCGAGCCAAGCCCACCGTGACACGGGCCCTCGTTTCTAACCGTGACTTTCATTTTGTAATGCTGAGTGCTTGGCGAAATTCACTACTCACTTTCAAGTCATTTTGTGGTCTAGGCAGTCACGTTATATAATACACTAGCATACAAGTTACACCACCTCTGCTCTCTTGGCAATCCTATTTTTCTGTATTGATTGTTTTCCCTAGAGGAACTGCAGTTTTCCCTACCATTCCAGAACTTGTTGTTTCAATATAAGTGAAAACATCTTGACTGGGATGTAATTTACTCTATTACTCCACTGTAACAACACTGGTGCTGATATGCTATATGGCATTTTAAAACATTTGCATATAAATTTAACTCACAGGTTGTTGATGTTGTAATGTTGTATTAAGTTGCATGGGCATTTTTTCTGCTATTTGAAACCAAAGCAAGTTTATTTTTTTCTAAGAATTAATCTAAGAACAAGTTCATGCATGTGGAGATGTGTAAGACTGCAAGTGTATTTTATGATCTGCCTTGTGCTAGCACACACTCGGGGAAACTTTAAATATGGTGCTAGATCAGTCAGGAAACCACACGCATTCCACTCCCCCAGTCACATTATCTTGACAACTGGTTGACCAGTCAATACTCTGTCCTCTTAATACCGAGCACTTTTAAGAAAGCAGATACAATTTTGAAAGTCCTTTGTATGACATGACCCGGGATCAAATCCACAACCTCCCTTTCTCAAGACAGACACTGCCACTGAGCCACTGAATGATCATAGATTGTGGTGACTGAAACTAGGGCATTTTTAAATTCAAAACTTCTTGCTGTACTATTTGTTGATTAAAGGCGAGTCATCAACTAACAGGTTAACTTGGCGTCAGCGTAATGTTACATTAATAAATGACATCACAGAAGTGTTTATATATATTGTTTTACTTTCATCAAGCTTTCTATCCATGTTGTACAAAGGTTTTGAACAAGACTTGCAGATCCAATATTGATGCATTGGCACCAGGAGGCACAAGTCAAATTGCAATTCCATGTTTTGTAAGATGTAAGATTCACATACAAAATAAATAAAAGTCCATAGCCCATAATTTCATCAAAAATCACTGAACTAAAATGAAACTTTATATGTAACTAATGATGGTAGACTTGCATACCAACTATAAATTCAATATCTGAAGTGATTAGAAGTCCACAAAACTGCTATTTTAAAGAAATTTTCTAAGTCAACAGCCAATAATTTCATAAAAGAATTACTGAGCTTGAATGAAACTCAAACTTTATCTGTTACTGATGATGGTGAACTTGCATACCAAATATAAGTTTAATATCTGCAATGTTCAACCTAGTAATGTAATTCAAACTTATTGTTGGAGTCAACCTGGCCCAGGTCTTTAAAAACAGGGGTCATATTAATATTTTTTTTTAAAAATTGGGTCGGCATTATAACATTCTTGGTGTAAAGATCAGTATAAGTCAGAGAAAATGAAAACAAAGAAAGAGGTTAAAGTGGATTAATTGAAGTCTCACCTAAAACAAACAAGAGGCCCATGGGCCTTAACGCTCACCTGAGGCTAAGTACATATCTTATGCAGAGGTTCAATGGTCAATGACATTAACTGAAGAGAATTCCAATGTGCCTATACAAAAAGTTTATAGTTTTTGAGATAATTAACCATTTCAGTATTTGTTTGCACCTGTGACCGGCTTGACCTTTAAACCCATGACCTTCATCTTTATATATCAAAATGATCGTTAGGCCAATACCTACAACATTCCAATATGCATGCCTATACAAAAAGTTTATAGTTTGAGATAATCAACCATTTCAGTATTCATTTGAATCTATGACCTTGACCTTTGAACTTATGACCTATATTTATATATCAACATGACTGTTAGGCCAACATCTACAATGTTCCAATATACATGCCTATACAAAAAGTTTATAGTTTTTGAGAAAATTAACCTGTCTGTCTTCGTTTTGCATCTATGACCTTGACCTTTGAACCTATGAGCTTCATTCATATATCAAAATGATCGTTGTGCAAATGCCTACAATATTCAAATATACATGCCTTTACAAAAAGTTTATAGTTTTCAAGATATATTGACAAATACATTGATATTAGCATTTTCCCCATTTTGGCCTCTACAGCTACAATTTGTGCAAATCTGAAACCAGGTGCTCTAAGTATGTTTTACATGAAATATCTAAGCTATACCTCTTATAAGTTCAGATGAGATGATTTTTAAAGATTTTCATAATTTTAATCTTTATGGGGCACCCAGGGGACATAATTTCTTTATTTGTGCAAATCTGAAAGTCCCTCACTTAGACATCGTTACTGCCAAATATCACCCAATTTTGCTCAGTAGTTTTGGAGGAGTTGATTGAAACTTGAAAAGTTTACACACGATGCATGACGGACGAAGATACATGGCAATAGCTCATCTGAGCCTATGGCTCAGGTGAGCTAAAAATTACCTTTAGATGGGTCACATCTGTTGTACAGCTTCAAAAGCTTTACACACATTTTAAGTGTGAACTCTATTTGTGAAAAAGTCAAGAAGTTATAAAAACATTCATTAAAATATGAAATTTAGATCACAGTGACCTACTTCGGGAATAATTTATACCTTTAAGCTCTAAAAGTTATATATAGATACAAGGTATGAGGGCATTAAAGGAAATCTCTTTCAACCATGAAAAAGTAAGTCACTGTGTTACAACTCCAACAATTATACATACAAACCAAATTTAAACTGTCTTACTCTATGACCAAAATTCCTAAAGCTTAAGGAAAATCAGACAGACATGAAAGATTGGTCACAGTGACCTACTTTCTTACTTCATACATAACAGCCCCCCTTGGGCCTTGGTGGCGTGTCACCACCTAAGTTTCAACCCAGGACATATCCATAGTGTACAGAACAGTCTAGTGTGAGAGTTTATCAGTTCACTTGCCCAGGGCTGGTTATCTTCTTCAGCACTCTATCTTCCTCCATAATTTCTGAACCTGCTGTCTCAATATAACTGAAAAATTCTTGACTGGGGTGTAAAACACCATTCAAATAAATAAACCTTACAACTGCAATAGTTATACATACAAACGTTTGTGAAGTCATCAGGTACCATATCCACTGACAGTTTGTCTTTACAAACATATTCAACACCTGAATTATGCTAAACACAAAAAAAAGACTGGGAATGAAATGACATTTCATCAATAATTCTATGGTGAAAGTTACTGCATTCCATATGATCAACAATTTTAAATTTCACATAGCCAAACCATTGAACCCAGTTATTTCCATTTGAATTAAAATGAACATGCTTTTCAAATAATTTTAATTTGAGTGGGGATTCTGTATATCTTAACTAAGTGTGGGATTTTATAACAGCAGTCTCAAGACCTTTTTTTTAGGATTTTCATATCTGGATTTATGCACAGTGCATGTATCAGGCAAAAGTAACTGGTCTTGCACTCTGTGTTCAAACCCATAACCAATTTACAGAGAAAATGCTCTGCCTAAGGAACTACTGTACTATCTCTAGTGGTAATTTCATGCAAAATATTATTACCAGGTATATATGTTTTACTTTCACAGCTAAGTTTTATTAATTTTATATAATGTTCAAATACCACAAGTGTTCAGACATCATCATGTAATAAAACATGTACACAGTATATAAATACCATGAAAAATTGACACATGTTTACATCTTTATGCACAAGTATATGTATGTACCAATAATGGTGCATTTTATGTAATGTACATACTGACATACCAAAAAAGTCTGTAATACATGTTGTAGATATTAACTGTCCAGTATAAGTCTACATAAAAATGACTGGCAAGCATATGTAAAACCTGATGGCCATTACAGATCAAGTATACCTTGGCTTTGACAAACAAGTTAAGTCTACAAGTATGTGTACAATTTAGCATTGAATGGCCTACACAGATGTGGACGGGCCAGTATGAATACAGCATAGCTTTTAAAAGGCCATTGTAAGTCTACACAGATGTTGACGGGCCAGTATGAATACAGCATAGCTGTGAATAGCCATTGTAAGTCTATGCAGATGTTGAGTGGCCAGTATGAATACAGCATAACTTTGAAAGGCCATTGTAAGCCTACACAGATGTTGACGGCCAGTATGAATAAAGCATAGCTTTGGAAGGCTATTGTACGTCTACACAGATGTTGACGGGCTAGTATGAATACAGCATAGCTTTCAAAGGCCATTGTAAACCTACACAGATGTTGACGGGCCAGTATGAGTACAGCATAGCTTTCAAAGACCATTGTAAGCCTACACAGCTGTTGACGGGCTAGTATGAATACAGCATAGTTTTCAAAGGCCATTGTAAACCTACACAGATGTTGACGAGTCGGTATGAATACAGCATAGCTTTCAAAGGCCATTGTAAGCCTACACAGATGTTGACGGGCCAGTATGAATACAGCATAGCTTTCAAATACCATTGTAAGCCTACACAGCTGTTGACGGGCCAGTATGAATACAGCATAGCTTTGGAAGGTCATTGTAAGTCTACACAGATGTTGACGGGCCAGTATGAATACAGCATAGCTTTCAAAGACCATTGTAAGCCTACACAGCTGTTGACGGGCCAGTATGAATACAGCATAGCTTTGGGAGGCCATTGTAAGTCTACACAGATGTTGACGGGCCAGTATGAATACAGCATAGCTTTAAATAGCTATTGTAAGTTTATGCAGATGTTGAGTGGCCAGTATGATTACAGCATAGCTTTAAAGGCCATTGTTAGTCTACACAGATGTTGACGGGCCAGTATGAATACAGCATAGCTTTGAAAAGTCATTGTAAGCCTACACAGATGTTGACAGGCCAGTATGAATACAGCATAGCTTTGGAAGGCCATTGTAACTTTACACAGATGTTGACGGGCCAGTATGAATACAGCATAGCTTTCAAAGACCATTGTAAGCCTACACAGCTGTTGACGGGCCAGTATGAATACAGCATAGCTTTGGAAGGTCATTGTAAATCTACACAGATGTTGACGGGCCAGTATGAATACAGCATAGCTTTCAAAGACCATTGTAAGCCTACACAGCTGTTGACGGGCCAGTATGAATACAGCATAGCTTTGGGAGGCCATTGTAAGTCTACACAGATGTTGACGGGCCAGTATGAATACAGCATAGCTTTAAAAATTTATAGCTATTGTAAGTTTATGCAGATGTTGAGTGGCCAGTATGATTACAGCATAGCTTTGAAAGGCCATTGTTAGTCTACACAGATGTTGACGGGCCAGTATGAATACAGCATAGCTTTGAAAAGTCATTGTAAGCCTACACAGATGTTGACAGGCCAGTATGAATACAGCATAGCTTTGAATAGCCATTGTAACTCTATGCAGATGTTGAGTGGCCAGTATGAATACAGCATAACTTTGAAAGGCCATTGTAAGCCTACACAGATGTTGACGGGCCAGTATGAATATAGTATGGCTTTGGAAGGCCATTGTAAGTCTACAAAGATGTCGACGGGCCAGTATGAATACAGCATAGCTTTAAATAGCCATTGTAAGTCTATGCAGATGTTGAGTGGCCAGTATGAATACACTAGATGATCCATTGACCATTTCGAAAACACGTCAGGGGAGATAACACCTATGAACGAAAACGAGGCTTGGGGGGGGGGGGGGGGCAAGCTACATCCGTCCAGTATAGTTGCAGCGTAGAATATGACGATTGAAACGGAGAAAAAAAGACTTTTGTTGTACCCCAGGTTGTACAAAAGTCTTAAGTATATCACAATCTTCACAATTTATAATCCAAAAATATTTGTCAAAGAGTTTTGATTATTAAAGCATTTATTTTATGTATTTATTACAGCCGAAAATCATCTGTCAAAATTACTGGACAGTAGATATCAAGAAATGAATTTCATCTTCTATAGAATTACTATAACATTTAGTGCATAATTTATCTTTTTTTCTATTTTTGAATAACGTCCAATTTCAATTTTTTATCTGTGATGTAATTCTTAATCTGGTTATAATATTTAAATAATCAGGCCCCGGTTTCACTATCATTCCTTAGCTAAGATTTTCTTTAACTTAAACCTTGCAAAATTTCAAATCTTTTTAATTTTGTTAATTTTGAAGATATGGAGGAATTTAATGTGTCATTTGTAAGATCACCTCTAGAATAAAACATTTGCATTCAGTTTTGATAAAAATATTCACCAGTAGTTCCAAAAAGAGATTAACAAAATTTGCTAAATTTAAGTTAAGGAAAATCTTAGCTAAGGAATAATGTTGAAACCGGGGCCAGTTTTGTTTTCCTTACATCTGTGTATGGCTAATGTAAAATTTAATATTTTATAATGTATTAAAATCAGTTTGGCAGTCTTTTTTAAGGTAAAATAAACAAAAATTTTCGAAAGAATGAAACTTTACTTTAAAAATTTTCATATTTAATTTGATCAACGCCCGTGACGTTTAATAGTCTTTAAAGTATTCTGTGTTCAACGTCGCTGATTATATATATCACATTTCTTCTTCCTTATTTAACCTTTTTTTCATTTTAAGAGGTTCTGAATATATTAAACAAATTTAAACCGCACAAACATTTTTAACTGTTCATTTTGAAAATTTGATATTTTGATTATTTTTTATTATCATAATTTTATTCTGTAAATATTTCTCGAAGTCAGAACTTCTGTAATAGAAAATTACTGGAACCGAGAATCTTTATTTCAAAAGTGATAGTTTTTACTGATACGAAAGTGTATATTACATATTTTTACCCACAGGTAAAGGTTGCTAATTAATGTTGATAATCTGCATACCTTATCAACAGACGCGGTAACTTATTGATAACGGAAGCAAATTCCAAATTCCCATTGGATCAGATATGATAGTATATTATACGTGTAAATGGACCTACATGGTGTTAATCTCATTAACAGATTAATTAATTACCTTGATTTATGATGAATATTATGATTCTGAATTACTAGTACCCACACTAGTTTTGAAACTGCCGTGAATTAATACTTCTAATTTCATGACTTCGTATAGTTAATGACTGTGTATTCAAATAAATAAATAAATAAATGAATAAATAAATAAATAAATAAATAAATAAATAAATAAATAAATAAATAAATAAATAAATAAATTCATTCATTCATTCATTCATTCATTCATTCATTCATTCATTCATTCTAAACTTACCGTTGAAGAGCACATGAAATAAAATTCTGTGACGTTGAACCAGCTACAATTATAGATGTTTGAACTATATTCTCAAAATGATTTTTAATTTTAATTTTTATTACTATTATTATTTTTTGTTAAAAAAGACTTTATAATGAAATCAAATTCAAATTCTTTAATTTCCAAAACGGAAAACTTTGGGTGTAAATTCTGTAACGATATGCCGGTTACCTGTGAAATACCGGTAAAAATCCGGCGTAGAATTTTGTCATCTTTAACGCAAATTGGAAGCAAAAAGTCGTTTATAAAAATGTAAAAATATTTTGAGAAACAACAAATGTCGAAAAATGTAACCATAATCAAGATTTTGGATACTATAAGGAAAAAAGGGTGAAATAAAGGCAATTTTTTAAACAAAAATAGAAGGAAAGACATCAGATATAAAAATGATTTTTACACCATAGGCACGGGATTATTTCGATCTTTTATAACTTATGATAACAAATTGATGGTTTAATGGTAAAAAATACTTTTTCAACCATTTTATTCACGTTCCTTCATAATTTAATTACTGTAAATCGGAACTTGAGCTATTCGGGGTCTATCGATGAGGAAAAGTTGTACTATGGCAAGTGAGTGGTTTTTTTTAAATAGAAACAATTACTAGTTCTTACTCTCAACTAATAACTGTTTTTACTTGTTTATATACCACTTTATTTGACACATAGGAAAGATATATCAACTACAGATAAATTTACAAACGTAGACATCTTTTTTTAACAGCCGTGTCAACTTTCGGTTTCCTTTTTTGTTGCTGTAATTTAAATAATTTCTACAAATAAATGATTAATACACACTGTTTCACTTTCTGTATTATTTTATTTCTTTTATTCGTCATAATTGTTGGTGAAAACGATATCGAAGAACTACTAATTCACAATTTTCGACAGCGTAACCGCATCTCAATGTAGTCTTTCTTCAGCAACCCCCCCACGAGACTTAAACGAGACTTCGGTAGACGCGAGACTTTGTGTTTTCGAAATGGTGAATAGGGACCAGATTCATTATAAAATAAAATAAAAATACCTGATATTTACTATGGATTTTTTTTAAATTTTAATTCTGTAATGAATCCGTCCCCCATTAGACAAAACATCAAGTTTTGTAGGAAAAATACATTTATTTTACAAATAAGAGTCCATTAAATCCCCTTCAGTTTCATGAACCGAGGCAATTTTATGGAGGGAGCACATTGATAGTCCAATGGGACTGGGTTGCAATATATAACAGGCTCATAGAGGATAGACCGAACCCCACGGCCCCCATATCAATGCAATAAAGGTTCGTTGACTACAGTAATTATTCGGTCGACGTAAGGAGTGCAACAAATACCGTGACAGTTGTACAAACTATAAATACCGTGTAAAACATGCATTATTGAAAGGCCACACTCGTTCATTATCCAACAGGAAAATTAGATTTCTCCATTTTCATTTATTGTCTGTAGTTGTTCCGATTTTAAGGCGAATTTGTTCAGCACCCTGCTTGATGGCATCCATTATATAGCAGTTTCTTTTGCAGTTTAGTTTCGCATTTCACTTTTTCACTGCATTTGCGGAAGAAAAAATAATCCCTTCAAAACATATCCAATTTCATACAATTCAAATTACTTAATACAATTTTTGGTGTTCATTAAAATTCCAAGGTTTAAAGGCGCCGAAAAAATTATCAATTGCGTAAGATACAGAAATAGTAAACTTTTTGCAAAAATTGGTAACGAGACATTTCCCGAAATTTCAAGATTCTTGAAATTTGGTCGAGGGCTGTCTGCAGCGTCTACCTCGCGACATACGGAGCTAGGAGGTGGGCGCTGTTTCGGAGCTTGGTAAACAACATGACGGCAATCGACAGCACATTTTTTGGTTTATTGTATTTGCTCTTGCATTGCTGTATTTTATGCGATGGAAAGTACGATGCACTCGGGGAATTACCTATCAATTTGGAAACACGAGATATGACAACAAAGGTGAACTTGCCGCGATGTTTTGCAGTCAACACAAGAGATATGACGTACGCTCGTCAAATCAGTCTATGTCATAGACTACGGGTTTTTTTGTTGATAGCTCAATATTCCCTATGCTTCAAGTTTGTTAGTTAGCTGACTGGATTAGAAAATGTGGCCTCAGATAGTGGTCATTCATCTTAATCGCGGATATAATCATTTTATGGCCAGTACATGATAGGGACGCAAGAACACGAGTTTGTATAAATTTGATTTTACAATTTACTTCAGTATTTTAAATACACTTTAGAAATGTGTGAAATTCCAAAATAAAATCATCAACATATTACATCATCAGTTTTTTTCTTCTTATTTTTTATTTATTCATTTTTATTTATTTATTTATTTATTTATTTTATTTATTTAAATAAAAATTTATTTATTTATTTATTTATTTATTTATTTATTTATTTATTTATTTATTATATTTGCCTATATGACTACAGAATCAGATGGATTTACAAAATAAAAAATACATTTATTGCTATAATTAAAGTAATTTTTGTGAATATTGGGAATAATAAGTATATTTTAATTTTTAGCTTGCTTGCATGCCTTGGATTTTATATTTTCGAATATATTTGTAACATACATTTTGTTATTAAAAACATGGATTTGGTCAATACTTGGTGATTCTACCGAAATAGACGAAGTCTTTAGTCGGTCTAAAGCAACAACCAGTATCGATGCCGATTCAGCCGAATTGCCAAAATTGTCTCTTGCTGATATCTATACAAAAGTCCACTTACTTACTGATAGAATAAGTCAGCTTGAGCAACTTGTTCAACACAAAGACGAACAAATTGAATCAATAACTGAGCAAATGACAAAATTAAATGATGAAAACAGTGAACTTCGCGATCGTGTTGAATCTCAATTTTCGCATATTGTCCATAAGCACGTGAAATATGATGCATTTGCCAAGCGAGTAGAATTGGGTTTAAAATCACTAGGGGAATTTGACTATCAATTACATTGTGCGCACATGCTACATATGGATGCTGAAAACAAGCGAATATCCAATATTGTAGGTACTATTCAAAAAAATGTCCAGCAAATAAACAGGAAAATGAATCGTTCATATGCTGATGTGGCGAATGGGAATTCTCCAAAAAACGATAATAGTCCTAATCGAAGCGACTATGAAAGGATGGGATCATATCTGGATAACCAAAACCAGGCTATTTCCCAACCCTCCCACGATGATATGGAAACATCCGTAACCAATTGTGATGATTCGGTCAGTAGTATTCCGCATGATACGGAAGCTAATCTTAGTAACGATCAATGTGAAATTCGGTCCGACTCTAGCCATTCATCTAACATAATACAAAACAAAGCTACAATAAACGTAAAGGGGAATAAAGTTCCTAATGTGTATCACGAACCAATCACTGTTGATGGATCTCTTAGTATCTCGGTGAATAACTCTGGAACAAGGGACGTGACCCATAATTTTAACACGCGGAAACCTAACGGTTCATCTCGCCTTTATAACCCACGGTCCGGAACAAAAGATATAGAACCCGATATATTCATTGGAATTAAACGAAAGCAAATAGCCAAATTTTACCTATCCAACATTGATGGAAACTCTACAAGATCTGGAATCATAAACTTTTTGGAAAGGCATAACGTCAAAGTTACGCTTCTCCAATTATTCAAACCGCGACGTGGTCGTTTATCGGCAAAATTGAATATTAAAGAAGAATCTCGAGACATAATTGAAAGTGAAGGATTTTGGCCAGAAGAAGTAGAATGTCGAAAATGGTTGCCTAACAATGAGTGGAAAGATCATATCTTTAGCCAATATTGGTAAAATGGTAACGTGCTATTGTGGTCTATGTACAGTCACTAAAATAACACAATAATGAATAAGTTAATATTATACATTTTAATGCTAACAGTTGTAACCTGGAATGTGAGAGGAGCTACATATGTATATCCTCTTCCTTGTGTATTAGTGAACTACTGTCCTTATTTGATTGTGATATTGCAGTGTTGACTGAGCATAAACTTCGTAATCAAACTTCTACATTTCTAGACACTATACACCCCAACTATAGAAGTGTTGTTCAAATAACAGATAGTGAGAGCCTGCATGGTAAGGCGGGCGTGGCAATACTGTACAAAAGGGTTCTGCAGTTTAATATTAGAGAAATAACAGAAACTGGTTCTGATAGAATAGTGGGTATTGAGTTAACATTTAAAGATAAATGTCCATTATTCATTTTCTCTGTTTATCTTCCATCAGAAAGTTCTTTAACTTATTACAGAGAGGAGTTAGACAGAGTAAATGATATCTATCAATGGTATAGCCAATATGGCAAAGTGGTCTTATCAGGTGATTTTAATGCAAGTTATAGAAATTGTGATATTGGTAAGACAAATAGTTATAAGTCACATGACTTTTCTAACTTTATTGATTATAATTGTGTGGTACCAATTAATGTAGGTGATAATTGTAAAGGTACATCTTATACTTATATTACAAACCAAACCATGCTTGATTATGTTATTTCAGATGAATTTACGGCAGCTCATACCAGTTGTGAAATTCTTGCTGAGGGTAATTTTAGTAGTACATCAGATCATCTACCTATCATATGGTGTGTTGATGACGCAATAAATAAAAGCATTCCCAAGTCGACTTGTTGCAATTCTGCTACATATACATCTTGGAACAAAGTAACTGTTGACCAATTGCGTATGTATGCCGAAGAAGTCACTTCATCACTGTGTACATTAGATAAAATTAACCTATCATCACAAAGTGGTATCGACACCTTTGCAGATAAACTATCAAGCATTCTGTTAAAATGTGCCGAAAATTCATTGCCCAGAGCTAACTTTAATCCATATACCAAACCGTATTGGACTGCTGATGTTAAAAGCGCACATAACTATGAGAGAAAAATGAGATGTGAATGGTTAAAGGAAGGTAGGCCAAGAGGACCCCAATATACATCCTATGTCAACTATAAGAGAGCAAAAAGACACTTCCGTAATGCACTAGACTTGGCAGCTGATGATTATTACAAAAGTATTTACCGTGATATAGAGCAAGCTGCTGAGGTAGATATAAGGTTGTTCTGGAAGCTTGTAAAAAGATTGAATCCTCGACAGAATAAAATATATCCAGAGATTGAGAATAAAGGTGTTTTGTGTAACGATCCAATAGGTATAGCAAATGCATTTGCTGATTTTTATGAACAATTATATACTCCAGATGATAACCGGTGCTTTAATGACAGGTTTAAATCATATATTGACAATGAGTATGATAACATTTTGGAAGACTCACTAAAAGACTCTGGTGATCTTCCTGGGGGAGAAATAACTGCTGTCGAAATTAATAGCTATATAAAAGGACTTAAAAAGAAGAAAGCACCAGGTCATGACAGAGTACAGTCCGAACATTTAATACACGGTGGAGATACGCTGGTTGAAGTATTATGTAGATTGTTTAATGCTGTGGTTAGACATGGATATATACCGATAGCATGGCGTAAAGGTACAATTGTGCCTATTTCTAAGGGAGGTGACAAAAGAAAAACAGCACCTGACAATTATCGTCCTGTTATGCTTTTACCAACGATTCAAAAGCTTTTTGAAAAAGTATTATTAGCACGCATCAACTCCATATGCTTTAACAGTGATTTTCCTAATTATCAACAGCAGGGCTTTCAGGCTGGTATGAGTTGTCTCACAACATCATTCTGTCTACAGGAAACAATTTTTCATAACTTAGAGCTGCATAGTAAGGTGTTCATTGCTTTCCTTGATATTAAAAAGGCATTCGACACTGTTTGGAGACGTGGTCTCATCGTCAAATTAAGTCGCCTTGGTGTTAAGGGAAAGCTATTGTATTTACTTAATGAATCTCACACAAATACCTATAGTTCTGTCATGGTAAATGGTGTACAGCCAGATTGGTTCGAAGTTCGCCAAGGTGTTCGGCAAGGTGGTGTACTTTCAACCTTTCTGTATTTAGTTTTTATAGATGACTTACTGGCAGAACTAAGTAAAAGTGGGTCAGGTGCCAATGTCTCTGATTTATCGTGTTCAAACCCAGCATTTGCAGATGATTTAGCCTGCATAGCATTGTCCCCCCAATACAGTCAACTCTCTTTACAACGGCACCCTTTATAACGGCATATTCAGTTAACGGCAAAAAATTGTTGGGAACAAAACCATCACAGCTTTATTATAACACTTTATAACGGCATATTCGGCTACCGGCTCCGGCAACGAAAAGTCGGGAACGAATGTTCAAAATAAACACTAATTTTGTTCGTTATAACGGCATTGCCAACCGGCAGAAGATCAGACGGTATCAAACACACCATGCCTTCAGGCATCGCTGCACATGGCTTGACCGATTGGGTATACAGGTGACAGTGACACTGATTGTCGATAGAACACCTGCACGCGTTGTGGTCAGTAATTAATAGGTACCCATAATTAAATTTACCTGGCGGTAATTATCGGGATGATTATCATTCGAATGAGATATACCGGCTAGTGAGCAAAACTTTTAAGAACGCGTATAAATCACCATTTTAAAGTAAACTCAATAAAATCATACCTCAAATAAGTACTTTAATTTTCTTTGAAAGCGAAAGTTGGTTAAGTTAAACATTCCAGCTGAGAAAAATCGTTTGTAACATGTTCTGTCGGCATACAGACTCAACATCAAAGACATTTTTTCAGGATGTCCCTTGGAATTTAGGAAGTGACGTTATCAATGAATTTCATTGGATTATTAGACATGCGGTGATACACATTACAACGGGAATTCCCAGAATCTTACAAGTGCCCTCTTTAATTCATAAAAATGGATCAATAATACTGTAAAATTCTAACTTTTTATTAAATAAATAACGATGTCAGGTGAAAATAATGGTATGATGTACGTTGTTATTTATTTCAAATTAACGAGACTTCTTTCATTTTTTTACTTTCTCTTTTCGTAAAAGGAGTGCCGTGTGCAAATTCACGGGAAATTGCATGCCGATTTAGAAGCAAATAAACTCAAAACGGGAATGTTGCATATAATAAGCAACAGTTTAATGAATACTAGGCATCAACAACAAAAGTTCAAGTTGCATACAAACACTAGAACGAACCTAACAGCGATGGTCTGTAAAAAAAACCCACCTACACACTGTTTGAAATTTCATCTACCGGTAAATATAACAAAAACGATCAGGTAGAATTTATTAAATTTTATTAAAATTATATTAGTGATAATTAGTTCATATTTTAAAGGAATTAATCATATTCTGTTGTGTCTACATTGCACTACGTTGTCTTGTACATTGGCTCCTACTACAACCTGCATGTCTAGCGTATACATGTACAGTATCAGGCTTGAATCAGGGGACGTAACTCTTACAAAATTATGCTAAATTCATTACAACAGCATATTCTTTACAACGGCAAAACTGCTGATCACGGAGATGGCCGTTATAAAGAGTGCTGACTGTACTTACAACGTATGCTTAATATTGCATATAACTACGCCTGTAATTGGCAATTTTGCTTTAATACAAATAAGTCTGAAATTGTTGTGTTTTGGGTTAAACAAAAGAGTTTATGATCATTTTGATCAAAATCTTAAACTTAATGAAACTGTTTTACCTGTATTTAAGTCTTATAGTCATCTAAGTATTGAGCAACATGCATTTATGGACTCGCAAGAAAGAACCAGATCAAGATGTGATAAAGGCAGGAAGACATATTTCAGTTGTGTTGGAATGGACAATAAATCTCTGAATCCGAAAGTTTCTGTCAAACTGTACAAATCTGTCGTGGTACCAACCGTATTATATGGATGTGAGTTGTGGAACAATTTAAAACGTAGTGATATTGACCGTATCAATCGTTTTCAGCACTTTGTTTGTAAACATATGCAGAATTTACCAGTACGTACACGATCCGACATGTGTGAACAGATGGTTGGTGTTAATAAACTATCTTTGGAGGTTGAAAAGAGAAAACTATTATTTCTTGAAAAACTATGTAATATTAGTCCCCAAAGCCTGGTTAAAAAGGTGTTTCTCTATCGCCTATACAGTTTTATCGAATCCCCGGACGAAAAACACGTTGGATATGTACAAGATATTTGGACTATTTTGAAGAAATATGCGTTAGTAAACTATTTACAACAGTTTGTTGATAGCTGCATTTTTCCTACGAGGCAACAATGGAAGACAATAGTCCATGTAGCACTTAATCAGCAAGAGAACATGCAAAGCATAGAGACACTGATTTTACCACATTCAACAAAATAACCGACACTATCCAACCATCTGTTATTTGGGACATATCATATACTTTCAATAATACCAGTCTATGCAAATTTATTGCTAAACTATGGACCCTTATTCCAAACAACACTATCCAATCATGCACTTTATGTAATCAGGTATTTACTAATCTATTTCAACATATTACTTGCTCGTGTCCTAGCGTTTCCGTATTCAGAGACGAATTTTGGTCTGGCATTACAGACGTTTTTGGAATCCAGGTTAACTTAGAGTTGAACGCATTATGTGAATACAACCAATACATAGCTCTACTTGGTAGACCACTAGCTTGTTTTAGAGACGATGTAACATGGAAGGAATTCCTTTATATGTCTTTCCAGTTTATCAGGAGAGTCTCTGCAGTATATTACAGACTTAACACCTAGCATATATATCTGATCATAATTCTTTGTTTAACTCAGACACATCACTTTATAAATAATGTATTATATGTTTGTCTCAGTTCTGTATATATCTTTATATCTATTGTTAATTAAGTTATATATTAGTTAAGTTATAATTAAGATTATCATGTATCTCAGTATTGAGGAAATAAATTAATGATGATGATGAAGATGTGATCACGTGACTAGCTCTAAAACGTTCAGATTTTTATAAACTATAAATAATAAAATATATTTGATTTTAGTCATTTTTTTTACATATTTATTATTTATTTATATTATTATTATTATTATTTATAGTTTGTCTTTCATTAGAAGAATAATTTTTATGGTTACTGACCCAAGATATCAAAGGAAGACAGGAAGTCAAATCTCACCTGTAATATACTTATATATCTGGCTGGCAGAGATAAATTATGAAGATCAATCATCGATCAGATGTAGAATCTTAATTAAGACACATTTCTTTTTTTGGTTAATATATATATTATTTATATATTCAATAATGCTTGAGACCAAAACTGTAGCTATATAGTTTTAAGTAAATTTTATTAAAAATTGTCCATTATAATATAGTTTTTTATTGTAATACCGGTACTTGTTTTCTTTATCGGTGGATAATCTTCAAAAGAAAATATAGTACAAGTTAAAAGTTTCAATGTTATTTTGTAATAATCTATCCTTATATCATAGAAAATAAGAAAAAAACCCGAATGACTGACACTGATGTAATGGTTTGAGATTTTACATGAAATTGTTTTATGAGAGAAAGAAGAAGTGAAGTATTTTTAAACCGCATGAGAGAAAGTTAAATTAATAATTTCATTATGTAACAAATTATAAAAGAGAGAGAGAGAGAGAGATAAACTGGGGAGAGAGAGTATTACACATAAATGTGTTGCTTTATGCCAATAAATACTATAAATATATATGTATCCGCGGAAATACCTTATACTATTCGATATGTTTCTAGAGAACACTTTTTTCAACATACCGAACAACAGGATGTATTTATATAACTTAAGTCTGGCATATTTGAAATCCGATTAATTTGGTTAATTTTCAAGATATTCATAAATTTGAGTTGTCATTCTGAAGATCTCTCTAAGCATATTACATCTATATTCTTATTTTGTCGACATTTCTTATTTGTAATTACTTAGCACCCCGGTACTTGAGCCCACCTTACCCAAAAACGCATATGGTATGACACTTAGTTTATGTGATATTTTATTATATTTTATTTTTTTTTATAAATACTTGAAAATACGGTATATATTCTATTATCATAAGTAAAAATCTTTTTAATCGACGCTATACATATACTGGTCCAGTGGCGGATCCATATTTCTGCACCTACACCTATAGCTGGTGACGTCTCGATATAAGTGAAATATTGTTGACTTTGAAGTTAAACCCCATTAATTAATGATCAATCAAATTCAGGACCGTGATTCAAACAGAAAGACTTTCCTTTATCAACTCAACTGGATCACTCGGACCACGTTCATCCATTTATCGACTAAATTAAATCAAAACACGGGTATCCCTCCAAAGGATCGACGTATCGATCTACAACATCCAAAGGTCGAACGAACTGCTTTAATATAACGAAAAAAATGTCGGTGTGGATCTGCGGTGCACAACTGCACCTCGACAAATAATAAGACCGACAATACAAGTTACCGACGGCGACAAATTTCGACAGTACAGTTGATAGACATATATCGATAAAGATACTAGTATTATGAACTCACCGACACTCATAGCCACCTGCGTCAATATTACAATTTTTGAAAAAAGCTAGACTGGTTTAGATCTACTTTGAATGCAAGATAAAAAGGACGCTCGACAGTGTTCAAGATGCAGGAACATTGCACCATTTGTACTGAAAAAAACGATTTTTTTTCTGGGGGAGCATGCAAGTTCATCAAGGGTGGAGGAAACGGAAGTACACTGAGAAAAGAACAAACATTCGGCAAACGAATTTTCTCGCACTAGGACTTGCCCAAACAAAATACGAACCAAGCTGGTGAAATCCAGATTCTAGGATTGTGGACAGGAGTACACGGAGAAAACAACCATTTTCGCCAAGCAAACACATTATAAATTTTCCGTTCGGTAAATTAGGAAGGCTATCTCGCACTACTGTATAGTCAGTAAACCGTCCACTGGGTGCAAGGTGCAACATATAATCTTCGGCCGTAACTTGTACTAATCGTTAAATTAATCACAACATCAATCATATACTGTAACTTTATAGCTTCTAAATTTGTTGCGGTTGCTCAGTTTGTAGACTGCTCGCCTAAATGGGAGGTCGTGGGTATGAACCCCGACCGGATCTGACCCAAGACATGAAAGTGGGTAATGATTGTTCTTTCGCCAAGTACTCGGCATTACGAAATGAAAGTCACAGTTCTTTCGGATGGGAACTAAAAATAAACGAGGTCCCGTCTCACGGTAGCTTGGCTGTATAACAGCCATCAGCGCAACGCACAGGCAAAATTTATGCACATTCGCCTGTAGCTGGCGATGTCTCAATATAAGTGAAATATTCTTGACTGGTACGTTTAACATCATTATTCAACTCAACTCACTCTAAGTTGGTTAATTATTCATTTCATTTGTGAGGAAATATTTGTATGCAGGTAGTTTTTGGTCATGTAATTAAAAGATATTATGCTTTTGAAATTTGTCTTGTTTCTGCAATGGAAACAAATGTAAATTGGTAGTAGTGAAATCCATTTGCACCATTTTAGTGTCATTTTTGCGCCAGGATATCACTCTTTCATTAAACTTTTTTTAAACAGAAACCCTCAGTCCTTTTGCGCGAATATGGTACCTAACTGTCCCATTTTTTGAGAGTGCGATGGAGATATGAATATTAATTTTGTCTTACCTCGTTCTTGATCCTAGATAAAATATTCAAATAATATAAAATCACTCCACATAAAAATGAGACATAATCATAATACTGTATGAAATATCGCTGACAGGACCGACTACAATATGCATGAAAATAAAATTATTGTTTTTGAGCGGCCGATCACGAAGTTGTAAAATGCATTAATACATTTTCATATTAAACACCGTTTAAAAAAATATAATGATCATGGACATCTTCTACGATTATAAAATCATGCAGGTTTATAGTACATGTATTTTACTGGCTTCAGAAATCTTAACATGGAGACGATAGTTTAAAGATCTACCAGTTTTATCAGATAAATTTATGATTTTTATTTATTTATTTATTTATTTATTTATTTATTTATTTATTTATTTATATAAATACTCAGGTTATTAGGTTAATCTCTCTCTCTCTCTCTCTCTCTCTCTCTCTCATATTTTAGATATTTATTAAAGTTTTAATAATAAATATTTATTTATTTATTTATTTATTTATTTATTTATTTATTTACACATGAATGATAATTGGTAAAAAGTACTAATTCTCGGTTTCAGCGTGACGTCACAGGTGAAGATGGCGACTTAAGACACCTTGGAAACGGTGACACTAACCCCTTAGATACTATAGATTTATATAGTGATTCGTACAGGCCAACATTAAAAAATGGAATAAAATTTAAGTTTGGCAAGGTTATACGACATAAAGCTTTCCACAAAAAAATTATGACTTTAATAAATGATTAGAGACTTTCAAAATTTATCAAAAAGTCAAAAAATATTTAATTTATTGGGCGTTAAATTTGGGAATTCGGGCGGGGTAAAAATAAAGTTTAATAGAATAACCATGGAGCATGGGGAACATTCTTTAAATTTGTTTTGTAACATTTTTTTAAATATTACAGTATAACATTATAAAAATTTAAATAATTATTTCATATATTTTTTCCGATTGTGTATTTCTGATCAGTAAAATATGCATGAAATTGTAATTTAACGGTACCTCTCATTCTCATTCTCTGTATCTTAAATTCTGTCGTAATTCGTTTTCTGACCCTGGTATAACTCCAAATTTTAATATTTCCATGATATCGTCATAAAACAATTTTAACACTTAAAATTTAAAAATAATTTTAAATTATAATAACTTAGAAATCGTCTCTATTTAAATTACTAGTACATAAAAAACAATATTGGTTAAAACATCCCGGGATCCAGGCAACACCCGGAAAAACAACTTGGAATAAAACATTCTTTTATTTTTTCACTATATTTATTTGATCTCAATTTATTAAAGGTAGAATTTACATCCGATTCTTACTTACCGGTAATTAAGAGATTATCAATAAACTACAGTACCGGACATCCTGTTTATTAGACATTCCATCACCGGTAATGAAGAGGTAGATCTACCTTACAATATACAAAATTTATTGACAGGCGTTAATATAGGGATAACGTCTTTACGATGTCCCATATTAAATATTAGTTGTCATTAAGTTGGAATTTGGAAAGATGTGTTAAAATGGATTTTAGGTTTATATTTTAATTTTTGATTTTTAATGTATTTAGTGATGGACCGAGTAATCGACGGCAGTAAATTAAACTTATTTAAATTCACGAAATGTTACTATTTGTAATTCAGTTTTAGTCATTTTAAATGTCAAAAATGATTGTTTCTCGTGTCTTTTACGCAAAAAAGTGAAAGTATTAGCAAGTTCGTGACCATTATGAACGCCGACGGACAGATCAGTCCTTTTAAAAAATAGATATAAATTTACCTATAAATTATTTTTTGTCATATGACAATGTTATCAAATAGACTTGACTACAAATTTCATGAAAATCGCTTAAAGACTCAAATAAAGTTTAATATCCGTGGTAAATAATAGTACATTTATATCATTTACTATGCTATACAACGGCATGTTGTCACCGTATCTAAGGCCACCGATACATCTTTACCTGAAATGCCCGGATGTCCGGAACCGAGACATCATTAAGATTCCGGTCCATCTAAATTAATTAAAGTTAATTAGATTAACATAATACAGGTAATTTTCTCACGTGGAATATGCTATCGTCTGGTTAAATGAGTTTGAATTTGCTTCTGTTATCAATTTGTTACGTAAGGTGTTGATGAGGTGTACCGATGGTCATTAATTAGTGACCTGGATGTGTTTATTACCTATGGACATAAATATGTAACTGATAAATAGTCGAAACTATCACTTTTTGAAATTAAAAAAGATAAATAAATACATTTATAAGAAGCTGTAAAAAGAGTCAATTTGGAGCTTAAAAATGTGTTGAGCAGGTTAGAGATTATAAATAAAAAATATAATAAATAAATAAATAAATAAATAAATAAAAATAAATAAGTTGAAAACTAACAATGATGAAATTTTATTACCGGTATATATATTTTAAAGTGCGTTTTTGCTCCTATGATTTTTTGTTTTGTCACATGTACAAACTGAATAAATAAATAAATAAATAAATAATAAATAAATAAATAAATAAATAAATAAATAGATTGAAAACTAACAATGATGAAATTTAATTGCCGGTAAATATATGTTAAAGTGCCTTTTGGTCATTTATACAAATTGGATATAAATAAATAAATAAATAAATAAATAAATAAATAAATAAATAAATAAATAAATAAATAAATAAATAAATAAAAATAAATATGAATAAGACTTCCATAATGTAAGTACACGGCGATGATTTTATTTAGAAATAAAAACAGTCTATAAGCCACCTATAAGCATGGCTTATAGGTGGCTTATATTTTGAGTGCCAATAAGCCAGGCTTATAGATGGCTTATAGGTGGCTTATAGATGGAGGTCCTATGAGCTACCTATAAACCACATATAAGCTCCTATAAGCCAATCTATAAGCTCCTATAAACATGGCTTATAGGTGGCTTATAGATGGCATTTCATCCTGTGATATTTGTTGAAAATGGAAAATATGTCAATTCAAAGCTTCAATAAAAATCACGAGCTAAGTAGATCTATCTAATTTTGAAAAATGTCGTTATAAAACTCCTAGTTTTAAAGTCGGGTATTGAACGAAGTTAAATTTTAGAAATACATTGAACATTCATCTTCTTCCCGTTGGTACGCTTTATTATGATATGTACTGTACATGTATCGTTTGCAAAATTATTATTTATTTTAAAAATTGACATAAATAAAGCTATGGGTCACCAGGTCCCAGTTTCACAATCATTTCAAATCTTAATCTTTTTTATAATTTTTAATATGTTCAGGAATCTAGCTTTAAAAATTTGTGTTCAGTTTTGTTAAAAATATTGATTAGAAGTTTTTAGCGAAGAAATGGTTGTATAACTGGAGCCAGTGATCCATACGCTAAAGAGCTTAAGGCGTTAGAATGTGTAAAATCATTTTTTGTTGTTAGTTTGACCAACAAAATGCAAGGAGGATATTTCCCAATTTAAAGTATGTAGTGCAGGTATATATTATAGAAAGCTAGTACTCAATATTAAATCACGTGACTGAATACGCCAATAGATATACTTCATTATCAGAATTTTAACAATAATACACTGTATTCTGTATTCGAACTCTATTGGCGTATTCAGTCACGTGATTTAATATTGACAACCATTACATAACGACATGATGTTGGTAAATATTGGATGTAAGTAGCAACTTGATACTGATTGAAATAGGTATTTATTTCATAAAACTAATTTGTTCTAAATAGTCGTCATTAATCACAATAATTTTGTTTCTTATAGTTCTTAGTTTCACTTTACGTAGTTGGGGATTCCCATGACATATCGACCTGCATAATAGCTTTTTTGTCTTTGTACATTTTAATAACAATCTGCTGTTCGTCATATGTTTTACTCCACTATTACATATTAAACAAGACGCGCCGGGTGTCCTTACTGACCATGTAAACTCGTGTATTAACCAACGTGTTGTGTCATGTTTTCCCTCAATCCATTTGTCGCTAACCCCACCCCCACCCGATTCTTTGCATAATCAATATGAATAAAAGAGTCAGCTTACCCAAGCATCACTTAATTTTTACGATCATAAATTAAAACATCACTAACTTTATGGTTGTGAATCATGCTGCCTGTTTGAATCCATTTTTAATAACTTCACTTAAAGACAACACAAACATATATACACGTATATAGGAATATAGAACTAGACTGAAGTGAGCCGACAATAACAGCCGACAATAACTTTGAGCCGACAATAAAGCCAGCCAACAATAAATAGGGTGCGTTCGGATCTGTTATTCAGAAAAATAAATTACCAATTGGTGCATGTATTTTTTTTTCTATCAGGTGTATATAGTCCGGTCCTGGCAATAATTGTTAGAGGGATCGAATCTGAGGTTGCAAATTCTCAGAGGTGAAGATAATACATAAAATGAAAAATGAAGAAACGATTTATTAAATGTGAATTTCTCGAAATTCTACGTTATGATCTCTTAGAAAATTTGTGTATAGACAGTGTTAAGGGTACTCTATTAGGTGTATATAGTCCGGTCCTGGCAATAATTGTTAGGGGGATCGAATCCGAGGTTGCAAGTTATCACAGGTGAAGATAATACATAAAATGAACAATGAAGATACGGCTTTTTGAATGTGAAATTCTCGAAATTCTACGTTATGATCTCTTAGTAAATTTGTGTATAGACAGTGTTAAGAGTCCCCTATTAGGTGTATATAATCCGGTGATGGCAATAATTGTTAGGGTGGTCGAACCCGTAACTGCAAATTGTCAGAGGTGAAGATAACACATGAAATAAACAATGAAGATACGGCTTTTTGAATGTGAAATTCTCGAAATTCTACGTTATGATCTCTTAGTAAATTTGTGTATAGACAGTGTTAAGGGTACTCTATTGGGTGTATATAGTCCGGTCCTGGCAATAATTGTTAGGGGGATCGTGTTAAGGGTCCCCTATCAGGTGTATATAGTCTGGTCCTGGCAATAATTGTTAGGGTGATCGAACCCGTGACTGCATATTTTCAGAGGTGAAGATAATACATAAAATGAGCAATGAAGATACGGCTTTTTAAATGTGAAATTCTCGAAATTCTACGTTATGATCTCTTAGCAAATTTGTGTATAGACAGTGTTAAGGGTCCCCTATCAGGTGTATATAATCCGGTGATGGCAATAATTGTTAGGGTGATCGAACCCGTGACTGCAAATGGTCAGAGGTGAAGATAACACATGAAATGAACAATGAAGATACGGCTTTTTGAATGTGAACTTCTGGCAATTCTACGTTATGATCTCTTAGCAAATTTGTGTATAGACAGTGTTAAGAGTCCCCTAATAGGTGTATATAGTCCGGTGATGGCAATAATTGTTAGGGTGATCGAATCCGTAACTGCAAATGGTCAGAGGTGAAGATAACACATGAAATGAACAATGAAGATACGGCTTTTTGAATGTGAAATTCTCGAAATTCTACGTTGTGTTCTCTTAGCAAATTTGTGTTTAGACAGTGTTAAGGGTCCCCTATCAGGTGTATATAGTCCGGTCCTGGCAATAATTGTTAGGGTGATCGAACTCGTGACTTTAAATTGTCAGAGGTGAAGATAACACATGAAACGAACAATGAAGATATGGCTTTTTGAATGTGAAATTCTCGAAATTCTACGTTATAATCTCTTAGCAAATTTGTGTATAGACAGTGTTAAGGGTATCCTATGAGGTGTATATAGTCCGGTCCTGGCAATAATTGTTAGGGTGATCGAACTCGTGACTGCAAATTGTCAGAGGTGAAGATAACACATGAAACGAACAATGAAGATATGGCTTTTTGAATGTGAAATTCTCGAAATTCTACGTTATGATCTCTTAGCAAATGTGTGTATAGACAGTGTTAAGGGTACTCTATTAGGTGTATATAGTCCGGTCCTGGCAATAATTGTAAGGGGAATCGAACCCGAGACTGCAAATTATCAGAAGTAGAGATAATACATGAAACGAACAATGAAAATACGGCTTTTTGAATGTGAAATTCTCGAAATTCTACGTTATGATCTCTTAGCAAATTTGTGTATAGACAGTGATAAGGGTCCCCTATCAGGTGTATATAGTCCGGACCTGGCAATAATTGTTAGGGGGATCGAATCCGAGCTTGCAAATTATCAGAGGTAGAGATAACACATGAAACGAACAATGAAGAAACGGCTTTTTGAATGCGAAATGTGCAACTCCTATTCTGAATTTTGAAAGTGCACTTCGGTGAGAACGTGTAAAATGTATTTTTTTTTTAGTTTTGACATGTTCTTTTAATTTCGAGAATTTCAAATTTAAAAAGCCGTTTCTTCATTGTTCATTTCATGTGTCATCTTCACCTCTGACAATTTGCAGCCTTGGGTTCGACCCCCCTAACAATTATTGCCAGGACCGGACTATATACACCTAATAGGGTACCCTTAACACTGTCTGTACACACAATTGCTAAGAGATCATAACGTAGAATTTCGAGAATTTCACATTCAAAAAACCATATCTTCATTGTTCGTTTCATGTGTTATCTCTTCCTCTGACAATTTGCAGTCACGGGTTCGATCACCCTAACAATTATTGCCAGGACCGGACTATATACACCTAATAGGGAACCCTTAACACTGTCTATACACAAATTTGCTAAGAGATCATAACGTAGAATTTCGAGACTTTCACATTCAAAAAGCCGTTTCTTCATTGTTCGTTTCATGTGTTATCTCTTCGTCTGACCCCCCTAACAATTATTGCCAGGACCGGACTATATACACCTGATAGGGTGCCCTTAACACTGTCTATACACAAATTTACTAAGAGATCATAACGTAGAATTTCGAGAATTTCACATTCAAAAAGCCGTTTCTTCATTGTTCGTTTCATGTGTTATCTCTTCCTCTGATAATTTGCAAGCTCGGATTCGATCCCCCTAACAACTATTGCCAGGAGCGGACTATATACACCTAATAGGGGACTCTTAACACTGTCTATACACAAATTTACTAAGAGATCATAACGTAGAATTTCGAGAATTTCACATTCAAAAAGCCGTATCTTCATTGTTCATTTCATGTGTTATCTTCACCTCTGACAATTTGCAGTCACGGGTTCGATCACCCTAACAATTATTTCCATCACCGGACTATATACACCTCATAGGGGACTCTTAACACTGTCTTTACACAAATTTGCTAAGAGATCATAACGTAGAATTTCGAGAATTTCACATTCAAAAAGTCGTTTCTTCATTGTTCATTTTATGTATTATCTTCACCTGTGATACCTTTCAGCCCTGGGTTCGATCCCCCTAACAATTATTGCCAGGACCGGACTATATATACACCTAATAGGGTACCCTTAACACTGTCTATACACAAATTTACTAAGAGATCATAACGTAGAATTTCGAGAAATTCACATTCAAAAAGCCATTTCTTCATTGTTTGTTTCATGTGTTATCTTCACCTCTGACAATTTCCAGTCACGGGATCGATCACCCTAACAATTATTGCCAGGACACATTTCACATTCAAAAAGCCGTATCTTCATTGTTCATTTTATGTGTTATCTTCACCTCTGACAATTTACAGTCACGGGTTCGATCACCCTAACAATTATTGCCAGGACCGGACTATATACACCTAATAGGATACCCTTAACACTGTCTATACACAAATTTGCTAAGAGATCATAACGTAGAATTTCGAGAATTTCACATTCAAAAAGCCGTATCTTCATTGTTCATTTCATGTGTTATCTTCACCTCTGACAATTTGCAGTCACGGGTTCGATCACCCTAACAATTATTGCAATCACCGGATTATATACACCTAATAGGGGACTCTTAACACCGTCTATACACAAATTTGCTAAGAGATAATAACGTAGAATTTCGAGAATTTCACATTCAAAAAGCCGTATCTTCATTGTTCATTTCATGTGTTATCTTCACCTCTGACAATTTGCAGTCACAGGTTCGATCACCCTAACAATTATTGCCATTACCGGACTATATACACCTAATAGGGGACTCTTAACACTGTCTATACACAAATTTACTAAGAGATCATAAAGTAGAATTTCGAGAATTTCACATTTAAAAAGCCGTATCTTCATTGTTCGTTCCATGTGTTATCTTCACCTCTTATAATTTCCAGGTACGGGATCGATCACCCTAATAATTATTGCCAGTACCGGACTATATACACCTAACAGGGTACCCTTAACACTGTCTATACACAAATTTACTAAGAGATCATAACGTAGAATTTCGAGAATTTCACATTCAAAAAGCCGTATCTTCATTGTACGTTTCATGTGTTATCTTCACCTCTGACAATTTGCAGTCACGGGTTCGATCACCCTAACAATTATTGCCATCACCGGACTATATACACCTAATAGGGGATTCTTAACACTGTCTATACACAAATTTGCTAAGAAATCATAACGTAGAATTTCGAGAATTTCACATTCAAAAAGCCGTATCTTCATTGTTCATTTTATGTGTTATCTTCACCTCTGACAATTTGCAGTCACAGGTTCGATCACCCTAACAATTATTGCAATCACCGGATTATATACACCTAATAGGGGACTCTTAACACCGTCTATACACAAATTTCCTAAGAGATCATAACGGAGAATTTCGAAAATTTCACATTCAAAAAGCCATTTCTTCATTGTTTGTTTCATGTGTTATCTTCACCTCTGACAATTTGCAGTCACGGGATCGATCACCCTAACAATTATTGCCAGGACCGGACTATATACACCTAACAGGGTACCCTTAACACTGTCTATACACAAATTTACTAAGAGATCATAACGTAGAATTTCGAGAATTTCACATTCAAAAAGCCGTATCTTCATTGTACGTTTCATGTGTTATCTTCACCTCTGACAATTTGCAGTCACGGGTTCGATCACCCTAACAATTATTGCCATCACCGGACTATATACACCTAATAGGGGATTCTTAACACTGTCTATACACAAATTTGCTAAGAAATCATAACGTAGAATTTCGAGAATTTCACATTCAAAAAGCCGTATCTTCATTGTTCATTTCATGTGTTATCTTCACCTCTTATAATTTCCAGGTACGGGATCGATCACCCTAATAATTATTGCCAGGACCGGACTATATACACCTAACAGGGTACCCTTAACACTGTCTATACACAAATTTACTAAGAGATCATAACGTAGAATTTCGAGAATTTCACATTCAAAAAGCCGTATCTTCATTGTACGTTTCATGTGTTATCTTCACCTCTGACAATTTGCAGTCACGGGTTCGATCACCCTAACAATTATTGCCATCACCGGACTATATACACCTAATAGGGGATTCTTAACACTGTCTATACACAAATTTGCTAAGAAATCATAACGTAGAATTTCGAGAATTTCACATTCAAAAAGCCGTATCTTCATTGTTCATTTTATGTGTTATCTTCACCTCTGACAATTTGCAGTCACGGGTTCGATCACCCTAACAATTATTGCCAGGACCGGACTATATACACCTAATAGGATACCCTTAACACTGTCTATACACAAATTTGCTAAGAGATCATAACGTAGAATTTCGAGAATTTCACATTCAAAAAGCCGTATCTTCATTGTTCATTTCATGTGTTATCTTCACCTCTGACAATTTGCAGTCACGGGTTCGATCACCCTAACAATTATTGCAATCACCGGATTATATACACCTAATAGGGGACTCTTAACACCGTCTATACACAAATTTGCTAAGAGATAATAACGTAGAATTTCGAGAATTTCACATTCAAAAAGCCGTATCTTCATTGTTTATTTCATGTGTTATCTTCACCTCTGACAATTTGCAGTCACGGGTTCGATCACCCTAACAATTATTGCCATTACCGGACTATATACACCTAATAGGGGACTCTTACATCACTGAGCTCCCAAAAATCCACAAGACCTGATATACTCCAACAACTACTGTTTCAAATTAACTTAATAAAACTCAAAAACATAGATCTCACACTAGATTGGATACCGGCACACGTCGGACTAAAAGGCAATACCACCGCTGATACTCTGGCTAAAAATGCCACTAAAAACCAATCAATTGATAAGGAAATACCCCTAGGTTACTCAGAAATTAGATCCATCATAAACAAATACATAAAAGAAAAATGGTATAAAATATGGTCCGAAAATAAGAACACCTGGCACCAAAACATAATGAGTGTACCAAATACAACATTACCAATATACCACCCTGACAAACAAAAAGACAGAATAATAACAAGATTTAGAACAGGGTTTACCCGCCTAAAATCAAACCTGCACAAAATGACAGTAGCACAGTCGCCTAACTGCGAAAGCTGTGGCCAATATGAAGATCTAGCACATGTCATGCTCAATTGCCCGGCCTACACTTACCCAAGAGAGGCGCTTAAGCAAGAACTACTGTCACACAACATCGATATTTTTGACTACAAAACAATCCAAAATCCCCCGTCACATATTAAATTAACAATCTATAATGCTCTAATCAAGTTCATAACAGCTACCGCTGCAGAAATTTAAATTACCAGTACTATAAGATTTGCCTCCCCTTAACCATACAAGGATATAAAATAATGATATTTTGAGCCAATTTTAAGTTTATAAAAGATCAGATATTTATTTGTGGGTAGGGTGACTCCGCTACCATCTAATTGGCGACGCAATTGGCGTCAGGGATGCCACCTGTCCACATACGAAGCTGAATAAAGTTGAGTTTGTTTATGGAGGATATTTTTAAGTCTTTGTTGAATAATTGATACGAGGTAGCGGTTAGTATTTCAATGTTTATGGGAGATAACTCTTCTGGTCTTGTGTCGTTTTAAAGTGATATTATATCCTTGTATGGTTAAGGGGAGGCAAATCTTATAGTACTGGTAATTTAAATTTCTGCAGCGGTAGCTGTTATGAACTTGATTAGAGCATTATAGATTGTTAATTTAATATGTGACGGGGGATTTTGGATTGTTTTGTAGTCAAAAATATCGATGTTGTGTGACAGTAGTTCTTGCTTAAGCGCCTCTCTTGGGTAAGTGTAGGCCGGGCAATTGAGCATGACATGTGCTAGATCTTCATATTGGCCACAGCTTTCGCAGTTAGGCGACTGTGCTACTGTCATTTTGTGCAGGTTTGATTTTAGGCGGGTAAACCCTGTTCTAAATCTTGTTATTATTCTGTCTTTTTGTTTGTCAGGGTGGTATATTGGTAATGTTGTATTTGGTACACTCATTATGTTTTGGTGCCAGGTGTTCTTATTTTCGGACCATATTTTATACCATTTTTCTTTTATGTATTTGTTTATGATGGATCTAATTTCTGAGTAACCTAGGGGCATTTCCTTATCAATTGATTGGTTTTTAGTGGCGTTTTTAGCCAGAGTATCAGCGGTGGTATAGCCTTTTAGTCCGACGTGTGCCGGTATCCAATCTAGTGTGAGATCTATGTTTTTGAGTTTTATTAAGTTAATTTGAAACAGTAGTTGTTGGAGTATATCAGGTCTTGTGGATTTTTGGGAGCTCAGTGATGTAATACTGCTAAGTGAGTCTGATAATATAACGGTTTTTTGTTGGGGTTTATTTTTGATTATCCAGTTTAGGGCCATATTTATTGCTATTAGTTCAGTTGAGTATACTGATAAGTGGTCGGTTAATCTCGCTGCGGATGCGATATTTAGCTGCGGGATGGTGAATGCAGCAGCTGTGTGATTGTTGTTGGGATCCTTTGATCCATCTGTATAGATACGGAGGTGGTTAGAGTAGTTTTGGTCGATGTGTTCTAAAGTAGTTATTCTAATTTTGTCTGTTAGATCGGATTTAGACACTATGTTGGAAAGGAATGTGGAAGTTTTTGGATTGGTTATTACCCACGGTGGGTATTGAGGTGGTAGTCTTTGAGCTATTTTAATTTTATCTAGTGATGTATCTTTTATGAGCTGTAGAGCCCGGAATCCGTAGGGTTCAGTTCCCGATTTCCATCTTTTAGCTTTAAATTTGAAGGTTTTATTTTGTGTTACGATATTATTTGGGGGAAATTGAGGTCTTAATGTTTGCGCCCTGGCCCAGTAATTTAGGATTAGGCGGTCGCGCCTGAGTTGTAGTGGCATCTGACCGGATTCTGCTAAAACTGAGTGTGTAGGCGTGTTTTTTATGCATCCTGTTATTATTTTGAGTGCTGTTGTTTGGATTCTATCTAGTTTCTGTTTTAGAGAATTAGCTGCTGAATTATAAGCTTGGCATCCGTAATCTAGTTTAGCTCTAATTAGTGAGGTATATATAAGTGAGAGAGTTTTTTTTATCTGCCCCATAATTCGTTCCTGAAACATATCGCATTAGGTTTATAAGTTTAGTACATTTACTATGTAATTCGTTGATATGAGGTTTCCAAGTTAGTTTTTTGTCGAATATCATGCCTAGGAAGGTGGCTTGCTTTTTGAAGGTTATTTGTTTATTTCCTAGGTGTAGTGGGAATTGTGTTTGTTTTCTCCTACCGAATAATACTGCCGTGGTTTTGTTTGATGATATTTTAAATCCCCATGATTGTGACCATTTTAGTATATGTTTGTAAGTTATGTTTTAGTGTTAAGATGTGACGGCCAGTTTGCCAAATACAGCCATCATCAGCGATTTGTGATAGTTTTTGTTTTTTATGGATTGTTTTTTCTAGGTCGTTTATTAGGATGTTAAAGAGAGTAGGTGATATAACACTCCCTTGCGGTGATCCGTTTTGCAGATTTTGTGTATCTGATAATTCATTATTTATGCGTATTTGGATTTGCCTGTCTTTAAGGAAGTCTTTTATAAATAAATACATATTTCCTGAAATTCCGTATTCTTTTAGTTTGTGAAGTACTCCGGCGTGCCATACCAAATCGAAAGCTTTTTCTATATCCAAGAAAATGGCAGCGAGGTGTTTATTTTCAGCAATAGCTTTTTTAATGTCGGTTTCTAGACGTAGGATTTGATCTATGGTGGACCTGTTTCTTCTGAATCCGCTTTGATTTTGCGAGAGGATATTGTTTTGTTCGAGGTGATGGACTAGGCGGTTATTTATAATAGTTTCTAGTAGTTTACATAGGTGCGAGGTTAATGATATTGGTCTATATGATGATGTTAGGTGGGGGTCTTTTCCTGGTTTTAAAAGCGGGATTACTGTTGCTAATTTCCAGCTGTTTGGAAGTGTGCCGGTTTCCCATATTTTGTTAAATAGTTTTAGTATGATTTTTAATGGTTTGTTTGACATTTGTTTTAGGATTGCATAGGTAACTCCATCTTGTCCTGGGCAGTGTTTTTTTTTGAGGATAGGGCTTTTTTAAGTTCTTCTAATGATAACGGCAAGTTTAGTTGATTTTGTTGAGTAATTTTGGGACCTGGTGAATTTAGGTTATCTTTGTTATCTTTTTCAAAAGTAGTTTTATGTTTAAAAAATGGCGGTTCTAGATTTGTGTCTTTACTATTATTGGATATTGTTTGCGCTAATAGGTTGGCTTTTTCTATGTTGGTGATGGCTTTGTTTTCTAGAATGGGGATAGTTGGTAATTTTTTTCCCTGTATTCTATGAATTTTATTCCAGACTGTTTTGACATTTGATTGAGAGTCTAGTGTTGTTATGAACTCTTTCCAGTGGTTGATTTTAGCTTGTTTGATAGTTTGTTTTAAGTGTGTTGCGGCTTGTTTATAAGCCTGGAAATGATCAGTGTTATTAGATTTTTGAAATTTTTTGAGTAGTCTTTTTTTATTTGATTTAGCTAGTTGACAATCTGGGTTCCACCAGGGTGTTATTGGGTGGGTTTTTGGTTGGCCGGAAGTTTGTGGAATGCATGTTTTTGCGATATTCTGGATTTGGTTAGTTAGTGCTAGTTCAAAGTCCTGGACATTTAGTGTTTCATCTATCTGTATTTGATCGCATAGTTGTTTGAATTTACTCCAGTCTGCTTTATGATATAGCCAGGTTTTGGGAAATTGTTTAGTTATTTTGATGGGATGTTGATTTAAAGTTGTTATTATGGGGAAGTGATCTGAACCAAGTTGGTCAGGATGAACTTCCCAATGACATTTATGCGCTAAGTGGGTTGAAGTGATAGTTAGATCAAGGTGTGAGGCTTTTCCAGTGCTTGGATCTAGCCGCGTCGGATCTTCGGTATTTAGACAGACAAATTGGTTTTTATCTAGCCAGTTTAGAATGGTTTTGCCTTTAAGGTCAGTTTTATCGGATCCCCAGAGAGTACTTTTGGAGTTGAAGTCGCCTACTATTATTAAATTTTTAGATTGGATGTTTTTAGTTAAATTTATGTAGTCATTAGCTTCTATGTTTATTCCTTTATTATAGGCATTTATAATGTATAATTTGGTGTTTAGGCAGCTAATTGACACCCCGACCGCCTCAAGTTTTCCAGCCTCAAGGTCTATCCTGGTACCAGCCACATCTTCACGGAGATAGATGGCTAAGCCACCACATTTGGATTCATCTCGGATGAGGCTGTACGGGGTTTGGTAACCCGGGATATTGACCGAGGGTTTGGTCTTCGTGCAGAAAGTTTCTTGAATGCATAGCACGTGAGGCGGGTTATCGCAAGTGTCAATATACCGCCTGAACTCCCCTATATTGGACTGTAGGCCCCGGGCGTTCCATTGTACTATGGTTATCATTTTAAAGAGTTTTTGGGTGTCAAAGTCTTGTTTTATTTTATTTTAGTTTGTGGATTTTGGAGAGGATTTGGAATTTTTAGATTTTTGAATTTTGTAGATATTTTAGTTGTTTTTTAGCATGGGGATGTTTTGGTGATTTAGTTTTCTTTTTTGTGGCACTTCTAGTTAACCTTTGGGTGTTCTTTGTCGGCTGGTTATTGGGGCTTATGGTATTTCCTGATTTTGGTTTATTTGGTTTTTCGGTTTGTTTAGCAATTGGTGGGGTTGGCGTGGTTGGATTTACCTGATTTTTTGGTGACGAGTTGGTTCTTGAACTGGGGTTTCTTGACTTTCATTTATAGTTGGTAGTGATGGGGTCTGTGGTAAGGCTGATTTTTTGATTTGGTCAAACACAATTTTCGGTTCAACTGTTATACCCAGTTGGTCCCTGGCAGCTATACTGACTTTATTGGCCAAGTTGCTCACCAGCTCTCGGTGTTTAGGGTCTTGGATGTTGGTACCCTCTGGTATGAGTGCCTGAGCGATAAAGCCAACTAGCTGTTTGGGTGTGACTTGGATTTGGGCTTCCAGTTTAGTTTGCTGATTATTTTGGCTGATATGATTTGGTGATATTTTAGATTGGTTTTCTTGGTTCTGTTTTTGTTTTGACTGTATTTCCTTATATTTGGGGCATCCCTTAAAAGCGGCCGAATGATTTTGGTGACAGTTTATACATTTACGGGCATTGGAGGTACATTCTGTAGTTTTGTGATTCTGGGTACTTACATTTTTATAACCTTTTGTATTTATATTGTTTATTGCGTATTATATATATATTATATATTATATATATATATGTGTGTGTGTGTGTGTGTGGTGTGTGTGTGTGTGTGTGGTACTCCAGTTTCTGTTTTTTTTAAACAATGTTATTTTTGTTATCTTAGTGAAATCATGAAAAAGCAATTTACTATGATTTAAAACAGCCATGTCTTCTTAACCAATCATTACGTCACTTTTATGATCATACAATAAAACTGTTTTAATCTATGTTTGCTAAATATGGGACATGTCTAAACCCATTTTATTATACGCGTATTTTAAGAACTTCACATAGTGTCCAATAATACCATATGTGTTCATCAAATGCGAGTAATAACTTGAATATGAATTAATGTTTTTTTACTCATCATGTCTACTATATATATTTCTTTGTATTTGCATAATCGATTGACATGTATTGTATTGAACAACACTATTTGAGGTAAAATAAGGGATATGTTCGGAATTTATTCTTTATTTTATAAATAATTTATAACGCCCAAAAAATGTAATGCAACGCCAAATCCCCGGGACCAAGTTGATAAAGGTATGGTGCATTTAATTATTACTTTAGCCTGTTTTATTGTTAGAGTACTAGACTGCCGTTTTGGACCTTTAGTGCTCGGACCAACATTGTGGAAGTCCAAATATTTAAAATGTTGAATATATTCCACCAATGTTAATTTTACAGCATCACCGGACACCTGATTCGGAATACAATTGCCAGTGAGTTGAGAAAAAGGACCAAGATGTTTTAATAATAGCTAAAATTAAAAACAACAATAACAGGAATTGAAACACAAATAAAAATCGAAATGCCATCATTAAACTGAATTATTGAAATCAATGAGTTTATGTTTGATGCAAATTTAGTTACTTCACCAGAAATAATATCTTGGTATTATAGAAACTTTGCTTTGATTTTGGATCTAATTCTTACAGCCATAAATTGTTCATTTTACTCATTGATATAATAAATGCTAAATCCTACCCATCCTCAACATTTTGTCACATTGTATGATTAAAAACTATTTATGACATATATGGCACAGGTTTGGTTCACTACGTCTTCTTTAATTTCAGATACTACATTAATGTAATGTATATTTTTACGTTTACCTGTGTCCTGTGCTAATTTATAAAAAATACAGAATCTAACGTTCAAGTGCATTTGTATTTTACTTTTGAATTCTTTTTAAAAGACTCGGAAAATTAACACATATCAATAGTAGTTTGAGCTTGGGTTACGTAAAGAATAACTCGATTTGAAAAAAAAATCAGACTTGTATATTAACTTTTCAATTGATTTTACTTTATTTAAAAGCTACCCAACTTACAAAGCTATGACCTTCTAGTCGTCTGCTGAAAAATATGATACACTCATATATTGTAGATTTCAGTTACCAACTTGATACACATCTCTATTTGAAATTTTAAGGTATTTAATGTAGGGTATTCTTTTAGTTTTTTAGACATTGCCCTTGTTTTAATTTGATTTTGTCTAATGTTTATGAACACCATATTTTGGTGAACATGTAAAGCATTCCTTTTTCAGAAATATATCCGACTTTGCCAGGAAGAAATATGAATACATCTAAGATTAAAAAGTGGAAATCTGATTTCCAGTCTTTATTATTAAAAATTGGCCAAGACCTTACTTCTGGTAAGTTGATTTAATTCGTTTTCACAAAGTTTTACCCTTTTATGAGGGTCTAAACTGTTTAGTTCTACATCTCTTTATTTTTTTATTAGTTAGGTGTCAAAGTTTTTCGAGTGAGTTTTTGTTATCCGTCCTTGTTCTTGTCCGTTGTGTGTCAAAACTTTATTTACACTCTAGAGGCCATGATTTTTATCTGAGCTTCTTTAACACTGCTTAGATCTTTGTCTTTACTAAGACTGGATGGAATTTGTATAAATTTTATGTAGGATTGTTAAGTTAATTGCTTGGTCAAATAATAGGAAAGCCTTGTGAATATAACAGAAGCCACAATTTAAGTATAATCTTCTTCATTCTTGCTCAAAATAATCTTCGGTTCGAGGTTAGATACAGTTCTAAAATAGGACATGCTAGGTAATTGAGCGATCGCGGCATTCTCTCAGGGTTTAACTCGTCGAGCAAACAACAATCGTTGCCACTGTTTTAAATTAATTGTTATGTACTTGATCAGTTTTATACTATATTAGATATTTAACTCGCCATTTAGAGGGTTATAAAAATATTTTACGACATTAACCTGTCGGCTTGACCATTTATCAGAAATATTCATATAGGCGATCCATCCAAAACATTGACAGTATTAAGATTGGTAGTTCATAAATGGCTTATGTACTTGATAATTAAAAGGTAGCATCCTTAGAGCAAGGAATAGCCAACTTATGCAAATTTAAATTGAAAGACTGTACAGGGCCCCATGTCCCTTAAATCTTTTCCATAACAGATTTGGTTACTTTGGTTGTATGTCTTCTGAAAACTACCAAAATACAATGTATATACATTTTACCTGATTATTAATACATGATAAATTCATTAATATGACTTGATATTTATTATTTTTTGGTTTTCCTCGTGTCTCTTTTTTAACAATGTATGTTTCTGCTAAATATTAAGACACACTGTTTTCAATTTGCATAAAACATCAATATTACGCAAAGATTTCACATGTGGCCTATCAGTTCAGTGACAAGATCAGAGGACCTCATGTTGAGTTGGGTAGATTAAGATGTTAGTAAAGAAATGGTGTTTAATGTCCCAGTCCAGAATATTTCACTGATATCAACACATCGCCAGCTAAAGGTGAATGTGCAGAAATTTTGCCTTTGCGTTGCACTGATGGCATAAAACAGAAGGGTTCTTTATCGTGTCATTCCTACTGTGACCTCGTTCATATTAGGTTCCAATCCGAAAGAACCATGCCTTTCAATTCGTAATGCCTAGAGCTTGGCGAAAGAACAGTAACTATTCTATTGAAATTGATAAAAAATAAGTAAACTTTGTTAAATGCCAACATGTGACCATTGTAAAAAACAAAGGTTTATAAAGAAACAAGAAAAGAAAACAGTTAACCTAATTTGCCATGTTCAAAGTTTTTACATTGCTTTCGGATTGTTGAAATGGATTGTTATCTTTGTTTTTTATTGATACCACTGGCGAACTATGACTATATTCTAATTTTCCTATAAAAGTAGATTAGTTATTTAATTTTTTACTTATTGATTTCAGATAATGTGAAGTCGATGAAATTCCTTCTGTCTAAAGAAATACACCAAGGTGTATTAGAAAAAACAGAAAATGCGACAGATATTTTCACATTGATGCAGACGAGAGATATATTATCCTATGAAAATACTGAAAGACTTTCAAGCTTGCTGAAAGAAATTTGCAGAGACGACCAAGCTGCACAATTAAGAGAGTTTAAAAAAGATTTGCACCAATCAAAATCAGGTAGAGAAAAATCATGTCAGAATGCATATATATTTTTCAGAGAAGAACTCCTTTGAAACTGGCATTTTAAGTTAAACACGTAAACTTCCACCAGGAAAGTCAGGCCGGGTGCTCCGGAAGGGTAATTGTCTCCTGTTAAGCTAGCAAGAGCTAATAATAATGTAAATGTCGTATATACTTAAAAATAAATATAGATATAGCGATTGTATAAACTAAGAAGCTACCAAACAGTACTTAATGTATTTTGTGTCCCTAGAAATTAAGTCTGTTGTTTCATTATTTGCATAACCGGATTATTTATATTCGCATCATATATTATAAAAACAGACACGAAAACTACACTCCAATGAAATATATTGATTATTTTGTATTTGGTACAAATGTAAAGTCTAATACAAACTTTACATGTGAAGGTCAAGGGTCAAGATCATGAAGTCAAATGCATTTTCCCATAAAACTAAATGTGCAAATTAGTGAAATTAATCATTTTGGGCGGGTTGGGGTAACTGTACTAGACAGTTCTAGTTTGTGTTTGAATTTTGAAAGGTTTCAAATGTTTCATGTTTCGTGTTGTTTTAAAGGCGAAGTACGTGTTAACTCTAACAAATCGAGTGTATTGTGTTTCCATATGTACCATAGTTCCAAGTATACAAAAGTATTACAGAAATATTTTAAAAAATAATTACAAGAAAACACGTATGGGAAATGTATATACCTATATTCTAACAATAAAGTATTGCCATTGGCAACCGATCACTTTATTTTATATGAAGCCTGGTTTGAATATTTTAGATTCTTGTATTACATTACAGTTCCATACAATATTAGAGAAGAAAGGCTGGTCACACATTTTATGACGACTAAAGATTTTGCTCTTCTTAAAAATTTAATGGAAGAAAACCGAGTTGTCACTATTTCAAGTTTGTAGATTAGTATTATACATCATAAACAACCTTAAGATAATGTTTTTTAATTGTAAAACAGAAACAAGGATACTAATCCATGTCCAAAGCAAAGTAATAACTTTGTCACTGACAAGTTAGGTGAAACACACGAACTCCACCAGGGAAGTAAGGCCGGGTACTCAGGAAAAATTATGCGCAAAATGTAAAACATGAAATCAAATGTAAAAACTATATTTGTACTAAATGCAAAAGTGATTGAGTTATTGTTAAAAGTCGCATCAACTATAATAATCATAAAAAATAAAATATTTTATTAATCGAAAACAAACTCACTTATCCATATCAAGCAGGTTTATTTTATAAAGGAAGGTTAAAAACTTGATTTTCACTGACACAGCTATTGATGATTTTAGTCAAAAGTATCCCTTGTAAGCAACCAAAATATATTAGACATATTATTAACCTTGACAGGGGACACATTGGGGAGTTGTTCATTCTTTATTAAAAGAATATGAAATATGACTATGTTCAGTTCTACAGCGACTTAGAACATTGCCTTCCAACATACAGTATTGGGATTATGGTTTAAATTCAAATAAATGCTGACTGAATTAAACTATAAGGGATGCCTGGCTATTCCAGTTGTCCATTGATCATTGACATAATTTTGCATCAATGGTTCTAAATTAGGTGTAAGAAATAAAACTGGCCATAGTTTCAGGTGTTTAAGTTGATGGATCGGCTTTTTTGTTACCTTTTATTCCACAATGCCTAGGCAACAAGCAAAAATGATTAAAATTATAAATTATTAAAATCTGAAATTGCATATGTAAATGCATTTTACCAGTGTTAATTTTACACTCTTTAATTCTCCAGAGTTGTACGAATTAGGGCGTGATCTTATTTTTGTGAGACAAAGAATCTTAACATATGCTAGTAACTATTATTTTGCAATGGGATAGAATACTATATGTGCTATGGTTTGTTACATCCAGTCAGTCAAGTTTCTTTCACTGATATCGTTAATAGCATGGTACAGAAAACCTGATGTCCAGGTGAAGATCAACAACCTTCGAAAAACGAACTGATATGTTTTCTCGTTAGCCTACATTAGTATATGTGCAGATGTGAAATAAAATCTAGGTAAGGAGGTGTACTAATATATGGCCTCAGTATTCTCTATGTATATCTATTTGTGACTTTATTAATGTTTATTTCATATTATTTCTGAAAGTTTTTTATGTTTTCAAAATCGCGAAGTTTTTTAAGTGTCAAGGGAGCTAACATTATGATTATAACATCGGGTATTATTTCTGTAAGATCTACCACTGTGACAATATTTGTTTTCAAAGTAAGCATATTAATAACTTACAATATAGAAATTTTATTATTTGAAGATATTATTTGAAAAAAGTAAATAAACGTAAATGCTATTGGAGTATAGTTATATACTTTTGAGAGAAATAATAGTAAAACAACCGGAATCAATAACCGGTTTATTTAATTAGCTCTATTTTTCATCTGAAATCTGGATTCTTGAAAATGCTCAAGAATTACTTGTACATTTTGTTTTTAATACTTTATCTCGTATAAAAAGTATAAAAAACCATTTGATTTTTCTACACTTTACACCAATGTATCTCATTCTAAATAGAAAGAACGTCTTAAACAAATTGAAATATTGACTTCTTGTCATTCTTATACAAAAACGGTAAGCCAAGATACGAATGCCTAGTGCTGAACAGAGGTTCTAGATATTTTGTCAAGCATCATATATTCCAAACAAAAATATACTGAATATCATTAAAAAAATGTTGGAGTTTTTGATAACAACATATTTGTTGTGTTTGATAATATATTTCTAAGCAAACAATCGGTATACAATGGGTATAAACTGTGCCATTGTATGCGTATTTGTTTATTTATTCTTTGAATCAGACTATGTGCAGAGCCTTGTTAAATCAGGAGAGAAGACAAATCATTCCACTATACATACAGATACATAGATGACGTTCTGTCTTTAACAATCCTAAATTTAGAGACTAAGTGAATGTCATATATACCTGTGAACTAAAAATAAAAGATACGAATGATTTCCCAAGTTCGGCTTCATATTTAGACTTATCCCTCAATTCTGGCACCCACGAAAGTCTAGGCTACATTTGAAACTGTATGACACTGTATAATACTCACCTGCTTATGGTGTGTTTGTTTCCCAATTAATACGATATGGTAGAGCTTATTCCCACTACGTGAACTTTATACAACAAAGCAAGCTGGTTCCAAATAAATTGTTGACCCAGGTATATTGCAAGTCTAGGCTTATCAGGGGCCTCAAAAAGTTATGGTCGTCATCACAGTATTGTTGATAAGTTTGATATCTCTGTGTTCAGGATTCTCTTGGATATATTTAACGTCTCGTAGTTCGATGTTCCTTTCACTTAATTTTGATTGCACACGTGGCGGGAGTAGCTAGTTAAACGGGAGTTGCTTACACTTGCGGAGCACCCAGCCTTACCTCTCTGGTGGAAGTTCACGTGTGTAAACTTACTTGCCAGTTTCAAAGTTTTTACTTTGCTTCTGGATTGTGCTTCGGTCTTGGATTAGTATGTTGTTTTGATTGCCCGTGTTTATCAATTCAAGGTCCATTACTATTCTATCATTTCAATACGTGTAAAATAGTATTTTAAATTAACCCCAGACCAAATTATGTTCCATAACAATAACGACGTTTGTTGATGATTCATAAGATAGGTTGGAGTGATTATTTGTTCACAATATCGCTCATTGTTTGGATATAACAGATTTTTGAGAATCTCTTTAAATGTTATCATTTAGATTGGAAGATTTCATTTGGCAATTCTTTTTTAAATTTTTATTTTGCAGGGCTACTTGGTGCAGGGAAATCACAAACGACCATAGCATTTTGCATTGACCTTCAAAAGAATAATTCGGATTGTGTTGTATGGCATTGTATTGCATCAAGCAAGAGTTCTTTGCTTACTTCACTACGAGCATTAGCCGATGAATTATCGATACCAACCTCATCGGAAATATGGTCTGATACAGATGACGAAGGTGTTATGTCACTCATTGCAGAGAAATTGCAAAATAAATTGCAGAGAAAGGATGTTACACCGTCGTACCACTTGATTGTACTAGACGATGTTAGCAGCGAGAGTATCAAATACGTTCGAATTTTAGTTCAACGTTTTTACTTCTGAAGATCCTAATATTAAACTTCTTATGACAACAAGAAACAAAACATTGTTAAAAGATTACAAAACACTTGATTTGCAAGGGTTCACACCAGACGAATCGCTTAAATTCCTTATCCATGGTAAGGAAATAGATGAAGGCAGAAAAAGTCAGTATACAAAACTAGCAGAGAAAATGGGTAATCTTCCTTTAGGAGTATACATAACTAGAACCTATATGGAAAATATGTCCATTGGCCCAAGCTATTTTTTGGAGCTTCTTAAAATGGAGAATATCGAAGACATTGAATCTCAATTTACCGAAATGGATCTTCAAGCTACAGAGATAAAATTATTTACAGCAATGAAATTTTGCATATACCAAGACCTCCAACAGAATATGAAACCACTGGTATTTGAAATGTTTCAGATGACACAGTTCCTGGAAAATGAAGAGATCCCCATTTGTCTTCTTGAGTTTGTCTACCGAGAAGATGGGTATAATGACAAATCAAAGACCATGATGATGTCAAATTTTCTTGCCCAGGCGTTACAGAGCGCTCACTAGGAACAATTGAGGGCGAGGACGAAAACAGGACACTAAGTGTTCATAGCTCTATCATAATGACTCTCGATTTGTGTCGCCAGACAATGAAAAGCGCCTTCTCCTGAAAAAACTACTTTGGGGGTTCGCGCTGCTTCTTGACAAAGACGTGTTTATGAAGACAGATCTATTAAGAATGAAACGCCTGATCCCGCACGCTAGAGCCTTCCTCAGACATGCTGAAAAAGCAAATCTTATTGCAGATTATGACATGTTGGTACTAATGACATTTGTCTATAATGTTGTCGGTTTTGGATACAATTATGGGCATTATAAGACTATCCCCAATGAATACAGCGAAAGAAGTAAGGAATGTTGCTTTCGAATGATGGATTGCGTCGAGGCGGAAATAGATACAAGTTTAAAGGAATCGTTTGCCGTCTTTTATGATGAAAATAGTGTGGAATTTTATGAGGCTCTGGCAAAAAGGAAATTTGAAATTCTGTGGACGAAACTGGATGAAATGGCCACAATGAAAAAGGAAATTCTTCATGAAATAGTACCTAGATTCATTCAACAAAGATTTCGTACACATTAAATATGAAGATTTATCCAGACGTTTGAATCCCAATCAACTGATTTTGTCATAATGCTGGAAACATATAAGCATTAGTGAAAGAACTGGCTTTACCACTTGATGCATGGAGTCTTATTTTCTTCATGAAATAGTCCTGGCTGTATTTTACACATACGGTCGACAATTTTCTATCAAAGACAAAGACTGATTTTAAAGAGCAAGCGACTTTTGTATATTGTTGCTAGCAACGAGATTGGACAAAAACTGAGTGAAAAACAGAAACAATTGTCTCCATCAATGCCTTGTTATCGAGGTCAGGGTGTTTCTGCAATCGCGGGTGAAGATGATGCACAGCTGTATCAAAACAAGATGGAAGTTCTTGAAACGGCCGAGAGAGCCATTGCTTGTTCTACTGGAAGCAAAGTACCACGTTTATGGGATACTTAAAATGGACGCCACACAGTTAACAGCCAGATAATCTGCTTGAAATTAGCAATAAAGTGTTTTACTAGAATGTTACAACTGGACATAGACGACAACAAAAAACGCGAAGTATACAAAAATGGCTGCAAACTTGCTGATGAAATACTAAACGAGCGAAAAATCTTGGCGATAGGCAGAATATTACTGGATACAAAGTTAGCTTGGCGGAGTTTTATATTTCCATTTCCATTAAAAACATACCATCAGATTATTAGGTCAGGAACAAATGTTCTTGATGTCTTTCCAAAGGATGTATTTGAAGAGAATTACAAAAGGCCCATAGAAAGACATGAGCTACGGGCGGTAAATGGACTTATAAAGTACTATGAACTAACTGGCAGACAAGAAGATGCTGACAATCTTAAATCCAAATTAAATGACATTGATATGTAATTGAAACAACGTGAAAAAACTTTAAAATTGCATTATTGAGGATAGAATCGTTTCCATCATCATTTTATAATGCAAAGAGAAATACATGTATTATGAAGTGTGAATTATCTGAAAAAGTTATTTGAACGACACGTATTGTCGGCTTTTCTTTTGTAAATTTTCAACTGTTTTTATTTTCGCGAAAAACAATGTTTTAAATATAAGTTGACACTTATATTTCGAAATCTTTGGCATCATAGAATGAGTCCATACAAAAATGTAACACAGTCTTTGAATGCGTGAAAATAATTTAGATTCATATTTATTTAAATAAACACTGGTATAATATATAAATATGTAATGTCGGATTAATAAAGGTTGTTTTATTTGTTCTTTGTAGGCGTGGCACTTGTTACGTTGTTATGTGCATCTTTGTGTTCCTGTTAACATGTAATAAAAAGCCGTAACGCTAATCTACATCACTTTAATAACCTAACAACATGCCTAGAACATTATGTATTATTCTTGTAGTTAAGGTTAGCTTGACTTAAACAATTATTTGTCATGACACTGAGTAAATTACAGTTTTTGTTGAATTCCTTTAGAAATAGGTCCCCTGATAAACAGCCCGGAGATGAACCGAGAAGCATTATTAACAAGTAAAGAACAAAGGACACAAAGATATAGGATTAAACATTTGTTCTTCAACAAGGTCCGTAAATAGCAAGGGCGCTATATCAGTAATGACGCAATTACTGACTTTACCTTTTTTTTTTAATTTTGCACTTTTTGCGTTAAGATATTATATCTTGTAATTTTTATTTTTTTTTGCTATTATTATGGTGCACATATATTTGTTCTATGTGAAATATGTTTCTATAAAATATGCTATGACATTCTTCAATTTAAGTGTTTTTCCTGAATGCAAGGCTTTACATTCTAATGTTAAGTGGTCAAATTACATATTATACCAGTGTTAATGTTAAAGAACTAGAAGGCCGCTTCGGAATACAAGTTCATCAGTAGTGCTTGGACCAAACTTGTGACACATATTTTTGACAAGGGTTAAAATATCCGAAGAATTTCAATATTTTTACCAAATATAGCTACGAAATACTAGTACTTTGAAAAATGGAGTTTACCTTAGTTTTTTCAGCAATAAAATCACAGCAAATTTAGTCAAAAGTATATTTTTGACAATTCAAAAGTACAGCCCAACCTGCTTTAAAGATCACCTCTATAAAAGGGACACTACCTTATAAAGGCAGTAGAAATTTGTCCCAATTATTTATATTATTTGTACCTGTATATAAAAGCCACCTGCCTAGACAGGCCACTTTTACTTGTTCCCTTGGGTGATTTTTTAGACAGGTTTGACTATATTGCCTACAGAGTTTATGATATCGAAATTATATTAATGTTTAATGATATGGTAAAATTGATATTTTTCAGGAATCATTACGTAAAATCATTGTTTTCAGATTTTTGATATATTAATAAGTTGTGGAATATTTCATTTTACCATTTTTTTAAAAAAAATTTGAATATATGCAAATTTATATAATATTTTTTTTAAAAATCATCATGTAAAATCAAAGAAATACTTGTATTTCATTGTATAAGATTCAGTTTTCAAATCTTCGATATATTAATTGGTTGTGGGAAAATGAGATAATTAAGAAAATGTACTGTTTACCTGTTTAACTTATCATTCAACAAAACAGTTTGTAAAATACATTATGTCTGGTACTTGAGTTACATTTTTATGTGACAGTCGAAGCAATCATCTATTAATTAATAATTTTGTTTAGTTATTTAATTATTTATCTATTAAAGGTGTTCGAAGCGTTTGACGCTTAGGACTAATATTTAAACTATGAAAGCTATGTATTGGGGGTGAATTATTGGTACTGATATACGATTGCCATACAAACACTGTAGCTGGTGACGTTGTGTAGCGCTTGTTTCCAAGGAACGCCAGTCTATGCTCAACCTGGCTGCCGCTTATGCAAAATAAATACAATTATTATTTAGATGTTTTTACAAAGTGTAAAACAATCACGTGTTAAATACAAACAAATTGTATATATTTTTATCTGCCCGACGCTGAATTAAAATTTTCGATGGTCATAAAAATTTGTTCATTCGTCTGAGCCCCCAATATAGATTGATCACTATAACCTGGTAACTAAAATTAAAATAGAACGTAAAAAGAGGCGTAACTCAACTTTTGTTGAATCGGGACTTCAGATTAGAATACATTTACTGCTTTGATTCATTTGTTTTACTTGCAGCTTTGTGCGGTTGTGAAATTTGGCCTTATCTCTGAAATGATTCGACCATTTTGACAGATTGCAACACTTGGTTTTAAAACACATACTTAGTTTTCCTAAGACCACTGTTTCTATATTGTCATTAACTGTAACAGTCTCTACAATAACTTGCTTACGATTTGTCGCAAAACCATGTCTTAGTTGAGCATAGCTTGGATACTGCTGGAATGTAACTCAACATCTTTACTTGTAAATATGTTTTGTTAGCTTTTCAATTTATAGATATTATTTATACGTTTGTGTTAAACAGTTATGCAGACATTATTATTATTATTATTATTATTATTATTATTATTATATAGGCAAACAACATTGGCCTCTCCGCTTGACCTTTAATTCAAATGTTTATGATGGACGAGTACACTTACGTTGTAGCGAACAGAAGTATTAATTCAGCAGCACTTCACTAAACCCGTCCATTGTATATATATATACTACGAATCCTTACACAACCTATGTACTGAGGGAATATTTCTAATGAATGCTCAAGCGGACAGTTCAATGACTTGTATCTATACAGATGACTTGAGTAAATAATTTATTTATTATTTATTTGTACTATGTTTAATTTATCTGTCAATATTTTATGAAATGAAAAACAAACTGAAATCCAGTGTGTAAATACATCAATTAATTTATCAAATAATAAAATAAAAATTCAAATATGGTGTTATTTATCTCAGAATATGATCCATGGATATGGTGTATACTAGAATCTGATAAACTAAACTAAAAATGCAAAGTAAGAACTTTTATTACCAAAGTGTTTAATAGAAGAGAACCCAAATATTTGATCAATTCCGGCTTGATTGAAGATGTTCATCTTCTCAGTCACAATAAAGTCTTGAATATTGCACAATAGAAATTATTAAAGATAATACATATTATAGGTAACACTTGTTTCCTAAACACCTCAGTAATACTAGTATGGAGATGAGATGCTTATTCATTGACTATAGTCTGGCTAAAATAAATAACTAAAACCACATTGTTAATGATATTTTGAAATATTTGTGAACTATTTTACTAGGGAAATGTAATTAATATCGGTATAGCCTGTCATTGTTTTGAGAATTATATGTATTTTTGGCCAATGTTTGAAAAATAAATAAGATGGATATTTAATCCAAGACTGGTCCAAAGCCATGGATTTTATAATCAGTGGTTCCAGTATGTGATTGCCTTTTCTGTGTATCCTCTTGTTTGTTTTATTGGCTTGTGGCATTTCATGTTCGTAGTGGTGTTGGCTGTTGCTAAGTACACGTTTTGTTGCAAATTTCAACAAAAATTTTGTTCTATGTTTTTGGGATGTGTCGATCATTCTTAAGACTTATTAACCATCAAAATCAAACATGTCCAAATCCAAACCCTAAAGCAAAGTAAAAACTTTGAAATTACATATTATACCAGTTTTAATTTTACAGCACTAGACGGTCGTTTTGGAATACAATTCCATCAGTAATACTTGGACCCAAATAATGAAACCAGCATTGTTATCAAGATGTTGAAAAGATACCCAAAAGGACTAAACTAATTTTATTAAATTTAGCTGAGGAAATACTTTGCATGAAGAAGTATACCTTAGTTATTGAGGAATTAAAAATTTTAACTAGCAGGAAATTTAGACAATAGTATATTTCTGACAAGAATACACAATTATTGCCTACTGAGTTTATGAAACTGACAAATTAGGTCACACATGTGACCTTTCACAAGGGAAGTGAGGTTGGATGCTCAGGAAAGGTAAGCACTTCCTGGTTAGCTATCTACATTTACCTCCTGTGGAGTCAAAACTGAAAGTGAAAGGAACTATTATTTAATTATCATTTAAAATGACCGGTTTATTCAAAATTTTTCCAACTGTGATTAATCGTACATCTGCCTATATTGTATAGAACCCCCCCCCAAAAAAAAAAACAAAAAACCAGACACGACTATGCCACGTGACTTGATGAAAAACATTTATGTGCTATGCAGTTTTTACAACGAAGTCGCACAATATATACAACACGCATTATCATTCACAAAAAAGTTTTTTTTCCTTATGGCATAATATATAAATGTGTTTCTACATCAACAAATACAAAGCATTACTAATAGTATTTTCCTGCAAAAACACAATACAAGTCTTCTGAGAACAGATAAACCGCTTTGAACATCATCCTTCGTTAAATTGGTGCATCAACGTATTCACTGCCATCCAAAAGCAATTATACATGTTTAAAGCTGGACTAAAAATCTTTACAAAAGTTATGTTTTAAACATTCATTTGCTAAACAGTGTTTTAGCTTAAATGGTATTTTAATCTCGAAAAATATGTTGCCCCATATGCCCCAACTTATTAACAATCTGAAGAAAAAAATGTTATATATATTTATCGAAATTTCAAATACTGAAAAAGTAACCTATTGTAAATATTAATCAGGATAGTTATTTATGGATGGCAGTGTAAAATATATGTGGATTATAGTTCGTATTTCTTCATTCACCCTGTCATACATACTTCGTACATTAATTAGCAATTAAATAAAATAGTCTATTTAGTATCATGTTTATATATAATTCAACATTATATTTTATAAAATATATAAAGTGTATAAAGAAAATAAATATATGTACAATTAATACATTTTCATACAAGATATAGAACACCTGTCAGCTTTGTTTATTTTTTCTCCCACCTTTAATCTCATTCAAACTAAATATCAATTAAAAAAGCAATTAAATAAATGATGATGACATCGAAACTACGAGATACATATAAGGCACTAAATCAATTCATGGAGCTAGTTAAACAATGATTGATTGATTGATTGATTGATTGATTGATTGGTTGGTTGGTTGGTTGATTAAATGACGTATTACAACCAATCCACATTATTTAATTCTTAGAGGGTAGCGATAAAGTTTTTGACAATACACTGCTCAAATAAAAAACATGTCTAAATCACAATTCCAAAGCAATGTAAAAAACTTTGAAACAGGCAAACCAAGTAAAGCACTTTCCAGGGAAGTGAGGCCGGGTGCTTCGAAAGGGTAAGCATCTCCTGTTTAGCTAGCGACAAACGCCACGTGTAAAATCGAAATTATGAATTAAAGAGAGGTGATGTTTTATCGATTCTTTCTGCAACATAAAGGGAAACATTGTCGGGTTTTTTCTTAATCTGAAGAGATATATTGCTCCAACCGTCATTAATTCCCAAAATGTTTTGTCAAGCCGTAGTAATACATAGAAAGCTAAATGTTAAGTGGTGTAGGTCACTTAATTAACCAAGAGTGAATTGAGGTTTTTTTAATGCTAGTAGTATTATAATATCGTCTATACTAAGTATAAAAAACATTAGTTTTTTCATGTTACACGATTAATTGTATTGTTTGAATTATATTTTTAAAATCTCATATGAAATCACTTAACTGGGAGTGAATACGTTTCCCGCGTTTTTCACGTTTTTACCTAATGGTGACTTTTTTCGCAGGACTACATTTAAAAGTCTACAGTGTTGATCCTTTTCATACGAATAGAACAAATACCTAACCACATTATGGAATTAGAAACTAAAAATTCATCTACTTAGTAATAGCCAGAACTACCAAGAACAAAGTACATAAGTATATATCAATAGAGAGAACATAAAACCCAAATATTTCTCCTAATGATGCGTTAGAGATTATGTCACATCAAATTTATTTTCGCAATTCCAACCACAAGTAATGTCATAAGGGTTGCAAATCCAACAACGTCTTGATTCAATTGTGTTGATTTCCCGCCATTAGTTGTAGTAGTTGTAGTTGATATTCGAATACCTCCACAGTCTGTGCGCAGAATCGCCCGTGGAATATTATCAATTATAGAATCCAGTGAAGCACTACATGACCCGAATGAATCCTTGGCACATGTTATGAGGCTTTCTATTGGTCTGAAACAAAATTTGAAATGTGAAAAATAAAAGTTCTATTAACCAAAGCATAAATATATAGAAAAATAAACACGTGTTTTCCCTATATATAAATCTAATCGTTCATAATAAATATTTAAATTAAAGGTCAAGTGGACAGGTCAATGTCGTTTGCTTATACATATAAGTGTGCCAAGTCCAAATGGTTGTTAGGTCGAGATTGCTTTTTTAGGCCCTGGTCATGTTTTTAAAGGTGCAGTACGTGATATAAACTTCCAACACTTTCACTTAATAATTATATTTTGGTATTTCACGGTAAACACATGCGGTATTATATAGCAAAGTAGGATGAAATGACCAGCATTTATTAAACAATAAATAAAAGGTTAAATCATTTACTTGCAGAACCTTGCCCTCATCATATTCCCGTTCAGCTTCGAAAGCTCTGTAGCGTTGCTTAAAATCCTCAGGCCTGTGTGATTGCGAAGACAACCATAGATACTTGTAGACGATGATTTCCCTCTGTCCAAAATACACTGGATACCAGATTGAATCTCTGAAAATAAATAAATAAATAAATAAATAAATGACAAATTTAAATAAAACAGCACATATGTAGACACGAAATATATTTCTGTCATTAAAATTGCTTGAAATTAAAAGTGGATGTGTTAGTAATACTTATGCATAATTATGGGTTACTTTCCCGTATATGGATTTCTATTTGTTATATAAATATATATGCAATGGTTGTCAGTTTATTTTTTAGAATAATAAAAATAAGACTAAATTTTTGTTTTCTAAAACAAGTATGTATTGTGGATGGCTATCAAATTTTACAATAACTCGACATATACTTCAGTGTCCGTCGAAAGTAGAGAATGTAATGATCAGTTTCCTTAACTTGTGTTTGTTTTGTTCATTGCCTTGTTTAGTTGTTTTGTCATTAACTTGTATTCGTGGTGTTGGTGGCATTGGCGGTTGCCAAATACGCGTTTTTTCGTTTTTCTATTATTGTGTCTTGTCAAATGTTTTTTTTATGATTCTATTTAGATTTCAGATTAATAGAATCTATCACAACTTGTGGTGCCAGATAGGGAAATTTCAACCCGAGTTCAATTAAAAAAGTAGGTCACGATGTCAAATCAAATGTACAATCTATCTATCTAGTGGCATGTTTTGTTTATGCTCAAAACATTTTTACATATTTTATACAGATTACATTAGATGGGAGCAAATTAACACTGTAGAAGGTACAATTTTTAAGAAATTGAATTTTACTTTTATTTACCATGAGGTAATGGAGAGCCGGCTGAGAATGACATGACCCTGTATACCCACCCAAGTATAATAAAGTGCAAAGTGATGCCGACAAAGATTTCACCGGAAGAAATAGTGTTTTCCAGAGTTGAAACAATATTTATTGACTGAAAACTATAAGAAATGACATTCTGTCATGAATCATCTTTAGCACACTATTTTGCATTACCTTTTGAAATACCATGATCAGAATGTCATTTCTTAAATGGGAATTGGTTCGATAATTTGTTTTTATATAAGGAAAACGACGAACAGAATAATAATCAAGCTATATTAAAACTTGTTTAAGGTGAGTATCGAGGGACTATAACCCATAATGTTACGTCTTGCCAAGACTTATGCAAATTATGCATGGGCTCATTCACGACATCCAATTACGTTATAACTAATCATTGAAGGTAATTCTTAAAATAGTCAAACCTGTATATAAAGTCTGCCTAATGGAACTAGTAAATTTGCCTTTGTGGATAGGTGACCCTTATATACAGGATAAACATTTATTGTCCTTTAAAAAAAGGTGGTCCTTAAATAGAGGCAGGTTGGAGTTTACATGGGTTATTTCTTACAGTCTTAATCATAGAATGACTAAAATATAGCAGATATGATATTGAAATTTACCTGTTATATTCTGGCATACATCTCTAAGTATCCTATGACTATCCACGCCTGATGAAAAATCTAGTATTTCTCTTAATGTTCTGTCATAGACGTTTCTAGATGTCATTATTCGATCGTCAACACAGGTCAAAAACCAACTGCCGTCCCTATAGGGTAAAAAACTGAGGTACTAGACAATAGCAAAAGTAACAAAAATATTTGGCAAGAAAAACTTATTTATAACTTATACCTTACAAGTTGGATAGGGTTTTGATGCAGTAATTTTTAAATACCTGAAATTTTACAAATCCTACAAAAAGATTTGAATTTCACGACAGAACATTATTTTACCTTTAGGACAGGTGCCCGGTATAATATGTAAATAACTGCCTGAAAGTGCTTTCTTGTTTAGTTCATTAAAGTTTTAGTCTTTCTGACTATAAACAAGCATGTTTACTTGTAGACTAATTGTGCATGTCTTTTTTGTGTGTTTGTGCGAGTTGTTAACACATGCGTTCGTCATATTCTATTAAAGTCCTCGTAGAATTTAATAACACTTTGTCTTAAGCATATTTAGGTAAAGTGCAATTTCCAATAAATGAATGGTCATTCTAATAGATTCCCTTATATCTTAGTTTATGGTTTGTTTATTTTATGAAACTTTGTAGAAAATTAGCACATATTTCCGTAAATTACTTTTTGAATCTTAATGAAATCACACGGTAAAAAGATGTTTACCTGCTTATGCTGTTCTTCAGTACATGGTGAAATGTCGTAACGAATAAAATATCCAATAAACTTTATTATTACCTGCAGCCTATTGCCATGGCCTGTTTGATCATTGCTAATTCATTTCCAACCGTAGCATTTCCTCCAATTCCCACTGCTGCCTTGCCTATCTGAGTGACTACAACTCGTCCACACTGGATAAATGATGCTGCCATAACATCAAGATTCCAGGGTTGAAGGCCCGTGAGATCTCCATATGCTCTACATCTGTCTGTCATTAACATATTTACAATAGTGTTCATCTTGTTAGTCAAGTTCCTGCTACATCTTGACAATGGTAAATAAGTACAATCAACTGCCTGTCTCAAAGGGCTGTAGTAAATAAAAAGTAAAATTAGTTAACAAAAAACTGATACTAGATTTTCATAATATTCAATTTTATTCTGAACAATGTAACATTTGTTCTATGATTGACTGACTAGATACCGGTTCACATTTCAAACCAAACCTAGTATTCTAGTCTATTAATTATACACTTCTACATAGGCACCCATGTACAGCCGCAAAAAGCAACTGGACATTTTATTAAAAACTCTGTGTGTGTGTGTGTGTGTGTGTGTGTGTGTGTGTGATAGATTAATCTCGAATAGGTGGTACAATAGAATAATACTGATGCATTATTTCAATCGACAGTCGATTTAATGGGTTTTGTCGCTGTACCACGTGATGCCCTCTATCGAATCGCATAAGATGACGTTTTCCCGTAAAAACGACGTTATTTCGGGAATTTGGTTCACGTTTTCAAAAACGTCCTGCACAAACGTCAAGGGTATTAATCACGTGGCGAATGGCCACTGTCATCAACTACATGTGTCATAAATATCTATAACAAAAAAATGCCCAAGTTAATTTACTCACGGACAGAATCGTCGTAACAACTCATCAACTGATGGTGCTGACGTTGTTGTGGTAATCCTTGTAGGATCAAACCGGCCGGGTTTAAATAGATGGGCATAAAATATCTTTCCACAAATTTCACCTTGTATGGGAACATCGATCAAGCAATCAGTTGCAGTTTGAAAGTCTACAAATAAATAAATGAATGAATAGATAAATAACTAAAACTTAAAAAGTTAAGAAATAATTGAAATTAAAAAAATATAAAAATAAATAAATAAGGATTTAAAAATTGCATTTTATTTTCTGGCCGAGATGGTAGGTACTTTGATGTTCATAAATTACGACAAAACGCATACTTCACAACGGAGTATATATAACGTGATACAAAATTTATTAATTTTCGTATCTAAAATATATATAATAAGTAGTGTTAAGCCAGACGTGAATTATACAGTAGTGACAAAATATTTCTGTTACAAATAATATTAGGTCAAACCATATTGTAATTGGACTATGTAGTGCCTCTCACGGCCTTGGTTCAAATCCACAAGGATAGATCCAAGTTTGAGAAAGTTTGTCGGTTCGCTTGCTTTAGGTCAGTAGTATACTGCTTTTACTCTGGTTTACTCAAGACTGACCGCCTCGATTTAAGTGAAATACGTTTGACTGGGCGTAACACAATTAGTTTGCTACATTCCGTTCACTTACCCTGTCCACTTTGGCAAAATAAACCCAAAGCTCTTCCTATATTTGACACATTGACAAACTGCAAGACTACAATATCAATAGGATTGGTGGTATTTCTAGCTCTCTGTGCGACTCTGCTATCCGCCTGTAATTAAAAAATACTTTTGTTCGAGTACTAAGGGAAAGTATTGCATCTGCACTATGCAAATATAAATGACGTCATGAAATATTAGAATTATGTTAATAAAAATCTTTTCCCTTGCTTTCCAAAATTAATAATTTATAAAGTAAATTTTGCTAGATAAACTGTTTTTGTATTAATCAAAGACTCAATGTCATCTAAATAATTTTGCACCATTTCAGAACTCCAATACATATGTGATAATAATTAATGCGAGGTGTGACAAAAAAGCGTAACTGGGTATCTTAAACACCAAACACATTTAGTTGAAGTAGAAGACTCAACCTTCAAGGGACTGTTATAGTATGGGAAGTTTTTTTTTCTTGTTTTTTTTTTTTTTTTTGATGTGCAAATATGTGGCACTGAAAAATTGTAAAATAACATGTCTAAAATTCATCTTGTGTCACCTTGGCAATGGTAGCTCATTACGTGAACGTAGAGTACTTGCTCAACAGGACTCGATTTACGGTAGTACTCTCAGATTCAACCCGAGCTTTTACCAAATATTTGGAATCTAGAAATGGATGCTTCTGTTTTATGAGATCACAACGTGGTAAGTACTGTACAGGCCTGTCGAAAGTTTAACACTAAGATAACTAATAAGTGTGGACTCGACATCTAAATCTCGGCCCCTAGATAGCTGTAACATGTACTTGTATATCTGGACAGCTTTTCTTGATCTGTCACCAGCTATCCATATCTCGGCAACTTGACAGCCTAGCTTAGGCTACCTTTTTGTTAGCCAGTGTTAACTTTAGACAGGTCTGTGCTGTACATCTTGAGACTGCAAACTGTAATATGTATATCGCATCGGTTAGCGTTTCAACAATTCTACCTGGATACCTGATTCCAAAACATTTTCATACAACGCTCATAGCAAAAAACAGATTGCATATGTTAACACTGACTAGCAGGCCTGATTGCTTAATGCGATAGGTATGTCGCATTTGCAAAAGTCAACATCCCCTAGAAGCCCTGGCTCCTAATACTGACAAGCAAATTGCTTAAGTTGACATTATCTAGAAGCCTTAATTGCTCATTGTCATACATCGCGCAGTTCGAGAAATTTATCGCATACGTCTAGGAGCACCGACTGGTGATTATAATAAGTAAAAGGAATTGGTCATTATTGTCTAGTAGTTCTGAATGCTATTACTCAGCATACGGTAGTTATTAACATCGCCAAGACTCCGACTGCTCATTGTCAATAATACATCGCGTTGATTATTATTGTCTTTGAGTCCTGGATACGTATTGTGATACGCACATCGCATACATTAAAACCGTCTATGAATCACCACTGCTCATTGTCAATAGTATATCGCCTTGATTATTATTGTCTTTGAATCCTGAATACGTATTGTGATACGCACATCGCATACGTTAACACCGTCTATGAATCACCACTGCTCATTGTCAATAGTATATCGCCTTGATTATTATTGTCTTTGAGTCCTGAATACGTATTGTGATACGCACATCGCATACGTTAACACCGTCTAGGAGCCACCACTGCTCATTGTCAATAATACATCGCGTTGTTTACTTTTGTCTTTGAGTCCTGAATACGTATTGTGATACGCACATCGCATACGTTAAAACCGTCTATGAATCACCACTGCTCATTGTCAATAGTATATCGCCTTGATTATTATTGTCTTTGAATCCTGAATACGTATTGTGATACGCACATCGCATACGTTAACACCGTCTATGAATCACCACTGCTCATTGTCAATAGTATATCGCCTTGATTATTATTGTCTTTGAGTCCTGAATACGTATTGTGATACGCACATCGCATACGTTAACACCTTCTAGGAGCCACCACTGCTCATTGTCAATAGTATATCGCCTTGATTATTATTGTCTTTGAATCCTGAATACGTATTGTGATACGCACATCGCGTACGTTAACACCGTCTAGGAACCACCACTGCTCATTGTCAATAATACATCGCGTTGATTATTATTGTCCTTGAGTCCTGGATACGTATTGTGATACGCACATCGCATACTTTAACACCGTCTAGGAGCCACCAGTGTTCATTGTCAATAATACATCGCGTTGATTATTATTGTCTTTGAGTCCTGGATACGTATTGTGATACGCACATCGCATACTTTAACATCGTCTAGGAGCCACCACTGTTCATTGTCAATAATACATCGCGTTAATTATTATTGTCTTTGAGTCCTGGATACGTATTGTGATACGCACATCGCATACGTTAACACCGTCTAGGAGCCACCACTGCTCATTGTCAATAATACATCGCGTTGGTTATTATTGTCTTTGAGTCCTCAATACGTATTGAGATACGCACATCGCATACGTTAACACCGTCTAGGAACCTCCACTGCTCATTGTCAATAATACATCGCGTTGATTATTATTGTCTTTGAGTCCTGAATACGTATTGTGATACGCACGTTGATACGTTAAAACCGTCTAGGAGCCACCATTGCTCATTGTCAATAATACATCGCGTTGATTACTTTTGTCTTTGAGTCTTGAATACGTATTGTGATACGCACATCGCATACGTTAACACCGTCTAGGAGCCACCACTGCTCATTGTCAATAGTACATCGCGTTGATTTTTATTGTTTTTGAGTCCTGAATACGTATTGTGATACGCACATCGCATACGTTAACACCGTCTAGGAGCCATCACTGCTCATTGTCAATAATACATCGCGTTGATTATTATTGTCTTTGAGTCCTGGATACGTATTGTGATACGCACATCGCATACATTAACGGCGTCTAGCACTGTTACGCCACATAGCGGTGTTGCCGTATAAACGTGTTCCGACCCGTCTATGCGGGGAATTTCAAAGCATAATATAGAGGGTGCTTTTATGTGGCAAAAAGGCTAAATTCTGCCGCTTAAAGAACACATTTACTGTCATCACCTACACCTCCATCAACATTACCACCTTCACTAAAATCACCACCACCATCACTATCATCGTGATGATCATCATTATCACTATTATATTATTATCATTATTATTAAAGGCAAAAGTCGAAATTCTGCCAAAATCACAATTTAACGACCATCAACATTACAGTCACCATCGCCACCGATAAATCGCCATCGCGCTCTCATTGTCCCCGTCCCCATCCTTCACTTCATCCTAACAATTATTTTTACCATTATAAACAACAACATAAATTCTCAATTGTCACCGTCGTCATAATTAACGTCACCACCACCGTTTTTTGTCGAGATATAAGCTCTTTTTAAAATCCATACTAAGTCGTTAACATTAGTCCTCTTTATGTATCAAAAAGACAGCCTTGCACCGCATATAAACAACACATCTTTATGCGTTGAACGCCGCCGCATAACCGTGGCCAACGTCTTTATGCGTTAAAATTCCCCGCATAGACGTGGCAGGCGTGTTTATGCGACAACGCCGCTATGTGGCGTTACATAGCACAACGGTTTCTATGACAGACAAATAAGTCGCATAAGTTTCTGTAATTACATATTTAGCGCGGATGCACGTTGATATAAATCTTGACACGTAAACAAAACTATATACTCGTTCACTCTTTCGCCAAAGCTTTACTTCTTGTAATCATAACTTACCGACAGACATACTGCATTATCCTGTCGATGTAAGGAACAATTTCTTGAAGAACAGGACGTGTATCACGTAAAACGTCTTCAATGATGTCCGAAAAAGAGTCTATGAAACAAGTTACAAAAATTGAATTCCTTACAGTTTCCGGCAATGTTTCCAGGATACTGTCCCTAAAATATCAATAAATATATACAATGCATTTTCTAAATAAGATCCGTCACCTTGTATGAATTGAGAGAAGTTAACCCAGTTTATTTAAGAAATTTATGCAATTTCAGACAGCCCATTATACTTTTCAAGTTCATAAAGACATTGGAAAATCACCTTATTTCTTATATTTACAATATTTATAAAAACTATTTTTTTTCCGTATCACATTTTCCATTTTAATTTGAAAACAATTCTGGAATGCGCTGTTGTGCACCTTCTCATAAAATGGGTTGGCTCCTGGCAGTCAACGAGGTCATTAGACATCTGACGTCATCACGTGGCGAAATGTCTCTATGAAGTGATGTCAAATACTTTATTGAAGCAAAGATATATAAAAGTTTATCCCTTGATTTCAGAGAACACACGTGAAACTTACGAATATTCGCATTTTGAAAATGAAAAATTACAGTTGTTCCATCAACTAAACAACAGAAAAAGAAAGATAAAAATAACAATAATAAATAAATAAATAAATAAATAAATAAATAAATAAATAAATAACCTGGTTTATCCTGGTTTTACATTGTCCATCAGTGTGATGGCCAATGACTTTTGCGTTCAGACTTTGTAAAAATAAGATAACTTGTACTTTGGCATGTGTGTAAAATAAGCGGGATACTAAAGACCAAAAACTTACTTTTTGGATTATAGTGGTCAAAACAAGGGCTGTTAAATCAGATTAGGTCTAACAAAATTCAAGTTTAACAACTGCACTTTGAACTCCATTCTCTGTTATTTAATATATTTAAATATTTCAGGGGCTCGGGATATTTGGCAGTTTATCGACCGGACATTTTATTGACCAGGCAGTCAGTCCAAAAATGTTTTACGGACCAACGCGAAGTCCATATACAGTTTTTGGGCTGACATTGACTGTTGCTTGGTCGATAAACTGTCATATGGCCCGAGTCCCCTGAAATATTTGTTAAATATTATATTCTATTTTAAAACAATTTACTTTGTGTAGACAGTAAAGTATACAATAACATGTTACTTACGAAGCACATGTTCCGAAAAACAAGTTATAGTAGTTCCTGGAAAACTGAATGGCATTCTTACTGCAGTTACTTGCACTGCCTAGCCAACAAGTTGTAGACGTATTCGAAATCCTATTTTATGAAAAAGTAAACAATTAATCAAATACATGTATGTAGAAAGAGGATTATAAAGAAAATTGAAAGATTGTTGATGATAAAATAATATATAGTAGCGTATGCTTATCAAATTGTTTAATTGCTAAAAATTTGATGATTTTCTTGTTTAAGTACGAAATATTAATTGCTTTAAATACATCCACTGATGTAACTTTCAAATAATTTATGTTAATGATGGATTATTTATTTACTTAGCCATTTGTTCACACACACACACACACACACACACACACACACACACACACCTGCAAATGGTTTTCCGTGCCAAGTCTTTAGTGATGGTACCATTTCTGAACCTCTGGAATATTGGCGGTACACTTTGAAGTAAGATGGAAGAACAATTGATCGTTTCGGCATGAGTGACAGTGGCCAAACATTTCAAATCGTCTGCTACAGCTGTCAAAATGAAAAACATACGTGATTCAAAACTATTACTCTTATGCAACAATGTTGCAACAAGAAATAAGTGAGTTACTTACTGCTAACGTAGAATATCACCCTTGTTAACTTCAACAATTGGCCGAAAATTTCGAAAAATAAACTAAATTGGTAAACAGGATGTAGATGAAATCGATACTTGCGGCAAAGGACCTCATACTGAACTTGTTTAAGTGTTAAGTAGTTGCCGAAAAACTTTTTATGAAAGGTTTTGTTTCGGACGGACGGACAAACCCCCTCTTCCTCGATGCGGAGGTATCAAAATGTGATTCGTTATTTCAATTCTTTGAACACGTGAAAATTCATGAATCTTTATTTCATTTTTTACATACAGAAAAGTATTTTATTATCATTATTGATTATTTTCGTGCCAAATATTTCCATAAGAAACTGATATTAATATAATCATAAAAACCAGGAAACATTTCTGTTGGCTATGGAAAACATTTTCCCCCCATACTATGATTGTTACTACTAAAACAGGATACAATAGTATTATCTATCTTCATGGATCCGTTTCTCAAAACTCCTGTAACATCATGATATCATTACAGTCTATAGACTGTTAAGTATTACTTCTTCTGGACAATAGCAATAAAATACATTAGGTATTAAACATACATGTAAATAAGAAGATATTTTTAACATACAGGATACAAATTTTCACTAACCGACTATAAAGCTAGTTAAGTTAACGGATGTTTGTACAACGTGATCCTGGCGTATTTAAAGTACTTTTGAAGGACCCTGAAACCCCATTTATTTTGTCACCCTTTATTCCTACATTACCACGTTTACATGTAAGTGCCCTATAGTTATACCCCTTGCAAAATAGTTTGAGAGGGGTAGAATCACCATCTCTGTCTGTCCGTGTAAAATCTTGCCCGTGCCATATCTCAAAGCTGCTTTGAACAACTGTCATAAAACTTCATATGAATAAGTTTTATGGTCCAAAGGTGTGGTGTCATGACCTTGAACCAAGATCATATCATAAAGGCCAAAGCCACAAGAAAACATTAAGTGTTGGGGGGCGGGGGTATTTGGCTCTTGAGAGACAGATCTAGTTACTTACAAGGTAGACTATTACAGAGGCTGGCGGAATCTTCATCAAAAACTCTTTTATTGAAAAGTAATGCAGTTGACCATTGCAATGCCATTGCCAATGGATTATTCCCCAGTAGCATTTGCTGTTGATTGTCGGCAATGCACTGTGACATGCGTTGTCTTATTCTGAAACCAAGTAAAATAATTAACAACCAATCACAAACATACCGGTCTATGTTCAAATTACAATACTAAATGTTAAGTATAAACTAACAAATATAATGTATAATCTCCATTGTCCAGAGGTATGTCACGACCTTGAACCAAAGTCATATAGGAAAGGTCTAGGTCGAAGAAAAACATTAAACCCTTGTAGATGTTAAGGGTAGGGGTATTTGACTCTCAAGAGAAATTCTTGTTTCTTGACTGCTGTAAGTTAAGCTATTGCCAACTATATATGACTAAGACACGACTTTATAGAACTATCGTTGACCAGACATGGCTATTCAGAAAATAATCATCACGAACCTATGGTATAATGAAAAACCTGACTAGTTGTAAAAAATAAAATACAACTATCGAAGTTTTAAATACTATTTATTAAATAAAAGCAATAGGCGAACAAACAAACAAATCTCATGAAACAAAAATATATATGTTGGCAAGTACACGAGAATTAATGCTGACAAAATATACATGTATATTAAAACAACATATTATGACACAATAACAGCACCATGTTGGTATGTAAATACTTTATGGGATAATACACAAATCTTATCACCCGATATACAAAAAGAAACAATAGCATGCAAAAGTACATATATAAAAAAGTAAATAGTAAATTGTAAAAAGGATTAACATAAAAATCATAATTACTTATGTTACAGCATAGCATGTCATGTTATATATCTGAGAGATGTTACACCCAGGGTATCTTAATTTACAAAACATAAGGTCTAATAAAACTGTAACAAACAACACTGACCTGTCCGCTTGACCTTCCATAAGGAATATGCATATACGGAGACCGAACTTAAACACGAGTAGTGTTAGGATTCGCAGTTAATACATAAGCAATGCGCATTTCTCCATGATGTAGACGAGGTCCCCATATATAAATGTACTTGTTCATAATAAATATTCAAATTTAAGGTAAGCGTTGTTTGCCTTCACATGTACAATGTAACATAGAAAATGAAATAAACTAAAATAAAATAAATCTATTTACAGTCGATAATGCTGTTCGGGTATTTTTGAAGACCCTAACCCATCGGTACACACATATTTAAAAAAAATGAAAAACCTTATAAAACCCCAAAATGTAATTTATTTTACCATGACCAATTAATAATATATATACATACAAAAACTATGTCAATGACATGCAGATGAGAAGTCAGCACATTATTTACGGTATTCTAAATGTAAACTATTAACACTTCTGAAAAGAATGCTTCACTAAACAAAAACCTACAAATTAAAGACAAATTTAGAAACACGGCTTAGAGCAAAAGTTACCTGGCTAAACCAATACTGACAAAGTAGTAAACATAGAGTAAAAACACAATGTAAACCAATCGCTGACTCCTTAAACGTAAACCAAATACCTGCATCTTAAAGACAAATGTAGTAACAGGACTTAAAGCAGCACTAACACGGCTAAACCAATACTACCAAAGTAGTAAACATAAAGTAAAAACACACTGTAGACCAACCGCTGACTCCTGAAACGTATTGTCTTCTAGTCACATGATTCAAAGTCTTGAAGTTTTTGTTTCAATTTTGCCGCAGCTTCAGTCTTATTGGTCAGGGAGTAGCATGTGACTAGTCCATAACCTGCGTAGAGAACATGTCTGGGTAATGATCTAATTGTATCCTTCCTCTCTAAAAGATCCTTAGGAAATGCACTTTCAAAAAGGCTCTCAGCTCTCTTAACATTTTCAATTGAAGCATTTTTCAACGAAATGTAGAACTGTCCAACAGCGACACTGTATCCGGGTACATTCCAGTATCACCCAATTTCTGAGCTCCTTGCAAAATGTCTTCGGCGATTTTGCTTCCTTTTTCATAAATATCGTTTTTGATGTCCTCGTCTTTAACCATTCCCAGAATATTTGTGAAACACCGTAATGTCATTTTAAGACAGTTTGTTTTGAAAATAGTGTTTTTAGAAGAAATCATCTTGAAAATTCCAAACATATGGTAATTTTGATCTAAACTAAATAATGAGGAATAATCATTCGCGAGATCCTGGAAAAATTCAACTTTATTTTGGATTAACTTGGATGAATCCTCCAGACACGCCTGTAGGGTTCCGGTGATGAGGGACAACAGACAACTTAAAGGTACCAAATCAGATTGTTGTTCTTTCAGCTTTAAACCAATCTCCTTAGACAGAAACAGATACCTTAGCAGACGACGTGCATCTTTGACATCGTAATGGTTTCCTAAATAAAATATCTGTCGACCGTACGTGTAAAATATAGAAACAAACAGTTCATGTAAAAAGTATCTGTTCATGATTTCTAGAGGCACGGCCAGGTTACGATCCACCAACTTTTGATAATTCTCTGGGGTGATAAAGTAACCAGACGACGATGGCTCTAAGTACGGCTCCAGCATTTCTTTTATATCCTCATGGTGAACTCTAAATTTTTGCATAATAAATCTGGGCACAACATTTTCTAGAGATTCCAAATTCGAGGCGACACATACCTCTAAATTATTCCAAACGACATCTGCTTTAAGCTTAGCAAATTTCTCGTAATATGCCAATGTTTCATTGTGTTGCTCCCCAATTTCATCCTCTACACCTATATCAATTGCACTTTCAACAGCGTTCAGTAATTGGAAGCATGTAGATCTAGCCTTATCGAAGTAATCGTTTGAAATCGTGATGAATCGACCAAAATTGTAGCCATACCCTACTAGGTCATACACATAAGATAATAAAACCCGAATTTCAAAATCGGACGATATCTTCAGAGCTTCAGCGTGTTTCAAAGCAGATCTTGCTTGGGGAATTAGAAGTTCCAATCGTCTGCGATCTTCTTTGTGATAAACATCCTTATCCATCAGAAGAGCAAATCCCCAAATCAGCTTTTTGATCAATTTTTCTTTCTCTGGAAGCGGTGTACACATGTGAAGCGTTGAGGCGACTACACCATGGATATTCAAGAGCCTGTTATCATCTTCACCTCCGATGATTCCTAAAGACCTACTTTGTACCGCTTGGACAAGGTAATTTGAAAGCAACATGGTATCATATTGCCCATCTTTGCGGTAGACATATTCTAAAAGAATAATTGGAATGTCGTCTTTTTCTAGAAACTGGAGCATCTTAAACATTTCAAAGACGCCTGGTTTGATATTGTCCATTAGGTCTGTATATATGAAGAATTTCATGGCTGTAAATAATGTGATTTATTTCGATTCTTAATCCATCTCTCTGAGCTGTTCGTCAATACTCTCAATATTCTCTCGCTTCAATAACCTGAGAAAACTAGCTGGTCCTATCAACATATTGTGCATGTACGTTCGTGCTGTATAAAGCCCTAATGGCAGGTTACTCATTGTTTCAGCCAGACGTGAATATTGGTCCCTTTGTCTCTCGTCTCCAGTATCGTCCATAAGAAACCTGAGAGATTCTTCGAGTGTAAACCCATTTAATTGGACTTGTTTGTGACCTTTCAGCAGAAGCTTATTTCGAGTAGTAACAATAAATTTGGTGTTCAGATCGTCAGAAGATAAAAAGCATCTTACCATATTTTGGATAATTTGTGTACACTCTTTTGTTACGTCATCGATAATAATCAAATGATAAAGAGGTTTTTCCAGCTTTCTGGCACTCAGCTCTGTACATAACTCCCGAGCAAGAACCGTTATGGTGCTGTCAACGTCTTCAATTTCAGACAAGGTTGGTTTCAACGAGTGCATCGATAATTCTTCAGCTAAAGACCTGAGTGAACTTAGCAAAACGCTTTTATCCTTGCCATTACAATGCCAAACTATCCTCTCAGCATTTTTCTTCCTTTCGCCAATACCATACCAAATAGCACTTTGAGACTTTCCAGCACCAAGAGGACCTGAATAAAATAAAGGTATTACATCATGTAATTAAATATTTACCAAATTAGGATTTAAATAGCGCCCCCTTTTAAAAAAATGTTTGTCAATAAACTAGCATTTAAATTTAAGAACACATTATATTTTTGTATCTTAATCTTGTTGTTTATAGATCTGGCATTTTCTTGGTTGCTCTGCTATTACCAACTTCCACTTTGTAAATGCAAATTTTTTCTATACATGTTTTTTGGTATTAATATGCTATCAACAACAAACATACTAATCCATGTACTGTTCTATACATGTTATTATACATGTATATATATTTATTGCAGTATACCCATTTATTTACAATCGAATTACATAAGCAAAGATGACGGGAAAGGTGTTCCTGTCCCTAACAACATTTATCTTATGACAGCAAATTCAGTTGGACAAAACAACAGATTGAGAATATTAATAAAATAAAGAATTGAGTAAAACACAGCATAAAATATAATAATTCACGTTTAAACAACAAGTAATATGTAATGCGATTTTAACACAATTAGTATGCTATAATACTATAATAACACTGATATGCTGGGTATAATGACAAAATGATTCATAGGTATGTCGTTACAAAGTTTAAACTGATTTAATGAAGACTTTACCTGACAGGGTGACGACATGTACATCTTCTCTAGAAATAGTATCATTTATTTCCGATAGTTTCTGAATCTCCTGGAAATGACTCACTAGCCATTCTGGTTTTAAATTGAATGGAACTGAAAAAAATAATTCAAGTTTTAGAGTTGTATTTAGTAACTCTCCCTCTCCCCATCTGGAATTTAATCGCTACATGTAGCATTTTTCATAAGGTAACTTTGCATTAAAATATGCGACTTTTTAGAACAAAAATAACTTTTAAATAAGCAGATTAGTTGTATTGCAGTGAATAAAAATTAAATTCTAACATGACCTGCGGTTTCCTTCATATGAAACACGAATAAGCCAGCCGTGATATAACAAACGATATACCCATCGCTGTTCCGTTTTTATGACGTACTCCCTTGCCTATCTTATGACGTCATGCTAACAATGGTAGTGACGTAATTTTCATTCATAAAATGATTTATTTCAATGGTGGTAATTTCAACAGCCGAATTGTTTGAAGGGATCTTTTACAAATGAATAGTAAAATGTACTTCCGAAGAAAGATTCAATCCTTTTGATCTAAGTCATGTTAAAATTGAAATAATCAACATCTACCCGTGGTATATCGTCGAATAATACACAGGCCGTGATATATTTTTCTGCATGTGAACTCCGGCCCATGTATTATTCGACGATATACCATGGGTAAATGTTGATTACAGTTACACCACATATGTAGATTTTAAATCAAATAATCCATGTCCGAATCACAATCCAGACGCAAAATAAACACTTTGAAACTGACAAATAAGGTTAAACAGGTGATAAGTCATATAAAGATGTCTATATAATGTCTTGAATATTGTTATATTGTTCGTTGATTTTAACTTTTCATTATTGTTTTTGTAGGGTATACTTGGCCGATGAAGTTACTGTAATGTTTAATTTTAACTGCAAAGTTTTAAAACGATTACACTTACAAGTTATGTAGTGTTGTGTAAGTAAATAACATTTTACATTTGATTTATAATTGTATAACAAAAAATTTGGTAGGACAGAACTTGAAAAATATTTGATAGTAATCAATCATCGTTGATTGGAGGTGTCAATGTTGCATGTCACTATTTCATCTTAAGAAATCCTATTACTTTAAATAGTTCGACCGTTTCCACATAGATGATTATTACCTGATTTTAACTGATGTAATGACTTTTTGAATTCCTTCAGTTCATTAGCTTGGTCTGCACGGTTTACTTTCTCTAGTATATCAATCAACTTGTCTGTGTTATCATAAGATAAAATCTTGGCTTCCTGCATCAAAATGAAAACATCTTTAGCGTCTTTTGCTTTGTCCAATAGTCCTTTGGGCAAATCATCACATAGCAAGAATCGCAGGTCTTCAAAATTTTCTGAAAATATAAATAATGTCTTAAGATCAAACAAAACATATCGGTTCATGTTCGAATTACAATCCTAAAACAAAAGTGAAAACTGGCAAATTAAGTTAAACAAATGAATATCTACAGGGAAAATGAAGCTGGGTTACTGTGCAAAGAAGAGTGGGTACCTCCTGTCAAAATCAAAGAAGAGTGGGTACCTCCTGTCAAAATCAAAGAAGAGTGGGAACCTCCTGTCAAAATCAAATTTAGAATGAAAGGAACATGGAAACAAAATATATAAATTTTTGATACAAAGACATGTAAGTTTGACTTTGTATGTTTCTTATTTCCCATTCCTGATTGCTTTGACAATGTACATATTCTTTAGCTGTAAATTGCTTTTGTCATGTTATATAAGTATATTACCATTGGCCGGACTGACCCAAACATTGTATCGCAACTAGTTTATTTAGACCGTAGAAGTATATAGGTAAACAACTTTGACCTGTCCGTTTGACCTTTCATCAGGACTATTCATATGAGAGGGTCCACCCAATAAATGGGTAGTGTTAAGATTCAAGTTTATACATATACAGTGCGCAGGTGTACTCTATAAGGTGAGTATATCTCATGATATATTCAAACTAAACACATGTGCTCCCTATACAAAGATGAACTTGGTCCGTGATAAATATTTAAATAAAAGGTCAAGCGGACAGGTCAAAGATGTTTACCTATATCTCCAGATTTCTAAAATCAATAATAACAGTGGTAATCAACAAGAGGCTCATGGACCTTATTGCTTGACCGACCTATCTTTCAGTATTGAATTGCGTTTATTATAAGATAAAAGTCCCCATAGATTTTAAAAAGTTTCCTCATTTGTGCTAATCTGAAAGCCTTTTGCCTAGACGTGATTGATGTAAATTTTTACGCACGGTGGAAGGTGGTGTAATATTAGTGTGATGGTGGATTATATAGTACTATTACCACGGCATCTAATTTACTGCTGTAACACTGCGACAGCTCAGTTGGTAGAGTGCTCGCTCCGTTAGTGAGAGGGTTATGGGTTCGAAATTCGACGGGGTATGACCCAAGATTTTAAAGTGGGTAGTGACTGTTCTTTCGCCTAGTACTCAGGGCTCGGCATTACGAAATGAAAGTCACGGTTCTTTCGGATGGGAACTTAAAATAAACGAGATCCCGTGGCATAATAAAGAACCCTGCTGTATAATGTCATCAGCGCAATGCAAGATTTCTGCACCTTCGCCTACAGCTGGCGACGTCTCGATATAAGTGAAGTATTCCTGACTGGGACGTTAAACACCATTACTTAACTAAACTCATTTACTGCTGTATTTGTCCACAGTCAGTGATGATGAAACTAAAATGTGTTGTGTTTCTGGTTGTTGTCAACCTGTTTATTTTATTGGGAATAACAATGGTCTTTTTTAATGACTCATATACAAATATTGCGTAAATCAAATTATAAAACCTCGTGCTTTATATGATCATTTACTATAAAATGTAGAAAAAAATTTTGTAACTGGCAAATAGGTCTGGTACTAAACAAGTATGACATGTATTTACTACTGAAGCTCATAAAGGAAGTCCTAATTTATTTTAGTATCCATAGTTTCAAAATTAAGACTCACTTTCTTTATGAGATACAAAAGTAAATGCATGTTATACTTGTTTAATACCAAACCTATATTTGATCTCACCATGATCTCAACAAAGTAAAGGGGAGTGGAGTGCACAAATTGTTTCACGCAAAAGTCAAGATTCTTTCACTAATACCGAAGTAGTTAACCAAGGGATAGCGAGGGAAACCCGAGTACAAGGGAAAACCACCGACAAGCGAGACCACAACCTTTCTCACACTAGGACCTACCCGCTTGAAATTCGAACCTAGGTGGTGAGAAGCAACGTAATTCATGGTAAATGGATGCTTTAGACGCTTAGCAAAAGATGATAAGAAAGTAAAAGTAGACTGTTATATCTGGTAATATACGATACCTAGAAAGAAGTCTAGGTTTAGTCCTTATTTAAAGTGATTATCATTGTTTTCAGTAGGCTTACAATTCAAAGAAGTATGCTATAATGTAGTAGCAATATTACCTTCAGTTAATTGTTGACTAATAGCATTCAACACGCTCCTAAATTCAAACTGCCATGACTTAAGGTTGGTGGAACTCATCTTCTACAGGATTTGCTAAAACCTAAACAAAACACGTTCAAATATACATTACCTAATATTTAATATGGATCTATGATCTTAAGACATAATACATGTATGTCTTTCACATTTGGCAACCCAATTGAGAAAAACTTCAACAAGATTAAACAACTTGTTGTGCCTATTGTACATAGTGCTGCTCACTTCAAAATAATGTATTAGCGCACGTATAACACAAAGTCACACGGGACAAGGCGCGCGCGTGTGTGTGTGTTCCAGCGTGAAAAAGTAAAGTTGCAGATAACACGAAATCCCTTGTGATATCATTTAAACAGTGCAGAAATTGCTAGTGTTAGTGACGTAATTCTGTTTGGTGATGAAAATTCCTTATAAATTCACTGGCGGAACAATTACTATGTTACATGTGTTTGAAATGCCCGACTTTTCAATATATATTTTATAAGTTTATAAAGTACTTCCGAGAATGCATACAGAATAGAAAAAGTAGATTTGTTGAAAACCGATAATTGTCGATATCGTGTCTAGTAAACTTACACAGACTTAACACACCGTGATATACACACACGCGCGCGCGTGCGCGCGCGCGCACTCTCTCTCTCTCTCTCACACACACACTCTCTGTGTGTATTCAGTTTATAGATGAAGACATTTACCTGCTAACCAACTGTTTACTTTTAAGGATCATTCATTGCAGTGCCGTCACACTTCCTTGTACTTAAAATAGTAAATATAACATATATAGTATAAACTGTACGTCTTAAGTGTTCTAGATGTGTCTTGAAACATAAATTAAATAGCACCATGAAAAATTAAACATGAACAAAAAATACAATTTATACATGTCGAATTGCATGCATGAACTCACAGGGGCCAGTTTCATAATAAAATTTAAAAACACCCATAAGTATATAAAAAAGAGTACTTTTGGGTATTTTAAAAATTTTTATTATGAAACTGGCCCCTGTGCTCGAACCGGTGAAACATTATTTTTTATTGACTGTGTACATCGTATATTTAAACATGCATGGATTTTATGCCGATTTTATTTACTAGGGTCATACATAACTGATAAACACATGATATGAACTAGTGGCGAATTATATATCATGTGTAAGTAGCGGATATATGTCACGTGATAAGAGTGACGTAGCACGTACATTTTGTATCACCGGTAAGGAACTGTCATATACCATTTTTTATGTTTAATCATAAAATACATTTAAAAAAATGGTATATGACAGAACTATAATTTTTAAATAAAAATATCAATATCTAAAAAAAAAATGATGCAGCTGCAGGGATCCGGCAGGCAGATTAGCAGAAGCCCGAAAGCCAATGGCTACTGGGCCCCTTAATTAAAACTTTTTTCTAAAGTGACTCAAAATAGTCGAGCCTCATCCCTGAGATGCAGATGCACAACGGTGTAGTAACTTGTGTTTACACATGTACATAGCACATACAGCATCTAGACTGCAGTCACTAAATAATGCCGATGAGTCATGGTAATGGAAATTATAGCCGATGTAAATAAATGTGCTGTAATCTACTGCCGGTTTAATATAAGTAAAGAAGTTTACCTACTGTTAACCTCCGCAGTCCACTCTCATAATCATCATATGTTGTATTGCGATCCCCAGTGTATATATCAACTACGCTTTAAATACAGTGTAATGTTGGGAATTCCAAGAAAACCATATTGAGCTTTTCCAAAAAGAAGGGGGTTTCCCTTTGTGTAGTGTGTCATACGTCAACGTTGATTGAGTTGTTATTTATAGATCAGAGTGTGTAATTTACGAATTGGTAACAGACATTTTACGGATATTATATTTCAGCAACATCGCTGAAAAATGATTATTTTAATTCTATTTTTAATTTTTTTTGACTGGCTTTCTTTTTTTTTGCGGTTATCAAATAATGATGATCAAGCAATTGACATCATTTATTTTCAAATACGAGACGGGATCGAACTCGTGTTGTTTTAGTAAAAGGCGATAGTGATAACCACTGTACCACTAAAAAACCAATTGATTGAAAAAAGCAAATAACTTTGACCTGCCTGCTTGACCTTTAAATTAAATATTTATGATGGATGAGTGCCTAATGATAGTGATAGTGATTGCACGAGTTTTTACTACCGTACAAGCAAACACTAATCATCATTATTAACAACGAATCCTACCACAACCCATGGTATTGGGTGGATCCTTTGATCTGAATATTGCCAATGAAAGGTCAAGCGGACAGGCCAATGTTTATATTTGCTATCTGTTGTAAAAATTTCCTTTGATATTAAGTATCAAACATTTATAATGTCTGGTATAATAATAATAATAATAATAATGATAATAATAATAATAAACTGTTTTACCATAGGTGCATTCAAATTGTAAACAAAACAGAGGAAAAATTCTGATTTATTTAAAAAAAATATTTATTTATAAATATGTTGGATTTTATTACACACATTACTACTACAACTAACTCAAATGTCATGGTGAGGAATTGTTAACACTAAACAAGCCCGACGTACAAAACGATAGCGCTCAGCTCAGAATAAGACTATTTCACGGCGGCATATTTTTAATATTTAAGACGGGCATTACGTTTATCAGGATAACCCAAACTGAAAAAATAGAAGTACCAGGTCTACTGAGAACTAGTGAAAGTAAACTGAAACTGACATGAATCATAATAAACCCAGTTAGCAACGGCACTTAAACACTTATTTCCATAAGATTTAATAATAATGAAAAGTTATTGTTTTGAATTTAAGATTTATCTTTATAATCTATAGTTGGTCAAACCACACTATTAAGTGCTTACGTAAATTAAAAAAATGACTGAACAAGCACCTAATAGAATACGTCATGATTGACTGTAAACTTAGCAAAGATTACTTAAAACTTAAAATGATTACATGATCCAACCATTTGCCATTCATTGACACCGCGTGGACACATGGTTGTTTCTCAATTTCCATTTCACACGCGGCAAGTGTGACTAACGTAACAAGGGGTGCTTACCATTCCGGAGCACCTGGCCTCACTTCCATGTTGAAAGATCATGCGTTTACCTTTTTAAGAATTGTGATTTGAACAAAGACCGGTATGTTTGTTTATGATTGAGCAACTTGGTTTTCTGAAATATCACAAAAAATGATTGGCAAGTAAAAAGCAATAATGCAGAGAGAATATGAACAATTTTCATTCTTTTCATTATTACATTTTCCCTTAAAGAATGGTGAGTAGGAACCGAGATTGTTTTCTGAATGCATGCAACCTTAAAAGTATTTCCATGTCCTTTAAGTTACATATCAATGACACTTAATTTGCACTGAAGATTGTCTGCATCTTCTTGTCTACCATTAAGTTCATAACATTTCACAAGTCCCTGTCCCGCTTGAAGCTCATGTCTTTCTAATGGTCTTTGGTACCCTTCTTCCAAAAAATCTTTCGGAAAGACGTCTTGGAACAGTTTCTCTGCTCTGCTTAAATGCTCCTGTGGTATGTTATCAATGGAGATGTAAAATTGTGCCACCCTTACTTTGTATCCAGGAATGTCACGTCTATCGCGAAGACCTTTGGCTCGTTTTAGTATTTCATCAGCAAGTTTGCAACCTTTCTCGTATACTTCAAGTTTTTTGTTGGCGTCTATGTCCAGTTGTAACATTGTGGTAAAACAGCGTATTGCTAATTTTAAGCAGTTGTTTTGAAAATGATTGCTAACTGAGGTTTCCATTTTAAAAATCCCGAAGATATGATACTTTACATCAAAGCTCGACAGGACATCAGCTCTCTCGGCCGTTCGTTGAAGAACTTCAATCTTGTCTTCATAAAGCCGTGCATCATCTTCCACCCGTGCCTGCAAAAAACCTGTAATTTCCGATAACAAGGTATTGATGGGAGACAGTTGTTTCTGTTTTTCACTCAGTTTTTGTCCAATCTCGTTCGCTAGCAACATATATGACAAAAGTCGTCTTGCCTCTTTAAAATCAGTCTTTTGTCTTTGATAGAAAAATTGTCGACCGTATGTGTAAAATACACCGAGGACTAGTTCATGAAGAAAATAAGACTCCATGCAATCAAGTGGTAAAGCAAGTTCCTTGTTCACTAATGCTCTATATGTTTCAGCATTTATGACAAAATCAGTTGATTCGGGGTTCAAACGTCTGGATAAGTCTTCCATGTTTAATTGTGTACGAAATCTTTGTTGAATGAACCTAGGTACTATTTCATGAAGAATTTCCCTTTTCGATGTGGTCATTTTGTCCAGTCTCGCCCACAAAGCTTCAGATTTCTTTTTTGTTAGAGTTTCATAATATTTTACAGGATTTTCATCACATGTGCCGAACGATTTCTTTAAACTGGCATCTATTTCCTCCTCGTCACAATCCATAATTTGAAAGCAACTGTTCTTGCATTTTTCACTGTATTCATTAGAAATGGTCTGAAAGTGTCCAAAATTGTATCCATAACCGACAGCATCATACACAAATGTTATTAATACTAACATGTCATAATCTGCAATAAGGTTTGCTTTTTCAGCATGTCTGAGGAAGGCTCTAGCGTGTGGGATCAGGAGTTTCATTCTTAATAGATCTGTATTCTTAAACACGTCCTTGTCAAATAGCAGCGAGAATCCCCAGAGTAGTTTTTTCAGGAGAAGGCGTTTTTCATTCTCTGACGTACAGAAATCGAGAGTCATTATGACAGAACTATGAACACTTAGTCTCCTGTTTTCGTCCTCGCCCTCAATTGTTCCTAGTGAGCGCCTCTGTAACGCCTGGACAAGAAAATTTGACATCATCATGGTCTTTGATTTGTCATTATACCCATCTTCTCGGTAGACAAACTCAAGAAGACAAATGGGGATCTCTTCATTTTCCAGGAACTGTGTCATCTGAAACATTTCAAATACCAGTGGTTTCATATTCTGTTGGAGGTCTTGGTATATGGAAAATTTCATTGCTGTAAATAATTTTTTCTCTGTAGCTTGAAGATCCATTTCGGTAAGTTGAGATTCAATGTCCTCGATATTCTCCATTTTAAGAAGCTCCAAAAAATTGCGTGGACCGATGGACATATTTTCCATGTAGGTTTTGGCCAAATATAATCCTAGGGGAAGGTTGCCCATTCTTTCTGCTAGGTTTTGATACTGAACTTTTCTTTCTGCGTCTGTTGTCTCACCCTGGACAAGAAAATCGAGGGATTCGTCTGTTGTGAACCCCTTCAAATGAAGTTTCCCGTACGTTTTCAACAATTTTTCGTTTCTAGTTGTAATAAGAAATTTTATATTAGGGTCTTCAGAAGTTAAAATGCTTTGGACTAAATTCTGAACGGCCTTGGAACTTTCATTATTAACATCATCTAGTATAATCAAATCGTAAGGCGGTTTAACCTCCCTTTTTTGCAATTGATCTTGCAATTCCTTTCCTATGAGTGAAATACTAGCAGTATCTTCGTCATCATCTGTATCGGACCATATTGGCGATAAAGTTGATATCGATAATTCATCAGCTAATGATCGAAGCGAAGTAAGTAAAGAACTCTTGTTTTTAGCATTGCAATACCAAACAATACAATTGTAATTCTTCTTTTGAAGGTCAATGCTAAATGCTAAAGCCGTTTGAGATTTCCCTGCTCCAAGTGGCCCTGTATTGTAAAAACAAAACAAAACTACCTATAATCTTCTAATCAAAATGACAGAAATATTGCATTGCATAAATAAAATGACAATAATACTGCAATGCTCAAAACAAATGAAAGTTACGTACTAATATCATACTGTTAGTATATAGCATCACAAATAAGCGATATTATAGGCAATTATTGCATCATCGCCACCAGATTGCAATTATATAAAAACAATAGGTCAACATCATTCTTGTGTTGAAACATAATTAAAAAAGTTCCAAAATTCATATCTTGTATGCTTTTGTATAAGTCTCCCTCCAGCTCTCGGTGTTTAGGGTCTTGGATGTTGGTACCCTCTGGTATGAGTGCCTGAGCGATAAAGCCAACTAGCTGTTTGGGTGTGACTTGGATTTGGGCTTCCAGTTTAGTTTGCTGATTATTTTGGCTGATATGATTTGGTGATATTTTAGGTTGGTTTTCTTGGTTCTGTTTTTGTTTTGACTGTATTTCCTTATATTTGGGGCATCCCTTAAAAGCGGCCGAATGATTTTGGTGACAGTTTATACATTTACGGGCATTGGAGGTACATTCTGTAGTTTTGTGATTCTGGGTACTTACATTTTTATAACCTTTTGTATTTATATTGTTTATTGCGTATTATATATATATATATATATATATATATATATATATATATATATATATATATGTGTGTGTGTGTGTGTGTGTGTGTGTGGACTCCAGTTTCTGTTTTTTTTAAACAATGTTATTTTTGTTATCTTAGTGAAATCATGAAAAAGCAATTTACTATGATTTAAAACAGCCATGTCTTCTTAACCAATCATTACGTCACTTTTATGATCATACAATAAAACTGTTTTAATCTATGTTTGCTAAATATGGGACATGTCTAAACCCATTTTATTATACGCGTATTTTAAGAACTTCACATAGTGTCCAATAATACCATATGTGTTCATCAAATGCGAGTAATAACTTGAATATGAATTAATGTTTTTTACTCATCATGTCTACTATATATATTTCTTTGTATTTGCATAATCGATTGACATGTATTGTATTGAACAACACTAATTTGAGGTAAAATAAGGGATATGTTCGGAATTTATTCTTTATTTTATAAATAATTTATAACGCCCAAAAAATGTAATGCAACGCCAAATCCCCGGGACCAAGTTGATAAAGGTATGGTGCATTTAATTATTACTTTAGCCTGTTTTATTGTTAGAGTACTAGACTGCCGTTTTGGACCTTTAGTGCTCGGACCAACATTGTGGAAGTCCAAATATTTAAAATGTTGAATTATATATTCCACCAATGTTAATTTTACAGCATCACCGGACACCTGATTCGGAATACAATTGCCAGTGAGTTGAGAAAAAGGACCAAGATGTTTTAATAATAAGCTAAAATTAAAAACAACAATAACAGGAATTGAAACACAAATAAAAATCGAAATGCCATCATTAAACTGAATTATTGAAATCAATGAGTTTATGTTTGATGCAAATTTAGTTACTTCATCAGAAATAATATCTTGGTATTATAGAAACTTTGCTTTGATTTTGGATCTAATTCTTACAGCCATAAATTGTTCATTTTACTCATTGATATAATAAATGCTAAATCCTACCCATCCTCAACATTTTGTCACATTGTATGATTAAAAACTATTTATGACATATATGGCACAGGTTTGGTTCACTACGTCTTCTTTAAATTTCAGATACGCAGTACATTAATGTAATGTATATTTTTACGTTTACCTGTGTCCTGTGCTAATTTATAAAAAATACAGAATCTAACGTTCAAGTGCATTTGTATTTTACTTTTGAATTCTTTTTAAAAGACTCGGAAAATTAACACATATCAATAGTAGTTTGAGCTTGGGTTACGTAAAGAATAACTCGATTTGAAAAAAAAATCAGACTTGTATATTAACTTTTCAATTGATTTTACTTTATTTAAAAGCTACCCAACTTACAAAGCTATGACCTTCTAGTCGTCTGCTGAAAAATATGATACACTCATATATTGTAGATTTCAGTTACCAACTTGATACACATCTCTATTCGAAATTTTAAGGTATTTAATGTAGGGTATTCTTTTAGTTTTTAGACATTGCCCTTGTTTTAATTTGATTTTGTCTAATGTTTATGAACACCATATTTTGGTGAACATGTAAAACATTCCTTTTTCAGAAATATATCCGACTTTGCCAGGAAGAAATATGAATACATCTAAGATTAAAAAGTGGAAATCTAAATTCCAGTCTTTATTATTAAAAATTGGCCAAGACCTTACTTCTGGTAAGTTGATTTAATTCGTTTTCACAAAGTTTTACCCTTTTATGAGGGTCTAAACTGTTTAGTTCTACATCTCTTTATTTTTTTTATTAGTTAGGTGTCAAAGTTTTTCGAGTGAGTTTTTATTATCCGTCCTTGTTCTTGTCCGTTGTGTGTCAAAACTTTATTTACACTCTAGAGGCCATGATTTTTATCTGAGCTTCTTTAACACTGCTTAGATCTTTGTCTTTACTAAGACTGGATGGAATTTGTATAAATTTTATGTAGGATTGTTAAGTTAATTGCTTGGTCAAATAATAGGAAAGCCTTGTGAATATAACAGAAGCCACAATTTAAGTATAATCTTCTTCATTCTTGCTCAAAATAATCTTCGGTTCGAGGTTAGATACAGTTCTAAAATAGGACATGCTAGGTAATTGAGCGATCGCGGCATACTCTCGAGGGTTTAACTCGTCGAGCAAACAACAATCGTTGCCACTGTTTTAAATTAATTGTTATGTACTTGATCAGTTTTATACTATATTAGATATTTAACTCGCCATTTAGAGGGTTATAAAAATATTTTACGACATTAACCTGTCGGCTTGACCATTTATCAGAAATATTCATATAGGACGATCCATCCAAAACATTGACAGTATTAAGATTGGTAGTTCATAAATGGCTTATGTACTTGATAATTAAAAGGTAGCATCCTTAGAGCAAGGAATAGCCAACTTATGCAAATTTAAATTGGAAAGACTGTACAGGGCCCTTAAAACTTTTCCATAAAAGATTTGGTTACTTTTGGTTGTATGTCTTCTGAAAACTACCAAAATACAATGTATATACATTTTACCTGATTATTAGTACATGATAAATTCATTAATATGACTTGATATTTATTATTTTTTGGTTTTCCTCGTGTCTCTTTGTTAACAATGTATGTTTCTGCTAAATATTAAGACACACTGTTTTTAATTTGCATAAAACATCAATATTACGCAAAGATTTCACATGTGGCCTATCAGTTCAGTGACAAGATCAGAGGACCTCATGTTGAGTTGGGTAGATTAAGATGTTAGTAAAGAAATGGTGTTTAATGTCCCAGTCCAGAATATTTCACTGATATCAACACATCGCCAGCTAAAGGTGAATGTGCAGAAATTTTGCCTTTGCGTTGCACTGATGGCATAAAACAGAAGGGTTCTTTATCGTGTCATTCCTACCGTAACCTCGTTCATATTAGGTTCCAATCCGAAAGAACCATGCCTTTCAATTCGTAATGCCTAGAGCTTGGCGAAAGAACAGTAACTATTCACTTTCAAGTTTTGAGTCAGACCCGGTAAGATAAATTTGATAGGTAAACAGTTGTTTGAAATTGATAAAAAATAAGTAAACTTTGTTAAATGCCAACATGTGACCAGTGTAAAAAACAAAGGTTTATGAAGAAACAAGAAAAGAAAACAGTTAACCTAATTTGCCATGTTCAAAGTTTTTACATTGCTTTCGGATTGTTGAAATGGATTGTTATCTTTGTTTTTGATTGATACCACTGGCGAACTATGACTATATTCTAATTTTCCTATAAAAGTAGATTAGTTATTTAACTTTTACTTATTGATTTCAGATAATGTGAAGTCGATGGAATTCCTTCTGTCTAAAGAAATACACCAAGGTGTATTAGAAAAAACAGAAAATGCGACTGATATTTTCACATTGATGCAGACGAGAGATATATTATCTTATGAAAATACTGAAAGACTTTCAAGCTTGCTGAAAGAAATTGGCAGAGACGACCAAGCTGCACAATTAAGAGAGTTTAAAAAGATTTGCACCAATCAAAATCAGGTAGAGAAAAATCATGTCAGAATGCATATATATTTTTTCAGAGAAGAACTCCTTTGAAACTGGCATTTTAAGTTAAACACGTAAACTTCCACCAGGAAAGTCAGGCCGGGTGCTCCGGAAGGGTAATTGTCTCCTGTTTAGCTAGCAAGAGCTAATAATTGTGTAATTAATGTAAATGTCGTATATACTTAAAAATAATATAGATATAGCGATTGTATAAACTAAGAAGCTACCAAACAGTACTTAATGTATTTTGTGCCCCTAGTAATTAAGTCTGTTGTTTCATTATTTGCATAACCGGATTATTTATATTCGCATCATATATTATAAAAACAGACACGAAAACTACACTCCAATGAAATATATTAATTATTTTATTTGGTACAAATGTAAAGTCTAATACAAACTTTACATGTGAAGGTCAAGGGTCAAGATCATGAAGTCAAATGCATTTTCCCATAAAACTAAATGTGCAAATTAGTGAAATTAATCATTTTGGGCGGGTTGGGGTAACTGTACTAGACAGTTCTAGTTTGTGTTTGAATTTTGAAAGGTTTCAAATGTTTCATGTTTCGTGTTGTTTTAAAGGCGAAGTACGTGTTAACTCTAACAAATCTAGTGTATTGTGTTTCCATATGTACCATAGTTCCAAGTACAAAAGTATTACAGAAATATTTTTAAAAAATTTACAAGAAAACGTATGGGAAATGTATATACCTATTCTAACAATAAAGTATTGCCATTGGCAACCGATCACTTTATTTATATGAAGCCTGGTTTGAATATTTTAGATTCTTGTATTACATTACAGTTCCATACAATATTAGAGAAGAAAGGCTGGTCACACATTTTATGACGACTAAAGATTTGCTCTTCTTAAAAATTTAATGGAAGAAAACCGAGTTGTCACTATTTCAGGTTTGTAGATTAGTATTATACATCATAAACAACCTTAAGATAATGTTGTTTAATTGTAAACAGAAACAAGGATACTAATCCATGTCCAAAGCAAAGTAAAAACTTTGTCACTGACAAATTAGGTGAAACACACGAGCTCCACCAGGGAAGTAAGGCCGGGTACTCAGGAAAAATTATGCGCAAATGTAAAACATGAAATCAAATGTAAAACTATATTTGTACTAAATGCAAAAGTGATTGAGTATTGTTTAAAAGTCGCATCAATTATAATAATCATAAAAAATGAAATATTTTATTAATCAAAAACAAACTCACTTATCCATATCAAGCAAGTTTATTTTATAAAGGAATGTTAAAAACTTGATTTCCACTGACACAGCTATTGATGATTTTAGTCAAAAGTATCCCTTGTAAGCAAGCAAAATATATTAGACATATTATTAACCTTGACAGGGGCACTTGGGGAGTTGTTCATTCTTTATTAAAAGAATATAAAATATGACTATGTTCAATTCTACAGCGACTTAGAACATTGCCTCCAGCATACAGTATTGGGATTATGGTTTAAATTCAAATAAATGCTGACTGAATTAAACTATAAGGGATGCCTGGCTATTCCAGTTGTCCATTGATCATTGACATAATTTTGCATCAATGGTTCTAATTAGGTGTAAGAAATAAAACTGGCCATAGTTTCAGGTGTTTAAGTTGATGGATCGGCTTTTTTGTTACTTTTATTCCACAATGCCTAGGCAACAAGCAAAAATGATTTAAATTATAATTATTAAAATCTGAAATTGCATATGTAAATGCATTTTACCAGTGTTAATTTTACACTCTTTAATTCTCCAGAGTTGTACGAATTAGGGCGTGATCTTATTTTTGTGATACAAAGAATCTTAATATATGCTAGTAACTATTCGTGTTATTTTGCAATGAATGGGATAGAATACTATATGTGTTATGGTTTGTTACATCCAGTCAGTCAAGTTTCTTTCACTGATATCGTTAATAGCATGGTACAGAAAACCTGATGTCCAGGTGAAGATCAACAACCTTCGAAAAACGAACTGATATGTTTTCTCGTTAGCCTACATTAGTATATGTGCAGATGTGAAATAAAATCTAGGTAAGGAGGTGTACTAATATATGGCCTCAGTATTCTCTATGGATATCTATTTGTGGCTTTATTAATGTTTATTTCATATTATTTCTGAAAGTTTTTTATGTTTTCAAAATCGAGAAGTTTTTTAAGTGTCAAGGGAGCTAACATTATGATTATAACATCGGGTATTATTTCTGTTAGATCTACGACTGTGACAATATTTGTTTTCAAAGTAAGCATATTAATAACTTACAATATAGAAATTTTATTATTTGAAGATATTATTTGAAAAAGTAAATAAACGTAAATGCTATTGGAGTATAGTTATATACTTTTGAGAGAAATAATAGTAAAACAACCGGAATCAATCTAGGTAAGGAGGTGTACTAATATATGGCCTCAGTATTCTCTATGGATATCTATTTGTGACTTTATTAATGTTTATTTCATATTATTTCTGAAAGTTTTTTATGTTTTCAAAATCGCGAAGTTTTTTAAGTGTCAAGGGAGCTAACATTATGATTATAACATCGGGTATTATTTCTGTAAGATCTACGACTGTGACAATATTTGTTTTCAAAGTAAGCATATTAATAACTTACAATATAGAAATTTTATTATTTGAAGATATTATTTGAAAAAAGTAAATAAACGTAAATGCTATTGGAGTATAGTTATATACTTTTGAGAGAAATAATAGTAAAACAACCGGAATCAATAACCGGTTTATTTAATTAGCTCTATTTTTCATCTGAAATCTGGATTCTTAAAAATGCTCAAGAATTACTTGAACATTTTGTTTTTAATACTTTATCTCGTATAAAAAGTATAAAAAACCATTTGATTTTTCTACACTTTACACCAATGTATCTCAGTCTAAATAGAAAGAACGTCTTAAACAAATTGAAATATTGACTTCTTGTCATTCTTATACAAAAACGGTAAGCCAAGATACGAATGCCTAGTGCTGAACAGAGGTTCTAGATATTTTGTCAAGCATCATACATATTCCAAACAAAAATATACTGAATATCATTAAAAAAATGTTGGAGTTTTTGATAACAACATATTTGTTGTGTTTGATAATATGTTTCTTAAGCAAACAATCGGTATACTAATGGGTATAAACTGTGCACCATTGTATGCGTATTTGTTTATTTATTCTTATGAATCAGACTATGTGCAGAGCCTTGTTAAATCAGGAGAGAAGACAAATCATTCCACTATACATACAGATACATAGATGACGTTCTGTCTTTAACAATCCTAAATTTAGAGACTAAGTGAATGTCATATATACCTGTGAACTAAAAATAAAAGATACGAATGATTTCCCAAGTTCGGCTTCATATTTAGACTTATCCCTCAATTCTGGCACCCACGAAAGTCTAGGCTACATTTGAAACTGTATGACACTGTATAATACTCACCTGCTTATGGTGTGTTTGTTTCCCAATTAATACGATATGGTAGAGCTTATTCCCACTACGTGAACTTTATACAACAAAGCAAGCTGGTTCCAAATAAATTGTTGACCCAGGTATATTGCAAGTCTAGGCTTATCAGGGGCCTCAAAAAGTTATGGTCGTCATCACAGTATTTTGATAAGTTTGATATCTCTGTGTTCAGGATTGTCTTGGATATATTTAACGTCTCGTAGTTCGATGTTCCTTTCACTTAATTTTGATTGCACACGTGGCGGGAGTAGCTAGTTAAACGGGAGTTGCTTACACTTGCGGAGCACCCAGCCTTACCTCTCTGGTGGAAGTTCACGTGTGTAACCTAACTTGCCAGTTTTAAAGTTTTTACTTTGCTTCTGGATTGTGATTCGGTCTTGGATTAGTATGTTGTTTTGATTGCCCGTGTTTATCAATTCAAGGTCCATTACTATTCTATCATTTCAATACGTGTAAAATAGTATTTTAAATTAACCCCAGACCAAATTATGTTCCATAACAATAACGACGTTTGTTGATGATTCATAAGATAGGTTGGAGTGATTATTTGTTCACAATATCGCTCATTGTTTGGATATAAGCAGATTTTTGAGAATCTCTTTAAATGTTATCATTTTAGATTGGAAGATTTCATTTGGCAATTCTTTTTTAAATTTTTATTTTGCAGGGCTACTTGGTGCAGGGAAATCACAAACGACCATAGCATTTTGCATTGACCTTCAAAAGAATAATTCGGATTGTGTTGTATGGCATTGTATTGCATCAAGCAAGAGTTCTTTGCTTACTTCACTACGAGCATTAGCCGATGAATTATCGATACCAACCTCATCGGAAATATGGTCTGATACAGATGACGAAGGTGTTATGTCACTCATTGCAGAGAAATTGCAAAATAAATTGCAGAGAAAGGATGTTACACCGTCGTACCACTTGATTGTACTAGACGATGTTAGCAGCGAGAGTATCAAATACGTTCGAATTTTAGTTCAACGCATTTTTACTTCTGAAGATCCTAATATTAAACTTCTTATGACAACAAGAAACAAAACATTGTTAAAAGATTACAAAACACTTGATTTGCAAGGGTTCACACCAGACGAATCGCTTAAATTCCTTATCCATGGTAAGGAAATAGATGAAGGCAGAAAAAGTCAGTATAGAAAACTAGCAGAGAAAATGGGTAATCTTCCTTTAGGAGTATACATGACTAGAACCTATATGGAAAATATGTCCATTGGCCCAAGCTATTTTTTGGAGCTTCTTAAAATGGAGAATATCGAAGACATTGAATCTCAATTTACCGAAATGGATCTTCAAGCTACAGAGATAAAATTATTTACAGCAATGAAATTTTGCATATACCAAGACCTCCAACAGAATATGAAACCACTGGTATTTGAAATGTTTCAGATGACACAGTTCCTGGAAAATGAAGATATCCCCATTTGTCTTCTTGAGTTTGCCTACCGAGAAGATGGGTATAATGACAAATCAAAGACCATGATGATGTCAAATTTTCTTGCCCAGGCGTTACAGAAGCGCTCACTAGGAACAATTGAGGGCGAGGACGAAAACAGGACACTAAGTGTTCATAGCTCTATCATAATGACTCTCGATTTGTGTTCGCCAGACAATGAAAAGCGCCTTCTCCTGAAAAAACTACTTTGGGGGTTCGTGCTGCTTCTTGACAAAGACGTGTTTATGAAGACAGATCTATTAAGAATCAAACGCCTGATCCCGCACGCTAGAGCCTTCCTCAGACATGCTGAAAAAGCAAATCTTATTGCAGATTATGACATGTTGGTACTAATGACATTTGTCTATAATGTTGTCGGTTTTGGATACAATTATGGGCATTATAAGACTATCCCCAATGAATACAGCGAAAGAAGTAAGGAATGTTGCTTTCGAATGATGGATTGCGTCGAGGCGGAAATAGATACAAGTTTAAAGGAATCGTTTGCCGTCTTTTATGATGAAAATAGTGTGGAATTTTATGAGGCTCTGGCAAAAAGGAAATTTGAAATTCTGTGGACGAAACTGGATGAAATGGCCACAATGAAAAAGGAAATTCTTCATGAAATAGTACCTAGATTCATTCAACAAAGATTTCGTACACACTTAAATATGGAAGATTTATCCAGACGTTTGAATCCCAAATCAACTGATTTTATCATTAATGCTGGCACATATAAAGCATTAGTGAAGAAAGAACTGGCTTTACCACTTGAATGCATGGAGTCTTATTTTCTTCATGAAATAGTCCTGGCTGTATTTTACACATACGGTCGACAATTTTTCTATCAAAGACTAAAGACTGATTTTAAAGAAGCAAGGCGACTTTTGTTATATTTGTTGCTAGCCAACGAGATTGGACAAAAACTGAGTGAAAAACAGAAACAATTGTCTCCAATCAATGCCTTGTTATCGGAGGTCAAGGGTGTTCTGCAATCGCGGGTGGAAGATGATGCACAGCTGTATCAAAACAAGATGGAAGTTCTTGAAAAAACGGCCGAGAGAGCCATTGCTTGTTCTAAACTGGAAGCAAAGTACCACGTTTATGGGATACTTAAAATGGACGCCACATCAGTTAACAGCCAGATAACCTGCTTGAAATTAGCAATAAAGTGTTTTACTAGAATGTTACAACTGGACATAGACGACAACAAAAAACGTGAAGTATACAAAAATGGCTGCAAACTTGCTGATGAAATACTTAAACGAGCGAAAAATCTTGGCGATATGCAGAATATTACTGGATACAAAGTTAGCTTGGCGGAGTTTTATATTTCCATTTCCATTAAAAACATACCATCAGATGTATTAGGTCTAGCAGGACAAATGTTTCTTGATGTCTTTCCAAAGGATGTATTTGAAGAGAATTACAAAAGGCCCATAGAAAGACATGAGCTACGGGCGGTAAATGGACTTATAAAGTACTATGAACTAACTGGCAGACAAGAAGATGCTGACAATCTTAAATCCAAATTAAATGACATTGATATGTAATTGAAACAACGTGAAAAAAACTTTAAAATTGCATATATTGAGGATAGAATCGTTATCCATGTCATCATTTTATAATGCAAAGAGAAATACATGTATTATGAAGTGTGAATTATCTGAAGAAAGTTATTTGAACGACACGTATTGTCGGCTTTTCTTTTGTAAATTTTCAACTGTTTTTATTTTCGCGAAAAACAATGTTTTTAAATATAAGTTGACACTTATATTTCGACAATTATTTGGCATCATAGAATGAGTCCATACAAAAATGTAACACAGTCTTTTGAATGCGTGAAAGATAATTTAGATTCACATATTTATTTAAAGTAAACACTGGTATAATATATAAATATGTAATGTCGGATTAAATAAAGGTTTGTTTTATTTGTTCTTTGTAGGCGTGGCACTTGTTACGTTGTTATGTGCATCTTTGTGTTGTCCTGTTAACATGTAATGAAAAAAGCCGTAACGCTAATCTACAGTCACTTTAATAACCTAACAACATGCCTAGAACATTATGTATTATTCTTGTAGTTAAGGTTAGCTTGACTTAAACAATTATTTGTCATGACACATGAGTAAATTACAGTATTTCTGTTGAATTCCTTTAGAAATAGGTCCCCTGAGAAACAGGCCCGGAGATGAACCAGAGAAGCATTATTAACAATGTAAAGAACAAAGGACACAAAGATATAGGATTAAACATTTGTTCTTCAACAAGGTCCGTAAATAGCAAGGGCGCTATATCAGTAATGACGCAATTACTGACTTTACCTTTTTTTTTTAATTTTGCACTTTTTGCGTTAAGATATTATATCTTGTAATTTTTATTTTTATTTTGCTATTATTATGGTGCACATATATTTGTTCTATGTGAAATATGTTTCTATAAAATATGCCTATGACATTCTTCAATTTAAGTGTTTTTCCTGAATGCAAGGCTTTACATTCTAATGTTAAGTGGTCAAATTACATATTATACCAGTGTTAATGTTAAAGAACTAGAAGGCCGCTTCGGAATACAAGTTCGCATCAGTAGTGCTTGGACCAAACTTGTGACACATAATTTTTGACAAAGGGTTAAAATATCCGAAGAATTTCAATATTTTTACCAAATATAGCTACGAAATACTAGTATTTTGAAAAATGGAGTTTACCTTAGTTTTTTTTCAGACTTAAACTCACAGCAAATTTAGTCAAAAGTATATTTTTGACAATTCAAAAGTACAGCCCAACCTGCTTTAAAGGTCACCTCTATAAAAGGGACACTTGCTTATAAAGGCAAGTAGAAATTTGTCCCAATTGTTCTTTATTTATATTATTTGTACCTGTATATAAAAACCACCTGCCTAGACAGGCCACTTTTACTAGTTCCCTTGGGTGATTTTTATAGACAGGTTTGACTGTATTGCCTACAGAGTTTATGATATCGAAATTATATTAATGTTTAATGATATGGTAAAATTGATATTTTTCAGGAATCATTACGTAAAATCATTGTTTTCAGATTTTTGATATATTAATAAGTTGTGGAATATTTCATTTTACCATTTTTTAAAAAAAATTTGAATATATGCAAATTTATACAATATTTTTTTTAAAAATCATCATGTAAAATCAAAGAAATACTTGTATTTCATTTTATAAGATTCAGTTTTCATATCTGAAAAAATGAGATAATTGAGAAAATGTACTGTTTATCTGTTTTACTTATTTAACATAACAGTTTGTAAAATACATTATGTGTGGTACTTGAGTTACATTTTTATGTGACAGTCGAAGCAATCATCTATTAATTAATAATTTTGTTTAGTTATTTAATTATTTATCTATTAAAGGTGTTCGAAAGCGTTTGACGCTTAGGACTAATATTTAAACTATGAAAGCTATGTATTGGGGGTGAATTATTGGTACTGATATACGATTGCCATACAAACACTGTAGCTGGTGACGTTGTGTAGGCGCTTGTTTCCAAAGGAACGCCAGTCTATGCTCAACCTGGCTGCCGCTTATGCTAAAATTACAATCTATTATTTAGATGTTTTTACAAAGTGTAAAACAATCACGTGTTAAATACAAACAAATTGTATCTATTTTTATCTGCCCGACGCTGAATTAAAATTTTCGATGGTCATAAAAAATTTGTTCATTCGTCTGAGCCCCCAATATAGATTGATCACTATAACCTGGTAACTAAAATTAAAATAGAACGTAAAAAGAGGCGTAACTCAACTTTTTGTTGAGATTGAGGTTAAGACTTCAGATTAGAATACATTTACTGCTTTGATTCATTTGTTTTACTTGCAGCTTTGTGCGGTTGTGAAATTTGGCCTTATCTGAAATGATTCGACCATTTTGACAGATTGCAACACTTGGTTTTAAAACACATACTTAGTCTTCCTAAGACCACTGTTTCTAGATATGACGCTAATATTGTCATTAACTGTAACAGTCTCTACAATAACTTGCTTCCGATTTGTCGCAAAACCATGTCTTAGTTGAGCATAGCTTGGATAACTACTGGAATGTAACTCAACATCTTTACTTGTAAATATGTTTTGTTAGCTTTTCAATTTATAAATATTATTTATACGTTTGTGTTAAACAGTTATGCAGACATTATTATTATTATTATTATTATTATTATTATATAACATTGGCCTCTCCGCTTGACCTTTAATTCAAATGTTTATTATGGACGAGTACACTTGTACACGAGTACGTTGTAGCGAACAGAAGTATTAATTCAGCAGCACTTCACTAAACCCGTACATTGTATATGTATTAACTACGAATCCTTACACAACCTATGTACTGAGGGAATATTTCTAATGAATGCTCAAGCGGACAGTTCAATGACGTGTATCTATACAGATGACTTGAGTAAATAATTTATTTATTATTTATTTGTACTATGTTTAATTTATCTGTCAATATTTTATGAAATGAAAAACAAAGCTGAAATCCAGTGTGTAAATACATCAATTAATTTATCAAAAATAAAATAAAAATTCAAATATGGTTGAACTTTGTGTTATTAATCTCAGAATATGACCCATGGATATGGTGTATACTAGAATCTGATAAACTAAACTAAAAATGCATAAGTAAGAACTTTTATTACCAAAGTGTTTAATAGAAGAGAACCCAAATATTTGATCAATTCCGGCTTGATTGAAGATGTTCATCTTCTCAGTCACAATAAAGTCTTGAATATTGCACAATAGAAATTATTAAAAAGATACATATTATAGGTAACACTTGTTTCCTAAACACCTCAGTAATACTAGTATGGAGATGAGATGCTTATTCATTGACTATAGTCTGGCTAAAATAAATAACTAAAACAACATTGTTAATGATATTTTGAAATATTTGTGAACTATTTTACTAGGGAAATGTAATTAATATCGGTATAGCCTGTCATTGTTTTGAGAATTATATGTATTTTTGGCCAATGTTTGAAAAATAAATAAGACTGGTCCAAAGCCATGGATTTTATAATCAGTGGTTCCAGTATGTGATTGCCTTTTCTGTGTATCATCTTGTTTGGTTTATTGGCTTGTGGCGTTTCATGTTCGTAGTGGTGTTGGCTGTTGCTAAGTACACGTTTTGTTGCAAATTTCAACAAAAATTTTGGAATGTGTCGATCATTCTTAAGACTTATTAATCATCAAAATTAAACATGCTAATCCATGTCCAAATCCAAACCCTAAAGCAAAGTAAAAACTTTGAAATTACATATTATACCAGTTTTAATTTTACAGCACTAGACGGTCGTTTTGGGATACAATTCCTCATCAGTAGTACTTGGACCCAAATAATGAAACCAGCATTGTTATCAAGATGTTGAAAAGATACCCAAAAGGACTAAACTAATTTTACTAAATTTAGCTAAGGAAATACTTTGCATGAAGAAGTATACCTTAGTTATTGAGGAATTTAAAATTTTAACTAGCAGGAAATTTAGACAATAGTATATTTCTGACAAGAATACACAATTATTGCCTACTGAGTTTATGAAACTGACAAATTAGGTTACACATGTGACCTTCCACAAGGGAAGTGAGGTTGGATGCTCAGGAAAGGTAAGCACTTCCTGGTTAGCTATCTACATCCACTGCCTGTGGAGTCAAAACTGAAAGTGAAGGGAACTATTAATTAATTATCATTTAAAATGACCGGTTTATTCAAAATTTTTCCGACTGTGATTAATCATACATCTGCCTATATTGTATAGAACCCCCCCCCAAAAAAACAACAAAAAACAGACACGATTATGCCACGTGACTTGATGAAAAACATTTATGTGCTATGCAGTTTTTACAACGAAGTCGCACAATATATACAACACGCATTATCATTCACAAAAAAGTTTTATTCCTCATGGCATAATATATAAATGTGTTTCTACATCAACAAATACAAAGCATTACTAATAGTATTTTCCTGCAAAAACACAATACAAGTCTTCTGAGAACAGATAGACCGTTTTGAACATCATCCTTCGTTAAATTAGTGCATCAACGTATTCACTGCCATCCAAAAGCAATTATACATGTTTAAAGCTGGACTAAAAATCTTTACAAAAGTTATGTTTTAAACATTCATTCTGCTAAACAGTGTTTTAGCTTAAATGGTATTTTAATCTCGAAAAATATGTTGCCCCATATGCCCCAACTTATTAACAATCTGAAGAAAAAAATGTTATATATATTTATCGAAATTTAAAATACTGAAAAAGTAACCTATGGTAAATATTAATCAGGATAGTTATTTATGGATGGCAGTGTAAAATATATGTGGATTATAGTTCGTATTTCTTCATTCACCCTGTCATAATACTTTGTACATTAATTAGCAATTAAATAAAATAGTCTATTTAGTATCATGTTTATATATAATTCAACACTATATTTTATAAAATATATAAAGTGTATAAAGAAAATAAATATATGTACAATTAATACATTTTCATACAAGATATAGAGCACCTGTCAGCTTTGTTTATTTTTTCTCCCACCTTTAATCTCATTCAAACTAATATCAATTAAAAAAGCAATTAAATAAAATGATGATGACATCGAAACTACGAGATCCATATAAGGCACTAAATCAATTCAGGGAGCTAGTTAAACAATGATTGATTGATTGATTGATTGATTGATTGATTGATTGGTTGGTTGGTTGGTTGATTAAATGACGTATTGCAACCAATCCACATTATTTAATTCTTAGAGGGTAGCGATAAAGTTTTTGACAATACACTGCTCAAATAAAAAACATGTCTAAATCACAATTCCAAAGCAATGTAAAAAACTTTGAAACAGGCAAACCAAGTAAAGCACTTTCCAGGGAAGTGAGGCCGGGTGCTTCGAAAGGGTTAGCATCTCCTGTTTAGCTAGCGACATACGCCACGTGTAAAATCGAAATTATGAATTAAAGAGAGGTGATGTTTTAACGATTCTTTCTGCAACATAAAGGGAAACATTGTCGGGTTTTTTCTTAATCTGAAGAGATATATTGCTCCAACCGTCATTAATTCCCAAAATGTTTTGTCAAGCCGTAGTAATACATAGAAAGCTAAATGTTAAGTGGTGTAGGTCACTTAATTAACCAAGAGTGAATTGAGGTTTTTTTAATGCTAGTAGTATTATAATATCGTCTATACTAAGTATAAAAAACATTAGTTTTTTCATGTTACACGATTAATTGTATTGTTTGAATTATATTTTTAAAATCTCATATGAAATCACTTAACTGGGAGTGAATACGTTTCCCGCGTTTTTCACGTTTTTACCTAATGGTGACTTTTTTCGCAGGACTACATTTAAAAGTCTACAGTGTTGATCCTTTTCATACGAATAGAACAAATACCTAACCACATTATGGAATTAGAAACTAAAAATTCATCTACTTAGTAATAGCCAGAACTACCAAGAACAAAGTACATAAGTATATATCAATAGAGAGAACATAAAACCCAAATATTTCTCCTAATGATGCGTTAGAGATTATGTCACATCAAATTTATTTTCGCAATTCCAACCACAAGTAATGTCATAAGGGTTGCAAATCCAACAACGTCTTGATTCAATTGTGTTGATTTCCCGCCATTAGTTGTAGTAGTTGTAGTTGATATTCGAATACCTCCACAGTCTGTGCGCAGAATCGCCCGTGGAATATTATCAATTATAGAATCCAGTGAAGCACTACATGACCCGAATGAATCCTTGGCACATGTTATGAGGCTTTCTATTGGTCTGAAACAAAATTTGAAATGTGAAAAATAAAAGTTCTATTAACCAAAGCATAAATATATAGAAGAAATAAACACGTGTTTTCCCTATATATAAATCTAATCGTTCATAATAAATATTTAAATTAAAGGTCAAGTGGACAGGTCAATGTCGTTTGCTTATACATATAAGTGTGCCAAGTCCAAATGGTTGTTAGGTCGAGATTGCTTTTTTAGGCCCTGGTCATGTTTTTAAAGGTGCAGTACGTGATATAAACTTCCAACACTTTCACTTAATAATTATATTTTGGTATTTCACGGTAAACACATGCGGTATTATATAGCAAAGTAGGATGAAATGACCAGCATTTATTAAACAATAAATAAAAAGGTTAAATCATTTACTTGCAGAACCTTGCCCTCATATTCCCGTTCAGCTTCGAAAGCTCTGTAGCGTTGCTTAAAATCCTCAGGCCTGTGTGATTGCGAAGACAACCATAGATACTTGTAGACGATGATTTCCCTCTGTCCAAAATACACTGGATACCAGATTGAATCTCTGAAAATAAATAAATAAATAAATAAATAAATAAATAAATAAATAAATAAATGACAAATTTAAATAAAACAGCACATATGTAGACACGTAAATATATTTCTGTCATTAAAATTGCTTGAAATTAAAACTGGATGTGTTAGTAATACTTATGCATAATTATGGGTTACTTTCCCGTATATGGATTTCTATTTGTTATATAAAATATATATGCAATGGTTGTCAGTTTATTTTTTAGAATAATAAAAATAAGACTAAATTTTTGTTTTCTAAAACAAGTAGTATTGTGGATGGCTATCAAATTTTACAATAACTCGACATATACTTCAGTGTCCGTCGAAAGTAGAGAATGTAATGATCAGTTTCCTTAACTTGTGTTTGTTTTGTTCATTGCCTTGTTTAGTTGTTTTGTCATTAACTTGTATTCGTGGTGTTGGTGGCATTGGCGGTTGCCAAATACGCGTTTTTTCGTTTTTCTATTATTGTGTCTTGTCAAATGTTTTTTTTATTATTCTATTTAGATTTCAGATTAATAGAATCTATCACAACTTGTGGTGCCAGATAGGGAAATCTCAACCCGAGTTCAATTAAAAAAGTAGGTCACGATGTCAAATCAAATGTACAATCTATCTAGTGGCATGTTTTGTTTATGCTCAAAACATTTTTACATATTTTATACAGATTACATTAGATGGGAGCAAATTAACACTGTAGAAGGTAGAATATTTAAGAAATTGAATTTTACTTTTATTTACCATGAGGTAATGGAGAGCCGGCTGAGAATGACATGACCCTGTATACCCACCCAAGTATAATAAAGTGCAAAGTGATGCCGACAAAGATTTCACCGGAAGAAATAGTGTTTTCCAGAGTTGAAACAATATTTATTGACTGAAAACTATAAGAAATGACATTCTGTCATAAATCATCTTTAGCACACTATTTTGCATTACCTTTTGAAATACCATGATCAGAATGTCATTTCTTAAATGGGAATTGGTTCGATAATTTGTTTTTATATAAGGAAAACGACGAACAGAATAATAATCAAGCTATATTAAAACTTGTTTAAGGTGAGTATCGAGGGACTATAACCCATAATGTTACGTCTTGCCAAGACTTATGCAAATTATGCATGGGCTCATTCACGACATCCAATTACGTTATAACTAATCACTGAAGGTAATTCTTAAAATAGTCAAACCTGTCTATAAAGTCTGCCTAATGGAACTAGTAAATTTGCCTTTGTGGATAGGTGACCCTTATATACAGGATAACCATTTATTGTCCTTTAAAAAGAGGTGGTCCTTAAATAGAGACAGGTTGGAGTTTACATGGGTTATTTCTTACAGTCTTAATCATAGAATGACTAAAATATAGCAGATATGATATTGAAATTTACCTGTTATATTCTGGCATACATCTCTAAGTATCCTATGACTATCCACGCCTGATGAAAAATCTAGTATTTCTCTTAATGTTCTGTCATAGACGTTTCTGGATGTCATTATTCGATCGTCAACACAGGTCAAAAACCAACTGCCGTCCCTATAAGGTAAAAAACTGAGGTACTAGACAATAGCAAAAGTAACGAAAATATTTGGCAAGAAAAACTTATTTATAACTTATACCTTACAAGTTGGATAGGGTTTTGATGCAGTAATTTTTAAATACCTGAAATTTTACAAATCCTACAAAAGGATTTGAATTTCACGACAGGACATTATTTTACCTTTAGGACAGGTGCCCGGTATAATATGTAAATAACTGCCTGAAAGTGCTTTCATATTTAGTTCATTATAGTTTTAGTCTTTCTGACTATAAACAGGAAATGTTTACTTGTAGACTAATTCTGCATGTCTTTTTTGTTTGTTTGTGCGAGTTGTTAACACATGCGTTCGTCATATTCTATTAAAGTCCTCGGTAGAATTTAATAACACTTTGTCTTAAGCATATTTAGGTAAAGTGCAATTTCCAATAAATGAATGGTCATTCTGATATAGATTCCCTTATATCTTAGTTTATGGTTTGTTTATTTTATGAAACTTTGTAGAAAATTAGCACATATTTCCGTAAATTACTTTTTGAATCTTAATGAAATCACACGGTAAAAAGATGTTTACCTGCTTATGCTGTTCTTCAGTACATGGTGAAATGTCGTAACGAATAAAATATCCAATAAACATTTATTATTACCTGCAGCCTATTGCCATGGCCTGTTTGATCATTGCTAATTCATTTCCAACCGTAGCATTTCCTCCAATTCCCACTGCTGCCTTGCCTATCTGAGTGACTACAACTCGTCCACACTGGATAAATGATGCTGCCATAACATCAAGATTCCAGGGTTGAAGGCCCGTGAGATCTCCATATGCTCTACATCTGTCTGTCATTAACATATTTACAATAGTGTTCATCTTGTTAGTCAAGTTCCTGCTACATCTTGACAATGGTAAATAAGTACAATCAACTGCCTGTCTCAAAGGGCTGTAGTAAATAAAAAGTAAAATTAGTTAACAAAAACTGATACTAGATTTTCATAATATTCAATTTTATTCTGAACAATGTAACATTTGTTCTATGATTGACTGACTAGATACCGGTTCACATTTCAAACCAAACCTAGTATTCTAGTCTATTAATTATACACTTTCTACATAGGCACCCATGTACAGCCGCAAAAAGCAACTGGACATTTTATTAAAAACTCTGTGTGTGTGTGTGTGTGTGTGTGTGTGTGTGTGTTAGATTAATCTCGAATAGGTGGTACAATAAGAATAATACTGATGGCATTATTTCAATCGACAGTCGATTTAATGGGTTTTGTCGCTGTACCACGTGATACCCTCTATCGAATCGCATAAGATGACGTTTTCCCGTAAAAACGACGTTATTTCGGGAATTTGTGTTCACGTTTTCAAAAACGTCCCGCACAAACGTCAAGGGTATTAATCACGTGGCGAATGGCCACTGTCATCAACTACATGTGTCATAAATATCTGTTAACAAAATACCCAAGTTAATATACTCACGGACAGTATCGTCGTAACAACTCATCGTCTGATGGTGCTGACGTTGTTGTGGTAATCCTTGTAGGATCAAACCGGCCGGGTTTAAATAGATGGGCATAAAATACCTTTCCACAAATTTGACCTTGTGTGGGAACATCGATCAAGCAATCAGTTGCAGTTTGAAAGTCTACAAATAAATAAATGAATAAATAAATAGAACTAATAAATAAATAAATAAATAAATAAATAAATAATAAATAAATAAATAATAAATAAATAAATAAATAAATTAAAAAATTTATAAAAATGAATAAATAAAGATTTAAAAATTGCATTTTATTTTCTGGCCGAGATGGTAGGTACTTTGATGTTCATAAATTACGACAAAACGCATACTTCACAACGGAGTATATATAACGTGATACAAAATTTATAAATTTTCGTATCTAAAATATATGATGAGTAGTGTTATGCCAGACGTGAATTATACAGTAGTGACAAAATATTTCTGTTACAAATAATATTAGGTCAAACCATATTGTAATTGGACTATGTAGCGCCTCTCATGGTCTTGGTTCAAATCCACAAGGATAGATCCAAGTTTGAGAAAGTTTGTAGGTTCGCTTGCTTTAGGTCAGTAGTATACTGCTTTTACTCTGGTTTACTCAAGACTGACCGCCTCAATTTAAGTGAAATACGTTTGACTGGGCGTAACACAATTAGTTTGCTACATTCCGTTCACTTACCCTGTCCACTTTGGCAAAATAAACCCAAAGCTCTTCCTATATTTGACACATTGACAAACTGTAAGACTACAATATCAATAGGATTGGTGGTATTTCTAGCTCTCTGTGCGAAGCATTGTGATAACTCTGCTATCCGCCTGTAATTAAAAAATACTTTTGTTCGAGTACTAAGGGAAAGTATTGCATCTGCACTATGCAAATATAAATGACGTCATGAAATATTAGAATTATGTTAATAAAAATCTTTTCCCTTGCTTTCCAAAATTAACAATTTACAAACTGTTTTTGTATTAATCAAAGACTCAATGTCAACTAAATAATTTTGCACCATTTCAGAACTCCAATACATATGTGATAATAACTAATGCGAGGTGTGACAAAAAAGCGTAACTGGGTATCTTAAACACCAAACACATTTAGTTGAAGTAGAAGACTCAACCTTTAAGGGACTGTTATAGTATGGGAAGTTTTTTTTTCTTGTTTTTTTTTTTTGATTTGCAAATATGTGGCACTGAAAAATTGTAAAATAACATGTCTAAAAATTCATCTTGTGTCACCTTGGCAATGGTAACTCATTACGTAAACGTAGAGTACTTGCTCAACCCGAGCTTTTACCAAATATTTGAAATCTAGAAATGGATGCATCTGTTTTATGAGATCACAACGTGGTAAGTACTGCACAGGCCTGTCGAAAGTCTAACACTAAGATAACTAATAAGTGTGGAGACGACATCTAAATCTCGACCCCTAGATAGCTGTAACATGCACTTGTATATCTGGACAGCTTTTCTAGATCTGTCACCAGCTATCCATATCTAGGCAACTTGACAGCCAAGCTTCGGCTACCTTTTTGTTAGCCAGTGTTAACTTTAGACAGGCCTGTGCTGTACATCTTGAGACTGAACACTGTAATATGTATATCGCATCGGTTAGCGTTTCAACAATTCTACCTGGATACCTGATTCCAAAACATTTTCATACAACGCTCATAGCAAAAAACAGATTGCATATGTTAACACTGACTAGCAGGCCTGATTGCTTAATGCGATAGGTATGTCGCATTTGCAAAAGTCAACATCCCCTAGAAGCCCTGGCCTCTAATACTGACAAGAAATTTATCGCATACGTCTAGGAGCACCGACTGCTGATTATAATAAGTAAAAGGAATTGGTCATTATTGTCTAGTAGTTCTGAATGCTATTACTCAGCATACGGTAGTTATTAACATCGTCGAAATTTCGACTGATCATTGTCAATAATACATCGCGTTGATTACTATTGTCTTCGAGTCCTGAATACGTATTGTGATACGCACATCGCGTACGTTAACACCGTCTAGGAGCCACCACTGCTCATTGTCAATAGTATATCGCCTTGATTATTATTGTCTTTGAATCCTGAATACGTATTGTGATACGCACATCGCGTACGTTAACACCGTCTAGGAACCACCACTGCTCATTGTCAATAATACATCGCGTTGATTATTATTGTCTTTGAGTCCTGGATACGTATTGTGATACGCACATCGCATACTTTAACACCGTCTAGGAGCCACCAGTGTTCATTGTCAATAATACATCGCGTTGATTATTATTGTCTTTGAGTCCTGGATACGTATTGTGATACGCACATCGCATACGTTAACACCGTCTAGGAGCCACCACTGCTCATTGTCAATAGTATATCGCCTTGATTATTATTGTCTTTGAATCCTGAATACGTATTGTGATACGCACATCGCATACGTTAACACCGTCTAGGAACCACCACTGCTCATTGTCAATAATACATCGCGTTGATTATTATTGTCTTTGAGTCCTGGATATGTATTGTGATACGCACATCGCATACTTTAACACCGTCTAGGAGCCACCACTGTTCATTGTCAATAATACATCGCGTTAATTATTATTGTCTTTGAGTCCTGGATACGTATTGTGATACGCACATCGCATACGTTAACACCGTCTAGGAGCCACCACTGCTCATTGTCAATAATACATCGCGTTGGTTATTATTGTCTTTGAGTCCTCAATACGTATTGTGATACGCACATCGCATACGTTAACACCGTCTAGGAACCTCCACTGCTCATTGTCAATAATACATCGCGTTGATTATTATTGTCTTTGAGTCCTGAATACGTATTGTCATACGCACGTTGATACGTTAACACCGTCTAGGAACCACCACTGCTCATTGTCAATAATACATCGCGTTGATTATTATTGTCTTTGAGTCCTGGATATGTATTGTGATACGCACATCGCATACGTTAACACCGTCTAGGAGCCACCACTGCTCATTGTCAATAATACATCGCGTTGTTTACTTTTGTTTTTGAGTCCTGAATACGTATTGTGATACGCACACCGCATACGTTAACATCGTCTAGGAGCCACCATTGCTCATTGTCAATAATACATCGCGTTGATTACTTTTGTCTTTGAGTCTTGAATACGTATTGTGATACGCACATCGCATACGTTAACACCGTCTAGGAGCCACCACTGCTCATTGTCAATAGTACATCGCGTTGATTTTTATTGTTTTTGAGTCCTGAATACGTATTGTGATACGCACATCGCATACGTTAACACCGTCTAGGAGCCATCACTGCTCATTGTCAATAATACATCGCGTTGATTATTATTGTCTTTGAGTCCTGGATACGTATTGTGATACGCACATCGCATACATTAACGGCGTCTAGCACTGTTACGCCACATAGCGGTGTTGCCGTATAAACGTGTTCCGACCCGTCTATGCGGGGAATTTCAAAGCATAATATAGAGGGTGCTTTTATGTGGCAAAAAGGCTAAATTCTGCCGCTTAAAGAACACATTTACTGTCATCACCTACACCTCCATCAACATTACCACCTTCACTAAAATCACCACCACCATCACTATCATCGTGATGATCATCATTATCACTATTATATTATTATCCTTATTATTAAAGGCAAAAGTCGAAATTCTGCCAAAATCACAATTTAACGACCATCAACATTACAGTCACCATCGCCACCGATAAATCGCCATCGCGCTCTCATTGTCCCCGTCCCCATCCTTCACTTCATCCTAACAATTATTTTTACCATTATAAACAACAACATAAATTCTCAATTGTCACCGTCGTCATAATTAACGTCACCACCACCGTTTTTTGTCGAGATATAAGCTCTTTTTAAAATCCATACTAAGTCGTTAACATTAGTCCTCTTTATGTATCAAAAAGACAGCCTTGCACCGCATATAAACAACACATCTTTATGCGTTGAACGCCGCCGCATAACCGTGGCCAACGTCTTTATGCGTTAAAATTCCCCGCATAGACGTGGCAGGCGTGTTTATGCGACAACGCTCTATGTGGCGTTACATAGCACAACGGTTTCTATGACAGACAAATAAGTCGCATAAGTTTCTGTAATTACATATTTAGCGCGGATGCACGTTGATATAAATCTTGACACGTAAACAAAACTATATACTCGTTCACTCTTTCGCCAAAGCTTTACTTCTTGTAATCATAACTTACCGACAGACATACTGCATTATCCTGTCGATGTAAGGAACAATTTCTTGAAGAACAGGACGTGTATCACGTAAAACGTCTTCAATGATGTCCGAAAAAGAGTCTATGAAACAAGTTACAAAAATTGAATTCCTTACAGTTTCCGGCAATGTTTCCAGGATACTGTCCCTAAAATATCAATAAATATATACAATGCATTTTCCAAATAAGATCCGTCACCTTGTATGAATTGAGAGAAGTTAACCCAGTTTATTTAAGAAATTTATGCAATTTCAGACAGCCCATTATACTTTTCAAGTTCATAAAGACATTGGAAAATCACCTTATTTCTTATATTTACAATATTTATAAAAACTATTTTTTTTCCGTATCACATTTTCCATTTTAATTTGAAAACAATTCTGGAATGCGCTGTTGTGCACCTTCTCATAAAATGGGTTGGCTCCTGGCAGTCAACGAGGTCATTAGACATCTGACGTCATCACGTGGCGAAATGTCTCTATGAAGTGATGTCAAATACTTTATTGAAGCAAAGATATATAAAAGTTCATCCCTTGATTTAGAGAACACACGTGAAACTTACGAATATTCGCATTTTGAAAATGAAAAATTACAGTTGTTCCATCAACTAAACAACAGAAAAAGAAAGATAAAAATAACAATAATAAATAAATAAATAAATAAATAAATAAATAAATAAATAAATAAATAAATAAATAAATAAATAACCTGGTTTATCCTGGTTTTACATTGTCCATCAGTGTGATGGCCAATGACTTTTGCGTTCAGACTTTGTAAAAATAAGATAACTTGTACTTTGGCATGTGTGTAAAATAAGCGGGATACTAAAGACCAAAAACTTACTTTTTGGATTATAGTGGTCAAAACAAGGGCTGTTAAATCAGATTAGGTCTAACAAAATTCAAGTTTAACAACTGCACTTTGAACTCCATTCTCTGTTATTTAATATATTTAAATATTTCAGGGGCTCGGGATATTTGGCAGTTTATCGACCGGACATTTTATTGACCAGGCAGTCAGTCCAAAAATGTTTTACGGACCAACGCGAAGTCCATATACAGTTTTTGGGCTGACATTGACTGTTGCTTGGTCGATAAACTGTCATATGGCCCGAGTCCCCTGAAATATTTGTTAAATATTATATTCTATTTTAAAACAATTTACTTTGTGTAGACAGTAAAGTATACAATAACATGTTACTTACGAAGCACATGTTCCGAAAAACAAGTTATAGTAGTTCCTGGAAAACTGAATGGCATTCTTACTGCAGTTACTTGCACTGCCTAGCCAACAAGTTGTAGACGTATTCGAAATCCTATTTTATGAAAAAGTAAACAATTAATCAAATACATGTATGTAGAAAGAGGATTATAAAGAAAATTGAAAGATTGTTGATGATAAAATAATATATAGTAGCGTATGCTTATCAAATTGTTTAATTGCTAAAAATTTGATGATTTTCTTGTTTAAGTACGAAATATTAATTGCTTTAAATACATCCACTGATGTAACTTTCAAATAATTTATGTTAATGATGGATTATTTATTTACTTAGCCATTTGTTCACACACACACACACACACACACACACACACACACACACACACACACCTGCAAATGGTTTTCCGTGCCAAGTCTTTAGTGATGGTACCATTTCTGAACCTCTGGAATATTGGCGGTACACTTTGAAGTAAGATGGAAGAACAATTGATCGTTTCGGCATGAGTGACAGTGGCCAAACATTTCAAATCGTCTGCTACAGCTGTCAAAATGAAAAACATACGTGATTCAAAACTATTACTCTTATGCAACAATGTTGCAACAAGAAATAAGTGAGTTACTTACTGCTAACGTAGAATATCACCCTTGTTAACTTCAACAATTGGCCGAAAATTTCGAAAAATAAACTAAATTGGTAAACAGGTGTAGATGAAATCGATACTTGCGGCAAAGGACCTCATACTGAACTTGTTTAAGTGTTAAGTAGTTGCCGAAAAACTTTTTATGAAAGGTTTTGTTTCGGACGGACGGACAAACCCCCTCTTCCTCGATGCGGAGGTATCAAAATGTGATTCGTTATTTCAATTCTTTGAACACGTGAAAATTCATGAATCTTTATTTCATTTTTTACATACAGAAAAGTATTTTATTATCATTATTGATTATTTTCGTGCCAAATATTTCCATAAGAAACTGATATTAATATAATCATAAAAACCAGGAAACATTTCTGTTGGCTATGGAAAACATTTTCCCCCCATACTATGATTGTTACTACTAAAACAGGATACAATAGTATTATCTATCTTCATGGATCCGTTTCTCAAAACTCCTGTAACATCATGATATCATTACAGTCTATAGACTGTTAAGTATTACTTCTTCTGGACAATAGCAATAAAATACATTAGGTATTAAACATACATGTAAATAAGAAGATATTTTTAACATACAGGATACAAATTTTCACTAACCGACTATAAAGCTAGTTAAGTTAACGGATGTTTGTACAACGTGATCCTGGCGTATTTAAAGTACTTTTGAAGGACCCTGAAACCCCATTTATTTTGTCACCCTTTATTCCTACATTACCACGTTTACATGTAAGTGCCCTATAGTTATACCCCTTGCAAAATAGTTTGAGAGGGGTAGAATCACCATCTCTGTCTGTCCGTGTAAAATCTTGCCCGTGCCATATCTCAAAGCTGCTTTGAACAACTGTCATAAAACTTCATATGAATAAGTTTTATGGTCCAAAGGTGTGGTGTCATGACCTTGAACCAAGATCATATCATAAAGGCCAAAGCCACAAGAAAACATTAAGTGTTGGGGGGCGGGGGTATTTGGCTCTTGAGAGACAGATCTAGTTACTTACAAGGTAGACTATTACAGAGGCTGGCGGAATCTTCATCAAAAACTCTTTTATTGAAAAGTAATGCAGTTGACCATTGCAATGGATTATTCCCCAGTAGCATTTGCTGTTGATTGTCGGCAATGCACTGTGACATGCGTTGTCTTATTCTGAAACCAAGTAAAATAATTAACAACCAATCACAAACATACCGGTCTATGTTCAAATTACAATACTAAATGTTAAGTATAAACTAACAAATATAATGTATAATCTCCATTGTCCAGAGGTATGTCACGACCTTGAACCAAAGTCATATAGGAAAGGTCTAGGTCGAAGAAAAACATTAAACCCTTGTAGATGTTAAGGGTAGGGGTATTTGACTCTCAAGAGAAATTCTTGTTTCTTGACTGCTGTAAGTTAAGCTATTGCCAACTATATATGACTAAGACACGACTTTATAGAACTATCGTTGACCAGACATGGCTATTCAGAAAATAATCATCACGAACCTATGGTATAATGAAAAACCTGACTAGTTGTAAAAAATAAAATACAACTATCGAAGTTTTAAATACTATTTATTAAATAAAAGCAATAGGCGAACAAACAAACAAATCTCATGAAACAAAAATATATATGTTGGCAAGTACACGAGAATTAATGCTGACAAAATATACATGTATATTAAAACAACATATTATGACACAATAACAGCACCATGTTGGTATGTAAATACTTTATGGGATAATACACAAATCTTATCACCCGATATACAAAAAGAAACAATAGCATGCAAAAGTACATATATAAAAAAGTAAATAGTAAATTGTAAAAAGGATTAACATAAAAATCATAATTACTTATGTTACAGCATAGCATGTCATGTTATATATCTGAGAGATGTTACACCCAGGGTATCTTAATTTACAAAACATAAGGTCTAATAAAACTGTAACACATGTAACAAACAACACTGACCTGTCCGCTTGACCTTCCATAAGGAATATGCATATACGGAGACCGACCTTAAACACGAGTAGTGTTAGGATTCGCAGTTAATACATAAGCAATGCGCATTTCTCCATGATGTAGACGAGGTCCCCATATATAAATGTACTTGTTCATAATAAATATTCAAATTTAAGGTAAGCGTTGTTTGCCTTCACATGTACAATGTAACATAGAAAATGAAATAAACTAAAATAAAATAAATCTATTTACAGTCGATAATGCTGTTCGGTATTTTTGAAGACCCTAACCCATCGGTACACACATATTTAAAAAAATGAAAAACCTTATAAAACCCCAAAATGTAATTTATTTTACCATGACCAATTAATAATATATATACATACAAAAACTATGTCAATGACATGCAGATGAGAAGTCAGCACATTATTTACGGTATTCTAAATGTAAACTATTAACACTTCTGAAAAGAATGCTTCACTAAACAAAAACCTACAAATTAAAGACGAATTTAGAAACACGGCTTAGAGCAAAAGTTACCTGGCTAAACCAATACTGACAAAGTAGTAAACATAAAGTAAAAACACAATGTAAACCAATCGCTGACTCCTTAAACGTAAACCAAATACCTGCATCTTAAAGACAAATGTAGTAACAGGACTTAAAGCAGCACTTACACGGCTAAACCAAGACTACCAAAGTAGTAAACATAAAGTAAAAACACACTGTAGACCAACCGCTGACTCCTGAAACGTATTGTCTTCTAGTCACATGATTCAAAGTCTTGAAGTTTTTGTTTCAATTTTGCCGCAGCTTCAGTCTTATTGGTCAGGGAGTAGCATGTGACTAGTCCATAACCTGCGTAGAGAACATGTCTGGGTAATGATCTAATTGTATCCTTCCTCTCTAAAAGATCTTTAGGAAATGCACTTTCAAAAAGGCTCTCAGCTCTCTTAACATTTTCAATTGAAGCATTTTTCAACGAAATGTAGAACTGTCCAACAGCGACACTGTATCCGGGTACATTCCAAGTATCACCCAATTTCTGAGCTCCTTGCAAAATGTCTTCGGCGATTTTGCTTCCTTTTTCATAAATATCGTTTTTGATGTCCTCGTCTTTAACCATTCCCAGAATATTTGTGAAACACCGTAATGTCATTTTAAGACAGTTTGTTTTGAAAATAGTGTTTTTAGAAGAAATCATCTTGAAAATTCCAAACATATGGTAATTTTGATCTAAACTAAATAATGAGGAATAATCATTCGCGAGATCCTGGAAAAATTCAACTTTATTTTGGATTAACTTGGATGAATCCTCCAGACACGCCTGTAGGGTTCCGGTGATGAGGGACAACAGACAACTTAAAGGTACCAAATCAGATTGTTGTTCTTTCAGCTTTAAACCAATCTCCTTAGACAGAAACAGATACCTTAGCAGACGACGTGCATCTTTGACATCGTAATGGTTTCCTAAATAAAATATCTGTCGACCGTACGTGTAAAATATAGAAACAAACAGTTCATGTAAAAAGTATCTGTTCATGATTTCTAGAGGCACGGCCAGGTTACGATCCACCAATTTTTGATAATTCTCTGGGGTGATAAAGTAACCAGACGACGATGGCTCTAAGTACGGCTCCAGCATTTCTTTTATATCCTCATGGTGAACTCTAAATTTTTGCATAATAAATCTGGGCACAACATTTTCTAGAGATTCCAAATTCGAGGCGACACATACCTCTAAATTATTCCAAACGACATCTGCTTTAAGCTTAGCAAATTTCTCGTAATATGCCAATGTTTCATTGTGTTGCTCCCCAATTTATCCTCTACACCTATATCAATTGCACTTTCAACAGCGTTCAGTAATTGGAAGCATGTAGATCTAGCCTTATCGAAGTAATCGTTTGAAATCGTGATGAATCGACCAAAATTGTAGCCATACCCTACTAGGTCATACACATAAGATAATAAAACCCGAATTTCAAAATCGGACGATATCTTCAGAGCTTCAGCGTGTTTCAAAGCAGATCTTGCTTGGGGAATTAGAAGTTCCAATCGTCTGCGATCTTCTTTGTGATAAACATCCTTATCCATCAGAAGAGCAAATCCCCAAATCAGCTTTTTGATCAATTTTTCTTTCTCTGGAAGCGGTGTACACATGTGAAGCGTTGAGGCGACTACACCATGGATATTCAAGAGCCTGTTATCATCTTCACCTCCGATGATTCCTAAAGACCTACTTTGTACCGCTTGGACAAGGTAATTTGAAAGCAACATGGTATCATATTGCCCATCTTTGCGGTAGACATATTCTAAAAGAATAATTGGAATGTCGTCTTTTTCTAGAAACTGGAGCATCTTAAACATTTCAAAGACGCCTGGTTTGATATTGTCCATTAGGTCTGTATATATGAAGAATTTCATGGCTGTAAATAATGTGATTTCTTTCGATTCTTAATCCATCTCTCTGAGCTGTTCGTCAATACTCTCAATATTCTCTCGCTTCAATAACCTGAGAAAACTAGCTGGTCCTATCAACATATTGTGCATGTACGTTCGTGCTGTATAAAGCCCTAATGGCAGGTTACTCATTGTTTCAGCCAGACGTGAATATTGGTCCCTTTGTCTCTCGTCTCCAGTATCGTCCATAAGAAACCTGAGAGATTCTTCGAGTGTAAACCCATTTAATTGGACTTGTTTGTGACCTTTCAGCAGAAGCTTATTTCGAGTAGTAACAATAAATTTGGTGTTCAGATCGTCAGAAGATAAAAAGCATCTTACCATATTTTGGATAATTTGTGTACACTCTTTTGTTACGTCATCGATAATAATCAAATGATAAAGAGGTTTTTCCAGCTTTCTGGCACTCAGCTCTGTACATAACTCCCGAGCAAGAACCGTTATGGTGCTGTCAACGTCTTCAATTTCAGACAAGGTTGGTTTCAACGAGTGCATCGATAATTCTTCAGCTAAAGACCTGAGTGAACTTAGCAAAACGCTTTTATCCTTGCCATTACAATGCCAAACTATCCTCTCAGCATTTTTCTTCCTTTCGCCAATACCATACCAAATAGCACTTTGAGACTTTCCAGCACCAAGAGGACCTGAATAAAATAAAGGTATTACATCATGTAATTAAATATTTACCAAATTAGGATTTAAATAGCGCCCCCTTTTAAAAAAATGTTTGTCAATAAACTAGCATTTAAATTTAAGAACACATTATATTTTTGTATCTTAATCTTGTTGTTTATAGGTCTGGCATTTTCTTGGTTGCTCTGCATATTACCAACTTCCACTTTGTAAATGCAAATTTTTTCTATACATGTTTTTCTGGTATTAATATGCTATCAACAACAAACATACTAATCCATGTACTGTTCTATACATGTTATTATATACATGTATATATATATTTATTGCAGTATACCCATTTATTTACAATCGAATTACATAAGCAAAGATGACGGGAAAGGTGTTCCTGTCCCTAACAGCATTTATCTTATGACAGCAAATTCAGTTGGACAAAACAACAGATTGAGAATGTTAATAAAATAAAGAATTGAGTAAAACACAGCATAACATATAATAATTCACGTTTAAACAACAAGTAATATGTAATGCGATTTTAACACAATTAGTATGCTGTAATACTATAATAACACTGATATGCTGGGTATAATGACAAAATGATCCATATGTCGTTACAAAGTTTAAACTGATTTAATGAAGACTTTACCTGACAGGGTGACGACATGTACATCTTCTCTAGAAATAGTATCATTTATTTCCGATAGTTTCTGAATCTCCTGGAAATGACTCACTAGCCATTCTGGTTTTAAATTGAATGGAACTGAAAAGAAATAATTAAAGTTTCAGAGTTGTATTCAGTAACTCTCCCTCTCCCCATCTGGAATCAGTCGCTTCATGTAGCATTTTTTAAAAGGTAAACTTTGCATTAAAATAGGCGACTTTTTAGAACAAAAATAACTTTAAATAAGCAGATTAGTTGTATTGCAGTGAATAAAAATTAAATTCTAACATGACCTGCGTTTTCCTTCATATGAAACACGAATAAGCCAGCCGTGATATAACAAACGATATACCCATCGCTGTTCCGTTTTTATGACGTACTCCCTTGCTATCTTATGACGTCATTGCTAACAATGGTAGTGACGTAATTTTCATTCATAAAATGATTTATTTCAATGGTGGTGATTGCAACAGCCGAATTGTTTGAAAGGATCTTTACAAATGAATAGTAAAATGTACTTCCGAAGAAAGATTCAATCCTTTTGATCTAAGTCATGTTAAAATTGAAATAATCACATCTACGTGGTATATCGTCGAATAATACACGGCCGTGATATATTTTCTGCATGTGAACTCCGGCCCATGTATATTCGACGATATACCATGGGTAAATGTTGATTACAGTACACCACATATGTAGATTTTAAATCAAATAATCCATGTCCGAATCACAATCCAGACGCAAAATAAACACTTTGAAACTGACAAATAAGGTTAAACAGGTGATAAGTCATATAAAGATGTCTATATAATGTCTTGAATATTGTTATATTGTTCGTTGATTTTAACTTTCAATTGTTTTGTAGGGTATACTTGGCCGATGAAGTTACTGTAATGTTTCATTTTAACTGCAAAGTTTTAAAACGATTACACTTACAAGTTATGTAGTGTTGTGTAAGTAAATAACATTTTACATTTGATTTATAATTTTATAACAAAAAATTTGGTAGGACAGAACTGAAAAATATTTGATAGTATCAATCATCGTTGATTGGAGGTGTCAATGTTGCATGTCACTATTTCATCTTAAAGAAATCCTATTACTTTAAATAGTTCAACCGTTTCCACATAGATGATTATTACCTGATTTTAACTGATGTAATGACTTTTTGAATTCCTTCAGTTCATTAGCTTGGTCTGCACGGTTTACTTTCTCTAGTATATCAATCAACTTGTCTGTGTTATCATAAGATAAAATCTTTGCTTCCTGCATCAAAATGAAAACATCTTTAGCGTCTTTTGCTTTGTCCAATGGTCCTTTGGGCAAATCATCACATAGCAAGAATCGCAGGTCTTCAAAATTTTCTGAAAATATAAATAATGTCTTAAGATCAAACAAAAACTTATCGGTTCATGTTTGAATTACAATCCTGAAACAAAAGTAAAAAACTGGTAAATTAAGTTAAACAAATGAATATCTACAGGGAAAATGAAGCTGGGTTACTGTGCAAAGAAGAGTGGGTACCTCCTGTCAAAAGAGAAGAACATGGAAACAAAATATATAAATTTTTTATACAAAGACATGTAAGACTTTGTATGTTTCTTATTTCCCATTCCTGGTTGCTTTGACAATGTACATATTCTTTAGCTGTAAATTGCTTTTGTCATCTTATATAAGTATATTACCATTGGCCGGACTGACCCAAACATTGTCTCCCAACTAGTTTATTTATATTTCCAGATTTCTAAAATCAATAATAACAGTGATAATTTAGAAGAGGCTCATGGACCTTATTGCTTGACCTTGATCTTTCAGTATTGTATTGCGTTTATTATAAGATAAAAGTCCCCATAAATTTTAAAAAGTTTCCTTATTTGTGCTAATCTGAAAGCCTTTTGCCTAGGCGTGATTGATGTTAATTTTTACGCACGGTGGAAGATGGTGTAATATTAGTGTGATGGTGGATTATAATATAGTACTATAACCACGGCATATAATTATTTACTGCTGTAACACTGCGGCAGCTCAGTTAGTAGAGTGCTCGCTCCGTTAGTGAGAGGGCTGTGGGTTCGAAATTCGACGGGGTATGACCCAAGATTTTAAAGTGGGTAGTGACGGTTCTTTCGCCTAGTACTCGGGGCTCGGCATTACGAAATGAAAGTCACGGTTCTTTCGAATGGGAACTTAAAATAAACGAGATCCCGTGGCATAATAAAGAACCCTGCTGTATAATGTCATCAGCGCAATGCAAGATTTCTGCACCTTCGCCTACAGCTGGCGACGTCTCGATATAAGTGAAGTATTCCTGACTGGGACGTTAAACACCATTACTTAACTAAACTCATTTACTGCTGTATTTGTCCACAGTCAGTGATGATGAAACTAAAATGTGTTGTGTTTCTGGTTGTTGTCAACCTGTTTATTTTATTGGGAATAACAATGGTCTTTTTTAATGACTCATATACAAATATTGCGTAAATAAAATTATAAAAGCTCGTGCTTTATATGATCATTTACTATAAAATGTAGAAAAAAATTTTGTAACTGGCAAATAGGTCTGGTACTAAACAAGTATGACATGTATTTACTACTGAAGCTCATAAAGGAAGTCCTAATTTATTTTAGTATCCATAGTTTCAAAATTAAGACTCACTTTCTTTATGAGATACAGAAGTAAATGCATGTTATACTTGTTTAATACCAAACCTATATTTGATCTCACCATGATCTCAACAAAGTAAAGGGGAGTGGAGTGCACAAATTGTTTCACGCAAAAGTCAAGATTCTTTCACTAATACCGAAGTAGTTAGTCAAGGGATAGCGAGGGAAACCCGAGTACCAAGGGAAAACCACCGACAAGCGAGACCACAACCTTTCTCACACTAGGACCTACCCGCTTGAAATTCGAACCTAGGTGGTGAGAAGCAACGTAATTCATGGTAAATGGATGCTTTAGACGCTTAGCAAAAGATGATAAGAAAGTAAAAGTAGACTGTTATATCTGGTTATATACGATACCTAGAAAGAAGTCTTGGTTTAGTCCTTATTTAAAGTGATTATCATTGTTTTCAGTAGGCTTACAATTCAAAGAAGTATGCTATAATGTAGTAGCAATATTACCTTCAGTTAATTGTTGACTAATAGCATTCAACACGCTCCTGAATTCAAACTGCCATGACTTAAGGTTGGTGGAACTCATCTTCTACAGGATTTGCTAAAACCTAAACAAAACACGTTCAAATATACATTACCTAATATTTAATATGGATCTATGATCTTAAGACATAATACATGTATGTCTTTCACATTTGGCAACCCAATTGAGAAAAACTTCAACAAGATTAAACAACTTGTTGTGCCTATTGTACATAGTGCTGCTCACTTCAAAATAATGTATTAACGCACGTATAACACAAAGTCACACGGGACAAGGCGGGCGTGTGTGTGTGTGTGTTCCAGCGTGAAAAAGTAAAGTTGCAGATAACACGAAATCCCTTGTGATATCATTTAAACAGTGCAGAAATTGCTAGTGTTAGTGACGTAATTCTGTTTGGTGATGAAAATTCCTTATAAATTCACTGGCGGAACAATTACTATGTTACATGTGTTTGAAATGCCCGACTGTCCAATATATATTTTATAAGTTTATAAAGTACTTCCGAGAATGCATACAGAATAGAACAAGTAGATTTTGTTGAAAACCGATAATTGTCGATATCGTGTCTAGTAAACTTACACAGATACCATTCTAATCTTAACACACCGTGATACACACACACGCGCGCACGCGCACTCTCTCTCTCTCACACACACACACTCTCTGTGTGTATTCAGTTTATAGATGAAGACATTTACCTGCTAACCAACTGTTTACTTTTAAGGATCATTCATTGCAGTGCCGTCACACTTCCTTGTACTTAAAATAGTAAATATAACATATATAGTATAAACTGTACGTCTTAAGTGTTCTAGATGTGTCTTGAAACATAAATTAGTCATATTAGTATAAATAGCACCATGAAAAATTAAACATGAACAAAAAATACAATTTATACATGTCGAATTGCATGCATGAACTCACAGGGGCCAGTTTCATAATAAAATTTAAAAAACACCCATAAGTATATAAAAAAGAGTACTTTTGGGTATTTTAAATTTTTTTATTATGAAACTGGCCCCTGTGCTTGAACCGGTGAAACATTATTTTTTATTGACTGATCGTATATTTAAACATGCATGGATTTTATGCCGATTTTATTTACTAGGGTCATACATAACTGATAAACACATGATATGAACTAGTGGCGAATTATATATCATGTGTAAGTAGCGGATATAAGTCACGTGATAAGACAGTGACGTAGCACGTACATTTTGTATCACCGGTAAGGAACTGTCATATACCATTTTTTATGTTTAATCATAAAATACATTTAAAAAAATGGCATATGACAGAACTATAATTTTTAAATAAAAATATCAATATCTAAAAAAATGATGCAGCTGCAGGGATCCAGGCAGATTAGCAGAAGCCCGATTTTAGTAAATGATAGTTTGTAAATGTTTTTTCGGTCGGACAGTACTTACTGCGGTATTTACCCTCATTTACAATATCTGTAATTACGTGAATGTAGTTTACCACGATTTTTGTAAACGATAGTTTGTAAATGTTGGTCGATCCGACAGTATTTACTCTGGTATTTACCCTCATTTACAATATCTGTAATTACGTGAATGTAGTTTACCACGATTTTTGTAAACGATAGTTTGTAAATGTTGGTCGATCCGACAGTATTTACTCTGGTATTTACCCTCATTTACAATATCCGTAATTATGTGAATGTAGTTTACCACGATTTTTGTAAACGATAGTTTGTAAATGTTGATCGATCGGACAGTATTTACTGTGGTATTTACCCTCATTTACAATATCTGTAATTACGTGAATGTATTTTACCACGATTTTAGTAAATGATAGTTTGTAAATGTTTGGTCGATCGGACAGTTTTTTACTGTCGTATTTACCCTCATTTACAATATCTGTACTCACGTGAATGTAGTTTACCGTGATTTTAGTAAACGATAGTTTGTAAATGTTGGTCTATCGGACTGTATTTACTGTGGTATTTACCCTTTTTACGATATACATGTTTACGTGAATGTAGTTCACCACGATTTTCGTAAACGATAGTTTGTAAATGTTGGTCGGTCGGACAGTATTTACTGTGGTATTTACCCTTTTTTACGATATGCATGTTTACGTGAATGTAGTTCCCCACGATTTTCGTAAACGATAGTTTGTAAATGTGTGTTGGTCGGACAGTATTTACTGTGGTATTTACTCTCATTTACAATAAACATACTTACTTAAATGTAGTTAACCACGATTTTAGTAAATGATAGTTTTGTAAATGTTGGTCGGTCGGACAGTATTCACTGTGGTATTTACCCTTATTTACAATATCTATACTTACGTGAATGTAGTTTACCACGATTTTAGTAAACGATAGTTTGTAAATGTTGATCGATCGGAGAGTATTTACTGTGGTATTTACCCTCATTTACAATATACATACTTACGTGAATTTAGTTTACCACAGTCTTAGTAAATGATAGTTTTGTAAATGTTGGTCGGTTGGACAGTATTCACTGTGGTATTTACCCTTTTTTACAATATCTATACTTACGTGAATGTAGTTTACCACGATTTTAGTAAACGATAGTTTGTAAATGTTGATCGATCGGAGAGTATTTACTGTGGTATTTACCCTCATTTACAATATACATACTTACGTGAATGTAGTTTACCACGATTTTCGTAAATGATAGTTTGTAAATGTTTGGTCGGTAGGGCAGTATTTACTGTGGTATTTACCCTCATTTACAATATACATACTTGCGTGAATGTAGTTTACCACGATTTTAGTAAATGATAGTTTGTAAATGTTGATCGATCGGAGAGTATTTACTGTGGTATTTACCCTCATTTACAATATACATACTTACGTGAATGCAGTGTACCACGATTTTATTAAATGATAGTTTTGTAAATGTGTGTTGGTCGGACAGTATCTACTTACGTGAATATAATTTATCAACAGTTTGGAAAACGATAGTTTTTAAATCTTAGAATAATTCAATTAATCTGTAATATCTGATTAAAACGTAATCGTACAATATATGTTTTGTATATAATTTATTATTATTATTATTTTGTTTTGGTTAAAGGTATTTTTCTGTATTACTTTTTTGTAACGTCGGTTAGTTTGTTATATCGATACCATACCAAATTTTGATATTTTTATGTAATGTTCCTTTGTATATACCCCATAAGCTGGGATATGTTACCATTTACATTTACAGACATTCGTCGTATCTTATTTATTTACTATCTTTTATTACATCTTTTTCTTTCTTTTCTTTCTCCTTACTTTCATTAATTTTCTTGTATGTATTTAAAATGTGTTCTTTTGGTTTGAAAATTACAATACATACATTATGGCGTTATCTGACTCTTTTTGACACATTTAGGTTCGTTTGTTTGCTAAATACTATACCAATATTAATATGGCTTTAAGAATTTTATCTTTGAATTGCCAAGGTCTAGGGGATAATTTTAAGAGAAAAGACGTTTTTCATTATTTGGCAACACTTGACTACAATATATATTGCTTACAGGACACGCATTTTACTTCTGAAAATCAAGCATCTGTTGAAAGGGAATGGGGGTTCTCTTGTATTTTCAATTCCTATAGGTCAAATGCTAGGGGAGTGGCTATATTTTTCAAAAATAATTTTGAATTTAAGCTACTTAAATCAAATTGTGACAATGATAATCTAATTTTACTCGAACTTCTGGTTGATGAAAGGAAAATAACACTCGTAAACCTCTATGGACCAAATAAAGATACTCCCGCCTTTTATAAAATGGTTTTTGACAAAATTGCTGAATTCGAAAATACCGACTTTATAATCTGTGGCGATTTCAATCTTTGCTTAAATCCCGACCTAGACTCATTTAATTACATCAATATTAACAATCCAAATGCAAGACAGCTTGTGCTAGATTTCATTCAAGAAAATAATTGTATAGATGCTTTTCGAGAAAATAACCCAGATTTAAAACGTTATACTTGGAGGAAGAAAAATCCAGTGAAACAAGCTAGATTAGATATGTTTATTCTAAGTGAAACTTATTCAACTAACAATTATACAACATTTATAAAACCTGGATATCGAACGGATCATTCTATAGTACAACTGCAAATAACATTTAATGACTACAAAAAGGGAAGGGGGCTGTGGAAATTTAATAACTCCCTGTTACATGATAAACAATATATAGAAACAATTCAAATTCTTATCTCAGAAATAAAAAGACAGTATGCACTTCCAGTTTATAATATAGACAATATTCTTAATATTTCAAACGAATCTATAGCCTTTTCGATTAATGATCAATTATTCTTAGAAACTTTATTAATGGAAATAAGGGGCAAAACCATCTCATATGCTAGTTTTAAAAAGAAGCAAAATGAAAAAACGGAAACAATTTTGATAAGTGAAATAAAACAACTCGAAGATCAATTAAATGATAATAATTTCAATAAGTTAGAGGAAAAAAAGGAAGTGTTACAAAATCTTAGAAAAGACAAAATTAAAAGTTCTTTGGTTAGATCGAGGGTTAAATGGATAATGGAGGGGGAAAAACCAACAAAGTATTTTTGCAGTCTAGAAACTAAAAATTTTCAAAATAAAATAATACCTAGAATAGAGAAAGAAAATGGAAACATTATAACAGATCAAAAAGACATCTTACAGGAAATAGAATATTTTTATAAAAACCTTTATTCGGAAAACTCAAACATAATAGACGTAGATTTAAATAATTATATTGGTTGTGTAATTTTAAAAAATTGAATAAAGTTGAATCTGATCGTTTGGAAGGGGTTATAAGTAATAGGGAAGCTTTTGAAACGTTGAAAAAAATGAAAAATGACAAAAGTCCTGGGTCAGATGGGTTTACTGTAGAATTCTTTAAAATGTTTTGGAAAGATATTGGGGATTTTGTAGTAAGGTCTCTAAATTATGGTTATGAAAATGGGAAACTCTCAGTAACTCAGCGGGAAGGGATAATAACTTGTATACCAAAAGAGGGAAAACCAAAACATCTCTTAAAAAATTGGAGGCCAATTACACTCTTAAATACAGTTTATAAAATAGGGTCTGGAGTAATAGCAAATAGAATAAAACCGTTATTGGAAAACATTATTGGCATAGAACAAACTGGTTTCATTTCTGGGAGGTATATTGGGGAAAACACAAGGCTTATATATGATATAATGCAATATACGGAAGATAAAAATATTCCCGGTCAACTCCTATTAGTAGATTTCGAAAAAGCTTTTGATTCAATAAGTTGGTCATTTTTACATAAAGTCTTAAACCTATTTAATTTTGGTTCGTCTATACATAAATGGATTAACACATTTTATAAAGACATAAAGTCTGCAGTAACGCAGGGTGGACATTTAACTTCCTTTTTTGACATAAAAAGAGGTTGTAGGCAAGGGGACCCATTATCACCTTATCTTTTTCTATTATGCGTTGAAATTCTAGCTATAAAAATTCGAAACAACAAAGATATAAAGGGAATTAAAACTAATAATAAAGAAGTTAAAATATCGTTATTTGCTGATGACACAAGTCTTATTCTTGATGGCTCAGAACAATCTCTAAGACAAGCGCTTAATGAATTAAATCTTTTTGCGAAAATTTCGGGTCTTAAAATTAATTTAGAAAAAACACAGATAATTTGGATAGGTAGTAAGATATATAGTGATGTTAAATTATGTAGAGAATTTAATCTGCATTGGGGGGATACTAGGTTCACGTTACTTGGGATGATATTTGATGTTGACTTGCAAAAAATGCCTCATATAAACTTTGGTAAAAAAGTGAATAATATCAAATCACAGATAAATTTTTGGAAAAAACAAAAACTTACACCTATTGGGAAAATCACAATTATTAAAACTCTGCTCATTGCTCAGTTAAATCACCTATTTATTTCATTGCCAAATCCAAGCCAAAACTTTATTAATGAACTAAATACAATTTTTTATAACTTTATTTGGAATGGGGTTACTCATAGAATAAAAAAAGATGTTATTGTAAAAGAATATGAAGAAGGTGGTTTAAAAATGATCGATTTGATCCCATATATAAATGCTTTAAAAACAACTTGGATTAAAAAATATTGCATACAAAGGGTTCCTGGTGTAATATCTTAGAATGTTACATAGATACAGAGAGATTTTCTAGCGTAGGAAATGAATTTATCGTAAAGAACATGAAATACTTTAAAAATGACTTCTGGACAGATGTGTTTAAGGCTTGGATACTATTGACAAACAATATTAAAAAACTAAGAATATTCAAAAACGCAGCTGAAAGTTATCTTTGGTATAATAGTGATATTATTATTGGAAATAGTTGTATTTACATTAAGAAATTATACGAAAAAGGGGTAATATTTATCAATGATCTACTTGATACTGATGGGCAATTTTTAAGCCTGCAAGATTTTATTCGGAAATATAACTACAACATACATTATCTTCACTATACTGGAATAATTGAATCGGTAAAACATATGCTGAAAAAACACAATGAGTATTGTCTGTCTAAATCTGAAACTCCTTTCATTCCTAACAATCTTAAGATACTATTTAAAAATGAAAAAGGCTCGAGGGACATGTATAAAATCTTGAAGCAAAATAATATCTTACCTACTTCACGGCAAAAATGGCAAAGCATTTTTGATAATATTAACTTAACTGAAAATGATTGGAAACAAATATACAAAATAATTCACCTGACTACTCTAAATTCTAAAATACAATGGTTCCAATACAGAATAATCCATAATATAATTGCTACAAACTCTTTTTGTTTAAAATAGGTCTTAAAACAGAGGCTCTGTGTAGTTTTTGTAAACAGGAAAGTGAAACAGTTATTCATCTCTTTTGGGAATGCGACATAGTACAACAATTTTTAGAAGACTTAGAAAACTATTTTTTATCGAATGGTATTTTGTTAGATCTAACAAAAATGAGTTTAATTTTTGGATATTTCAGATCGTTTAATAGAGTTAAAAATTTTATCCTTATGCATGTAAAATATTACATTTATAAAACCCGTTGTACTGGTAAAAAACTGTCTCTTGAAAAGTTTAAATATATTTTAAAAGATGTATATTACATCGAAAAAGAAATAGCAATAGGCAAAAATAAGTTAGAAAATTTTCAAAGAGAATGGCAACACATTCACCGTATTGTTATATAGAACAAAAAGAACAATCTTGTATCATAATGTGAAAATCTATTTCTCTCTCTCTCTCTCTCTCTCTCTCTCTCTCTCTCTCTCTCTTCTCTCTAAAAACTATTCAATATATATGTTTATCAAAATATTTGTAATGTTGTATTATCGTCTTTTTGTGTTATGTATATATTGAATATGAAATAAAGAAAATAAATATAAAAAAAAAAAAGCCCGATAGCCAATGGCTACTGGGCCCCTTAATTAATGTTTACGTATTGTATCTATATATTGCTATATTAAAACTTTTTTTCTAAAGTGACTCAAAATAGTTGAGCCTCATCCCTGAGATGCAGATGCACAACGGTGTATTAACTTGTGTTTACACATGTACATAGCGCATACAGCATCTAGACTGCAGTCACTAAATAATGTCGATGAGTCATGGTAATGGAAATTATAGCCGATGTAAATAAATGTGTTGACTGTTGTAATCTACTGCCGGTTTAATATAAGTAAAGAAGTTTACCTGCTGTTAACCTCCGCAGTCCACTCTCATAATCATCATATGTTGTATTGCCATTCCCAGTGTATGTCTTGTTGTAAATATATTAACTACGCTTTAAATACAGTGTAATCTTGGGAATTCCAAGAAAACCATATTGAGCTTTTCCAAAGAGAAGGGGGTTTCCCTTTGTGTAGTGTGTCATACGTCAACGTTGATTGAGTTGTTATTTATAGATCAGAGTGTGTAATTTACGAATTGGTAACAGACATTTTACGGATATTATATTTCAGCAACATCGCTGAAAAATGATTATTTTAATTCTATTTTTAATTTTTTTTTATTTGACTGGCTTTCTTTTTTTTGCGGTTATCAAATAATGATGATCAAGCAATTGACATCATTTATTTTCAAATACGAGACGGGATCGAACTCGTGTTGTTTTAGTAAAAGGCGATAGTGATAACCACTGTACCACTGAAAAACCAATTCATTGAAAAAAGCAAATAACTTTGACCTGCCTGCTTGACCTTTAAATTAAATATTTATGATGGATGAGTGCCTAATGATAGTGATAGTGATTGCACGAGTTTTTACTACCGTACAAGCAAACACTAATCATCATTATTAACAACGAATCCTACCACAACCCATGGTATTGGGTGGATCCTTTGATCTGAATATTGCCAATGAAAGGTCAAGCGGACAGGCCAATGTTTATATTTGCTATCTAATGTAAAAATTTCCTTTGATATTAAGTATCAAACATTTATAATGTCTGGTATAATAATAATAATAATAATAATAATAATGATAATGATAATAATAATAATAAACTGTTTTACCATAGGTGCATTCAAATTGTAAACAAAACAGAGGAAAAATTCTTATTTTACTGATTTATTTAAAAAAATATTTATTTATAAATATGTTGGATTTTATTACACACATTACTACTACAACTAACTCAAATGTCATGGTGAGGAATTGTTAACACTAAACAAGCCCGACGTACAAAACGATAGCGCTCAGCTCAGAATAAGACCATTTCACGGCGGCATATTTTTAATATTTAAGACGGGCATTACGTTTATTAGGATAACCCAAACTGAAAAAATAGAAGTACCAGGTCTACTGAGAACTAGTGAAAGTAAACTGAAACTGACATGAATCATAATAAACCCAGTTAGCAACGGCACTTAAACACTTATTTCCATAAGATTTAATAATAATGAAAAGTTATTGTTTTGAATTTAAGATTTATCTTTATAATCTATAGTTGGTCAAACCACACTATTAAGTGCTTACGTAAATTAAAAAAATGACTGAACAAGCACCTAATAGGATACGTCATGATTGACTGTAAACTTAGCAAAGATTACTTAAAACTTAAAATGATTACATGATCCAACCATTTGCCATTCATTGACACCGCGTGGACACATGGTTCTTTCTCAATTTCCATTTCACACGCAGCAAGTGTGACTAACGTAACAAGGGGTGCTTACCATTCCGGAGCACCTGGCCTCACTTCCATGTTGAAAGATCATGCGTTTACCTTTTTAAGAATTGTGATTTGAACAAAGACCGGTATGTTTGTTTATGATTGAGCAACTTGGTTTTCTGAAATATCACAAAAAATGATTGGCAAGTAAAAAGCAATAATGCAGAGAGAATATGAACAATTTTCATTCTTTTCATTATTACATTTTCCCTTAAAGAATGGTGAGTAGGAACCGAGATTGTTTTCTGAATGCATGCAACCTTAAAAGTATTTCCATGTCCTTTAAGTTACATATCAATGACACTTAATTTGCACTGAAGATTGTCTGCATCTTCTTGTCTACCAGTAAGTTCATAACATTTCACAAGTCCTTGTCCCGCTTGAAGCTCATGTCTTTCTAATGGTCTTTGGTACCCTTCTTCCAAAAAATCTTTCGGAAAGACGTCTTGGAACAGTTTCTCTGCTCTGCTTAAATGCTCCTGTGGTATGTTATCAATGGAGATGTAAAATTGTGCCACCCTTACTTTGTATCCAGGAATGTCACGTCTATCGCGAAGACCTTTGGCTCGTTTTAGTATTTCATCAGCAAGTTTGCAACCTTTCTCGTATACTTCAAGTTTTTTGTTGTTGTAACATTGTGGTAAAACAGCGTATTGCTAATTTTAAGCAGTTGTTTTGAAAATGATTGCTAACTGAGGTTTCCATTTTAAAAATCCCGAAGATATGATACTTTACATCAAAGCTCGACAGGACATCAGCTCTCTCGGCCGTTCGTTGAAGAACTTCAATCTTGTCTTCATAAAGCCGTGCATCATCATCCACCCGTGCCTGCAAAAAACCTGTAATTTCCGATAACAAGGTATTGATGGGAGACAGTTGTTTCTGTTTTTCACTCAGTTTTTGTCCAATCTCGTTTGCTAGCAACATATATGACAAAAGTCGTCTTGCCTCTTTAAAATCAGTCTTTTGTCTTTGATAGAAAAATTGTCGACCGTATGTGTAAAATACACCGAGGACTAGTTCATGAAGAAAATAAGACTCCATGCAATCAAGTGGTAAAGCAAGTTCCTTGTTCACTAATGCTCTATATGTTTCAGCATTTATGACAAAATCAGTTGATTCGGGGTTCAAACGTCTGGATAAGTCTTCCATGTTTAATTGTGTACGAAATCTTTGTTGAATGAACCTAGGTACTATTTCATGAAGAATTTCCCTTTTCGATGGTCATTTTGTCCAGTCTCCCACAAAGCTTCAGATTTCTTTTTTGTTAGAGTTTCATAATATTTTACAGGATTTTCATCACATGTGCCGAACGATTTCTTTAAACTGGCATCTATTTCGTCCTCGTCACAATCCATAATTTGAAGCAACTGTTCTTGCATTTTTCACTGTATTCATTAGAAATGGTCTGAAAGTGTCCAAAATTGTATCCATAACCGACAGCATCATACACAAATGTTATTAATACTAACATGTCATAATCTGCAATAAGGTTTGCTTTTTCAGCATGTCTGAGGAAGGCTCTAGCGTGTGGGATCAGGAGTTTCATTCTTAATAGATCTGTATTCTTAAACACGTCCTTGTCAAATAGCAGCGAGAATCCCCAGAGTAGTTTTTTCAGGAGAAGGCGTTTTCATTCTCTGGCGTACACAAATCGAGAGTCATTATGACAGAACTATGAACACTTAGTCTCCTGTTTTCGTCCTCGCCCTCAATTGTTCCTAGTGAGCGCTCTGTAACGCCTGGACAAGAAAATTTGACATCATCATGGTCTTTGATTTGTCATTATACCCATCTTCTCGGTAGACAAACTCAAGAAGACAAATGGGGATCTCTTCATTTTCCAGGAACTGTGTCATCTGAAACATTTCAAATACCAGTGGTTTCATATTCTGTTGGAGGTCTTGGTATATGGAAAATTTCATTGCTGTAAATAATTTTTCTCTGTAGCTTGAAGATCCATTTCGGTAAGTTGAGATTCAATGTCCTCGATATTCTCCATTTTAAGAATCTCCAAAAAATTGCGTGGACCGATGGACATATTTTCCATGTAGGTTTTGGCCATATAATCCTAGGGGAAGGTTGCCCATTCTTTCTGCTAGGTTTTGATACTGAACTTTTCTTTCTGCGTCTATTGTCTCACCCTGGATAAGAAAATCGAGGGATTCGTCTGTTGTGAACCCCTTCAAATGAAGTTTCCCGTACGTTTTCAACAATTTTTCGTTTCTAGTTGTAATAAGAAATTTTATATTAGGGTCTTCAGAAGTTAAAATGCTTTGGACTAAATTCTGACGGCCTTGGAACTTTCATTATTAACATCATCTAGTATAATCAAATCGTAGGCGGTTTAACCTCCCTTTTTTGCAATTGATCTTGCAATTCCTTTCCTATGAGTGAAATACTAGCAGTATCTTCGTCATCATCTGTATCGGACCATATTGGCGATAAAGTTGATATCGATAATTCATCAGCTAATGATCGAAGCGAAGTAAGTAAAGAACTCTTGTTTTTAGCATTGCAATACCAAACAATACAATTGGAATTCTTCTTTTGAAGGTCAATGCTAAATGCTAAAGCCGTTTGAGATTTCCCTGCTCCAAGTGGCCCTGTATTGTAAAAACAAAACAAAACTACCTATAATCTTCTAATCAAAATGACAGAAATATTGCATTGCATACATAAAATGACAATAATATTGCAATGCTCAAAATGAATGAAAGTTACGTACTAATATCATACTGTTAGTATATAGCATCACAAATAAGCGATATTATAGGCAATTATTGCGTCATCGCCACCAGATTGCAATTATATAAAAACAATAGGTCAACATCATTCTTGTGTTGAAACATAATTAAAAAAGCTCCAAAATTCATATCTTGTATGCTTTTGAATAAGTCTCTCTCCAGTAATTGTCAAGCCAAAATACGACTAAACAAATGGTGGTGATTAACTGATCATTTACTTTATTGTTATTCATATAGTTAATGATGAAACCGCAGTGATCTTCTGAATGAAAACCCATCCTGGACAGAGCAAAAAATTGACCATGGCTAGTCTTCACCATATTCCCAAGAAATCATCACTAAATTTTTCAAGTTTTTTTTGCAAATAATAAAAAATTCAATAAATGTACTTCAAAATTACTATGTCGTATTGTAAGAGTCAGCGTATATTTATAATATTAAATATCGGTTATGTAAAATCAACCATTTATTCAAAACGTATTATCGACTGGCAAATTTAAACACCAAGGGTACCACAAGTACTGTCTTTAGCATCTCTGGCACTGACAATGCTACTACTCACACCGTCACTGGCATTAACTATACTATTTCCTCAACCATGGACGGAGCAACTTATCTCTGAAATTCCTATGATAAAGTTATTTATAACATAATGCTAATATACAGACCTGAAATAGTTACAACTCGGTTTTCCTGCATCAAGGTTTCAAGTTGAGCCAAATCACCCGTCTTCTTGAAATGTGTAACCAGCTTTTCTTTCTTTATATTGTATGGAACTGTAATTAAATTCAATATTGATGTTAAAACAAGACACTAATAATATAATCAATAGTAAAGTAATATTCGCCTTAGAAAATGAACTTTAAAAAAACCAACAATTCGTCTGACATTTGGAAATGGCCAATAAAATCAGTAACACGAAACAAGAAACAAACAAACCAAATAAAGACAAACACATATTAGAAAGGTATTAAAACAACTAAATGCACACACACACACACACACACACACACCACACGCGCGCGCGCGCGCGCGCCCGTATAGTATGCTTCGTATTTGGTCCTCAATTATTACGCTCACGAAAGGCTCATTTTAAACTTTTTGAAAACGTAATGACTTTAATTTTTCTATCGTCAACTTTCCTTTTCTATGCAGCAATATACCTGCTTCTCTGCTTATAGTGAATTTGTTTACACATTAATACGCTTCTATGGTAAAGCTTGTTGACCCAAGGATATTGCAAGCATAGGCTTATCAAAACGCTCAAAAAATTTTTGGCCGTTATCATAGTATTGTTGATAAGCTTGATGTCTCTATGTCCAGGATTTCCCTGGATATATTTGACGTTCCATAGTTCCATGTTCCTTTCATCCAATTTTGATTACATGCGTGGCGGGTGTAACTAAATGAACAAAAGGTGCTAATCCTTTGGAGCACCCAGCCTCACTTCCCTGGTAAAAGTTCACTTGTCTAACCTAACTTGTCAGTTTCAAAGTTTATTTTACTTTGCTTCTTGATTGAGGTTTGAATGAATTATGAATAAGTATGTTTGGTTTTGATATCACCATTATACGAAAAAGTAACGCCATTCACATATAAAATACTGTTTAGAGATATTAATTAATTTATATATAATCCGTTTTCTGGTGTGAAAAATATATGAACGATATTTTAAAGATTGAAGCATGTTTTGTTTTTTTGATTTTTTTTCAATTTAAGCAGATTTTGAATCATATAATTATAAAAAGTTATACATAAATGACTAGTTATTCGTAAAATTTAGTACATATTTTGTTCTTTGTACATGGTATCCCGAATTTGTAAGTATAGACAACACATGCATCAAAATTCTACATTCATTTACTTTTGCAACAGATCCATAATAAATTCTTATATGATTTCTACCTACCTGATTTTGATTTTTGCAAAGCTTTTTCAAATTCTCTTAATTTTACAACTTGGTCTTCTCTGTCGACATCTTTCAGCAAGGTTGAGAGTAATTTGGTATTTTGATAGGATAACTTTTCTGACTTCTGCATCAATGTGAAGATATCTGTCGCATTTTGTACATTTTCTAATTTACCATGACTTATGTATGGTTCGAGAAGAAATTTCAACGATCTAATCTCATCTAAAACGGAGAAGGAAAAAAAAATCAAAATTGATTTCCTTTAAGGAATGATTGATCTAGGGAATATATATATTGTGCCTGACTTTTCTTTTATCCTTGACGTCACAAACAGTTCAAAGTTGCAAACGTCTTAAGTAAAATGTAACATATTAAATTGATTTACCTTGGTTGTTCTAAATGTACACACAGAAGATTTGTATAGTATTAATATTTATTGGCATAAAGCAAAAACGAGCCTATAGCCCAAAATATATACATAATAATTCGAAGCGACAGAATACAGTTTAAACATTGAAGGTGATCTTAGCATGAAACAAAACAAAAAGCAATGCGCATTTTAAGTGACTATTAAACGTATCAATTTTAACCAGTCCTTAAAATATGATTAAAAATCAAATCAATAATTAAAACAAACTATATTATAATCTTTATTATTATTTATACCAACGTTGATCAAACTGAATACAGAACAAAATAATATTCATAAATACAAAATATTGCATAATACACACATAAAAAGAAGAACCGTACACAACGGTGAAACACATTTTACAAGGATAAATTCAGTTTGGTTTTTAGAAAATATTGTTACTTAATTTATAAATTTATATCACTCAAAGATATTTTTATCGACATATTTGGAATTATATATTCTTTATTCTTGTTGTACGTCGGTCAGTTGTTCACTGTACAAACTGATATAAATTTTGAATATTTAATGTACATTGTAAGTACCATTAGTTGTATAAACGTCAAGTCAAGAATATTTCACTTATATCGAGACGTCACAGCTATAGCGAAGGTGCAGAAATTTTGCTGTGTGTTCTGCTGATGATTATACAACAGGGTTCTTTATCATGCCAAGCTTACCATGACACGGGATCTCGTTTATTTTAAGTTGCCATCCGAAAGAACCGTGACTTTCATTTCATAATGCCGAAAGCTTGGCGAAAGAACAGTCACTGCCCACTTTTAAGCCTTGGATTAGACCCGGTCGGGGTTCAAACCCACGCCCTCCAACTTACAGAGCGAGTACTCTACCAACTGAGCTACCACATTGGTTAGTAGTATAAAGAGTTGTATGGTTAAGTGTTCCCTTAAAAGTGCGGTAATCCGAATTATGTGATGGACTTGCTGGAAAAATGGGTGTATTTATTTTGTATATTTATTTTGGATAACACAATCTTGGCAATAGCCAAGTAACTAGGATCACGCCACATAATGAGACGCAAGAAAAAAATATTTTACAAGTAATCGTTCTTAAGCATTTACATTAAAATAGCAAATAAAATAAAATAAACGTTAATATAGTAAACAGTTTGAATATTAAAACATGTTAAAAATGTAAAAGGCATTAAATAATCTTACCTGAAGTGAGGTCTTGACCAATCTTATGCAGTAAAGACTGGAATTCAGATATCCACTTTTTTGTCTTTGGTGTATTCATACTTCTTCCTGGCAAAATAAAAAAGTATAATAATATATTTTTGTAAAACTCATTGTTCTACATGTGAAATAAATGTAATGTTTACATAAATAAGAGAAAATGCATAATAGAACAATCCCATTGTTATAAACCGAAAGTGTTAACCAATTGCAAACTCTCATTACACAACAAACCTGATTTTATAGTGAAAAATAATAGATTAATTTCAATGCCATATTAACTAGTGTTTAATATATTATTTTTTTCAGCAAAGACATTTGCACCGCAAATATAAGAAATGTTTTTGACAACAAAATTCAGAATGCAACAGATTATTACATGACCTTTGTCTAATAACTTGGTTGTAAGTGGAATAAAACTTTTGTAGTCTTGTGAGTAGTGTAAGAACTCGGCACATTTTTTCCAATTAACATGTGCGTCAAACCAGGCCAAGATTTGAACCACAGCCTCCCACAATATCAATAGGATCAATTTTAAATCATTTTAAATGAATATGTAAAAAGTCAAAAAAGATGTATATTATTTAATTTTTGTGTTTTAAACAACACAACAAAACACAACAATAATGATAATACTAAATAAAAAAATAAATATGAAATTGGAAGTTTGTGTGATAACATACGTTGTGTGTACAAAGCAAGCAAAGGGAGGTAACTTCCCTTTAATAAGTTATAGTGCAATATTAACGGTACAGGTCCAAAGTGATATTTATGAATTCAATGTGTCATTGTGAAGACAATTGTAAGCTTATTACATCTATATTCTAATTTCGTTTAAACTCTTTATTTGTAGTACAAATAAAATATTGTCAAACCAGGCTAGTTTTAAGGAGGCTACAGAGAGAGTCATGGAAAATAATTCAACTACAGATTTTTATAATTTTTTGCATACATTTAGATGATAATATCCTGTATCATATATCAAAAATTCAAGTCTACTTTGTGAGTTAAAAAAAGAGTTATTCCCTTTGAAAGTTGTCTCCCCTGTCTTGTTCTAACGGCTGTGCAGCCACTTGATATAAACACTTATAACTTTATGCAAATAGTTGATAAAATATGTGAGTTTTGCTTAAATTAAGTCTGATGAAAGGGGTTTTAAATAAACTCATCAATTATAATGATTTGATGTCTGTAAGAGAATTAAATGGCAATTGAATAGAAAAGTTTCATTGAAAAATTGCGAAATTTCAATGCAATTATACCCTCTAAAATGTGCATTAAATTTTTTTTTGACTATAAATTTTTTTTCAAAAAGATGTATTTTAAAGAACACATAGAGGTGCATATCATATCTGAAAATGAAGATACTTTTGTGGACTAACTTTTGAGTAAATGTCGTTATTGTGACGGAAAACGGGCAAAAATCGGGAAATCCGGGATGGATAGTATTTGAACCGTTTTCGATTTGGAACGTAATATTTTTTACTGGGGCAACGTCAAGCTCCGAACAGCGGCCAACATTCGTATCTCTTTTATGACATACGGAGCTAGGAGGTGGCGCTGTTTCGGAGCTTGGGGCAACGTGAGCTTGCCTACATTGGCGTGAAAGACTCCTTATGTGTTTGTTTATCAAAATTACCGCATTTCTTTCATTTAATAATTATCAGTTCTTGTACATCTTTATCATACATCGGACAACTCAGACCTGACCCATTGATTAGTTTGAATAAATAAATAAATACACGATCACTTGTTTTAAATTGTAGGAATTTTAATGAATGAACACTGCAAGGAGGCCTGATGTAGTATCATTAATATCACAAAAAGCCGATAAATATCTATGTAAATATAATGCAAAAAAAGATAAAAATAGCATGACATAATGTATTTATTCAGTTCAATAATAGCAGTATCAAATTTAACATTGAAACATTACATAAAGTATTTTAAATATTATTGAATCAGTCAAGCTCCTCAAGCTCCCCAAATGCGCCCCCGCCAAGTACTTCACAAATGTATACATTTCGTTACGTCACTCTGAAGTTGTCAACAAGGCTTATTCAAAAGAAGTCAGATATTTGAGAGATACTTTCGGATTTACAGCGACAGATGTGGTGTCAGAAAAGATGTTTTGTAAGAAAAGTTTTTTTTTGTTATACCATGTATTTGCTCCAAAAAACATTGCAGTTGCAAGATCCTTCTGAACAATCTTGCCGACTGACATATCAACAACTTTAATTTCATTCACTCATGGCAAGCCGGAAGACCTGCCATAAAACTGCAGTAGCTGACGACGATGTTTCCACATGGAAATTTATTTTTCTTCAATTGCATACCGGTAGTTATTAGGCTACCGTAGTAAGACTACAATGTCGGAGACAGAGTGAAGGTTCTTTTCTCTCGGACGATGTTAGAAGTAGGATAATGTACGCTCCAATCGGATATCTGGATTTATTTAATTTTTTAATTTATAAACCGCTATTTATTTGGAAAAAAATTCACATGAGTAATATTCCCATCTCTTGTTTTTGTTCTTTTTAAGTCAGTGAACTACAAACATTCATTAGTTTCAAGTCGGGTGATCGTTATCCGAATCAAGTTCGCTCCGTTTCCCGACTTTGATCTTTTAATCACCATATTGTTTATAAATCACGTGACCGCTGTCCGTGGCTACCTTAAGTTAAGGAAAACCTTAGTTAGGGAATGATTGTAGAACAAATAAAATATTGTCAAACCAGGCTAGTTTTAAGTTAAGGAAAACCTAAGGTAGGTAATGATTGTATATATATATAAATAATAAACATTGACCTGTTTGTTTGATCTAATTTAAATATTTATCACGGACCACGGTGCATTTGTGTATATCCGTCTATATTCCTATATATACAGCAGTGTATGTTTGTGTTGTCTTTCAGTGAAGTTATGAAAATGGATTCAAACAGGCAGCATGTTTCACAACCATAAAATAAGTGATGTTATAATGATCGTAAAAATTAAGTGATGCTTGGGTAAGCTGACTCTTTTTTCATATTGATTATGCAAAGAATTGGGGGGGGGGGGGGGGTTTAGCCACAAAGGAATTGAGGGAAAACATGACACAACACGTTGGTTAATACACGAGTTTACATGGTCAGTAAGGACACCCGGCGCAAGTCTTGTTTATATGTATTAGTCGAGTAAAACATATGACGAACAGCAGAGTGTTATTAAAATGTACAAAGACAAAAAAGCTATTATGCAGGTCGATATGTCGTGGGAATCTCCAACTACGTAAAGTGAAACTAAGAACTATAAGAAACAAAATTATTGTGATTAATGACGACTAATGAAAAACAAATTAGTTTTATGAAATAAATACCTATTTCAATCAGTATCAATTTGCTACTTACATCCAATATTTACCAACATCATTTCGTTATGTAATGGTTGTCAATATTAAATCACGTGACTGAATACGCCAATAGATATACTTCATCCTTTTCAGAATTTTAACAATAATACAAGTACTAGCTTTCTATAATATTAACCTGCATTACATACTTTAAATTGGGAAATATCCTCCTTGCATTTTGTTGGTCAAACTAACAACATAAAGTTAATATACACATTGTAACTCCTTAACCTCTCCTTTACCGTATGGGCAATGGCTCTAGTTTCACAACCATTTTTTCGCTAAAAACTTCTTATCAACATTTTCTAACAAAACTGAATACAAATTTTTAAAGCTAGATGTGATCTTCAAATTGACACCTCAAATTCCTGAACATATTAAAATTATAAAAATATAGGATTTGAAAGTCTGTCAAATTTAAGTTAAGGCAAATCTTAGTTTAGAAATGACTGTGACCTGGTGGCCTGGTGACCCAAAGTTTTATTTATGTAATTCTAATCCCCCAAAAAATAATTATTCAAACGATACATGTACAGTACATATCATAATACAGGATACCAACAGGAAGAAGCTGAATTTTCAATGTAATTGTGTAAAGTTTTCTAAAATATAACTTCGTTTAATGTCCGACTTTAAAACTAGGAGTTTTTTACGACATTTTCAAAATTAGATAGATCCTCTTAGCTCATTTTTATTGACGGTTGAATTGACACATTTTCATTTTCAACAAATATAGAAGGTTTTCGCTTTTTAAAGATACTAGTATTTACACCTAATGCACGAAAAATATTAAAAGATTGAATTTGATCTGGGATGTGTTCTTGTATCAAGTGGTAATTGTCTACACAAAAAGTGAAGATTGGAGATTGAAGAAAAAATTCTGTAATGAATTCGTTTGTCATAAAGAAGTCAAACATTTTATGTAAATAACAATAATTACAGAAAAATCAAACAATTGTTTGATCTGGAATATAAATCATATCTTATTATGATTTGTCTTAATATAAAGGCGTTAAATTTTTTAGATCAACTAGACACTTGCAAAAAGTTAAAAAGGACGGAAGAATAAAAATTTTTAAACCGAACACACAATTCTTGGAAATTGCGCAATGGCGTTCCTGCTGTTGGTATCAAGGAATTAAAAAAAATCACGAGTGAACTAGAAAACGCTTTTTTGTATGAATTTGACGATAAAATGTCTAGAACTACTACATCCGTAACATAGCCCTAGACGAGACAAGACTCCGTCCGTAACTTGTTAGAGTGATCACTTTGTAAGTTAGTTTGATATTAAGTTTTAATTTTTTATTATATTGAAATAACAATTATAAGTCCACGAGTTAATTCTTCAATATGAATGACGTAACCTAATAAAATCATAAATCTAGAAAAATATCTCTGAAATCTCTGAAAAACGAGGTTTTAAAATAACGAAACTGGTTTAACTTTGTGTAAAAACGAGGTTTTAAAATAACGAAACTGGTTTAACTTTGTGTTGTCAGTTTCTCATACCAAATGAATAAACGTGTTTTATGATAATGAACCGTAAAAGACAATTTTTCTTTCTAACTTCTGCGCACAAGAGCTGGATTGTCAAGTGCTCTCATTTTGACATACGTTGTGGACTGTAATTTGATGATCACATCAATAAAAATAACGATGAATGGATGATGAGTATAAAACTGTTCATTGAAATGAGCTTGAAACGACTCGGGTCATTGTTAGTCCGTTTAGAACATAGAGATGGTGCAGCCGCCATATATTTGGTGAATAGAACGAATCTGACGTCACATAGTTTCTAGTGCGTAATCGGCAAACTTCTCGCATCTTTTATCCTTTGGTGCAGATGCCATCATGTCTTCGACAAAACAGTGTTCTATTTCTTCAGGTAAAAAGCAAAAAAAAAAACAAAAACAAAAAAAAAAACTGGGATTATACTTACCTGTACCTGTACCTGCAAAAATATTGATTGCGGAAATAAAAATAAATCAATATGCGGAAATGAAAAAAAAAATTCATGCGGAAATGAAAACATAACTTTGTGAAAAAATTGCGGAAACGAAATGCGCCCGTATTACAGAAAGCTAGTATATGTGTTTGTCTAGTAGATTGTAGTCATCATAGTATTATGTCTAAGTATCCAAAATTACACCGGATATATTTGATGTCCTAAAGTTCCATGCTGCTTTCATTCTCAATTTTGTTTACACACGTGGCAGGTGAAGCTATTTAAAAAGGAAGTGCTTACGCTTCTTAAGAATCCAGCCCCACTTTCCTAGTGGAAGTGTTTAACTCAAATGTTCAGTTTCGGATTTTCTTTGCTTTGAGATTGTGGTTTAGGCACGGATTGGCATGCTTGTTTTTGATTATATTGATCAGCGTTTTTCAAGAAAAAAATCTTTCTATATTTCAAGATCAATTCATTTGATGATTGGAATTTACATCCGAATGACACCTACCAATAATTAAGAATGTACATGTATATATTTTCGCCAATTTTTATAGATGACCGTGTCTCATAAGTCTTTTAGGCTGGATGTCATGATATTTCATTTTTGTATTGTATATGTTATTATGTATGTTTTATGGCATGTGACACGTTAATAAAATAAATTATATATATTAAGCAAATTGTTATTAGTCCACCTTGATAAAAAGTTTGTTTATTAGACATTCCTTAGATTGAGACCCGTACCTTTAATCAACAGGATGTGTCTTTACAATTAACAAAATTGATTGACAGGTGTTCAGATAGGGTAATTTTGTGACACCTGTAAATATACTATTTTAAACTTTTGATGTTGTTTGGATTTAGAATTTCACATAGGTAAAGCGTTTGTGAAAAGATAATTATGTATTAAAAACTAGAGTAACGGGAGTATGAATAGACAGATAACTGATAATATGATCTAATTTTGAAATACAACATTTTAAATAAAATTTTACCACCGGTCATTTAATTTTTAATGTTTAATAAATAAATAAATAAATAAATAAATAAATAAATAAATAAATAAATAATATGTAAACTTTTAATAAATAAATAAATAACGGTGCATCATAAGCCGGATCAGGATCGTAGAAACTTGATAGGTTTTGATGTTTGATTAATATTATTTGAACGCAGGCGACCAGACGTATGTATGAATTTAATTACAACATTTACTTTTTATCAACTTTCTAGTTTTCGTTTTCTTCATGAACGGGAAAATTTGACCTTTGAAATACAATGTATAGAACTTTTGAACTTTTGTCAATAAGTTAACTTAGTAAAAATATTTATTTATTTATATATTTATGAGCATTTATTGATTTATTTATGAGCATTATATACTGAACTTTTTTATTTATTAATTTATTTATGCGCATTATATACTGAACTTTTTATTTCTTTATTTATTTCTTTCTTTCTTTATTTATTTATTTATTTATTTATTTATTTATTATTTATTTATTTATTTATTTATTTATTTATAAGCATTATATACTGAACTTTTGTCAATAAGTTAACTTAGTAAAAAATATTTAATTGCGTGAACGACTGCCTGTGTTGTACCTGAAGCCGGTGCCACGTTTCACCGATGTTTGGTTGAAAATTTTGCAGCGTGTGCTGTCTGTCGCAGGTTCTGTATGATTTAATATTAAAATTTAATTTATTTTAAAATTTTAACAAGTGAGAACTAATTTTCGTATATTTGATAAATAATACTCGTCTCATGTATTGGTTATGTCTTGGCTAACATTCAGAACTCAGTTTGATCGCATTCTCGCGGTCTGTTTCTGGATGGAATAAATACAACTGAACGCCAATTTTATCAATTGTAAGGTTTTCTATTTCTTCCCAAAATAATTACGAATCATATTACATATACAGGTGCACGTCAGAGTCGTTAAATTTGTGTCCAATCATCATATTACTTTCCACCATGTTAGTTACTACAAAGGTTACTTAAATGACGTCACACACGTATCAGCCTCGATATGAGTCGTTTCACTTACAGCTACCCAGAAAAGGCATATTCAAGTTTTTCAAACTGCTATAACTTTCTTATTTGGTCATCAATTTTGATGCGGTTTTCGATATTGTGGTATTAAAATGATATTCAACACAAATATGAAATAAAAAATTTTCATTACAGGTACTCTTTAAGACACGCCATTTTTCCCATGTAGAATCCTTTATAAGATTAGGATATGATATGATGTCTCTGTGACCAGGATTGTTCATGATATATTTGACTTCAATAATTCCATGTTCCTTTCACTAAATTTTGATTGTACAGTGCTAGCCAAACAGCAGATACTTACCATCTGGAGCACCCGGGATCACTTCCCTGTTGGAAGTTCACGTGTTTACCTTACTTGTCAGATTTAAAGTTTTTAATTTGTTTTTAGATTGTGATTCAGACATGGATAAGTATGTTTGTTTTTGATTGTACAGCACATAATCTTGTTATGTCAAGTACATATTTATGTAATACCTATGATATGAATGTTACCTTGTTCCAGAAATGTTAATAGATAAATACATGTAGGTATTTTAGTAGTTCACAATATGATAACAAACAAATTACATAGATAAAACTACAACACGTTAACCAGGAATATTGCTCGGAGTGGTCGACTTTCACGAGAAGAACGGACTAATATGTCCCTTTACCTCTCTAGCATTGTTTGTTTTTGTTTTTTCACTTGTTTTTTTTAAAAGTCGGAAGCTTGGTAGAAGGTGTTTTTTTTGAGGCCTTTTCATAGCTAGCCTAAGTCTTAAGTTTTAGAAAGTAATCCCTTAACGGTCCTTATATGGAGCATTTTTTTTTATAGATAGTGATATATAAAAAAATTGAAATTAATTATTTAAAAGAGAGAGGATAGTTAGTCGTCTAGTGCGACTGAGGTTAATACGCGTTTAATTTTAGTTAAATAGAGTTTAAGTCCTAAAGGGTTCAAATGCACCTGGTCTTTTAAATAGTGTTTTGGATATTTTATGGAGTTAAAAAGAATGAATTTTGGCCCGAAGGCTTTTTTAAGGTTGGCATTTATTTGGAACCGTGTTTTATCGAATTTTGATTTATTTAAACCAGGATTTTTGAATGAGCCACGAGTGATAATTTGTCCGAAAAAAACATGTTTAACCCCGTTGTTTAGAAATTGTTGATTTAGATGTTTTAAGGCATTAATTATGGAGTGGTGGCATGACGAGGCCGTGATGTCATTGCCACCGAGATGAATGAAAATTATTTGGGGTTTGTAATTTAATAGAGACATGTACAGAAATCGAGGTCCGACCGTAAACCAATGATGCGTTAAGACGATGGTCTCATCACCTGTACGATCGCCAGCCCGTTAAGTTACAATGAGAACTAGATATACCCGATTTTCAAATTTAAATTTCACCAACAACAATATTATTTTCTGAAAATGTCTGGTTCTCAGTGAAAAATACATACTGTCACGAATATTCAAATATAAAAATGAATAAAATATCTTGAAAAAAATCCATTCCACTTTTTGATTTAAAATATGGTGACATTTTACTTAATTTCCCTATGAAACTCATTAGAAAGTGCACAGCACTGTTTTTATAAACCGGGTTTTTCTTATTAAAGATATAGAAAAGTGAAAATGTCTGGTTTTCATGATAAAATTCACATCGTGATGAAAATTCAGTTATAAAAATCTTTGTGGTACCTTTAAAAAAATCCATTCCACTTTTAATTTGAAATTTAGGTGGTACAATATTTGTATCAATATTTCAGTCAGTGGATCAGGGTCAATAGGATAGAATATGTAGATACATGTACTATGGATATGTATAGACTATCATGGTCAAACACACTAGCCTACTGGATCTAATACAACATTGTGCCCATTTCTATTTAAAATATTATTAAAAAATTAAATCAAGTTAAGAGAAATAGGAAGTATTATTATTTAAAAAGGAAAAAATATGCACATTTTTATTTATTATAGTCCTTATTCATTTAACTAATAATAATAATAATATCTATTTTCCTAAAGTTTCAAAAGTAATCAATGCAATAAAACATTTAAACCTAAATGAAATACAATATGATTATTCCCAGCCATTTTGACTTGATACACTAAAATTGAAGGAAACAACATTGAAGATGACTTAGTTAAAATTAACAATTACATTTAAATAATTATCTATTGAACGGATTTAATTATACTCAAATTAACAAAACAGAGTGACGAAAAATAAATTTATAACTAATATTTATTAGATTTTCAAACGGTTCGTGATAAAATTATCATTCAAATACATCACATTTAGTAATGATAATAATAATAACACCACGCAGTTGCTACCTCTAAAATGAATAAATCTGTGATGTTAAGTGCCTACCATGACACAAATAACATGATCTAGGTAAAGTGATGGGTTAGGTTCGATTTTTAGTTAATTGGGAAATTAATTGATTATTGAAACAAGTAGGTAAACCGTCACGCATGAGTCCCTACTGTTCAATAGGAACATTATGTTCAAATTTTGTTTAAAGTTCTCATGAACTTTTAGAATATTATATTGCATTTCGACCATGTCCCGATCATGTCCTGATTGTAAAAATAAAAAGTAATATTATTGTATATTGATCATACTTTTTTAACAATATTTGTGACTTGAGAGTGATAATTCTCTCTCTCTCTCTCTCTCTCTCTCTCTCCAAATTGTTACAGATGGCCTTGTCCTTACCAGTGCCAGGTTTATCTTACATTCTTTTCACAGTTCAGGTCGATGAATAAAATAAAATAAAATAAAATAAAATATTGCAATTAACTATTCAGCTCATTGGATTTGTCGGTTCAATTAGATGAATCAAATCATCTAGTTATGAAAAAAAAAACATAAGAAAAATCATAGTATTTATTTATTTATGAATTATATAATGAAGCTAAAATGAAATGTTTTAAAAAAACGAAGATTTATTTCTTATTCAAAGTTCTGCTAGATTGCATTGTTGATGCTGAGAAAAATTATTATTTATTTATTTTTTTATTTTTATTTATTTATTTATGTATTTATGTATTTTTTTATTTAGTATTTATGCAAAAACATTAATATAGCTAGAATAGAATATTTAAAAACGCTGATTTAATTTTTATTTAAACTTAGAGTAAGCATATAAGACGCCGACAAAACGTATTTAAAACAAATACTTGAAACATTTATAAAATTACAATTTTGTGCAAATTTTCAATTAGCTGGTACACATGTTAATTTTTTTTCATCATTTTATTACGAGATGCATTCTAGTCATTAGTGTCTAAATACTGATTATAATCCGTCTGCGTTTAGCCAGAGACATATGAAACCCCGATTAGATTTTTGTTGATCTATAATCACTCATTGCTCTCCCTAATCAGCTAATTGGTCACGCTCGACTGAACCAAACTACCATCTTTATAACTGTAAAGTATATCACACCTGTATCCGTATATAAAGATGGTCAGTATAGGGCGACTTTTAATGTAAGGGCAGATAACCCGTCAGATCGGGCCTCGATTTCTGCGTATGGTTTAAAAGTGAAGGGGGGATGGTGGATGTTCGCATGCCTCCTAAGCCAAAAAAGCGAACTAGTCCCGGCATATGGTGAGGGTCACAGTAGGACTGGAGGCGTGAAATATATGATGAGCCGAAAAACCCTATTTTTATATTAGTAAGAGGTTTAGCTATAGAAGTTGGCGGTGGCACTTTTGAATCCCTTAATTCCATGAGGAGTTTACCGAATTTATTGAGTCCCGTGCCATTTTTGCCGCCTGTGCCCCAGAAGGTGTCCGAAACATTATGTAAAAGTTGGTTGCCTACTGTGGAGAGGAGGTAGTGCCGAAACTGGGAAGAAAGTAGAAACTTGGTTTCTAAAAGTTGAGCCATTAGTGTCAATTTGACAGTGTGCCAGGTAGGGCAGCATGCGACTTGCCGGGACAGGTGTTTAGCATCCAAGGCTGTGGGGGATTTGAGAATTTGGTCTGCTAATTTATAATTTTTGTGATGGATAGCCTTGGAATGCTGGTACGCATGCTCTAGACTGCTGAAGACGTGCCCCATAAAAAGAAATTGCATAGGCCAAAAGTTAGATAGTATGCAGTCTTGCCCTTTGAAGTAGATGAGTTTAGACATTTTTTGGGGTTTTTGTGAACTTTTTCTTGAAGAATGAAATTTAATTAATTTAAAAAAAAGATTTTTTTTAAATGATTTTGGAATTTAGTAGTAGTCTTACTTAGAATGAAATTAGAATTTACAATTAAATTTGGAAAAATTTAAGAAGTATAAAAATATTTACAGTAACAATGAGTTCAAAAATAAATCGCAAAGCCAAAAAAATCGTTAAAGTCGACTATACTCGCTGTGTCAATCACATGAGATAGTATGACTGGTGGTGAGTGGTCGACTTTAACGAGAAGATCGGACTAATATGTCCCTTTACCTCTCTAGCATTGTTTGTTTTTTGTTTTTTCACTAGTTTTTTTTTAAAAGTCGGAAGCTTGGTAGAAGGTGTTTTTTTTTTGAGGCCTTTTCATAGCTAGCCTAAGTCTTAAGTTTTAGAAAGTAATCCCTTAACGGTCCTTAAAAGGAGCATTTTTTTTTTATAGATAGAGATATATATAAAAATTGAAATTAATTATTTAAAAGAGAGAGGATAGTTAGTCGTCTAGTGCGACTGAGGTTAATACGCGTTTAATTTTAGTTAAATAGAGTTTAAGTCCTAAAGGGTTCAAATGCACCTGGTCTTTTAAATAGTGTTTTGGATATTTTATGGAGTTGAAAAGAATGAATTTTGGCCCGAAGGCTTTTTTAAGGTTGGCATTTATTTGGGACCGTGTTTTATCGAATTTTGATTTATTTAAACCAGGATTTCTGAATGAGCCACGAGTGATAATTTGTCCGAAAAAAACATGTTTAACCCCGTTGTTTAGAAATTGCTGATTTAGATGTTTTAAGGCACTAATGATGGAGTGGTGGCATGACGAGGCCGTGATGTCATTGCCACCGAGATGAATGAAAATTATTTGGGGTTTGTAATTTAATAGAGAGTTTAAAAGTGAAGGGGGGATGGTGGATGTTCGCATGCCTCCTAAGCCAAAAAAGCGAACTAGTCCCGGCATATGGTGAGGGTCACAGTAGGACTGGAGGCGTGAAATATATGATGAGCCGAAAAACCCTATTTTTATATTAGTGAGAGGTTTAGCTATAGAAGTTGGCGGTGGCACTTTTGAATCCCTTAATTCCATGAGGAGTTTACCGAATTTATTGAGTCCCGTGCCATTTTTGCCGCCTGTGCCCCAGAAGGTGTCCGAAACATTATGTAAAAGTTGGTTGCCTACTGTGGAGAGGAGGTATTGCCGAAACTGGGAAGAAAGTAGAAACTTGGTTTCTAAAAGTTGAGCCATTAGTGTCAATTTGACAGTGTGCCAGGTAGGGCAGCATGCGACTTGCCGGGACAGGTGTTTGGCATCCAAGGCTGTGGGGGATTTGAGAATTTGGTCTGCTAATTTATAATTTTTGTGATGGATAGCCTTGGAATGCTGGTACGCATGCTCTAGACTGCTGAAGACGTGCCCCATAAAAAGAAATTGCATAGGCCAAAAGTTAGATAGTATGCAGTCTTGCCCTTTGAAGTAGATGATTTTAGACATTTTTGGGGGTTTTTGTGAATTTTTTGTTTAGGAATGAAATTTAAATAATTTAGATTTAGGTTTATATAGTACGAAAGCCTATTAAGCTCATAAATAAAAAAAAAATAAAAGGCGTAATAACGCGAAATAAAGGCGTTATAATGCGAAAAAGGCGTTATAACGCCTTTAGAAAGGCGTAATAACGCAAATTGAAAGGCGTTATAACGCGAAATAAAGGCGTAATAACGCGAATTGAAAGGCGTTATAACGCCTTTAGAAAGGCGTAATAACGCGAATTGAAAGGCGTTATAACGCGAAGTAAAGATGCCTTCCATAATGATGTGGAGGTCCTGGGGTTTAATCTCTACCACCACCCCCGCCCCCACACTTTACATACATATTAAAAGTGTGTGTGTGTTTTATATGTATTTATTCTATGAAAATTAAAAAAAAACTGCACATCATCTGATCCTGCGCTGAAATGAACATACTATTTCAGTAAAACAGAAAGAAAGGTTTCTTTTCAATGTTAAAGTGTTGTTTTTTCATAAAGAGTATCATTTTATATATGGGGATGGACATCTTTTAAGTAATCTGAAATATAAACATTGATAAACATTGGCAATGTACACATGGCTATTTATTAAAAAGTTCCTGTCCAATTGTCAATCGCTAACTTTTAACAATGATTAAATGACACCTGTGACATCTTAGTATGAATACACATGTGACATCTTAGTATGAATAGATCTACAGTTGCCTTAAGCTTTTCAAACTAAAACCAATCTGGTTTTGGTGAGGGTTGTCACTCAAGTGACTGCTCTATATATAGACAAAAAGGCGTTATTACGCCTTTCTAAAGGCGTTATAATGCCTTTCGATTTGCGTTATTACGCCTTTCTAAAGGCGTTATAACGCCTTTATTTCGCGTTATAACGCCTTTCAATTCGCGTTATTACGCCTTTATTTCGCGTTATAACGCCTTTCAATTCGCGTTATTACGCCTTTCTAAAGGCGTTATAACGCCTTTTTTCGCATTATAACGCCTTTGTTTCGCGTTATTACGCCTTTTAATTTTTTTTTATTCATGAGCTTAATAGGCTTTCGTAATATAGGACTCGGGGGGATTGAAACTAGAGTGTTTTCACCGACGTCCGTAATGAGTTGTCTTCACCGACGTCCGTTCTGTAGGTCTAATCTCAATCCCTTTCATGTTGTATTGGTGTTATCATAAATTGTGTTGATTTAGTTGGCTTGGCGATTTATCTGTGCTCCCGTTTTGTGTTTTTATATAAACTATAGTTTTGTTTGTTTAATATTTCAAGTGGTATCATATTTATATACATAAATTTTTACTGGCTTTTCTGATTTATTTAGCGAGTACAATTGGTTTGTTTGATAAAAGAAGCTAACTAATTAATTTATTAATTTAATTTAAAAGCTTTAATATCCTATTAGATCTTAACATAATGGTTAAATGTGGTCTTGGTGACTCCGCTATCATCTAATTGGCGATGCAATTGGCATCAGGGATGCCACCTTTCCACATACGAATTTTGCCTGAAGTGTTAATTTTTATTATTTATTATTTTTTAATTGGTCTGTTGGATTGTGGTATAGTACTGTAGTTTATCGGCTGATTTGCAAAGTAACTTTGTATGATTTGAATTTATATGTGGGTACAGTGACTCCTCTACCATCTAATTGGCGACGCAATTGGCGTCAGGGATGCCACCTATCCACATAAGAAGAGGCTTATGGTTGATTTGAGTAGTATTATTGAATTAGAGTGGTGATTTGTACCTTGTTTGAGTAATCGATGATTTTTACCGGTTAAGGGGAGGCAAATCTTATTATATTTTGCGTTACAATTTGTTATGTTCAAGGGAGATAACTCTTCTGGTCTTATGATGGTTTTGAATCACATTAATTTCATGTGCGGTTAAGGGGAGGCAAATCTTATAATACTTGGGTTTATTTTTGAGCCAATTTTAAATTTATAAAAGATCAGATATTTATTTGTGGGTCGGGTGACTCCGCTACCATCTAATTGGCGATGCAATTGGCCTCAGGGATGCCACCTGTCCACATTGAAGCTGAATAAAGTTGAGTTTGTTTATGTAGCATATTTTTAAGCCTTTGTTGAATAATTGATATGAGGTAGCGGTTAGTATTTCAATGTTTATGGGAGATAACTCTTCTGGTCTTGTGTCGTTTTAAAGTTGTATTATATCCTTGTATGGTTAAGGGGAGGCAAATCTTATAGTGCTGGTAATTTAAATTTCTGCAGCGGTAGCTGTTATGAACTTGATAAGAGCATTATAGATTGTTAATTTAATATGCGACGGGGGATTTAGGATTGTTTTGTAGTCAAAAATATCGATGTTGTGTGACAGTAGTTCTTGCTTAAGCGCCTCTCTTGGGTAAGTGTAGGCCGGGCAATTGAGCATGACATGTGCTAGATCTTCATATTGGCCACAGATTTCGCAGTTAGGCGACTGTGCTACTGTCATTTTGTGCAGGTTTGATTTTAGGCGGGTAAACCCTGTTCTACACCTTGTTATTATTCTGTCTTTTTGTTTGTCAGGGTGGTATATTGGTAATGTTGTATTTGGTACACTCATTATGTTTTGGTGCCAGGTGTTCTTATTTTTGGACCATATTTTATACCATTTTTCTTTTATGTATTTGTTTATGATGGATCTAATTTCTGAGTATCCTAGGGGTATTTCCTTATCAATTGATTGGTTTTTAGTGGCGTTTTTAGCCAGAGTATCAGCGGTGGTATTGCCTTTTAGTCCGACGTGTGCCGGTATCCAATCTAGTGTGAGGTCTATGTTTTTGAGTTTTATTAAGTTAATTTGAAACAGTAGTTGTTGGAGTATTTCAGGTCTTGTGGATTTTTGGGAGCTCAGTGATGTAATACTGCTAAGTGAGTCTGATAATATAACGGTTTTTTGTTGGGGTTTATTTTTGATTATCCAGTTTAGGGCCATATGTATTGCTATTAGTTCAGTTGAGTATACTGATAAGTGGTCGGTTAATCTCGCTGCGGATGCGATATTTAGCTGCGGGATGGTGAATGCAGCAGCTGTGTGATTGTTTTTGGGATCCTTTGATCCATCTGTATAGATACGGAGGTGGTTAGAGTAGTTTTGGTCGATGTGCTCTAAAGTAGTTATTCTAATTTTGTCTGTTAGATCGGATTTAGACACTATTTTCGAAAGGAATGTGGAAGTTTTTGGATTGGTTATTACCCACGGTGGTAGTCTTTGAGCTATTTTAATTTTATCTAGTGATGTATCTTTTATGAGCTGTAGAGCCCGGAATCCGTAGGGTTCAGTTCCTGATTTCCATCTTTTAGCTTTAAATTTGAAGGTTTTATTTTGTGTTACGATATTATTTGGGGGAAATTGAGGTCCTAATGTTTGCGCCCTGGCCCAGTAATTTAGAATTAGGCGGTCGCGCCTGAGTTGTAGTGGCATCTGACCGGATTCTGCTAAAACTGAGTGTGTAGGCGTGTTTTTTTATACATCCTGTTATTATTTTGAGTGCTGTTGTTTGGATTCTATCTAGATTCTGTTTTAGAGAATTAGCTGCTGAATTATAAGCTTGGCATCCGTAATCTAGTTTAGCTCTAATTTGTGAGGTATATATAAGTGAGAGAGTTTTTTTATCTGGCCCATAATTCGTTCCTGAAACATATCGCATTAGGTTTATAAGTTTAGTACATTTACTATGTAATTCGTTGATATGAGGTTTCCAAGTTAGTTTTTTGTCGAATATCATGCCTAGGAAGGTGGCTTGCTTTTTGAAGGTTATTTGTTTATTTCCTAGGTGTAGTGGGAATTGTGTTTGTTTTCTCCTACCGAATAATACTGCCGTGGTTTTGTTTGATGATATTTTAAATCCCCATGATTGTGACCATTTTAGTATATTATTTAAAGTTGTTTGTAAGTTATGTTTTAGTGTTAAGATGTGACGGCCAGTTTGCCAAATACAGCAATCATCAGCGAATTGTGATAGTTTTTGTTTTTTATGGATTGTTTTTTTAGGTCGTTTATTAGGATGTGATATAACACTCCCTTGCGGTGATCCGTTTTGCAGATTTTGTGTATCTGATAATTCATTATTTATGCGTATTTGGATTTGCCTGTCTTTAAGGAAGTCTTTTATAAATAAATACATATTTCCTGAAATTCCTATTCTTTTAGTTTGTGAAGTACTCCGGCGTGCCATACCAAATCGAAAGCTTTTTCTATATCCAAGAAAATGGCAGCGAGGTGTTTATTTTCAGCAATAGCTTTTTTAATGTCGGTTTCTAGACGTAGGATTTGATCTATGGTGGACCTGTTTCTTCTGAATCCGCTTTGATTTTGCGAGAGGATATTGTTTTGTTCGAGGTGATGGACTAGGCGGTTATTTATAATAGTTTCTAGTAGTTTACATAGGTGCGAGGTTAATGATATTGGTCTATATGATGATGTTAGGTGGGGTCTTTTCCTGGTTTTAAAAGCGGGATTACTGTTGCTAATTTCCAGCTGTTTGGAAGTGTGCCGGTTTCCCATATTTTGTTAAATAGTTTTAGTATGATTTTTAATGGTTTGTTTGACATTTGTTTTAGGATTGCATAGGTAACTCCATCTTGTCCTGGGAGTGTTTTTTTTTAGGATAGGGCTTTTTTAAGTTCTTCTAATGATAACGGCAAGTTTAGTTGATTTTGTTGAGTAATTTTGGGACCTGGTGAATTTAGGTTATCTTTGTTATCTTTTTCAAAAGTAGTTTTATGTTTAAAAAATGGCGGTTCTAGATTTGTGTCTTTACTATTATTGGATATTGTTTGCGCTAATAGGTTGGCTTTTTCTATGTTGGTGATGGCTTTGTTTTCTAGAATGGGGATAGTTGGTAATTTTTTTCCCTGTATTCTATGAATTTTATTCCAGACTGTTTTGACATTTGATTGAGAGTCTAGTGTTGTTATGAACTCTTTCCAGTGGTTGATTTTAGCTTGTTTGATAGTTTGTTTTAAGTGTGTTGCGGCTTGTTTATAAGCCTGGAAATGATCAGTGTTATTAGATTTTTGAAATTTTTTGAGTAGTCTTTTTTTATTTGATTTAGCTAGTTGACAATCTGGGTTCCACCAGGGTGTTATTGGGTGGGTTTTTGGTTGGCCGGAAGTTTGTGGAATGCATGTTTTTGCGATATTCTGGATTTGGTTAGTTAGTGCTAGTTCAAAGTCCTGGACATTTAGTGTTTCATCTATCTGTATTTGATCGCATAGTTGTTTGAATTTACTCCAGTCTGCTTTATGATATAGCCAGGTTTTGGGAAATTGTTTAGTTATTTTGATGGGATGTTGATTCAAAGTTGTTATTATGGGGAAGTGATCTGAACCAAGTTGGTCAGGATGAACTTCCCAATGACATTTATGCGCTAAGTGGGTTGAAGTGATAGTTAGATCAAGGTGTGAGGCTTTTCCAGTGCTTGGATCTAGCCGCGTCGGATCTTCGGTATTTAGACAGACAAATTGGTTTTTATCTAGCCAGTTTAGAATGGTTTTGCCTTTAAGGTCAGTTTTATCGGATCCCCAGAGAGTACTTTTGGAGTTGAAGTCGCCTACTATTATTAAATTTTTAGATTGGATGTTTTTAGTTAAATTTATGTAGTCATTAGCTTCTATGTTTATTCCTTTATTATAGGCATTTATAATGTATAATTTGGTGTTTAGGCAGCTAATTGACACCCCGACCGCCTCAAGTTTTCCAGCCTCAAGGTCTATCCTGGTACCAGCCACATCTTCACGGAGATAGATGGCTAAGCCACCACATTTGGAGTCATCTCGGATGAGGCTGTACGGGGTTTGGTAACCCGGGATATTGACCGAGGGTTTGGTCTTCGTGCAGAAAGTTTCTTGAATGCATAGCACGTGAGGCGGGTTATCGCAAGTGTCAATATACCGCCTGAACTCCCCTATGTGGGACTGTAGGCCCCGGGCGTTCCATTGTACTATGGTTATCATTTTAAAGAGTTTTTGGGTGTCAAAGTCTTGTTTTATTTTATTTTAGTTTGTGGATTTTGGAGAGGATTTGGAATTTTTAGATTTTTGAATTTTGTAGATATTTTAGTTGTTTTTTAGCATGGGGATGTTTTGGTGATTTATTTTCTTTTTTGTGGCACTTCTAGTTAACCTTTGGGTGTTCTCTGTCGGCTGGTTATTGGGGCTTATGGTATTTCCTGATTTTGGTTTATTTGGTTTTTCGGTTTGTTTAGCAATTGGTGGGGGGCGTGGTTGGATTTCCTGATTTTTTGGTGACGAGTTTGTTCTTGAACTGGGGTTTCTTGACTTTCATTTATAGTTGGTAGTGATGGGGTCTGTGGTAAGGCTGATTTTTTATTTTGGTCAAACACAATTTTCGGTTCAACTTTTATACCCAGTTGGTCCCTGGCAGCTATACTGACTTTATTGGCCAAGTTGCTCACCAGCTCTCGGTGTTTAGGGTCTTGGATGTTGGTACCCTCTGGTATGAGTGCCTGAGCGATAAAGCCAACTAGCTGTTTGGGTGTGACTTGGATTTGGGCTTCCAGTTTAGTTTGCTGATTATTTTGGCTGATATGATTTGGTGATATTTTAGATTGGTTTTCTTGGTTCTGTTTTTGTTTTGACTGTATTTCCTTATATTTGGGGCATCCCTTAAAAGCGGCCGAATGATTTTGGTGACAGTTTATACATTTACGGGCATTGGAGGTACATTCTGTAGTTTTGTGATTCTGGGTACTTACATTTTTATAACCTTTTGTATATTATATTATATATATATATATATATATATATAATATATATATATATATATATGTGTGTGTGTGTGTGTGTGTGTGTGTGTGTGTGTGTGTGGACTCCAGTTTCTGTTTTTTTAAACAATGTTATTTTTGTTATCTTAGTGAAATCATGAAAAAGCAATTTACTATGATTTAAAACAGCCATGTCTTCTTAACCAATCATTACGTCACTTTTATGATCATACAATAAAACTGTTTTAATTATGTTTGCTAAATATGGGACATGTCTAAACCCATTTTATTATACGCGTATTTTAAGAACTTCACATAGTGTCCAATACCATATGTGTTTATCAAATGCGGGTAATAACTTGAATATGAATTAATGTTTTTTCACTGATCATGTCTACTATATATATTTCTTTGTATTTGCATAATCGATTGACATGTATTGAACAACACTATTTGAGGTAAAATAAGGGATATGTTCGGAATTTATTATTCATTTTATACATAATTTATAACGCCCAAAAAGTAATGCAACGCCAAATCCCCGGGACCAAGTTGATAAAGGTATGGTGCATTTAATTATTACTTTAGCCTGTTTTATTGTTAGAGTACTAGACTGCCGTTTTGGACCTTTAGTGCTCGGACCAACATTGTGGAAGTCCAAATATTTAAAATGTTGAATTATATTTCCAGTGTTAATTTTACAGCATCACCGGACACCTGATTCGGAATACAATTGCCAGTGAGTTGAGAAAAAGGACCAAGATGTTTTAATAATAGCTAAAATTAAAAACAACAATAACAGGAATTGAAACACAAATAAAAATCGAAATGCCATCATTAAACTGAATTATTGAAATCAATGAGTTTATGTTTGATGCAAATTTAGTTACTTCATCAGAAATAATATCTTGGTATTATAGAAACTTTGCTTTGATTTTGGATCTAATTATTACAGCCATAAATTGTTCATTTTACTCATTGATATAATAAATGCTAAATCCTACCCATCCTCAACATTTTGTCACATTGTATGATTAAAAACTATTTATAACACATATGGCACAGGTTTGGTATACTACGTCTTCTTTGAATTTCAGATACTAATTTAATGTATATTTTTACGTTAACCTGTGTCCTGTGCTAATTTATAAAAAATACAGAATCTAACGTTCAAGTGCATTTGTATTTTACTTTTGAATTCTTTTTAAAAGACTCGGAAAATTAACACATATCAATAGTAGTTTGAGCTTGGGTTACGTAAAGAATAACTCGATTAGAAAAAAATCAGACCTGTATATTAACTTTTCAATTGATTTTACTTTATTTAAAAGCTACCCAACTTACAAAGCTATGACATTCTAGTCGTCTGCTGAAAAATATGATACACTCATATATTGTAGATTTCAGTTACCAACTTAATACACATCTCTATTCGAAATTTTTAGGTATTTAATGTAGGGTATTCTTTTAGTTTTTTAGACATTTCCCTTGTTTTAATTTGATTTTGTCTAATGTTTATAAACACCATAATTTGGTTAACATGTAAAACATTCCTTTTTCAGAAATATATCCGACTTTTCCGGGAAGAAATATGAATACATCTAAGATTGAAAAGTGGAAATCTGCATTCCAGTCTTTATTATTTAAAATTGGCCAAGACCTTACTTCTGGTAAGTTGATTTAATTCGTTTTCACAAAGTTTTACCCTTTTATGAGGGTCTAAACTGTTTAGTTCTACATCTCTTTATTTTTTTATTAGTTAAGTGGCAAAGTTTTTCGAGTGAGTTTTTGTTATCCGTCCTTGTTCTTGTCCGTTGTGTGTCAAAGCTTTATTTACACTCTAGAGGCCATGATTTTTATCTGAGCTTCTTTAACACTGCTTAGATTTTTGTCTTTACTAAGACTGGATGGAATTTGTATAAATTTTATGTAGGATTGTTAAGTTAATTGCTTGGTCAAATAATAGGAAAGCCTTGTGAATATAACAGAAGCCACAATTTAAGTATAATCTTCTTCATTCTTGCTCAAAATAATCTTCGGTTCGAGGTTAGATACAGTTCTAAAATAGGACATGCTAGGTAATTGAGCGATCGCAGCATTTTCTCTCAGGCTTTAACTCGTCGAGCAAACAACAATTGTTACCACTGTTTTAAATTAATTGTTATGCACTTGATCGGTTTTATACTATATTAGATATATAACTCACCATTTAGAGGGTTATAAAAATATTTTACGACATTAACCTGTCGGCTTGACCATTTATCAGAAATATTCATATAGGACGATCCATCCAAAACATTGACAGTATTAAGATTGGTAGTTCATAAATGGCGTATGTACTTGATAATTAAAAGGTAGCATCCTTAGAGCAAGGAATAGCCAACTTATGCAAATTTAAATTGAAAAGACTGTACAGGGTCCCATGTCCCTTAAATCTTTTCCATAACAGATTTGGTTACGTTTGGTTGTATGTCTTCTGAAAACTACCAAAATACAATGTATATACATTTTACCTGATTATTAATACATGATAAATTCATTAATATGACTTGATATTTATTATTTTTTGGTTTTCCTCGTGTCCTTTGTTAACAATGTATGTTTCTGCTAAATATGAAGACACACTGTTTTTAATTTGCATAAAACATCAACATTACGCAAAGATTTCACATGTGGCCATTCAGTTCAGTGACAAGATCAGAGGACCTCATGTTGAGTTGGGTAGATTAAGATGTTAGTTAAGAAATGGTTTTTAATGTCCCAGTCCAGAATATTTCACTGATATCAACACATCGCCAGCTAAAGGTGAATGTGCAGAAATTTTGCCTTTGCGTTGCACTGATGGCATAAAACAGAAGGGTTCTTTATCGTCTCATTCCTACCGTGACCTTGTTCATATTAGGTTCCAAGCCGAAAGAACCATGCCTTTTAATTCGTAATGCCTAAAGCTTGGCGAAAGAACAGTCACCATTCACTTTCAAGTTTTGAGTCAGACCCGGTAAGATAAATTTGATAGGTAAACAGTTGTTTGAAATTGATAAAAAATAAGTAAACTTTGTTAAATGCCAACATGCGACCAGTGTGAAAACCAAAGGTTTATGAAGAAACAAGAAAAGAAAACAGTTAACCTAATTTGCCATGTTCAAAGTTTTTACATTGCTTTCGGATTGTTGAAATGGATTGTTATCTTTGTTTTTGATTGATACCACTGGCGAACTATGACTATATTCTAATTTTCCTATAAAAGTAGATTAGATATTTAATTTTTACTTATTGATTTCAGATAATGTGAAGTCGATGGAATTCCTTCTGTCTAAAGAAATACACCAAGGTGTATTAGAAAAAACAGAAAATGCGACAGATATTTTAACATTGATGCAGACGAGTGATATATTATCCTATGAAAATACTGAAAGACTTTCAAGCTTGCTGAAAGAAATTGGCAGAGATGACCAAGCTGTACAATTAAGAGAGTTTGAAAAAGATTTGCACCAATCAAAATCAGGTAGAGAAAAATCATGTCAGAATGCATATATATTTTTTCAGAGAAGAACTCCTTTGAAACTGACATTTTAAGTTAAAACACGTAAACTTCCACCAGGAAAGTCAGGCCGGGTGCTCCGGAAGGGTAATTGTCTCCTGTTTAGCTAGCAAGAGCTAATAATTGTGTAATTAATGTAAATGTCGTATATACTTAAAAATAAATATAGATATAGCGATTGTATAAACTAAGAAGCTACCAAACAGTACTTAATGTATTTTGTGTCCCTAGAAATTAAGTCTGTTGTTTCATTATTTGCATAACCGGATTATTTATATTCGCATCATATATTATAAAAACAGACACGAAAACTACACTCCAATGAAATATATTAATTATTTTGTATTTGGAACAAATGTAAAGTCTAATACAAACTTTACATGTGAAGGTCAAGGGTCAAGATCATGAAGTCAAATGAGTTTTCCCATAAAACTAAATGTGCAAATTAGTGAAATTAATCATTTTGGGTGGGTTGGGGTAACTGTACTAGACAGTTCTAGTTTGTGTTTGAATTTTGAAAGGTTTCAAATGTTTCATGTTTCGTGTTGTTTTAAAGGCGAAGTACGTGTTAACTCTAACAAATCGAGTGTATTGTGTTTCCATATGTACCATAGTTCCAGGTATACAAAAGTATTACAGAAATATTTTTAAAAATTAATTACAAGAAAACACGTATGGGAAATGTATATACCTATATTCTAACAATAAAGTATTGCCATTGGCAACCGATCACTTTATTTTATATGAAGCCTGGTTTGAACATTTTAGATTCTTGTATTACATTACAGTTCCATACAATATTAGAGAAGAAAGGCTGGTCACACATTTTAAGACAACTGACGATTTTGCTCGCCTTAAAAATTTAATGGAAGAAAACCGAGTTGTTACTATTTCAGGTTTGTAGATTAGTATTATACATCATAAACAACCTTAAGATGGTTTTTCCCGAAGTTGTTGGCAAATGTAAGATGAATAATTTGGCATTAAGTGTAAATAATGTTTTTTAATTGTAAAACAGAAACAAGGATACTAATCCATGTCCAAAGCAAAGTAAAAACTTTGTCACTGACAAATTAGGTGAAACACACGAACTCCACCAGGGAAGTGAGGCCGGGTGCTCAGGAAAAATTATGCGCAAAATGTAAAACATGAAATCAAATGTAAAAACTATATTTGTACTAAATGCAAAAGTGATTGAGTTATTGTTAAAAGTCGCATCAACTATAATAATCATAAAAAATGAAATATTTTATTAATCAAAAACAAACTCAAGCAAGTTTATTTTATAAAGGAAGGTTAAAAACTTGATTTCCACTGACACAGCTAAAAAGTTAAAAAGATTGATTCTACAGCGACTTAGAACATTGCCTTCCAACATACAGTATTAGAATTATGGTGTAAATTCAAATAAATGCTGACTGAATTAAACTATAAGGGATGCCTGGCTATTCCAGTTGTCCATTGATCACTGACATAATTTTGCATCAATGATTCTTAATTAGGTGTAAGAAATAAAACTGGCCATAATTTCAGGTGTTTAAGTTGATGGATCGGCTTTTTTGTTACCTTTTATTCCACAATGCCTAGGCAACACGCAAAAATGATTAAAATTATAAATTATTAAAATCTGAAATTGCATTTTACCAGTGTTAATTTTACACTCTTTAATTCTCCAGAGTTGTACGAATTAGGGCGTGATCTTATTTTTTGTGAGACAAAGAATCTTAACATATGCTAGTAACTATTCGTATTATTTTGCAATGGGATAGAATACTATGTGCATTATGGTGTGTTACATCCAGTCAGTCAAGTTTCTTTCACTGATATCGTTGATATATCATGATACAGAAACCCTTATCTCCAGGTGAAGATCAACAACCTTCGAAAAACGAACTGATATGTTTTCTCATTATCCTACATTAGTATATGTGCAGATGTGGAATAAAATCTAGGTAAGGAGGTGTGTCCTAAGTATTCTCTATGGATATCTATTTGTGACTTTATTAATGTTTATTTCATATTATTTCTGAAAGTTTCTTATGTTTTCAAAATCGCGAAGTTTTTTAAGTGTCAGGGGCTAACATTATGATTATAACATCGGATATTATTTCTGTAAGATCTACCACTGACAATATTTGTTTTCAAAGAGCGTATATTAATAACTTACAATATAGAAATTTTATTATTTGTAGATATTATTTGAAAAAAGTAAATAAACATAAATACTAGTGGAGTATAGTTATATACTTTTCAGAGAAATAAATGTGCTCTATTTTTCATCTGGAATCAACTTAATGTGGATTCTTAAAAATTCTCAAGAATTACTTTAACATTTTGTTTTTAATACTTTATCTCGTATAAAGAGTATAAAAAAACCATTTATTTTTCTACACTTTACACCACTGTATCTCATTCTAAATAGAAAGAACGTCTTAAACAAATTGAATTGTTGACTTCTTGTCATTTTTTACAAAAACGGTAAGCCAAGATACAAATACCTAGTGCTGAACAGAGTATCTAGATATTTTGTCAAGCATCATACGTATTCCAAACAAAAATATACTGAATATCATTAACAAAATGTTGGAGTTTTTGATAACAACATATTTGTTTGATAATATATTTCTCAAGCAAACAATCGGTATACCAATAAACTGTGCACCATTGTATGCGGATTTGTCTATTTTTTCTTATGAATCAGACTTTGTGCATACTATGTGCAGAGCCTTGTTAAATCTGGCGAGAAGACACTATACATACAGATATATATTTAACAATCCTAAATTTGGAGACTAAGTGAATGTCATCTATCCCTGTGAACTTGAAATAAAAGATACGACTGATTTTCCAAGTTCGGCTTCATATTTAGACTTATCCCTAAATTCTGATGCCCACGAAAGGCTAGCCTACATTTGAAACTGTATGACACTGTATAATACTCTCCTGCTTATGGTGTGTTTGTTTCCCAATTAATACGATATGGTAGAGCGTATTCCCACTACGTGAACTTTATACAACGAAGCAAGCTGGTTCCAAATAAATTGTTGACCAAGGGATATTGCAAGTCTAGGCTTATCAGGGGCCTCAAAAAGTTATGGTCGTCATCACAGTATTATTAATAAGTTTGATATCTCGGTGTTCAGGATTGTCTTGGATATATTTGAAGTCTCGTAGTTCGATGTTCCTTTCACTTAATTTTAAATGAACACGTGGCGGGAGTAGTAGTTAAACAGGAGGCGCTTACAGTTGCAGAGTACCCAGCCTCACCTCTCTGGTGGAAATTCACGTGTGTAACCTAACTTGTCAGTTTCAAAGTTTTTACTTTGCTTCTGGATTGTGATTCGGTCATGGATTAGTATGTTGTTTTGATTAACCATGTTTATCGATTTAAGAGTCCATTATTATTTCATCATTTGATCAGTATATTTGTTTTTGATGTTCAATCGTATTTAAAATTAACCCCAGACCAAATTATGTTCCATAACAATAACGAAGATCGTCGATGATTCCGTACAATAGGTTACACTTATTATTTGGATATTAGAAGATTTTTCATAATCTCGTTAAATGTTATCATTATTGGTTGTTACATTAATTAAAAAAAACAACATATTTTACTTCACAGGACTACTTGGTGCAGGAAAATCCCAAATGACCATAGCATTTTGCATTGACCTTCAAAAGAATAATATGGATTGTGTCGTATGGCATTGCAATGCATCAAGCAAGACATCTTTGCTTACTTCACTACGAGTATTAGCCGATGAATTAGCGATACCAACCTCATCGGAAATATGGTCCGATACAGATGAAAAAGGTGTTATGTCACTCATTGGAGAGAAATTGCAAAATAAATTGCACAAAAAGGATGTTACAGCGTCGTACCACCTGATTGTACTAGACGATGTTAACAGCGAGAGCAAAGAATACGTCCGAATGTTAGTTCGACGCATGTTAACCCCCGAAGACCTTAATATTAAATTTCTTATTACAACAAGAAACAAAACTTTGTTAAAAGAGTACAAAAAACTTGATTTGCAAGGGTTCACACCAGACGAATCGCTTAAATTCCTTATCAATGGTAAGGAAATAGATGAAGAAGACAGAAAAAGTCAGTATAGAAAACTAGCAGAGGAAATGGGTAATCTTCCTTTAGGATTATACATGGCCAGAACCTATATGGAAAATATGTCCATTGACCCAAGCCGTTTTATGAAGCTTCTGAAAACGCAGAATATCGAGGACATCGAAGATCAACTTACAGAAATGGATCTTCAAGCTACAGAGATAAACTTATTTACAGCAATAAAATGTTTCATTTACCAAGACCTAAAAAAGAAGATAAAAGAAACACGAGTATTTGAGATGTTTCAAATGACACAGTTTTTGGAAAATGAAGAAATCCCCATTTGTCTTCTTGAGTTTGTCTACCGGGAAGATGGGTATAATGACACATCAAAAACGATGATGATGGCAAATTATCTTATCCAAGAATTACAGAAATGCTCGTTCGGAACAATTGAAGGGGACGATGACAACAGAAGACTAAGTGTCCATAGTACCATAAATTTGACTCTTAGTATATGTACACCAGAGGATGAAAAACGATTTCTCTTGAAAAAACTACTTTGGGGGTTCGCGCTGCTTCTTGACAAAGACGTGTTAATGAAGACAGATCTATTAAGAATGAAACTCCTGATCCCACACGCTAGAGCTTTCCTCAGACATGCCGAAAAAGCGAACCTTATTGCAGATTATGACAATTTGTATTAATGGCATTTGTCTATAATGTTGTCGGTTTTGGATACAATTATGGGCATTATAAGACTATCCCAAATGAATACAGCGAAAGAAGTAAGGCATGTTGCTTTCGAATGATGGATTGCGTCGAGGCGGAAATAGATACAAGTTTAAAGGAATCGTTTGCCGTCTTGTATGATGAAAATAGTGTGGAATTTTATGAGGCTCTGGCAAAAAGGAAATGTGAAATTCTGTGGACGAAACTGGACGAAATGGCCACAATGAAAAAAGAAATTCTTCGTGAAATAGTACCTAGGTTCATTCAACAAAGATTTCGTACACAATTAAACATGGAAGACTTATCCAGACGTTTGAACCCCGAATCAACTGATTTTGTCATAAATGCTGAAACATATAGAGCATTAGTGAACAAGGAACTTGCTTTACCACTTGATTGCATGGAGTCTTATTTTCTTCATGAAATAGTCCTGGCTGTATTTTACACATACGGTCGACAATTTTCCTATCAAAGACAAATGACTGATTTTAAAGAGGCAAGACGACTTTTGTCATATCTGTTGATAGCGAACGAGATTGGACAAAAACTGAATGAAAAACAGAAACAATTGTCTCCCATCAATGCCTTGTTATCGGAGGTCAGGGGTGTTTTGCAATCGCGGGTGCAAGATGATGCACAGCTTTATCAAAACAAGATGGAAGTTCTTTCAGAAACGGCCGAGAGAGCCATTGCCTGTTCTAGATTGGAAGCTAAGTACCACGTTTATGGGATACTTAAAATGGACGACACATCAGTTAACAGCCAGATAATCTGCTTGAAATTAGCAATAAAGTGTTTTACTAGAATGTTACAACTGGACATAGACGACAACAAAAAACGCGAAGTATACAAAATGGCTGCGAACTTGCTGATGAAATACTACAACGAGCGAAAAATCTTGGCGATAGGCAGAATATTACTGGATACATAGTTAGCTTGGCGGAGTTTTATCTTTCCATTTCCATTGAAAACATACCATCAGATTTATTAGGTCGAGCAGAACAACTGTTCCTTGATGTCTTTCCAAAGGATGTATTTGAAGAGAATTACAAAAGGCCCATAGAAAGACATGAGCTACGGGCGGTAAATGGACTTATAAAGTACTATGAACTAACTGGCAGACAAGAAGATGCTGACAATCTTAAATCCAAATTAAATGACATTGATATGTAATTGAAACAACGTGAAAAAACTTTAAAATTGCATATATTGAGGATAGAATCGTTATCCATGTCATCATTTTGTAATGCAAAGAGAAATACATGTATTATGAAGTGTGAATTATCTGAAAAAAGTTATTTGAACGACACGTATTGTCGGCTTTTCTTTTGTAAATTTTCAACTGTTTTTATTTTCGCGAAAAACAATGTGATTAAATATAAGTTGACACTTATATTTCGACAATTCTTTGGCATCATAGAATGAGTCCATACAAAAATGTAACACAGTCTTTTGAATGTGTGAAAGATAATTTAGATTCACATATTTATTTAAAGTAAACACTGGTATAATATATAATATGTAATGTCAGATTAAATAAAGGTTTGTTTTATTTGTTCTTTGTAGGCGTGGCACTTGTTACGTTGTTATGTGCATCTTTGTGTTGTCCTGTTAACATGTAATGAAAAAAGCCGTGACGCTAATCTACAATCACTTTAATAACCTAACAACATGCCTAGAACATTATGTATTATTCTTGTAGTTAAGGTTAGCTTGACTTAAACAATTATTTGTCATGACACATGAGTAAATTACAGTATTTCTGTTGAATTCCTTTAGAAATAGGTCCCCTGAGAAACAGGCCCGGAGATGAACCAGAGAAGCATTATTAACAATGTAAAGAACAAAGGACACAAAGATATAGGATTAAACATTTGTTCTTCAACAAGGTCCGTAAATAGCAAGGGCGCTATATCAGTAATGACGCAATTACTGACTTTACCTTTTTTTTAATTTTGCACTTTTTGCGTTAAGATATTATATCATGGTAATTTTTATTTTTTTTGCTATTATTATGGTGCACATATATTTGTTCTATGTGAAATATGTTTCTATAAAATATGCCTATGACATTCTTCAATTTAAGTGTTTTTCCTGATGCAAGGCTTTACATTCTAATGTTAAGTGGTCAAATTACATATTATACCAGTGTTAATGTTAAAGAACTAGAAGGCCGCTTCGGAATACAAGTTCGCATCAGTAGTGCTTGGACCAAACTTGTGACACATAATTTTTAACAAAGGGTTAAAATATCCGAAGAATTTCAATATTTTTACCAAATATAGCTAAGAAATACTAGTATTTTGAAAAATGGAGTTTACCTTAGTTTTTTTCAGACTTAAACTCACAGCAAATTTAGTCAAAAGTATATTTTTGACAATTCAAAAGTACAGCCCAACCTGCTTTAAAGGTCACCTCTATAAAAGGGACACTTGCTTATAAAGGCCAGTAGAAATTTGTCCCAATTGTTCTTTATTTATATTATTTGTACCTGTATATAAAAGCCACCTGCCTAGACAGGCCACTTTTACTAGTTTCCTTGGGTGATTTTTATAGACAGGTTTGACTGTATTGCCTACAGAGTTTATGATATCGAAATTATATTAATGTTTAATGATATGGTAAAATTGATATGTTTCAGGAATCATTACGTAAAATCATTGTTTTCAGATTTTTGATATATTAATAAGCTGTGGAATATTTCATTTTACCATTTTTTTTTTTAAATTTGAATATATGCAAATTTATACAATATTTTTTTTTAAAAAATCATCATGTAAAATCAAAGAAATACTTGTATTTCATTTTATAAGATTCAGTTTTCATATCTGAAAAAATGAGATAATTGAGAAAATGTACTGTTTATCTGTTTAACTTATTTAACAAAACTGTTTGTAAAATACATTATGTGTGGTACTTGAGTTACATTTTTTTATATGACAGTCGAAGCAATCATCTATTAATTAATAATTTTGTTTAGTTATTTAATTATTTATCTATTAAAGGTGTTCGAAAGCGTTTGACGCTTAGGACTAATATTTAAACTATGAAAGCTATGTATTGGGGTGAATTATGGGTACTGATATATGATTGCCATACAAACACTGTAGCTGGTGACGTTGTGTAGATGCTTGTTTCCAAGGGAACGCCAGTCTATGCTCAACCTGGCTGCCGCTTATGCCAAATACAATAAACTATTTTTATTAGATGTTTTTACAAAGTGTAAAACAATCACGTGTTAAATAAAACAAATTGTATATATTTTTATCTGCCCGACGCTGAATTAAAATTTCGATGGTCATAAAAATTTGTTCATTCGTCTGAGCCCCCAATATAGATTGATCACTATAACCTGGTAACTAAAACTAAAATAGAACGTAAAAAGAGGCGTAACTCACTTTTTGTTGAATTGGGACTTCAGATTAGAATACATTTACTGCTTTGATTCATTTGTTTTACTTGCAGCTTTGTGCGGTTGTGAAATTTGGCCTTATCTGAAATGATTCGACCATTTTGACAGATTGCAACACTTGGTTTTAAAACACATACTTAGTCTTCCTAAGACCACTGTTTCTAGATATGACGCTAATATTGTCATTAACTGTAACAGTCTCTACAATAACTTGCTTACGATTTGTCGCAAACACCATGTCTTAGTTGAGCATAGCTTGGATAACTGCTGGAATGTAACTCAACATCTTTACTTGTAAATATGTTTTGTTAGCTTTTCAATTTATAAATATTATTTATACGTTTGTGTTAAACAGTTATGCAGACATTATTATTATTATTATTATTATTATTTATATATAGGCAAACAACATTGGCCTCTCCGCTTGACCTTTAATTCAAATGTTTATTATGGACGAGTACACTTACGTTGTAGCGAACAGAAGTATTAATTCAGCAGCACTTCACTAAACCCGTCCATTGTATATGTATTAACTACGAATCCTTACACAACCTATGTACTGAGGGAATATTTCTAATGAATGCTCAAGCGGACAGTTCAATGACTTGTATCTATACAGATGACTTGAGTAAATAATTTATTTATTATTTATTTGTACTATGTTTAATTTATCTGTCAATATTTTATGAAATGAAAAACAAAACTGAAATCCAGTGTGTAAATACATCAATTAATTTATCAAAAATAAAATAAAATTCAAATATGGTGTTTATTATCTCAGAATATGATCCATGGATATGGTGTATACTAGAGTCTGATAAACTAAACTAAAAATGCAAAGTAAGAACTTTTATTACCAAAGTGTTTAATAGAAGAGAACCCAAATATTTGATCAATTCCGGCTTGATTGAAGATGTTCATCTTCTCAGTACAATAAAGTCTTGATATGCACAATAAATTATTAAATAGATACATATTATAGGTAACACTTGTTTCCTAAACACCTCAGTAATACTAGTATGGAGATGAGATGCTTATTCATTGACTATAGTCTGGCTAAAATAAATAACTAAAACAACACTGTTAATGATATTTTGAAATATTTGTGAACTATTTTACTAGGGAAATACAATTAATATCGGTATAGCCTGTCATTGTTTTGAGAATTATATGTATTTTTGGCCAATGTTTGAAAAATAAATAAGATGGATATTTAATCCCAGACTGGTCCAAAGCCATGGATTTTATATTCAGTGGTTCCAGTTTGTAATTGCCTTTTCTGTGTATCCTCTTGTTCGTAGTGGTGTTGGCTGTTGCTAAGTACACGTTTTGTTGCAAATTTCAACAAAAATTTTGTTCTATGTTTTTGGGATGTGTCGATCATTCTTAAGACTTATTAATCATCAAATCAAACATGCTAATCCATGTCCAAATCCAAACTCTAAAGCAAAGTAAAAACTTTGAAATTACATATTATACAAGTTTTAATTTTACAGCACTAGACGGTCGTTTTGGGATACAATTCCTTATCAGTAGTACTTGGACCCAAATAATGAAACCAGCATTGTTATCAAGATGTTGAAAAGATACCCAAAAGGACCCAAAAGGACTAAACTAATTTTGCTAAATTTAGCTAAGGAAATACTTTGCATGAAGAAGTATACCTTAGTTATTGAGGAATTTAAAATTTTAACTAGCAGGAAATTTAGACAATAGTATATTTCTGACAAGAATACACAATTATTGCCTACTGAGTTTATGAAACTGACAAACATGTACAGAAATCGAGGTCTGACCGTAAACCATTGATGCGTTTAAGACGATGGTCTCATCACCTGTATTAAGTCACCTGTGCGATCGCCAGCCCGTTAAGTTACAATGGGAACTAGATATACCCGATTTTCAAATTTAAATTTCACCAATAACAATATTATTTTTTGAAAATGTCTGGTTCTCAGTGAAACATACATGCTGTCACGAATATTCAAATATAAAAAATGATTAAAATATCTTGAAAAAATCCATTCCACTTTTTGATTTAAAATATGGTGACATTTTACTTAATTTCCCTATGAAACTCATTAGAAAGTGCACAGCACTGTTTTTATAAACAGCTTTTTTCTTATTAAAGATATAGAAAAGTGAAAATGTCTGGTTTTCATGATAAAGTTCACATCGTGATGAAAATTCAGTTATAAAATCTTTGTGGTACCTTTAAAAAAATCCATTCCACTTTTAAATTGAAATTTAGGTGGTACAATATTTGTATCAATATCGGTCAGTGAATAAGGGCCAATATGCATGATAGACTACCGGTATGTATATACTATGGACATGGTCAAATACTAGCCTACTGGATCTAATACAACATTGTGCCCTTTTCTATTTAAAAACATTATTAAAGAATTAAATCAAGTTAGAAAAAATAGGAAGTAATGAAACGTGCACATTTTTATTTTCCATTTTATTATTATTATTATATTATTTAACTAATAGAGTATGGGACGTTAAAATACCAAAAGTTCAGAAAAATATGCACATTTTTTTATTATAATTCATTTAACTAATAATAATAATAATATATCTATTTTATTCAAGTTTCAAAAGTAATCAATGCCATAAAACATTTCACCCTAAATGAAATACAACATGATTGTTCCCAGCCATGTTATTATTATTAGGAAACAACATTGAAGATGACTTAGTTAAAATTAACATTACATTTAAATAATTGTCTATTGAACGGATTTAAAACTTTAACTGCAGTGTTACTTTTACCCATGTCCAATTTTATGATCAAAATGTTTTAATTTATATGATCAAATGTTTAATTTATATGATCAAATGTTTTAATTTTTATGAGTAAATTTTTGTTGTATTTTTTTACATGTTTTTTAATATAGATACGATATGTAGTGTCTCGTAGGCCACATGTCCGGATATAAAAAATTTACAAGGTTTTTTATGTGTATGTGAATATGATTTTTATATGTGACACTAAATAAAATAATTATTATTATTTATTATTATTATTATTTAAAATTGTTTTAATTATACTCAAATAAACAAACACAGTGACGAAAAATAAATGTATAAATAATATTATTAGATTTTCAAAAGGTTCGTGATAAAATTATCATTCAAATACATCACATTTAATAATAATAATAATAATACCATGCAGTACCACCTCTAATTTCAATAAAGCTGTGATGTTAATTGCCTGCCTGCATGACACAAATAACATTATCTAGGCAAGTGATGGGTTAGGGTCGATTTTGTTGATTGGGAAATTAATTGATTACTGAAACAAGGAGGTAAACCGTCACGCTTGAGCCCCTACTGTTCAATAGAACGTTATGTTCAGATTTTTTAAGTTCTCATGAACTTTTAGAATATAATCGCATTTGACCATGTCTCGATCATGTCCTGATTGTTCAAATAAAAGTAATATTATTGTATATTGATCATATTTATTGAACAATATTGTGACTTGTGATAAATTCTCTCTCTCTCTCTCTCTCTCTCGCTCTCTCTCTCTCAAACGTTACACGTGGCTTTGTCCTTACCAGTGCTTGGTTTATGTTGCATTCTTTCACAGTCAGGTCAATGAATAAATAAAATAAAAAAAATAAAATATTGCAGTTAACGATTCCATTGGATTTGTCGGTTCAATTAGATAAATATCAAATCATCTAGTTATAAAAAAATAACATAAGAAAAATCATATTATTTATATTATTTTTTTTTATTTATTTATTATTTATTTATTTATAATCAAGCTAAAATGAAATGTTTTAAAAAACGAAATTTATTTTAAATCTCTGCTAGATTGCATTGTTTGATGCTGAGAAAATATCTTATCAATTTTTATTTATTTATTTATGTATTTATTTAGTATTTATGTAAGCATTATAATGCTAGAAACTATATATTTAAAAAACGCTGATTAATATTTATTTAAACTTGAGTAAGCATATAAGACCCCGACAAAACGAATTAAAACAAATACTTGACATTATAAAATTATGATTTCGTGCAAATGTTCAATAAACTAGTACATATGCATGTTAATTTTTTTTCATCATTTCATTACGAGATGCATTCAGATCTACTGATTATAATCCGTCTGCGTTTAGCCAGAGACATATAAAACCCCCGATTGGATTTTTGTTGACCTATAATCACTTATTGCTCTCCCAAATTGGAATTATCTAACAGGTCACGCTCGACTGACTGTAGAGTATATCACACCTGAGATGGTCAGTATAGGACGACTTCTAATGTAGGGGCAGATAACCCTTCAGATCGGGCCTCGATTTCTGTGTATGTTAGGTTACACATGTGACCTTCCACAAGGGAAGTGAGGTTGGATGCTCAGCAAAGGTAAGCACTTCCTGGTTAGCTATCTACATCCACTGCCTGTGGAGTCAAAACTGAAAGTGAAGGGAACTATTATTTAATTATCATTTAAAATGACCGGTTTATTCAAAATTTTTCCAACTGTGATTAATCATACATCTGCCTATATTGTATAGAACCCCCCCCAAAAAAAAAAAAAAACAGACACGATTATGCCACGTGACTTGATGAAAAACATTTATGTGCTATGCAGTTTTTACAACGAAGTCGCACAATATATACAACACGCATTATCATTCACAAAAAAGTTTTTATTCCTCATGGCATAATATATAAATGTGTTTCTACATCAACAAATACAAAGCATTACTAATAGTATTTTCCTGCAAAAACACAATACAAGTCTTCTGAGAACAGATAGACCGTTTTGAACATCATCCTTCGTTAAATTGGTGCATCAACGTATTCACTGCCATCCAAAAGCAATTATACATGTTTAAAGCTGGACTAAAAATCTTTACAAAAGTTATGTTTTAAACATTCATTCTGCTAAACAGTGTTTTAGCTTAAATGGTATTTTAATCTCGAAAAATATGTTGCCCCATATGCCCCAACTTATTAACAATCTGAAGAAAAAAATGTTATATATATTTATCGAAATTTAAAATACTGAAAAAGTAACCTATGGTAAATATTAATCAGGATAGTTATTTATGGATGGCAGTGTAAAATATATGTGGATTATAGTTCGTATTTCTTCATTCACCCTGTCATAATACTTTGTACATTAATTAGCAATTAAATAAAATAGTCTATTTAGTATCATGTTTATATATAATTCAACATTATATTTTATAAAATATATAAAGTGTATAAAGAAAATAAATATATGTACAATTAATACATTTTCATACAAGATATAGAGCACCTGTCAGCTTTGTTTATTTTTTCTCCCACCTTTAATCTCATTAAAACTCAATATCAATTAAAAAAGCAATTAAATAAAATGATGATGACATCGAAACTACGAGATACATATAAGGCACTAAATCAATTCAGGGAGCTAGTTGAACAATGATTGATTGATTGATTGATTGATTGGTTGCTTGGTTGGTTGATTAAATGACGTATTACAACCAATCCACATTATTTAATTCTTAGAGGGTAGCGATAAAGTTTTTGACAATACACTGCTCAAATAAAAAACATGTCTAAATCACAATTCCAAAGCAATGTAAAAAACTTTGAAACAGGCAAACCAAGTAAAGCACTTTCCAGGGAAGTGAGGCCGGGTGCTTCGAAAGGGTAGCATCTCCTGTTTAGCTAGCGACATACGCCACGTGTAAAATCGAAATTATGAATTAAAGAGAGGTGATGTTTTAACGATTCTTTCTGCAACATAAAGGGAAACATTGTCGGGTTTTTTCTTAACTGAAGAGATATATTGCTCCAACCGTCATTAATTCCCAAAATGTTTTGTCAAGCCGTAGTAATACATAGAAAGCTAAATGTTAAGTGGTGTAGGTCACTTAATAACCAAGAGTGAATTGAGGTTTTTTTAATGCTAGTAGTATTATAATATCGTCTATACTAAGTATAAAAAACATTAGTTTTTTCATGTTACACGATTAATTGTATTGTTTGAATTATATTTTTAAAATCTCATATGAAATCACTTAACTGGGAGTGAATACGTTTCCCGCGTTTTTCACGTTTTTACCTAATGGTGACTTTTTTCGCAGGACTACATTTAAAAGTCTACAGTGTTGATCCTTTTCATACGAATAGAACAAATACCTAACCACATTATGGAATTAGAAACTAAAAATTCATCTACTTAGTAATAGCCAGAACTACCAAGAACAAAGTACATAAGTATATATCAATAGAGAGAACATAAAACCCAAATATTTCTCCTAATGATGCGTTAGAGATTATGTCACATCAAATTTATTTTCGCAATTCCAACCACAAGTAATGTCATAAGGGTTGCAAATCCAACAACGTCTTGATTCAATTGTGTTGATTTCCCGCCATTAGTTGTAGTAGTTGTAGTTGATTTTCGAATACCTCCACAGTCTGTGCGCAGAATCGCACGTGGAATATTATCAATTATAGAATCCAGTGAAGCACTACATGACCCGAATGAATCCTTGGCACATGTTATCAGGCTTTCTATTGGTCTGAAACAAAATTTGAAATGTGAAAAATAAAAGTTCTATTAACCAAAGCATAAATATATAGAAGAAATAAACACGTGTTTTCCCTATATATAAATCTAATCGTTCATAATAAATATTTAAATTAAAGGTCAAGTGGACAGGTCAATGTCGTTTGCTTATACATATAAGTGTGCCAAGTCCAAATGGTTGTTAGGTCGAGATTGCTTTTTTAGGCCCTGGTCATGTTTTTAAAGGTGCAGTACGTGATATAAACTTCCAACACTTTCACTTAATAATTATATTTTGGTATTTCACGGTAAACACATGCGGTATTATATAGCAAAGTAGGATGAAATGACCAGCATTTATTAAACAATAAATAAAAAGGTTAAATCATTTACTTGCAGAACCTTGCCCTCATCATATTCCCGTTCAGCTTCGAAAGCTCTGTAGCATTGCTTAAAATCCTCAGGCCTGTGTGATTGCGAAGACAACCATAGATACTTGTAGACGATGATTTCCCTCTGTCCAAAATACACTGGATACCAGATTGAATCTCTGAAAATAAATAAATAAATAATAAATAAATAAATAAATAAATAAATAAATAAATAAATGACAAATTTAAATAAAACAGCACATATGTAGACACGTAAACATATTTCTGTCATTAAAATTGCTTGAAATTAAAACTGGATGTGTTAGTAATACTTATGCATAATTATGGGTTACTTTCCCGTATATGGATTTCTATTTGTTATATAAAATATATATGCAATGGTTGTCAGTTTATTTTTTAGAATAAAAAAATAAGACTAAATTTTTGTTTTCTAAAACAAGTAGTATTGTGGATGGCTATCAAATTTTACAATAACTCGACATATACTTCAGTGTCCGTCGAAAGTAGAGAATGTAATAATCAGTTTCCTTAACTTGTGTTTGTTTTGTTCATTGCCTTGTTTAGTTGTTTTGTCATTAACTTGTATTCGTGGTGTTGGTGGCATTGGCGGTTGCCAAATACGCGTTTTTTCGTTTTTCTATTATTGTGTCTTGTCAAATGTTTTTTTTTTATGATTCTATTTAGATTTCAGATTAATAGAATCTATCACAACTTGTGGTGCCAGATAGGGAAATCTCAACCCGAGTTCAATTAAAAAAGTAGGTCACGATGTCAAATCAAATGTACAATCTATCTAGTGGCATGTTTTGTTTATGCTCAAAACATTTTTACATATTTTATACAGATTACATTAGATGGGAGCTATTTAACACTGTAGAAGGTACAATATTTAAGAAATTGAATTTTACTTTTATTTACCATGAGGTAATGGAGAGCCGGCTGAGAATGACATGACCCTGTATACCCACCCAAGTATAATAAAGTGCAAAGTGATGCCGACAAAGATTTCACCGGAAGAAATAGTGTTTTCCAGAGTTGAAACAATATTTATTGACTGAAAACTATACGAAATGACATTCTGTCATGAATCATCTTTAGCACACTATTTTGCATTACCTTTTGAAATACCATGATCAGAATGTCATTTCTTAAATGGGAATTGGTTCGATAATTTGTTTTTATATAATTTATATAAGGAAAACGACGAACAGAATAATAATCAAGCTATATTAAAACTTGTTTAAGGTGAGTATCGAGGGACTATAACCCATAATGTTACGTATTGCCAAGACTTATGCAAATTATGCATGGGCTCATTCACGACATCCAATTACGTTATAACTAATCATTGAAGGTAATTCTTAAAATAGTCAAACCTGTCTATAAAGTCTGACTAATGGAACTAGTAAATTTGCCTTTGTGGATAGGTGACCCTTATATACAGAATAAACATTTATTGTCCTTTAAAAAGAGGTGGTCCTTAAATAGAGGCAGGTTGGAGTTTACATGGGTTATTTCTTACAGTCTTAATCATAGAATGACTAAAATATAGCAAATATGATATTGAAATTTACCTGTTATATTCTGGCATACATCTCTAAGTATCCTATGACTATCCACGCCTGATGAAAAATCTAGTATTTCTCTTAATGTTCTGTCATAGACGTTTCTGGATGTCATTATTCGATCGTCAACACAGGTCAAAAACCAACTGCCGTCCCTATAGGGTAAAAAACTGAGGTACTAGACAATAGCAAAAGTAACGAAAATATTTGGCAAGAAAAACTTATTTATAACTTATACCTTACAAGTTGGATAGGGTTTTGATGCAGTAATTTTTAAATACCTGAAATTTTACAAATCCTACAAAAGGATTTGAATTTCACGACAGGACATTATTTTACCTTTAGGACAGGTGCCCGGTATAATATGTAAATAACTGCCTGAAAGTGCTTTCATATTTAGTTCATTATAGTTTTAGTCTTTCTGACTATAAAACAGGAAATGTTTACTTGTAGACTAATTCTGCATGTCTTTTTTGTTTGTTTGTGCGAGTTGTTAACACATGCGTTCGTCATATTCTATTAAAGTCCTCGGTAGAATTTAATAACACTTTGTCTTAAGCATATTTAGGTAAAGTGCAATTTCCAATAAATGAATGGTCATTCTGATATAGATTCCCTTATATCTTAGTTTATGGTTTGTTTATTTTATGAAACTTTGTAGAAAATTAGCACATATTTCCGTAAATTACTTTTTGAATCTTAATGAAATCACACGGTAAAAAGATGTTTACCTACTTATGCTGTTCTTCAGTACATGGTGAAATGTCGTAACGAATAAAATATCCAATAAACATTTATTATTACCTGCAGCCTATTGCCATGGCCTGTTTGATCATTGCTAATTCATTTCCAACCGTAGCATTTCCTCCAATTCCCACTGCTGCCTTGCCTACCTGAGTGACTACAACTCGTCCACACTGGATAAATGATGCTGCCATAACATCAAGATTCCAGGGTTGAAGGCCCGTGAGATCTCCATATGCTCTACATCTGTCTGTCATTAACATATTTACAATAGTGTTCATCTTGTTAGTCAAGTTCCTGCTACATCTTGACAATGGTAAATAAGTACAATCAACTGCCTGTCTCAAAGGGCTGTAGTAAATAAAAAGTAAAATTAGTTAACAAAAAACTGATACTAGATTTTCATAATATTCAATTTTATTCTGAACAATGTAACATTTGTTCTATGATTGACTGACTAGATACCGGTTCACATTTCAAGCCAAACCTAGTATTCTAGTCTATTAATTATACACTATCTACATAGGCACCCATGTACAGCCGCAAAAAGCAACTGGACATTTTATTAAAAACTCTCTGTGTGTGTGTGTGTGTGTGTGTGTGTGTGTGTGTGATAGATTAATCTCGAATAGGTGGTACAATATGAATAATACTGATGACATTATTTCAATCGACAGTCGATTTAATGGGTTTTGTCGCTGTACCACGTGATGCCCTCTATCGAATCGCATAAGATGACGTTTTCCCGTAAAAACGACGTTATTTCGGGAATTATGGTTCACGTTTTCAAAAACGTCCTGCACAAACGTCAAGGGTATTAATCACGTGGCGAATGGCCACTGTCATCAACTACATGTGTCATAAATATCTATAACAAAATGCCCAAGTTAATTACTCACGGCAGAATCGTCGTAACAACTCATCTGATGGTGCTGACGTTGTTGTGGTAATCCTTGTAGGATCAAACCGGCCGGGTTTAAATAGATGGGCATAAAATATCTTTCCACAAATTTCACCTTGTATGGGAACATCGATCAAGCAATCAGTTGCAGTTTGAAAGTCTACAAATAAATAAATGAATGAATAAATAAATAACTAAAACTTAAAAAGTTAAGAAATAATTGAAATTAAAAAAAAATAAAAAATAAATAAATAAGGATTTAAAAATTGCATTTTATTTTCTGGCCGAGATGGTAGGTACTTTGATGTTCATAAATTACGACAAAACGCATACTTCACAACGGAGTATATATAACGTGATACAAAATTTATTAATTTTCGTATCTAAAATATATATAATAAGTAGTGTTATGCCAGACGTGAACTATACAGTAGTGACAAAATATTTCTGTTACAAATAATATTAGGTCAAACCATATTGTAATTGGACTATGTAGCGCCTCTCACGGCCTTGGTTCAAATCCACAAGGATAGATCCAAGTTTGAGAAAGTTTGTCGGTTCGCTTGCTTTAGGTCAGTGGTATACTGCTTTTACTCTGGTTTACTCAAGACTGACCGCCTCGATTTAAGTGAAATACGTTTGACTGGGCGTAACACAATTAGTTTGCTACATTCCGTTCACTTACCCTGTCCACTTTGGCAAAATAAACCCAAAGCTCTTCCTATATTTGACACATTGACAAACTGCAAGACTACAATATCAATAGGATTGGTGGTATTTCTAGCTCTCTGTGCGAAGCATTGTGATAACTCTGCTATCCGCCTGTAATTAAAAAATACTTTTGTTCGAGTACTAAGGGAAAGTATTGCATCTGCACTATGCAAATATAAATGACGTCATGAAATATTAGAATTATGTTAATAAAAATCTTTTCCCTTGCTTTCCAAAATTAATAATTTATAAAGTAAATTTTGCTAGATAAACTGTTTTTGTATTAATCAAAGACTCAATGTCATCTAAATAATTTTGCACCATTTCAGAACTCCAATACATATGTGATAATAATTCATGCGAGGTGTGACGAAAAAGCGTAACTGGGTATCTTAAACACCAAACACATTTAGTTGAAGTAGAAGACTCAACCTTTAAGGGACTGTTATAGTATGGGAAGTTTTTTTTCTTGTTTTTTTTTTTGATGTGCAAATATGTGGCACTGAAAAATTGTAAAATAACATGTCTAAAAATTCATCTTGTGTCACCTTGGCAATGGTAACTCATTACGTAAACGTAGAGTACTTGCTCAACAGGACTCGAATAACGGTAGTACTCTCAGATTCAACCCGAGCTTTTACCAAATATTTGGAATCTAGAAATGGATGCTTCTGTTTTATGAGATCACAACGTGGTAAGTACTGTACAGGCCTGTCGAAAGTCTAACACTAAGATAACTAATAAGTGTGGAGACGACATCTAAATCTCGTCCCCTAGATAGCTGTAACATGCACTTGTATATCTGGACAGCTTTTCTAGATCTGTCACCAGATATCCATATCTAGGCAACTTGACAGCCTAGCTTCGGCTACCTTTTTGTTAGCCAGTGTTAACTTTAGACAGGCCTGTGCTGTACATCTTGAGACTGCAAACTGTAATATGTATATCGCATCGGTTAGCGTTTCAACAATTCTACCTGGATACCTGATTCCAAAACATTTTCATACAACGCTCATAGCGAAAAACAGATTGCATATGTTAACACTGACTAGCAGGCCTGATTGCTTAATGCGATAGGTATGTCGCATTTGCAAAAGTCAACATCCCTAGAAGCCCTGGCTCCTAATACTGACAAGCAAATTGCTTAAGTTGACATTATCTAGAAGCCTTAATTGCTCATTGTCATACATCGCGCAGTTCGAGAAATTTATCGCATACGTCTAGGAGCACCGACTGGTGATTATAATAAGTAAAAGGAATTGGTCATTATTGTCTAGTAGTTCTGAATGCTATTACTCAGCATACGGTAGTTATTAACATCGCCAAGACTCCGACTGCTCATTGTCAATAATACATGGCATTGATTATTATTGTCATTGAGTCCTGGATACGTATTGTGATACGCACATCGCATACGTTAACACCGTCTAGGAGCCACCACTGCTCATTGTCAATAATACATCGCGTTGATTATTATTGTCTTTGAGTCCTGGATACGTATTGTGATACGCACATCGCGTACGTTAACACCGTCTAGGAACCACCACTGCTCATTGTCAATAATACATCGCGTTGATTATTATTGTCTTTGAGTCCTGATACGTATTGTGATACGCACATCGCATACGTTAACACCGTCTAGGAACCACCACTGCTCATTGTCAATAATACATCGCGTTGATTATTATTGTCTTTGAGTCCTGAATACGTATTGTGATACGCACATCGCATACGTTAACACCGTCTAGGAGCCACCACTGCTCATTGTCAATAGTATATCGCCTTGATTATTATTGTCTTTGAATCCTGAATACGTATTGTGATACGCACATCGCATACGTTAACACCGTCTAGGAGCCACCACTGCTCATTGTCAATAATACATCGCGTTGATTATTATTGTCTTTGAGTCCTGGATACGTATTGTGATACGCACATCGCATACTTAACACCGTCTAGGAGCCACCACTGCTCATTGTCAATAATACATCGCGTTATTATTATTGTCTTTGAGTCCTGGATACGTATTGTGATACGCACATCGCATACGTTAACACCGTCTAGGAGCCACCACTGCTCATTGTCAATAATACATCGCGTTGATTATTATTGTCTTTGAGTCCTGAATACGTATTGTGATACGCACATCGCATACGTTAACACCGTCTAGGAGCCACCACTGCTCATTGTCAATAATACATCGCGTTGATTATTATTGTCTTTGAGTCCTAATACGTATTGTGATACGCACGTGATACGTTAACACCGTCTAGGAACCACCACTGCTCATTGTCAATAATACATCGCGTTGATTATTATTGTTTTGAGTCCTGAATACGTATTGTGATACGCACACCGTATACGTTAACACGTCTAGGAGCCACCATTGCTCATTGTCAATAATACATCGCGTTGATTACTTTTGTCTTTGAGTCTTGAATACGTATTGTGATACGCACATCGCATACGTTAACACCGTCTAGGAGCCACCACTGCTCATTGTCAATAGTACATCGCGTTGATTTTTATTGTTTTTGAGTCCTGAATACGTATTGTGATGCGCACATCGCATACGTTAACACCGTCTAGGAGCCACCACTGCTCATTGTCAATAATACATCGCGTTTATTATTATTGTCTTTGAGTCCTGGATACGTATTGTGATACGCACATCGCAAACATTAACGGCGTCAAGCACTGTTACGCCACATAGCGGTGTTGCCGTATAAACGTGTTCCGACCCGTCTATGCGGGGAATTTCAAAGCATAATATAGAGGGTGCTTTTATGTGGCAAAAAGGCTAAATTCTGCCGCTTAAAGAAAACATTTACTGTCATCACCTACACCTCCATCAACATTACCACCTTCACTAAAATCACCACCACCATCACTATCATCGTGATGATCATCATTATCACTATTATATTATTATCATTATTATTAAAGGCAAAAGTCGAAATTCTGCCAAAATCACAATTTAACGACCATCAACATTACAGTCACCATCGCCACCGATAAATTGCCATCGCGCTCTCATTGTCCCCGTCCCCATCCTTCACTTCATCCTAACAATTATTTTTACCATTATAAACAACAACATAAATTCTCAATTGTCACCGTCGTCATAATTAACGTCACCACCACCGTTTTTTGTCGAGATATAAGCTCTTTTTAAAATCCATACTAAGTCGTTAACACTAGTCCTCTTTATGTATCAAAAAGACAGCCTTGCACCGCATATAAACAACACATCTTTATGCGTTGAACGCCGCCGCATAACCGTGGCCAACGACTTTATGCGTTAAAATTCCCCGCATAGACGTGGCAGGCGCGTTTATGCGACAACGCCGCTATGTGGCGTTACATAGCACAACGGTTTCTATGACAGACATATAAGTCGCATAAGTTTCTGTAATTACATATTTAGCGCGGATGCACGTTGATATAAATCTTGACACGTAAACAAAACTATATACTCGTTCACTCTTTCGCCAAAGCTTTACTTCTTGTAATCATAACTTACCGACAGACATACTGCATTATCCTGTCGATGTAAGGAACAATTTCTTGAAGAACAGGACGTGTATCACGTAAAACGTCTTCAATGATGTCCGAAAAAGAGTCTATGAAACAAGTTACAAAAATTGAATTCCTTACAGTTTCCGGCAATGTTTCCAGGATACTGTCCCTAAAATATCAATAAATATATACAATGCATTTTCCAAATAAGATCCGTCACCTTGTATGAATTGAGAGAAGTTAACCCAGTTTATTTAAGAAATTTATGCAATTTCAGACAGCCCATTATACTTTTCAAGTTCATAAAGACATTGGAAAATCACCTTATTTCTGATATTTACAATATTTATAAAAACTATTTTTTTTCCGTATCACATTTTCCATTTTAATTTGAAAACAATTCTGGAATGCGCTGTTGTGCACCTTCTCATAAAATGGGTTGGCTCCTGGCAGTCAACGAGGTCATTAGACATCTGACGTCATCACGTGGCGAAATGTCTCTATGAAGTGATGTCAAATACTTTATTGAAGCAAAGATATATAAAAGTTTATCCCTTGATTTCAGATAACACACGTGAAACTTACGAATATTCGCATTTTGAAAATGAAAAATTACATTTGTTTCATCAACTAAAAACAGAAAAAGAAAGATAAAAATAACAATAATAAATAAATAAATAAATAAATAAATAAATAAATAAATAAATAAATAAATAATAAATAACCTGGTTTATCCTGGTTTTACATGGTTCATCAGTGTGATGGCCAATGACTTTTGCGTTCAGACTTTGTAAAAATGAGATACCTTGTACTTTGGCATGTGTGTAAAATAAGCGGGATACTAAAGACCAAAAACTTACTTTTTGGATTATAGTGGTCAAAACAATGGCTGTTAAATCAGATTAGGTCTTACAGAATTCAAGTTTAACAACTGCACTTTGAACTCCATTCTATGTTATTTAACAAATATTTCAGGGGCTCGGGATATTTGGCAGTTTATCGACCGGACATTTTATTGACCAGGCAGTCAGTCCAAAAATGTTTTACAGACCAACGCGAAGTCCATATACAGTCTTTGGGCTGACATTGACTGTTGCTTGGTCGAGAAACTGTCATATGGCCCGAGACCCCTGAAATATTTGTTAAATATTATATTCTATTTTAAAACAATTTAATTTACTTTGTGTAGACAGTAAAGTATACAATGACATGTTACTTACGAAGCACATGTTCCGAAAAACAAGTTATAGTAGTTCCTGGAAAACTGAATGGCATTCTTACTGCAGTTACTTGCACTGCCTAGCCAACAAGTTGTAGACGTATTCGAAATCCTATTTTATGAAAAAGTAAACAATTAATCAAATACTAGTACATGTATGTAGAAAGAGGATTATAAAGAAAATTGAAAGATTGTTGATGTAAAATAATATATAGTAGCGTATGCTTATCAAATTGTTTAATTGCTAAAAATTTGATGATTTTCTTGTTAGAGTTTAAGTACGAAATATTAATTGCTTTAAATACATCCACTGATGTAACTTTCAAGTAATTTATGTTAATGATGGATTATTTATTTACTTAGCCATTTGTTCACACACACACACACACACACACACACCACACACACCACACCTGCAAATGGTTTTCCGTGCCAAGTCTTTAGTGATGGTACCAGTTCTGAACCTCTGGAATATTGGCGGTACACTTTGAAGTAAGATGGAAGAACAATTGATCGTTTCGGCATGAGTGACAGTGGCCAAACATTTCAAATCGTCTGCTACAGCTGTCAAAATGAAAAACATACGTGATTCAAAACTATTACTCTTATGTAACAATGTTGCAACAAGAAATAAGTGAGTTACGTACTGATAACGTAGAATATCACCCTTGTTAACTTCAACAATTGGCCGAAAATTTCGAAAAATAAACTAAATTGGTAAACAGGATGTAGATGAAATCGATACTTGCGGCAAAGGACCTCATACTGAACTCGCTTAAGTGTTAAGTAGTTGCCGAAAAACTTTTTATGAAAATTTTTTTCGGACAGACGGACGGACAAACCCCCTCTTCCTCGATGCGGAGGTATCAAAATGTGATTCGTTATTTCAATTCTTAAAACACGTAAAAAGTCATGAATCTTTATTTCATTTTTACATACAGAAAGGTATTTTATTATCATTAGTGATTATTTTCGTGCCAAATATTTCCATAAGAAACTGATATTAATATAATCATAAAAACCAGGAAACATTTCTGTTGGCTATGGAAGACATTTTATCCCCATACTATGATTGTTACTACTAAAACGGGATACAATAGTATTATCTATCTTCATGGATCCGTTTCTCAAAACTCCTGTAACATCATGATATCATTACAGTCTATAGACTGTTAAGTATTACTTCTTCTGGACAATAGCAATAAAATACATTAGATATTAAACATACATGTAAATAAGAAGATATTTTTAACATACAGGATACAAATTTTCACTAACCGACTATAAAGCTAGTTAAGCTAACGGATGTTTGTACACCGTGATCCTGGCGTATTTCAAGTACTTTTGAAGGACCCTGAAACCCCATTTATTTTGCCACCCTTTATTCCTACATTACCACGTTTACATGTAAGTGCCCTATAGTTATACCCCTTGCAAAATAGTTTGAGAGGGGTAGAATCACCATCTCTGTCTATCCGTGTAAAATCTTGCCCGTGCCATATCTCAAAGCTGCTTTGAACAACTGTCATAAAACTTCATATGAATAAGTTTTATGGTCCAAAGGTGTGGTGTCATGACCTTGAACCAAGATCATATCATAAAGGCCAAAGTCGCAAGAAAACATTAAGTGTCGGGGGCGGGGGTATTTCGCTCTTGAGAGACAGTTCTAGTTACTTACAAGGTAGACTAGTACAGAGGCTGGCGGAATCTTCATCAAAAACTCTTTTATTGAAAAGTAATGCAGTTGACCATTGCAATGGATTATTTCCCAATAGCATTTGCTGTTGATTGTCGGCAATGCACTGTGACATGCGTTGTCTTATTCTGAAACCAAGTAAAATAATTAACAACCAATCAAAACATACCGGTCTATGTTCAAATTACAATACTAAATGTTAAGTATAAACTAACAAATATAAACGGGATCCATCACGAGCGTTTATGCAATACCGATTCTATTAAACCAGTTGAATGATTTTATATGCCTTGGCGAGTTGCATAAATTATTCAACTTGTTTAATGAATTCAATATTACATAACACGAATGTAAGATTCTATTTATTCTATAATTTAGGAAGAAAACTTTTTTCGTGAAAATACCGATTCTTTCTATTGGATTTCTCTTGGGCGGATTCTCCGGAAATAACCACAATAATTCAAATGCGACTTTAAACCAACAATTTCACAAATTCATACTCCTGTTATACAAATGAGTCACAATAAAAAATATAACCTGATTTTTAGTGACAAAAGACATAATTGGTATAGTTAAAATTATTTTTAGAAGCTTATACGTTATTAAACTGCTGATTTTACTATCAAATACCCATTTTGAAAGCCTTCTTTCACCAATAATAAAGAAACATTTTTGTTTTACTTACGAACAAAAAGACTGAAAGACAGCTGCAATTGACGTGCTGTTGTAAGGAGAGGTTGATCCTTCATTAAAAATCCTCGAACAATTTTCTGGTAAAACAGCAAACGAGCCCACATTTCCCCTTGAAGGAATATGACTAGATGCCGTAACTCCAGTGAGTTGTGCATGTGACAATTTTCCAAAAACACAAAAAAGTAATAAGATGTACAGGGACATCTTTAGTGATGTAAATAGTACCAGTAAAGCATCTGCTAGTCGATGGACACCGTAAATGATCAATTATTGAGTGTGAAGTGTCTTGTTTACTTGTTTGTATTGCACTTAAAGCACTTATTATACAATGGTTTTGTCTTCCGTTGTTACAAGCTGATGCATCCTTACTCATCCTAAATATCACGTTATATCACAGTGCATATCAACCGATTATAATAGGATGCGAGTCACGTGATACCAATGTTTGTATACAAGGTCGCAAATGAGCCTAAAATTAACCGAGGCCAACAAAATATATGCAGAACATGTACCGACTAAAGTGGATCTCTATGGCAATGTCTCTTCCTTTCCCCAAAAAATGAAAAAATCAAGGTCTAGAAATAAGCATTTTTTCGCAATCGGAAGAAGTAGACAAGACATTACAACATTACAAGGCCACGCAATTTGTCATCAGGCATACTTCCACGTACCCTGCCATGTTGGTAAAAGCCGTACCAGGCTAAAAACGATCATTGGCTTCGTGCCACTTGTGTCTGAATTTTTTTTACATAAAGACCAGTGACTAAAACCGACAAAAATGTTCCCCGGTTCAAGCAATCTTTTTCAAAGCAGGTTGACCCTCATAAAAGGTTACAGCGACATAAAAATAAAAAAAATATTAAACATCTTGTAATGACGGAAGCGTTTTAGGACACGACAGAAAAAAGTAAATAATCTGCCCGAGCAGAATAACAATCCGCCCGGACGGAATAACAATCTGCCCGTGCAACATACATTCTGCCTGGGGAAAATAACTAATCTGCCCTGTAAGAATAAACCATTTACAAAGCATGTTGGCCTATATAGAGAATTTGCCTAGGTGACCGAGTGGTGTAAAGTGTGTACTCAAGGATCACAGTGCCTTTCACCGCATAGGTTCGAATCAGACTGGACATGTCATTATGGGAGGAAGTTTATCAGTTTGCTTGTCGTAGTTTTGACGGGCACTCGGGTTTTCTACACTACCAATGAACTCACCGCCCCGATTAAAGTGAAAGATCGGGCGTAAAACTGCTAACTAACAAAACTAGCGCTAAATGGATGGGTTTGAACAACGCAGTTATCAAAACGCCCACGACCTTATAGACCAAGTCTGTAAAAGCTGATTTGAAAATGAATCTATAGGGCAATCACTTTTCCCTTGGAGTGGTATTATATTGATGGATGATGAATTCAGAGTCCAGTGCGGTTGCAGGAGTCGGGTAATAGAACCTGTCCAAAAGTCTTAGAAGTCCTTTTTGATGCAGAACCTTGTCAAATCTTGAGAAAAGACTTCATCAGCCAACTCAACATACAGATACATTGTACATGAAGTTCTATCTCTTAAAAATAATCTTTAATTTGGACACACGTTAATATCATCTATCCTCGGGAGCTTGGTATAAAAGATACGACTGATTGTTCTGCTTTATATTTGAATTATACTCATTAATGACACCAAAGAAATTCTACATATGAAGTATTTAAAAACGTGATGGCTTCAATTTTTCTGTTGTCAACTTTCCTTTTCTATGTAGCACCATACCTGCTTCTCCTGGTTGTAGTGTTTTTGGTTCACAGTTATTACACTAGAGCTTGTTTCAACTATGGGAACTTTATACAACAAAGCAAGCTACATAAAAATAAATTATTGACCCAAGGACGTTGCAAATTTAGGCTTATCAAAGTCATTAAGATGTTTCATGGCCGTCAACACAATATTGTTCATAAGTACAAATGTATGATGTATCTATGCCTGGAATTACCCTGGATATATTTCACGTCCCATATTTATACGTAACGTTAAATGTATGCTGTGTTTATTGAAAAGTGTCGTTATTTAATTAAAGAGTATAAGCAGACGTATTCTATTAGGACCACTAATTTCGGTGCTTCATAAAGTCTGGTTTGACTGCAAAAAGCCTTTAGCCTATCACTTGACATTGTGTTTTCATTGTGGGCGACTTGACATTGTGTTTTCATTGTTGGCGTCAATTCTAAAGTTTAGATTAGGAAACAACAACTTCAACTTCTTATCACCTAGTTTTGTTCGTTTCAGTTCTGCCTATTGGGACGTTCTTACAATTTATGTTGGCTATCCCCGGAATTCTCCACATAAAGTATTGTCCCTGTATTCAAGGATAAAGACTAACAAACCTCGATTTTATCAATATTGTCCTCACACATACATTGTTTTGACAGTAATTGAGAGAGAGAGAGAGAGAGAGAGAGAGAGAGAGAGAGAGTACTGTCATCTGCGCATTGTTCATTTATGCATACATTTCTGTTATTTCATTTATAATCTATAGCTACTCTATGTACGAGTGGCTTGGAGTGATGGCGTTTTACGCCCCAGTCTACAAACTTTCACTTAAATCCAGGCAGTAAGTTCACTAATGGTAGAGGAAACTCGAGTGCCCTGAGAAAAGCATCAATAATCAGCAAGCAAACTAACAAACTCTCTCACATAGTGTCCCGAAAAGGATTCGAACCTAGGCGGTAAGAGGCACTGTGAATCGTAAGTACACGCGTTAGACCATTCTGCCACAGAGGCCCTTTCTACATGTAGGACAACACGGTATAAACTAGCAACGTTGGGGTGCATAAAACTAATTCGCTATGGTAGATTAGTGTATGTTTTTATTTATTAAGAAAAAATATTAAGTAATTAAGCAATCTGCCCGGGTAGATTTATTACTTATTATTTTTTCTTTCATGTCCTAAAAGCGCTTCTGTATGTCATGGATCAAAAGTTTGAAACTTGATATATAGCATCAGCGCCTGACGGTCTGCAAAATGTGTGAAGCTGATTAGAATTGGACTTTTTTCAAACTAAAGGAAACCGGAACCATCTTTTTATCATGAACTATAAGAACTAGAAGGTTGAACTTTCACATAGTAAATCTGCCATTGTTGCAACTTTTATACGTGTAAAAGACAAGATTTCCAGTGTGTCAAAGCCCCTTTGCCTCATATTTGACCACTTTCTATAGATAGACGATCTGACCATACATTTAATTTTTCTATGGTCCCGTGAGATCTTTATATACAAGTGTTACTGTATATAGCATCTGTGTATAAAGTTCAACAGTCATCTGTTTGACCTTGTTAATTTGTGCCAATTTGATTATATTTAACTTTGTATCCTAATCAGTGGAGTGTAATAAGACCCATTGACCTCTTGATAATACTCGATACTTGTCCCAACAATATAGTTATGGATAATAACTGATACAAGATATAAGCTTCGATATGAAGAAATCGATATCTATATCAATGGAAAACAATATTTGTAAATGGTGATTTTTGAATGATAGCTTCAAATGGCAAGTTGTCACTTACTTAATAAGTTTTTATGCATTTATGTAATTGTTTTTACAAATATGAATGCAATTTGAACTTATAAAAAAGAAAGAGAAAGAATGTGTGATAAAACATCGCTGTATGACAAACAAGATGGCTTCAATTCTTCTCATTGTCAACTTTCCTCCTTCTATACACCTTCTGCTTATGGTGCGTTAGTTTAACAATTAATGTTCTAGTGTAGATAACGATTTTATACAACAAAACAAGTTGCAACAAATAAATTGTTGCCTCGGGGATAGTACAAGTAAATGATTATAAAGGGCCCAAAAACGCTTTACGGCATTGGTCACAATAGTGTTGATAAATATGATGTTTCTGTATTCAAACTTATCTTGGTTATATTGAAGTTTCACGTTTCTCAATTTTAACAACACGTGGGGGCAGATGTAGCTGGCTTATCAGGAGGTGCTTCCACTTTCGGTGTAAACGGCCTCACTTCCATGGTGGAAGTTCACATTTTAACTATATACCAATGTTAATAATTGCGGTTTTAACATTTAATGGTTTGTTTATTTTTGATTGACAAGAAACAAGCATATACAAATACCTTGACAAAATTGTTTTCAGAAATGGTTTCAACGTAACTCTGCAAAATCTAAACAAAAGATGGTTTTCATTTGGTTTTGGACACCACTTTTAGGCGAAATACAAATGTTCATTGAGGTAGCCTTGGATACCACAAGAAATTATTGGTAAAATATACTGTTTTATGTCCGGTTACTCTTTCTGTAAAAGCAGGAATATCCCATGTAATTTAAATATCAACAATGAATTATTCTTAAATCAACCTATAAATAATATTTTCTTTGAATAACTCAATGTTTTCTGTTAATTTCAAGTAGTTGGTCCGCTGTGTGCGCATTGTATATACAAAACGGGTAATTCCAAAAGTAAAATCACCCCATAATTTACAAAAGAAACTTCGCCCGTTTTAAATTGATTCTGAAGTAAAATAATTGCTAAGCAATTTCCTTAGGAATTTGTATTTGTTTCAGAAAACTTTAAGTATCTAAACAAACGTTTTTAAAGAAATGGAAAATAGAATGTCGCGTGCTGGTAACCAAGGACTTCTGTGTCCACCAACTCCTTTCTTATAGTAAAGACAGTTTGTATTTCCAAAAAAGAGGGCTTTTACCCTGTTTATACCATAAATATAGTTTAACATTGTTTTTTGTTTTATTGAATTTATTAAATATTGAATAATTTATTTATGCAACGAGTCTTGGCTGGAATGTTGTTAAACTGTTTTGTATTATATGCTTTAAAATCAAACATACCAACCCACGTCCAAATTATAATCCCAAAGTAAAGTACAAACTTTGCAACTGACAAACTAAGTTTAACAGGAGAATTTCCATTCATTGTTTAGCTAGCTTCAACAGCCACGTGTGTAATCAAAATAATTTGATTTTTAAAAAAAACCTGTAATGAATATCTAAAGACACCTCGTCGAGAACTCACCATGTGCGTAATGTGGTTTGTAAAGATATAGACAAACACCATTGACATATCAGCTTGTCCTTTCATTGGGAATATTTATATAGGAGAAACCATCCAAATATGGATAGTGTTAAGATACGCATTTGATACACAACAATACACATTTTAAATTGGGTAGACAATATATGCACTCTTGTCAGCTATTTAAATTAAAGGTCAAGCGGACAGGTCGATGTTGTTTGCCTATGTAAGATATAAACTGCATGTCTAATAATAGTAACAGGAAGTATCTATCCATAACCGTGACGAGAATAAACTGATCATTGCAGTTATAAAATGCATTTTAATACAAAAGTTTCTGAAAGTGAGGAGCGATTCAAACCAAAATGGTAAATACAGTGTATAAACATTATGTGTACGTTCCAGGTAAATAGTTTACATTTTCTATTAGTTATACACTAACATGCTTGTTAAAACAATATTTGTTACTACTGATTAGGAATTGTATCCCAAAAAATGCCGTCCAGTGTTGTTAAATTAATACTTGCTTAATATGTTATTGTTGTTTTGGTTATTCTTTTCAGTGGCAAATAAATAGTAGTTAAATCTGTAAGAGTTGTACAGTTGTCATTTTTTGGACTATACCATGTTGAATAATATGGTTTAGTTTGCTTTTAGGATTGTGATTGTATGTTTGTGGTTAAGTATTTCAGTGGCAAAGCACCTAAGCTGAAAAAAGTCATATGTAATTCCATTTAGGAATGACACAAAATTTTGACATTCGTGCCGTAAAAAATTACCGTTTTGTTTATTATAAAATATTCTTTATCCTAAAACGAAGGAATTTGTTTTTTATTTAGCAGTTTAGCCATTCGTCTAATGTGGGTAAACCTGGGTAACTTTCGTGTAAAATATTTTGTTACTGTCAATGAAGTTAGGATAACGACACATTTTCATTTGTGATTAAATAATCTTGCTGATATTAACAGAGTTATAAATTAGTCCTTGTAATGATAACTTTTTAAGAACTTTATATACTTTTAATGTAAAAAAACAGCTGTTGAACAACAATTAAATTGCTTTGCGCTTTTGAAAGATAAAAATATTATCAACCAGATATTTTAGATAAATTAGCATTCTTTATTCTAATTGTCTTGGCAGACCTCCAATTAGTATAGTTTTAACACGTAACAACACGTAACAGATATACCTAAAAGTTTGTCGAATGTGTGTATTCGGTGTTTATTTTTAGCCTCTCGAAATCCCCAAAATCTGTAACGATGCCTTAATATACAAATCACGTTATTTTTGTTTATTCTTTAGACAGACACTCAGATTGAGTTTAAGAATGTATCAGTATCCATGGCGTTTATATGAGCAGTATAAAGTGAAATTGAGATGCATCGATATGATAACTACGTATATAGGCTAGGTAAGCTATGTTCATATAATTTTGTTTCTGTTTGATATTTATCGCATATCAAGAAATCAATTTAAGACAACAACAACGGCCGGATCATAAGGTTGAAAAACTAAAACGTAAAATTGTTCAAACCCAAGTTAATTACTTACGCTGAATATTATAGAATATCAGTTTCACTTTGTCATTAAATGATAAATAAAGTTTAAAACAGTATATTAGTAAATTGGACACATTTCAACCCTTAAAAAATAGTTAGTTTCACAATTTTGGTCTAAGATCTACTGATTATGAATTGTATTCCAAATTCACCGTCTTGTGCTGTAAAATTCACACTGGTAAATCTAATTATCACTGTTGGTTAAGTAAACTCTGTACAAATATACAGACATGTCGAAGTTTAACACTTATCTGTGCTGTACGACACCTCATCTCTGTCCCTCGTTATCGATATATCTACAGCTTCACGGCAGCTGCTATCTTTTTCTCGACAGTGTTTCAGTTAAAATATGTCGGACACTCTGTAGCCGAGCTTCAAGTCCTTTCCGTTTGCTCAGTGTTAAACGTTCGACAGGTCTGTACTGCCCAATTTTTTATGCAAGAAAATATGGTATATTAAGTGTCCGTCTTTAAAAAAGTAAATAGAATTTACGTACTAAACTATACAGGTATGTTAGTGTATTTAAATATCTTTACAAATGACATTGTAATTTATTACATTCCTGCCTTATCTTAAGTTACAATCGGGTGTTTAATAATGTTATATAATACCACACATAATTACATAATATACAATGTAATATTAAAATGTCACCTGATACATTTAAATTTGTTTTTAAAGCAAATCTTTTTCTCTAAATAAAAGCTTTTGTCTCTTTTTACTCCACAAGTTTATAAAATGTAACACAATTTAATGTTCTTACAGCCTCTGTATATATATATTGAAATTATAAGTACTGACAGTCGTCAAATCAAAAACCAACATACCAATCCATGTCCAAACCAAAATCCCAAAACAAAGTAAAAAGATTAAAGCTGGTAAATTAGGTTTAGCAATTGAACTTCCACCAGTACTTCCAGCAGAGAAGTGAGGCCGGGTGCTTATAAAGGGTAAGAACCTCCTATTCAGCTAGCTAATCCCGCCACGTGTGTAATATAACTACGTTTTAAAACGAAACTTGCTAAATAATCAACTTTGTATAAGAATGATGCATTGTGTGTTTATGGTATACAAATGATACGCATATGAAGCAAGTATTGACAACACTTTGACTAGCCTTCATTCAATCATTCGTCTACTTGAAAATTACAAAAAAAAAAAAAAAAAAAAAAAAACCAAAAAACACAAAAACATACCCTTCCATGTCCAAGCCACAATTCCAAAATCAAAGAAAACATTGAAAACTGCCAAATCAAGTTACACTTGCTAACTTCTAGAAGGGAAGTGATGCCGATTTCACCGGAAACGTCCTGATAACATGACAATTTTCTATTAGAATTATGAACATGGTGGTTTTGAGAAAAGGGTAAAAAATAGAATAAAGTATATTATTATAAAAAACTGGAATCGGTCTCAAAACATCCCTGAACCATATAATCAAAAACAAACATGCTAGTCCATGTCCAAACCGAAATTCCAAAGTAAAGTAAAAACTATGAAGCTGACAAATTAGGCTATACTAGTAATGGTCTACCAGGGAAGTGAGGCCGGCTGATCCGGGAGAATAGATGATTAAGATCTTACAGCTTTATACTCAGTCGCACTGAGTATGCACAATATTGTAAACTCCTAGGAGAAGGAAGTTGCCAGGTCTATATATAGATACATGTGCATAGATGACGTTCTACATTCAATCTTCTAATAATTTTAAACTTTGAGAATTTGTGAATGTCACGTATCCTACTGAGCTGGAAATAAAAGATAAGTTTGGGTCTTCAAATTTTGTATCATATTTGGACTGGTACCTCAATTTTTAATTCAACGAAAGGTTATGTTTCGAGTTTAAACGACAATCGTAACGACCTCATTTCTCTATTGCCTTTCTTTTTCCATATATATATTCACCCAATACGCTATATAGAGCTTGATCCAATAACGGGAGCTTTATAAAACCAGACAATTGGCTAACAAATAAACCGTCGAATCAGTAAAATCGGAGATATTGTAAGCATAAGTTAATAAAAGCTCTCAGGTTTATCAAGTTTTTATGATTTTCTTAAAATTGCCATTGATATATTTGACGTCCCATAGCTCCATATTCCTTTCAGTATTAATTTTGATTCCAAAGTGTAATGTAGTGAGTGGATTTAGCTAGCTAGACAGGAGTTACTTACCCTCCCGGAGAACCCGACCCGATTTTGTCTAATGGAAGTTAACATGTTAACATTATCAAATTTTAAAATTATTTTTTGTGTTTTTCGGATTGTGATTTGAACATGGACAGGTATGTTTGTATATTATTGATTTGTTATGAAATTAAGTATGAGCAAATCTTTTAGTTTTTAATTTCCATATTAGAAACGTTTGAGATATAAAACTAAAGAATAATAATAATAATAATTATAATAATATTGGGAACATGTTTTTGCTCTATTTAAAAACCGTTTATTATTAATTTTATTTCGTGGTTTTCTAAAAAAAACAAACAAACTAATCCGTGTCCAAATTACTAAAATCAAAGCAAAGCCAAAAATTTGAATCTGGCAAAACCAGGTAAATCACTCACTGGGTAAACATGAGACTTGGTTTTCCGAAAGGGTAATTTCTGTTTAACATTAACAAGTATGTGTGTATCAGTATTATTCATGGTGAAGATTCATGATGTATCTATATCCAAATTGAAAGTTATCTTGGATATATTTGACGTCCAGTTCCATTCATTCTCATTTTTTACTTTTACTTTCATGGCGGTTGTAGCTAGCTTAACAGAAGGTGCTAACCTTTCAAGAGCACCCGGCTGCAAACACATGTACCTGGTCGAAGGGCACATGTTTAACACAATTTGCAAGTTTTTAAAGCTTTTGTGTTGATTTTGTTTCTAAGCATGAATTGATATATATTTTTGTATTAGAAACATGAATATCCTGAATATCCCCAGGTAAGGGAAAAAAGTTATCAGTTGATTGTTCATTCGAATACTTGTATAGAAGAATTTATTTGTGGTCTCGACAAAGGGGAAATATCCAATTAACCTATTGTGTTGTCTGAACAAAACCCAAATTATTTCAATATAATAAACTATTGGGATTCATTTCATATATTACTAAAACGACATCAACTACAAAAACTCATTTATGTATCCTGATACCTATATGATAATTATGATATTAGAGTTATAGTATGTACCACGTGATTTGTTTTCCCGTCATTTAGTTTACTTCTGCACTGCTTAACATAATTACATTATAATGTTACATAAATTGAAAGGATTTTATCCAAATCGATAAAGAACCAAATCACAGTCTTACTTAATTTCGTTTATTGTGTCATATATAATTTAGGCTAAAACAAAAGAAGATATGGATGGGTCCATTTACCGTATTTCAGATGAGGCTAAGCAACAACTCGAGAGACGTTTGGCGACTTTGCAGAACAGGCCTCTCCCGCTCTCTCCTGTAATAACAAATACATACAACTATGACACTTTAAGAAGAAAAGATAACTCAAAAGGGACTTGCGGTAGACGGACAGAGAATTTATATGATTGCAGTACATTTGTACAAGCAGAAAATCAAACATATGGACGGTACAGTGATCATAACGAAAATCATTTCTTGCATATAGATTCATTACAAATTGCAGAAACTAACAACGGTCCATTGGTTAGACGCAGCAAAGTATGTGGCACAGGAGGTATGAAATTAAATTTTTATATTAATTTAAATTTTATATTTTCCCACTTCAGAAAGTATATTATACAATTATTACCCTTAAGTAACATTTGGTCACCCGCAACAAGTCATATCTCCCTCAAACTAAGGCAATAAATTGTTTATTATACCAAAAGATAATCATGGTAATAAAGAAAGAAAAATATTTTACTGAAAACATCATCATAATAAAATGCCTTTATCAACTGACTCTAATATTTGTTATACTCGACCAGCTTCAATTCTGCCTGGTTGATTTGATTTGTTACCTTAAATGTACATGGTTTATATATAATCTTAATAATAATTCAGTATAATTCAATTTTCGTTTGTTTCAAGCATTTTGATTGGTCAGATCTTTTGTGTTATTTTTCCATGACAGAATTGGCTCCTCTCCAACTTTCATTTTTTTTATTATAAATTGAATTATAAGAAATGAAGTTAAATTTTATTTTTGTTATGGAAGTATGAAAGAATTGGACATTGCACACGTAACATAATTCGCTACGCCAATTATTCAGTGTGCAAAATGTCGAATTCTTTCATACTTCCATAACAAAAAGAAAATTTAACTTCATTTCTATGATAGATGATAACATTCCATCTTAAATAGTTAATGTTTTTAGTTATCTTTCTGGATTTGGGTGTTAAAGTCTTATGAACCATTTTGAAGAATTAGATATACTACGGTCATTTAGATAACACGGACTCGATATTTTCAAACAGCTATTTTTTTTTAAAATCGTTGTGTGTTGAGAATTTGAACATGGACCGATATGTTTGTGTTTGATTGTTGAGTAATATTTCGTTGGCATTTTAAGGCCGCTCGGAATATTACAACTATTCCATTCAAATCTTTATACATGTAATACTTGATGCGGTACAACTGTTTTATACCTTAATGTTTACACTGCGTATATTGTCACTACATGTAATTTTGAATACATCGAAGCTTATAGACAAACAACATTGATCTGTCCACTTGACCTTTGATTTAAATAATCATTATGCAGGAGTAAATTTAAGTAATAGGGATCACACGAGTATATTTTGTCTATATGATGTGAATACTGTGTATTAACTGCGAATTCTAACGCTACCTATGTATTGGGTAGACCCTTCTTTATGAATATTCCTAATAAAAGGTAAATCGGACAGGTCAATGCTGTTTGCCTATACAAGTTGTTTAATGTTTTGGAAATCTATAATTATACCTATACATAAGAAAGAAAATATTATATTCATTACGTTCCTGAATAAAATATGTTTCTTGCGTTAGTATAATGATCTATTTAAGGTCGGTTTGGCTATTTTCGAGTACAAATTTAAGTTCAAGTTTGTTGTTTATTTTAGATAAATTCAAACTTCTTCCAGTGGAGGATCTAGTTAAAAGGCTAAACACACAAGAATCCGCTTGTACAGACGAAAACGTAATTTCGGATTTGGAATATTATATTACATTTACATTAATGCCAATTCTGAAGGGAGAAAATAATTTGCGGAAACTGTTAATTCTTATGACTGCAAATAAGCAATCTGTCAAACATGTGTCAGCCCAGGCAATACAAAATATCATTTTACAGATGCCGTTAACAAGGATATCAGACCAAGATTGTATTGACATTTTCATGTTTGGACTTAAAATTCTCATTGATGAGTTCTGCAAGGTGAAAAACAATGTAAATAGTGCTATATTGGTTAAAGCGTTACTTTTGGAGTTTTTAGCATGTTTATTCATTTGGATGTTGCATTCTAATTCGTATGAGTCCAATGTTTCTGCACTACAAAACATATTCATGGAGAAGGAAACCCAGATGACCTATCAGCAAAGTGCACAGACATTACCTAAAATCTTGGTCGAATCGTTTTTGTCGTCTGGTAGAACTTTATCGGTTGCTACTGTTGTCAAAAGTTCTCTTCGAATCCCAGAATGGGACAGTGCAGTAAGAGAAAAGTCGACACAAAACTCAATTGTTGGACAGTTTGGAGATCTTTCGTTTATCGAACAGATGGCATGTGTACTTCTGCTTGTTAATACGGTAATTACTATAGTTCTTATCAAACATAAATGATGTCGAACCATGTCCAAATAATAATCCTAAAACAAAGAGCTTTGACAACTAGCAAATTTAGTATAACACTGAAAAGTGCCAAATTAAATCAAACACGGACATAGGCTCTCTGATACGGAGGGTAAGCACTTCCTCATTGGCTAGCTTACTAAGCTCTGATATTTTCTCCTAGGTCTATTAGACCGGGCCTTCTTAATGAAGCGTTATAGAGTACAATCTTCTCTTTAAAATGAACAATAGTGCTTGGAAAAGTTAATTCTTTCTGTTTGCTGCATATTTTGTTGCATACCATCCCAGTAATATAAAATGGTTAATCTTGATGTTTCGAGGCGTCATTGGGTATATACATAATACATAAACTCCACAGAAACCTATACAATGGTCTCCTACAAATTTCTATTTTGCAAGGTTAAACGCAGAAAGAGTGTCCGAGGAAAAATCGCGATCAGGAAATGTTAAATTAAAATCAAAATATTTTTTACATTTTTATTTTCAATATATATCTATATAATGTGTATATTTCATATTAGTCAATCAGAAGGAAGGACTTTGACAAAACATTCAAACTACTCAACGACTGTATCACATCTCTAAAAACAGACGGTCACTCGAGTGATGATAGGTCTTTGCTGTTTTTTGTTGACTGGATTGTAACTTTTGCATTGAAGTGGTATGGATCTGTCGAATCGTGTAAGTAGTTCAAAGAGTAATGATGGTGTGAAGAAACGACAGAAAGGAAAAAATGTACTCGAGAATAGGATTAAACACAACTTTGATTAGACACATGACGGGTGTAGCTAGCTAAAAAGGAGGTTCTTACCCTTCCGGAGCACCTGGTCTCACTTCACTGGTGGAGGTTCACGTGTCTAACCTAACTTGTTATTCTAAAGCTTTTACTTTGCTTCTGGATTATGATTCGGACATGGATTAGCATGTTTGTTTTTGATAATACATATTGGGACCACTGGTTATAAATCTCCTAATTGTTAATTAACAAGACAATGGATTAAATGACAAGATAATGACCAGTAATGCGGTTATAGAACTATTTAAGAGCCACCCTCTTTTTACAACCAGTGGAGAATAAGTACATTTTTGTGATTTAAAACAACAGTAAAATAAGACAAGGATAAATTATAATAACATAAATTTTGTAAAAGCAAGAGTCTAATAAACTCATCAAAGATACAATTATAATTACCCATTATAAAGTCGGATTTTAAAAATATTTTTTTAGCAAACATCAATTTCAAGAAGAAACAGGAGATAGAAGTCGAGCTTTTAGGTATCTTAGAAAAAGTTACTGTCGATGGTGTTATGAATGGAAAAGAAAGTTTTCTGTTTCACGAAAACAAAGAGATAAGAATATGGGCTTTAAAACAATTTGTGCAGGGTAAAAACAACAACCAAAACAGCTTAGTTCAGGTATGTCACCAACATTTAGAACGATCACTTATAAGGCTGAACCTTGAGATTGAACCCAATGATTACACCACATCTGATTTAGCTTCACAACCACAGTGGATGGAAACAAAATGCAGATTGTTTGGAACTTTTTGTAAACTAAAACTTCTTTTACCTTCCACTGAATGCTTACAAGGAAATGCTTGTGATAATTACAAGTCGAGAGCTGACCCTCAAAAAACTAAATATTATATGAATGAACTCGATATATTAACAAAACTAGAAGAGGGTGAAGGACACAAAAATGTTGTTGAACTGTTGGTCCATCAGTGCATTCCATTTCCACTGTACTTTATCCTTTGTGATAATGATTCTGAAAATCTACAGTCATGTCTTCTAAGAAAAAGACAAGAGAAGAAACCTATTCCACTGAACACATTGTTAGAAATTATACTCCAGGCATTGAAAGCAGTTGATTTCCTTCATGGCAAAGGGATAGTACATAGAAACGTAATGGCAGCCGCCTTTGGTATACGTGTTGGTCGAAATGATGACATGATACAACTGTGTGACTTTAAACTTGCAAAAATACTTTGGAATGAATGGGAACAGCCACGAAAAGAGTATACAGGTAAGAACTTAGGTCAATTTGAAAACATGTGAAAAAAGCAATATGGTCATACACAAGTATGTTAAGCGGACATTTGAACTTGTGTTGGATTTCTGTTTTCCTTTATTACTGCTGTAGTCTCCAAGGCCATAAGCCCTTCAATTGAAATACAGTATGAATTTACGACCTCCCTTTCACGTATCACCCAGCGAACACGTTCTTTTATTATTATATAAATTCCTTAACTTTCCGTTCCGACACCTTTAATTTTCTATTTCTTGTTTATCTTTTTCAAATAACCTACCAATGGAAACGTCCCTTATAAATTTGTTTTGAGGTATCGACCACTTTAATGAGCAATTTCTTCTAATTAATGTATCCCTACCTCTGGTTATAAAAGCCAACTACAAATGTTTATCGTTTAGATCGATACGAATCAGGGAATTAAATCGCAATGTTTCTGTAATTAAGTAATAGAACTATTAGATTTAATCACAATGCAACCCGTACATATGTATCACTAATTGAAAATTATTTCGCAACGTTGTGTGTATAATTCAACCAATATGTTAACCAACGTACCTTGGCTGTTTCCAATTATTTTGTTTCTAATTTTTGTTTTAAAAGATTTGCTATGTGATGATATACCAACAAGATGGTCCGCACCAGAATCATTGATGCATGGCAAATTTAGTAGAATGTCTGATTCATGGATGTTGTTTATGACGGCTGGTGAAGTACTAGAACATGGTAGATGGCCCCTGACTGACCATCAACATAGTTCCATAGAAGCTGTGATAGAAAACGTATGTGAATATACATTTATGTTAAGAACATACATATAATAAACAGATTTTAATTGCATACTGTAAATTGGATTTCACTGTCCTTGACATTCAGACCTTTAGTTCTAAACATATGTGTTTTTAAATTGTTAGGTCATGGTTATATACCGCTTTGCAATAGTACACAAATAAAATCGAATATCTAGGCTAACTATCGTATTCCACTTCGAAATTATCATTTCATCATTTCTAAAGTATAATCAGAAAAAGATTACACTCAGTTATTTTTCTTTAACAGTAAAATGACTGAAAATATTTATTCTATTGTATCATGATGAAATGTATTTAAATAAACCAGCCTAATATGCACTTTAGCTTTGCATATTGTATAGTTTGAAATAATCCGGCTTTACTGAGAAGAAATTGGGAATTTCTGCAATGATGGAAAATAAACAAAGTCAGTTTACTCCGTCTTTTCCCCATGTAAGGTATAATATTCATGACTATTTTCTATTCATATGGCCTGCTTACTATACAAGAACGGCTAAACAATCATGTGACTAAGGCAAAACAACTTTATGCTCTCTTAAATACTCTTCTACCATTATGCTTTTGTGTGTTAGAATTAAGATTGGAAAAATTTGTACAAGGGTGATCAGAGTTAATTAACAAATTGATTGTTACTTGGAAGTGTCATTATTACATAATGTTTTGTTAAAAAATCTCAACCCTCACATTGTTACTAACTTTCGACTTGAGCAATAGATTATCAAGACATTACCCATGTAAACATTTAAAAAAAATAATTCAAGTCATTTTGCAATTTGTTTACAATCTTGAGGTATATTTGTACTCTCTCTCTCTCTCTCTCTCAACGTATAAACAGGTGTTCATTTCCCTTGCCTAATTGTATTGCAAGCAAAGTATTGTCCAATCATCAAGTCAGTCACCTTTGAAATCTTTTAAACTTTGAATGCAATTTAAAGTAAAAGAGGTAAGGTTTGTCATAAAGAGTTGGAGTGAAAAACTTTTTTCAGGGTGAACAATTTTGACAATTATTTTTACTAAACAATACTATTACAGAGGCAATGTCGTAAGTGGCAAGAAACTGAAATCATTGTGAAATATAAGACCGAGTCTTGTTATAAACATAGCCAAATTTTTATTTCTCATTATTATCTGTTTTTATAGAACAAAACAAGAGTGTAAATCATTTCTGACTATACTTTAGATCTGTTTTTTCTCAAAGTTTGAATTATCAAAATCATAACCTCAACCATTAGGCGAACTTTTTAACAATCCATATAGACTAAATAACTTGTGAAATAGAACCATGGCTTATTAAAGCAGACCAAAAAGTATTTTATCATCTTAGAGATGCAGTACTTAATTAATTTTACATGTTATTTATCAATTAAATGTCGTGTTAATTTTTGCAGATGCTTTTTAATGACTGTCGCGTACATGATAATCCATGCATACCTCAGCAAATATACAAGATGATACTCGATGGCACTGAATATAACGAACAAAAAAGATTAGAGTTGCCCAAGTTTGAAGAATTACTTATTGACTTCATATCTAAACTACCACATCAAACAGGCAAGTTACATAATTCCATAATTCTTTTTTGAGTTTTTCACCTTTGTGGTTGATCTTAAAAGCTAACATTAATTAAATAATATCATCGAATAGATCTGTTAAAATAATTGTAAAAGAAAATTATATTTTCCTGAAGAAGTTCCATTCAAAGTTCTGAATTTATATTTTAAACCACAAATAAGTTTATCATCAATATTGTTTTTCACGCAGCAAGCAATGTGAAACATTTTTAAAATTGGTTAACCGATTTTTGTTTGACAATTATGTTGTCAATTACACCAAACATGTTTTCTATCATTTTTGTAATTTGAATTTCCTGACATATTATTGTTGCAGTCTATATGGTACATCACAAAATAACTAGAACCCTTGTTCAGCACCAGTATCTATCTAGGTAATCTATGCTTACCGTTAAGTTAAAAATACCGGATTTTGTATTTGTAGTTTTTACTTCAGACCATTAATGAAATCATTTGTTGATATATGGAAAAGTCAATGATTTCAGTTTATTTAGCTACATCCAACATGTGTATAATGAAAATTGAATGTGACAGGAACATGGAACTATTGGGATGAAAATATATAGTATATCAAATAACCCTGCATATATAAGAACTAATTTTACCAAAGATGAAGTTCTGTCAAACCATAGGGGAGTTCTCGAATCTTTCGGTATTAATCTTAAAGAGTAAGATCTTGATCTTCCTTACTTGTATTGGATTCTTAAACTCCATAAAAATCCATACAAGGAAAGATATATAGCAGGATCACCTAAATGTACTACTAAATCATTATCAGTAACTCTAACACAAATTTTGACAATCGTCAAAGATTGTCTTCAGTCTTATTCAGAAATAGTATATTCTACATCAAGCGAATATGGATTCTCAAAAATTCTACAGAATTACTTGAACATCTTGCTACTAATACTTTATCTCTTGTAAAAAGCATAAAAACAACTTCTACACTATACATCACTATAACTCATTCTAAATTGAAAGAACGTCTTAAAGAAATTATTCACTTGTCGTTCTTTTACAAAAAAAGTAGGCCAAGATACAAATATCCGATGCTGAACAATGGAACAGGGATCAGGTTATTTTGTCAAGCATCATACGGATTCCAAACAATATCAACAAAATGTTTTTTTTGTTTTTGAAAGATAACATATTTGTTTGATAATATAATTTTTCAGCAAACAATCGGTAATCCAATGGATACAAACTGTGCACCGTTACTTGCTGATTTGTTTCTTTATTCTTATGAAGCAGAATTTATGCAGAATATTGCTAAATCCGGAGAGAAGGCTGTCGCCAAATCATTCAACTCAACATACAGATATATAGATGACGTTCTGTCTCTTAACAATCCTAAATTTGGAGACTATATGAAGGTCATCTATCCTAGTGAGCTTGAAATAAAAGACACGACTGATTTCTGAAGTTCTGCTTCATATTTAGATTACCCCTGACGCCCACGAAAGGCTACATTTGAAACTTCATGAAAAACTTGACGTAAAACATAAAACTTTAGGGTCATGATAGGCCTAGTCTTGCAATACCCTTGGGTCAACAAGTTATTTGTTAGCAGTTTGTGTCGTTGTATAAAGTTCCCGAAGTGGAAACAACCTGGACCATAGCGTAGAAAGGTTGACAATATGAAGTCATCACGTTTTTATATAGTTAAATATAGCCTCCCAGGTGCCATAATTGAGATATAAGTCTATATATGAAGGCGAACTTGAGGAATCAGTCGTATCGTTTATTTCAAGCTGACTGTGATGGATGGTATCACATAGACTTCACAATTAGGACTGTTAAGGGACAAAACGTCATCTATATATCTGTATGTGGAGTTGAATGATTTGGCAACAGTCTTCTCTCCAGATTTAACATGTTCTGCATAGTTCTGCTTCATACGAATAAAGAAACAAATTTCATCAATCATGTCTTTGTCAAACCTTTTATAATGTTTTACTGTTCCGTTTTAATTTGTTTAAAAATGTTAAAACTAAATTCTTGTAGCAAACGACGTTTATCAGTCTGCTGCACAAACATGGAAATTAGAATCAACAATGCCGAATCTGTCTAAAGCGCAGATTGACTGCAATTCGGTTCCTGAAAAGGTATTCTCCAAGTTTAAAATATTGTTCATAATGGAATGATTGATTGAATGATGTTTTATGTCTCAGTCAAGAATATTTCACTTTTATCCAGACGTCATCGCCTTATCGTGAAACGGATTTTGACCTTTGTAGTCCGATCGGGGCAGTAAGATGGGAGGGTCCTTTCATGTGCCACGCCTTTCGTGACACAGGATATCGGTTGTTAAAGTCTCTTCCGAAAAGAATGACCCAACCGCGATTTTCATGGTTTTTTGTTTGTGAATAAATTGGTTTCTTAGTATCCGAAAGTAGTCACGATGACCCGCATTTATAAGAAAAAAAACACCAAAAGACCCAAACAAAAACAAAAAACGGGGCATATGAGTGTTTGAAATTAATTTTCATCAAGGCCAAAAAGAACTGAAACTTATACATGATCTGAAAAGGGGAAAAGTTATTAGTTCTTTATTTGAACTTTTCTGTTTACAAGGCAGTAAAATAAATTTAAACTTGGTGATTTTTTAGTTCTAAAAAGTTTAAATATCTAGATGATTTTCTTTTCGTATATGCTCTTCTCTGTAAGTATAAATAAAATTATTTCAGGGAATTCCAGAATCGGCAAAAAAGTACAGGAAAACCGACAAAGGTATGTTTTCATTTATATTGCTTTACGCGTGTTTACTCTTAATTGTACAGAATCAGTCGTGTTTTACTAAGCGAGGCAAAAAAGCGATACAGTTTGTGGAAAATCAAACAATATTTTCAGAGGTGGCGAATGGTGTTCGACTACATAAAATCTCTTAATTAACTTCGAGATGTTAATCAAAATCAAACATACTAATCCATCGAGATGTTAATCAAAATCAAACATACTAATCCATGTCGGAATCACAATCCAGAAGCAAAGAACTGACAAATTAGGTTAGACAACTAAACATCTAACAAGGGAAGCGAGGCTGGGTGCTATAGAGGGGTAAGTACATCCTGTTTAGACACCTATATTTGTCACTTGTAATCAAAATTGTGTGAAAGGAACATGGAACTATGGGACGTCAAAAATATCCAGGACAATCCTGGACGCAGAGACATCAACCTTATCAGAAAAATGACAGCCATAAAACTTTGGGGGGCTTAAGCCTATGCTTGCAATATCTCTGAATCAACAATTTATTTGCAAGCAGCCTGCTTTGTTGTAATTAAATGAACGAGAGAGGTCCTGAAAAAGAGCTCAGTAGATCAAGCAACAAAAACATCGACCTAAAACTTCATCGCTCAGTCTTAATTTGGAACTGGTCATTACGACAGTCATGATGAACTTTTAAAAGTTTCATTTTAAGTGACCAGACGACGACACCAAGTACCGCAGTTTATGATGTTAAATATGGAAGAAAACGAAAGTTGTTTAATGGTTTCTTAACTTCACCATAAAAAAACTGCTGTCATGATAGATACTATTCAATAAGAATTGTTACACGGGTTTCGTGTGACCTAACTAAAGTTTGGTGTGAACGGGTCGACAAACAAGCCATAAAACTCATGAAAGGTACCTATCCCATTGTGTATACCGTATGTGGAAATAGAGAGGTGGGTATTGATATTAAAAATAAAAAAATTACCAACTTAGTCTCTCAAACTTTTTAAAACATTTCAAATCCAGATATTAAAAAAATTGACAATATCCGTATTCACTTTAAATAAGGATAAAAAACATTTTCATTAAATAAATTAACCCTTATTTTTTAGCAATTTGCAGGGTTCATAGTAATTTTCTCGTATTTTGCAGATCCAGAGGAAGTTTATTATGAAGAGAACTATATTTCCCGAGCAGAAAAACGGACTGTTTGTAGGGTGGTCACAGAATGTGATATAACCTGGCTGGATGAGCCACAGATTGAATATGAGGTTAAGATCTATAATGTTCTAGATGCACTTCAATTAAATTACAAAGTCACTTTTGTCATAATGTTAATTTTACATTAAATTGCATGTCATATTAAAAACAGAAATTAAATTTTAATATTTAATTTTAATCCTTTATCTAGAGCAGTGTGTGTGTGTTTTGTAAGTATTAATCGTATTTTATTCTTAAATTAAAATTTATTCTCAGTACAATCAAATCTGCCTTAATGGCAATCTGAAGACCAATTAAATTTTATCCCAATTACTCTAAATTTGTGTTATTTGAACCTGAGTAATACTATAAGGACCACTTGTCTATATTGGCTATTTTACTGGTTATTTTGGGTTGCGTTCATAGATAGGTTTGTCTGTATATTAAGGCCAAGTGGTACAAATGTGTACTATCCTACAAGTTTCTGATTTTTTCCATATATGTAAAACTTTTTGAGGCGCATCCGAAAATGTAAAAAATATAGGAGTCACCTTTTTACTTTTTTAGCTATAAAGCGTCAAAAATCTAAAAAAATGTCGGGATTTTAACATAAGATTAATGGAAAATTGGATTTTTTCAGGCTCTGAAAAATTGGGAAAAGTGTAGAAAATTTTTTTGAAAAACTAATATAATGTAGTTCTGAATTTAAACTTTCTGAAAATGTAAAGAAATACATATGTCACCTTGCTTGATTTTTTTGGTATAAAACTTTAGACGAAATTTGATGCGAAAATATGACAATAATTAACAATAACGTCATGATTTTTGACGATATTGCTAAAGAATTGGCAAACTTGCAAAATTTAACGTTATCGTGTCGTAAACTAGGAGTGTTGTGTTTGTGCGTCTCGCTGTTATAGTAAATACATTAATTAATTATTTGTATACAAATTACTTCATCAATTAGATTATTTTATATTCCCAGTCACTATAGAATAATAATTATGATAGAAATAATAATATTCAGAAACATTTATTACTTCGAATAGCGGAAAGACAAGGCCTTATCGTCCGAAATAAGAGTCAATGATGATACTTCGAAAATGCAAGAACAAAGGCCATTCATTATCAATGGATACATTTAAAACATAGGAAGGATATTGAACTATTGAGACAAATCTTGACTAGAGTAAAGAAATCAATTTAATTAAAATCATTTTACTTGGCCAAAGTGAGGTACTGTTCAAAAACCAACGAGCTCGAAAATACGTCACTCAGAAACTCCGTACGCAATTCTGCAGATACACCCCGTATTTCGGTTTAAATTTTCATGACGTCATTGCAAATAAATTTTAAAAGTCGTAGTGCATAAAAAATATGAAAATCTTAAATGTTTAAAATCTGAAAGAATTTTGAAAATCGATACAATATTAAAAAAGATATTATCAATTAAATTTTGTTAAAAAACGTCTTTTTCAATTGAAGGAATAAAAAGGCAAATCTTCAGTGAATCACTGGTATCTAAATCTGTTGAATTTATCAGTGTATCGTATTTATGATACATTTCTTGTATATTTTCATTAATATTTTTAATCGATAGATATTATGTATTTTATTCACTGCAACATATTTATCAAAATTATTACAGTCTCTTTAAGTTAGGACTTAGAATAATACCATCAAAGTGCATAGATTTGTACACGCCGTGCGTAACGTCAGCATCCATTTGTACTACTTGGTCTTAATACTCAACAATGAATACCAAATCATAAAAAACATAATTCATAAAATCATATGTAATCATAAAAAATAAACTATCCATGTTCAAATAACAATCCAAAGAGCTAAGAAAAATTTGCAGGCACATTTAGTTCAGCGAATGAAATTCCGCCAGGGAAGTAAGAGTTGATGCTTCGGAAGGTTAAATATCTTGTGCTTCACAAGCTACACAAACCATTTGTGAAACAAAATTACAAATAAAAGGAATGTTTAAATATACGACGTCAAAAATTTCTATGACACAGCATATTAACTGTGAAACAAAAACGCCATAAGCAGGAAGAGCAGGTATGTTGCTGCTTAGAAAATAGAAGTAGACAATGACAAAATTTACGTCGTCAAGGTTGTCATATAATTCCAAATGTAGCTTTTCGTGGATATCATTATCCGATACAAGTCCAAATATGAAGCTAAACCCGAGTAATCGGACATATCTTGTATATAAAGTTCACTGGGATATATGACATTTACATGTTTTCGAGATTTAGGATCAACAAAGAAAATCTTATCAAATTATGTGGAGTTGATTTAATTTGTTAAATGTGAAAAATAATGACTTTACAGATAATAGTTCTGCTTCATATTTTGCCATATTCCTCAGTTACGAAAACTAAGAAATAAATACTACATTTGAAGCGATATGACAATATTATTTTTCCGATGAATATTACACCATATACAACCACTAAAATGTCCATAACTATTTTATTATATAATTGAGCCACTGTGTCACTTCGGTTGACAATGTTTTCTCAAACCTGTGACCAGGAAATTTAGCTATTTTATCGTTGTTAGATTTCCCCATCTCGCCCTGGTTGGGACAGATCACACGAAAAATATCCCCGATTAATTAGATCTCTGACTTTTTAAATCTGATTCTACGAAGAAAAAAATTAAATGGCATTCCAAGTGACAATTACATATTATAACAGTCTTAATTTTACAGCACTAGACGGTCGTTTCGGAATACAATTCCTCATCAGTAGTGCTTGGACCAAAATTATGAAACCAAAATTATTTTGAAGATGTTGAAAAGGACCAACAATAAATTGATGATGCCATAACGCCAACATTTTATGAAAAAATAACAGGCATCCCAGATGAGACACAATCTCTTGCGCACACTTAATTGATGACGTCATAATCATTTTACGCGAAAACGTCAACAAAAATCGATGACGTACACCGAAATTGATATTCACTGGATTCACAGAAATCCGTGGTATATCATGTGGGATTCACTGGTCACGTGTTACCATTTTAACCAATGATAAAGATAGAATTTATTAATTAAAAAATATATATATACCACGATTCTTTACATATTACTCGTAGACGATGCAGGAGTATTCGGCTTCGCTTCCCTGGTGGTACTTCACGATTGTGCAAATTACAATGGTTTTACTTTGCTTTTAGGATTGTGCTCTGAAAATACGTTGGTATCTTGTGGTTCAGTATAACCTAACCATTTATAATTGATGTTTTCTGTTTTATGTTATGGGAATATGCTTGAAATAATGTATAACAGGAATATATTGTACAATTGATTACATATTTTTCATTCTAATTATATTTAATTGCCAGGGACAGAATATCGTTATTGAGGAGACAGTCTTTCATTGTTTTGTACAAAATGTTTTACCAAACCTTGTAAATCTTCGACATGATGACTTGGGTATAAATCCGTGGCCACCAAGACCTATTGCCACCGAACATACGCGTGATGAAGAATTTAAATTGGTAATGAATTTGTTTTTATGATACAATGCCGTTAAAAATATTTATATTTTGTGCTCACAATATTTGTCTGTGCTTCATTTTTTTCCAATTTGTATTCTTAACAATTCGCTGTATTATTTTATGCGTTGATAGTTTGTCCCTGTTTAACACATTTTACAAAGGTTTTGCTTGTCATTGGCCACTGATCCATCATATCACCAGATTGAATAAAATCACAATAGTGTAGTTCAAAATATCAAAGCACTGATTATGTTTTCTAAAATTAACAAAACTGTTTTGGTTTTTGTACAATTATAGCTTTATTGTCTAGCTGGTGTTTTAATCATGCTATTAAACTTTGTGGTTTTTCACATTTTAGCGTTATAGCATTCCTGATAGTAACTCATTGCTTGAAATGTGTATACATCAGCAGCTTGGCCATACTATTAACGAATATATGGAAATAATATACAAGTTAGCATTGCTGGTAGATGCATTCCACGACGCCGGTTGGATTCTAAACTGTTTGCGGGCGAAAAACATCAGAGTTACAGTAGACAGAAAAGTGAGTTTGGATTAAGAAAAACAAAAATAGGTAGACAAAAATGGTATGTGTAGCTGAAATATTGTACTTGACAAAAGTTAATTTAACGACATAGCACCCAAAAGAAACAAAAAAATATTAAACTAAAAATTGTATATATTTATTATAAAACTAACATCAATACCGGGTATAATGACAAACTAATACTGTATAAGAAGAAACATTAGCAGTAGGAAACGTTCGCGGTGGTTTTGAGCGTCTAATTTTTTGCGGCAAGGACAATTCACGATATCGACTGTTGGGAAAGTGAAGCAAGGGAATTAAGAATTTTTGGCTGAGAAGATACATTCGCGGCAGAAGAGTCACCGTGAAAATCGCGAATGTATTTTCCTCGCAAATTTTCCTCTTATTTATTATCTAGAAAAGGCAAGGTACTTTATCTATATACTTTGTTTTAGGTTATCATAACACGAATTGGAAGAATGGTATATAACAATGATCGCTGCTTTCATCAGGATCATGTAATACACGACGTTCCGTCCGATATGAAGCGTTGGTAAGCATTTTGATATCTTAAATGCATATCTAACAATATTTGCATTCGCCAATTTTCGTTTATAATAAATGGGTAAATACTTTGTTCCTGAACATTTTTTGTAAAATTTTAAAGACAACAAGAACATAGCATCGGGATATGAAAAAAAACGGGAAACCAGTGCTTATTGTCTATTATGAACACAATAGGGTATTTTAGATGGAGTTGGATTTTGTTTTGTTTTTAAAGTAAAAGCAATTTTAGCGATGAATTGGAAAAATTCAATATTTTTATGACAAGCAAAAAGGCATATTTTGTGTTCATTTTAATTAAAACATAAAATATAGTCGTGTGAATGATTTTGTTTACATGTCCAATTCGTAAGCTGTAAGTTTGGTCAGATATTTTCATCTCAAATTCGGCGGAGCCTCGTATGAGATGAAAATATCTGACCACTCATTGGAATTTTCTTATCTTGGTCTAAACTCGTAGTAGATTATCTTTATCTATTAAATAGAATGTTCTTAAAATGACGTAAGTAATAAAAAGTTTAATTATAGTTCAAGCGAACTGTGAATGTTAAAACAAATGGATAGACTTAGGAGGAAAATCATTTTTGATATATAGACTATATAAATAGAATTTACTGACAAGGGCTATATAAACGTTGGGTCATGTGATTACCAAGCACTTACAAAGAATTTTTTTCAACATTTTACATAATATATTAAGACAAAGACACCACCCACTCACTCATACTTTCATCTTTCATACGGGTTTTTTTTCATGATACACAAATTCTATATAACAATATGTACAAAATATACTTGTTTGTATTACATATTATACCAGTTTTAATTTTATAGTTATTATTCAAATAAAGATCTAAAGACCCCCCCCTTCTTTGCAAAAAATATTTGAAGCTATTAGAATCTGTTATTATTTGATAATGTTACTCTTTTTTCAATATGATGACATTTCATTTACTCACACATCATAAGAAGAGGAATTTTTGCTCAATTATTTATACATTTTAAGACTTTTTAAAATCAATGATATTTATAACAGGAGTTGCACTAGCAGTCATCATTTTAGTGAAGTGACATAAGGTTGGCTTTTTGGGTATGCAATTACATATAAGTAGTATACGTCTTGTTAAGGTAATACATGTATATGCATGTTTATGTTTTTCAGTACATTTCTATCAGCATTTCTTTTACTTAACCAACCTTTTTTTAAATTATATTTTCATACTGAAACTTGCATGGATGTTTTGTTTGATTTACGGGGTTTTTTGTTGTTGATTTATTTCATGTTTATTTAGCTTTCTTGTTGTAGCACATGATATTTAAGTTTGAAATCAAGATAGGATGGAATGCGGATGGATAGTGTTAGATACGCTACTTAACCTTTTATATTATTTCTTATGTCCCTAGAGATCCTTGCTATTATACTTTCATTTCTCAACTTGTACGATTTCCTTGTGGTGGTTATAACATTTATGTTCATTTCAAAACCATCTTCACTTTCTAAATTGTTGTCTAAACTATATTGTTATTACCAATTGTTGGAAATTGTTAGTACATAAAATGTCATGGTGATAATGGTTCAAGCGTCAAACAAAACGAAATAGCGATTTACATGTCACTTCTGCGACCCAGCTACTGTATTCTCAGCTCAAATGACACTATATTCCATCTAGTACAGGGGTAAGATTATTTATATAAAAAGAAATTACCAAAACCTAAAACAATAATTGATATTTTAAACTAGTCTCTTGCAAATTGTGAACTTCAGTAAATATGTATCATTGTTGAGATCAGCTGCCTGTAAAATGTTATAAAATATTACTCATAGTACACACAAAGTCCGTCTTGTTGAGTTATTTTCGTATACACCGACTACTAACAGTGAGTTTGATCTGGGGTAAGTATAACAATAAATTAATATACAAAACAATCAAATTTGGCAAAAGGCTGTAAGACTTCAAATCAAACAAAGCTGTTATCATTTGTGTATGTAATACTCCTATAAGACAAAAGATTCGAAATTCCCTGGAATATTGTCTTGTTTCAGCTGTGTTTACCGTAACTGGGTAGTTCATTTGACGCTAAAACTGCCAGTTGGGTTCATAAGTGTAAATAATGATAATTCCCATGCCTTCCTATTAGAAACATATTTACAACCCTTTTATATATCAATTGCAAAACATTTCCATGAAAATGGTTGAATACTGTTTCTTAGCTCGTAGTATATTCATTCTGTATAGACCTATCACATACATATAACTTATATTTTCTATTATAAGAACTATATAATTATAATTTAAGTTATTATTTCTTATACATGACGCATCGATCATGCTTGGTAAATTAAGGATTTATTTTAAATTAAACTTTCATTGCACATATTTATAGACCAATAGTTTAAAGATAAATGGGATGATTTAAACTATCCAATATTATTACTACAAACGTCACACGATTGGACATTTATTTCACTAAATTCAGTGTCTATCATAAAAACACTTGTTAAGAGGCTTTCTTGTCTTGCCTAATGCTTTCATAAATATTTATTCTTTTGTGTTCTGTGTTAAATTGTCTGTGTTCATATTTAACAGTTACAATTTTTCTTCTTTTTACAATATATATTTTATAGGTTGCCATTCGAAGCAATAGAAAATCGCATTATATCACAACATAGTGATGTATATTCTTTTGGAATGTTGATATCTGAATTATGTGCAATTCTCTCAATAAAAGGTCCACGCTACGAGGACGACATCTATGAAGGCTATATATGTGATTATCCTAGAGATTTTTGTAAAGAAAGAGAATTGAACTGTGTACCATTTGGACATGTACACTGTGATCAGGTAAGCTTTATCTGACAATGACATGTTTATTGCTAAAAACACTTTAACAAATACAACAACATCTTTGTGATATTTCTTAAATGAATCAAAATTGCAAAAGCAAATTGTATTTTAAAGTTCCCCAAAATGTTGTCTTATCTGTATTAAGACCCATTTTCCTATTATTAAAAAATGTGATTTCACACGTGACAGATGTAGCTAGCTAAACAGGAGGGGTTACCCTTCCAGAACACACGGCATCGCTTCTCTGGTGGAAGTTCACAAGTTTAACTTAATCTGACAGTTTTATTTTTTTCCTTCCTTTTGGATTGTGATGTGGACATTGATTGGTTTGTTTGGTTTTTTTTTGAGTAATTGATATAAATATGAGTTCTACATTGTTTATAATTTTTATTTTCACAAATGATTTTGTCAGAGCTTTAATCGAAAATTAAAATATTTGTTAGAAGGGTAAAAAACTGCAACTGTGAAATATTTTTTTAAAATTTAATGCACTAAATGCTGAACAATGCTGAAAAGGTGGATCTAAAATACAGTCTATTTGACATTACTAAACATAGCTCAAACCAACGCAGTTCCTTAATGTTGATTTTTGGTTATTTGGAAAACTTCCATGCATTCCTAAGTTGTTTGATATCAATCAATCAAAAACAAACATACCAGCCCATGTTCAAATTACAATCCAGAAGCAGAAAGAAATAGTAGAAGAGTAGAAACTTTGAGACCGGAAATTAAATAAAACACGTGAACTTCCACCAGGTTAGCGAGATTAGGTGCTCCAGAAGTGTAAGCTGTCTAGCTAAATACGCCCGTCATGTGTGTAGTCAAAATTGAGAATGATAAGATCATGGAACCACGGAACGCAAAATACGTACCATTGTTGTTTTTGGATACAGACATCATACTTATCAACAATATTGTGATGACGGGGCCAATAAACTTTTTAAGGCTTGAAAAGTCTACTAAGTAACATTTTTATAGAAAAAAGAAAAGAAAAATGTACTCTGCAACGGCCAATGTTTCAAAGAGCAAAAGCAAAACAACAAATCAATAATAAAATAACTTTAAGGGCACTTGTAGGCAAAAGTAATATACCAAACCAACAAATTATTGTACAACACAAGTAAATTCAAACATAATAAATTGGGCAATTGATAACAAGCCCCCGACTTCAAACAGACACTGGAGTAAAGATCCGTGGTTGTAGTTATAATACATGTACTATTGAAGAGCCCTCTGCTTTCTAGCTTATTCTTTCACAACCAAGTAATCAATACCGATATTTTTAACTTAAAAACAAGTTATATTGTTTTACAACATCACGAACCAACAACTCCATGCGATAGTCCCCTTAGTCTTTGATAAAAATTAAACATTCAAAACATTCATTTTGTTAGAGGTTTTGTAATATACTTTTTTGTTTACAGTTAGGCAGACACTTGAAAGGTGGACATATACCAAATCGACAACCAGCATGTCCAAAAGAGGTGTATGACATTTCGAAAAAATGTTGGGAATTCCAAAGATGCGATAGACCCACCATGAAGGATTTAATAATAGACTTGCAGCCATTGTAAGATTTGTATATATTTTAATTAGCATACAGAATAAGTTTCCTAGGGTTACTGACTTTATTGATAAAGCTACAAGCAATATCCATATTCCTTTTTGCCGATTAGTTTGATTATATTGCACTGATACCAGATATTCGTGCAACTCTTGCCGATTCAAGATTCATCATGAAAAATTAACTTAATAGAATAATTGAATAAATTTCTTAGATCATGTACATAAAATAAAATGTGTGAATGATAATGAACCATTGACAACACCATCAATTTCTTTAAGTCATTAAAACGATTTTTTTTAATTTCATATATTGTTATAGTCAAACAACATTGACCTGTCCGTCCGCTTGACCTTTTATAATGAATATTCATACTAGACTGTCCGCCTAATATATGGATAATTCAGCATGTTTCTCTGTAAATACATGCATGTGTTTACTCTACAAATGTTGCAATTGTGTTTCTCATTATGCACTTGTTTCCCATATATATAGTCGTGTCTGTTCATAGTAAAAATTTAGATCAAAGTTCAAACGGACAGGTCAATGTTGTTTGCCTATACATACTTGATGTTTGTAATACCACTATGTTTTAGTTTTTATAAAGAATGCATTATAGACCGTTTGCTTTTCTGACGATCATATACTTTAACTTAACAACCTATGTACAATTTAACTATTTTATGTGGTGTTTTACAGGGTACGTATGGTGCGTGTATCGTCTTAAATCACTTTGTGTCCGGATATGAAATTGTTCCCTCAATTTGACTACAGAAACTAAACGTTACCATTAAATACATCAGAAGATGAAACTTTTAATGTCATTAAAAGCAGTTTCATATCATACATATTGTTTTTTGTTTTGGGAAACTGTCTTATTTTCTGGCCATGCTACTTGTAGATCAGACGTGAGAGCCATCTTGCCGTATAATTTTCCTAGAATGCATATAACGTTATTGTTATGTTAAAATACTGGTATCATGTGAAAAAGTTTGATTTTTCGAAACCAAGATATTCAGACAAAAGTACTAGTATATATAATTTCTAAAATCGCTTATACGTTTGTGGTCATATATGGACATACGAGTATATGTATCACTTATTAATACAATATATTTACAATATGGCTGTACCTGACTTCAATGAAACATACAAAAGCAATTGTATTGCCATACCCCTTGAAAGACACTTTGGGGTCATGACCCTTGATGTGTATCAATTTTTCCGCAATATGACGTCATGTCACCCACAGGATGACTAAAGGTCACGGGTCATGTGTGAGATTAGCAATCTCACATGGCAAAAAAACTATTTCACATGTGCATGTATGGAAGAAAAAGTCCCAAAAGTTGAAACAAATATGATATGGGTACAAAATATTTTAAAGAAAGAATTGTAAATGTAAGAAATGACATTCTCGCTCATGGTATTTCAAGAGATAATGCATGATAGTGTGGCGCGTGCCAAATTCTATGAAGGGTGAATTAAATCGTTTATATTGTAAAATAAATAATTAGAAACCTGAGGGTATCAAAATATGTTTGAGCGTTAAACACAACGAAATTGATAAAAAATCCTTTATTATCTATGTTTTGATTCGAAATGTTAATCTAGTCAGTCATGATCAGAAACAACCATAACAATTCATGTTCAAATCACAATTTCAAATCGAAGAAAATACTTTGGAAAATGGCAAATTAGGTTAACCATGTGAACTTCTACCAAGAAAGTGAGGTCAGACAGCCTTTAATATGGTACGAGGTGTCATTTATAAAAATCAATAGATGGTATATTTAAATAAATTTTACATGTCTTAAATGAAGTCTTTATATGATGAATTCCACTCTATCTTAAACAGTCTACTAAACAAATACAATGTATCTAAAATGTCCTTTAACATATCTTCTTTTTATTTCATATTTTAGTGTAAAGAATCACAAAGATATCCAAAAACCTACATTAATTCTGAATACTACACAGCCTTACAGATATCGCGAACTGAATGTTTCTGCACAAAGACAAAATGCAACTTCGGATTGTGCCCATCGAGTTCCTGAGAAATCACCACAACAACAACATCAACAACAACAACGACAATTAGCCTCTAATCACCCATCTGGCACAACAGATATTGAACCGTACGGCTCATATTCAACTGCAAAGTCAGCCAGTATATCCGAGCCAAAAGGAAAAAACCCAATGGCATCAAAACGAACACACGGGGCATATGACAGTTCAACCACAAGTTCTAGCTCTGGAAGAATCAGACCAAAGAAAAAACCCCATAAAAGCGTTATTGAATTCAATAACAGCACTTGAGATAGTGACAGCTAACCTCAAATCAAATTACTTGAACGCAGGACTGTCAAAAACCGATCATTATTAACCCCCTTAAAATATTCCTTTTTCTTAGAACACGTTAGTCGAGATGGAGATGGGACGATATCTAATTCCAATTGTCATTCGGTCTGGTTGAAATAGCTACGACATTTAACCTATCACAATTAGTATATAACGAACATAATAAAACCAATGTTATACTGATAAGAACCAATTATGTCATTTGCTCTTTTTGACTGTATTATTTTATAAAAATTCAAAAGTAGCACATAATAGTATTATTACAGACATGTTTAAAGAGTACCTGTAACGATTTTTGATTTTTACATATGTTTTTCTCCATAAATCCATGCCCAATTAAGGGAGATGTCGGCGAGTTTGTAATACACCTCCCGTTAAACCAATAAAAAAGCTCGGTTTTGGGTACCCCGTGCAGTGACGTCATTTCAGTAAGCAGACCCCACAGAATACTATTTATCTACATTACTTATATAATGAACCAGCTAAAAATTCTTTTATATTCACGATAAATTCATTTTATTAAGTGGAATTTACATCCGACTGACACCTACCAATAATTAAGCAAATTATTATCAGTCCACCTTGATAAAAAGTTTGTTTATTAGACATTCCTTAGATTGAGACCCGTACCTTTAATCAACAGGATGTGTTCTTACAATTTAAAAAATTGATTGACAGGTGTTCGGATAGAGTGATTTTATGACACCTGTAAATATACTATCTGAATCGTTTGATATTGTCTTGGAATTAGAATTTCACATAGGTAAACTGATTGTGAAAAGATAATTATGTATAAAAACTAGAATTATCTAATTTTGAAAAATAGCATTTAAGTAAAATTTTACCACCGATCATTTAATATTTAATGTTTAATAAATAAATAAATAAAATAAAATAAATAAATAAATGTTGACAATTTAAATTCATACATGCATTTAAAAATACCAGTCTGGTCGCCCGCGTTCAAACAATATTAATCAAACATCAAAACCTATCAAGTTTCTACGATCCTGAGCCGGCTTATGCTGTACCATTATTTATTTATTTATTTATTTATTTATTTATTTATTTATTTGCATTATATACTAAACTTTTGTCAATAAGTTAACTCAGTAAAAATATTTAATTGCGTGAACGACTTCCTGTGTTGTATTTGAAGCCGGTACCACGTTTTACCGATGTTTGGTTGACAATTTTGCAGGATGTGCTGTCTGTAGCAGGTTCTGTATGCTGATTTAATATTAAAATTTTATCTATTATACAATTTTAACAAGTGACACTTAATTCTCGTAAATTGTCAACATCACATTTATTTATTTATTTATTTATTTATTTATTTATTTATTTATTTATTAACATTAGATACTGAACATGTGTAAATAAGTTAACTTAGTAAAAATCTTCAATAGTTTGAACAACTGCGGTGCCACGTTTCGATGTTGGCTTGAAAAATTTCAGGATGTCTGTAGTAAGTTCAATATAATTTAATATTAAAATTAATTTCAAAATTCTAACAAGTAACAATTAATTTTTGTATATTTGATAAGTAATACTCGACGCATATATTTGGTTATGTCTAGGCTAACATTCAGAAATTCTGGGTCTCCACTCAGTAAAGTATACGTCGTTTAAACCTCTGTTTCTGGATCTAATAAATACAGCTAAACGCCAATTTCATCAATTTTAAGGTTGTCTATTTTTTCCCAAAATAATGAGGAATCATATGACATATACGGATGACCGCTAGAGTCGTTAATTTTTTGTCCATTCATTATATAATATGTCGCTATATTAGCATTATTAGTACTGTCCGCCATGTTAGTTACTACAACGGTTAATTAAATGACGTCACAAACGAATCAGTCTCGATATCGGTCGTTTCACTTACAGGTACTCAGAGAGGGCTAAATTCACGGCCTTCAAACCGCTATAACTTTCTTATTTGGTCATCAATTTTGATGCGGTTTTCGATATTGTGATATTTAAATGGTATTTAACAAATATATGAAATAAAAAATTTTCGTTACAGGTACTCTTTAAATTAAACATGTGAAGATGTTATAAAGACAAGCTTTAGCTTAGAATTTTCAATTTTATGTTCAGTGTTATTGCATAACACTTATGCGTGCCATTGTTTATACTGAAAATGTATTCATTGTAGGTACAAATTCAACATAATAAAAAATGTGTTTGATGAAATGTTGACTTGACCGACAAATGTCAAATTGAGGAGACTGTTTACCCTTCAAAAATAAACGAATGTGTAAAATTGTCATAAATGCTGCTACAGCATAAAAAAATGAGTCTTAATGCTGATGCTTTAGCACCTAAAACAGAAGTTTGTGTTGTTTATTACAAAACCAACAATAATAAATTCTAACACTATGTATTTGATAGATGTATTCAATTGTTCCGAACTTTGTTGTTCGAAGAACAGATAAAGAGTTTATACATATGATAGAATTATTTTGAGGCTTTAACCTTAAATTTATATAAGGAACTTTTATTTGGGAGACGAATACTATTTCTTACTCAAAAATGGATGTAGTGAAAGTCCGGTCGCCATCTTTTGATCCATCAATATCAATTGAAAATTGAAAACCAGTGTTTTTGTGTCGATTACAGCAGACATCAATGAGTAAAGTTATCCTTGATGATGTAAATATTATAATTATTACAAAATATATGTCTTATTTATAATGATTGTTTAAATATGGTGTAATGTCATATGATCAGACTTTTTTCCACTTTTACGAAATACGTAATGATTATGTTTATATTCTTTAAGTATTGGGTATAGATCTGATTTTATTCATTGTTAAATAAATGTTTTTTTAGAATCCCTAGCTTTATGTTCATTCGATGGTGTGATCTTAAATTATTGCATTATTTGTAATAAGAGTATGGTATATTCGTATTAAAATGTTTTGTTGATTTTTAAGTTTTATTAGGGTTTAGAAAGTCTATTTGGTCCTGGATCTGAGATTACCATGTTCTCCCTAATATAAGTGGATTTTTATATTTAGGGCTCATTTTCAAACAAATAATACAGCGAGTGCTACGTCACTAATGACCCAAATATATTTTAAGTCATATTGAAATACATTCATTATCTATGTGACTCTCGCACAGTTTGTACATTTATTTTTATTTCAAATTGAATAGTAAATCCCAATATTCTGTCCATTCTTCAGAATTTTTGCCGCTATATTTATAATTTCACACTTTTGATGGAAAACAAAAAAGAAATTGTTCAAATAATTATTACAAACCCGAAATGCCATTTTGGAGAGTTGGGTAGAGGATGGAAGTTTATATTATTAAATATTACCTGACCCAATATTCAGAATAAGATAACGTTCATGACCTGTACCTATACATGACAACATGTAGACATACATTTCAAACATGTTTGGGAATACTCATTTTTCCCTGTGGATATAAATAAAAATTCTTTTTTCTAAAGCACCATTAAACTCTAGTCTTTAGCATGAATTTTGCCATCAATAGCACAGTGTTTCATATTATACACAAACATATACATGTATATTACAGTAACCTTATATCTGAGGAAGAAATCATTAGAAATATCAAATGGCTTGTCGTTTATTTGCAAACTACCCATAGCCTGTCTTGTTGACTGTTTGAAACCTTGTCTACCTTCCCACCACAAGGAATGATAAACGAGCAAATTTTAATGATAGCTTTAAACAAGTTGTTTGTTTTTGTTGTCATTTTTTTCATTTTGTTTAGTCGGTGCGGCAAAAATATTTGAATTATCTCCCTTTGTATCTGTAATACGAATTTTTACAAGCAAAATGTTTGGGTTTTTTTTTGTTATTCTGTAATCATTTCTATGTTCTTGTTGTTTTAAGAAATTGTATGGATTTAGCATGTTATGTGTCAATAAAAATAGTAAGCATTTAAAAAAAACATATATATGGCACAAATACCTGTTTTAATATGTGTTTCTGCACTATGTCATATACAATTTTTCAATTTAATCATAAAATACATTCAAAAATGGTATATGACAATCATTTACCATTTTTTTAATGTATGTTATGATTAAATTGGTATATGACAACTATAGTATTTATGCATTCACTGTATAACGTATCTACCAACTAATTATTTTTAAATATGTTTATGATTTTCATGTTCAATCCCCATGTTTTTAATTTGTTTGACTAATATTTGATTCAAATAAAATATATGATATTTAACTTGTATAAAACATTGCATGTATAAACCATTTGTTTAATTTTATGTAATATTATAAAGGTATTCTTCGTACACTCTAATGTAATTGTCATGTGCTACTTTTATTTTTTTTATAAAATAATGATGTCATGTGCTGATTTTGAATTTTTATAAAATAATGATGTCATGTGCTGATTTTGATTTTTTTATGATATAATTCAAATAATGTATTCATACGTTTGTAACATGCTACTTTTAATACATTATTTCATAAAAATTAAAAAGTAGCACATGGCTAGGGTAGTTCCACACCATGGTGACGTCGTCGTTTTGTGTGTACGATCGAAATGTCTGATTTGGGGTCTTCGGCGCCTACAGAATTATGACGGGGACGATGTTATGCTATCATTAAGTAGAATAATTTTCTGCATTGACAAAAGATTAGAATTCACAATATCAATTCTGTGCACTATTTCTAAGAAGAAAATGCATATTGTACATAACGGAAATTAGGTAGATCTGCACTGTTGAGAGTACTATTCTAAATAATTGAAAGATATGAGTACATTGTTTAAATTTTGAAGACGGTATTTTAAATGCCGCTTTATGTTTTTTCGGCGATTTTAAATACAAATAGTAGGACACAAACTGACAATTCTTCAATAAACATACTGTATGATAATTTTTCTCGGTGTCAAAATTTAGCAGTTTAACCTTGCTCTTGTATTTGAGTTTCATTCAACGGCCCAGAATTAAGAACGCTTTATCAATGTATACCGAATCCCCTTTCCACTTAACTGCTCTGTGTTGGGTAACGGTTGCTATGGGTTGCTATGGGTGAAAGACCATATGGTATTTAAATTGGTTTTGTTTTGCACAACCAAATAGCGCACAATCAGTGTTTTTGTTTATTTGTTATTACCAAACGAAAAATATTGAGTTCATAATAGTATACTAGGAATATATACGTAAGGAATGAGGCTTTTTTCTTGTTTTAGGATTTTGATGCAATTTTATGGAAAAAAGTAGCTTCATGAACCCTTATTTTTTGTTTCCGAAAATCAAACTTATATATTCATTTGCAATATACTCGTATGAGTCGTATTCGACTTAGTTTTTAAAAAATCTATAAATTAACGAAAGTTTTACCTTTAGTTTTCCAGAAATTTAATGTTCTCTCTTGATAGGTGGCGCCGTAGAAAGATACCACGTGACCGGAAGTAAAATTCCATTGGTCCAAAAAATCTTCATGACATAATGGTTAATTTAAATGCAACATACTTTTTGGTTTGTAAGCATGACAAAAAATTATTAAAGCTTATTTGTTTATCATTCATGTCGTGAAAATATATAGCCACCAGGTGGCGTTTCAGAACTTCTTAAGCAAGTAGAAAACCTAACCCGAAATTTTGGCATGTTGAATGGTTTATGCCCATGTACAACATATCAAAATTTCAGCGATCTGTAAGGTATGGAACTACCTTAAAATATGCACATGCCACAATACTTTAGTAAAGTGAATCTCCCATTTATATTGATATTGTGTTGTTTACCATTGAACCATGATATAAGCATTGCCGTCAAAATAAAGTTAATCCTTGAAAAGGTATACAACTTATAGAGTAAGTGTTACCGATATAAGTTACGAGTAAATAGATGCATTCTTTGATAATACAATCATCATATGTTTCAATTCACTTTTTGCATATGTAAAACCAGTACCTGTTGTCTAGGAAAGGCAAACAAACATACCGACACATGTCAAAATTGTGATTACAATCTCAAAGCAAAACCATTGCAAATTAAGTTAACATGAGAACTTCCTTCATGGAAGTGAGATTGGTTGCTCCAGAAAGGTAAATACCTGTATTTCAGCATTCAGCATAGTGTACTTGTAAAACTTTTTTCATCTGTGTGTGAACTGTTAATTATATAAATTGAATATAAATAAGTTTTAAGAAATCTCTCTCTCTCTCTCTCATTAAAAATATTTTTTATGTCTTGTGATTGTAAAGTGTTGAACTAAAAATAAGAATAATAAAAATTAGAAATTAAAAATAATAATAGTAAAAATAAAATGAGCACCGGCCTCGCTTCCCTGGTGGAAGTTCACGTGTCTAACGAAGGAGCTTGAGTCTCTTGGTGTTGGCCACATTTGGTATAATCAAAATATAATTAACGTAGATGTTGAGACAAAGGCTTGAAGATACTTGTACACAACGTTTATACTCCATGTTAGAAACCTCTACAAAGTCTTCAATATATAGATTCTTAACTGACAATTTTTACTTTACAATATTATTTATGCACGCCAATTCCAAGTCTTTACAAAAAAATCTGATCTAAATTCAGGTTATCTTCTCATTGTTTATCTATTGAAACAGGTCGTTATAATAACAAAATGAAATGAAAGATGTTGTATATTTTGTAACGGTGTTATTAAAGATGAATATCATTTTATTTTGGAGTGTAAAACATATATTAATATTAGAAAACAGTTTATTAAACCATACTACTGGGTCAAACCAAGCATGTACAAACTTATACAGTTGCTCAGCATCAACAATGTCAAACAATTATGCAATCTATCAAATTTTTTATACAATGCTTTAAATATTAGAAATAATGTTTAACTTTATATCATTATATTTATATTTTATATTTATTATCTCTCCTGTTACTGTTGTTTATTTATGTATACACATATACTGCTCACTGAACATTGTTTGTATTGTATATTATATATATATATATATATATATATTATTATATATATGGTAAATCCAATAAGTTGTAATTAACTTACGGAATAAAGAAAAAATAACCTAACTGTCAGTTCCAAAGTTTTTACTTTACCTTGTGATTCGGACATGGATTGGTATGGTTTTTTTTATTTCTTTAGGGTTAACTATGCATCATCAAGGATTTTACTGTGCTATTCAATTATCCGTGTTTACTATCTTTATACGGTCGTATTTCATAAATAAGATATTTTGTGATTATTAAATACATTTTAATCGATTCCTATAGATTCCCATACTAACATCATTCTTTAACTAAAATCTGGTAATTTTTTTTTGAAAAATAAGACCTTAAATTCCAAAAACCCTTAAAAATTTTATTACAGTGTCATATACCATTTTTACGATTAAATTTAAAAAAATGGTATATGACAACAGTATGAAATTTACCAGATTTAGGTTAAGGAAAATCTTAGTTAAGTTGTTAATTGTTACATATAATTTAATAATAAGAATTCTATATTGCATATGGTGCCGTGCATTGAATATTGAAGAGATGTTCATTATATTAAAACATTTTCTTTTTTTTAATGATGTGTTTTAATAGTATAAGTGATGTTTGATGTGTCTTATAAGTCTTTTAGGCTGAATGTAAAAGCTTTTATATATAGCAATTATGTAGTAGTTATTTTTAGATGTATATTGTAGCTTTTATACTTACTTACTTACTTAATCCTCTTCGTCTCCGATGAGACATAAGGCTGCAACTTTCTGCCTCCATTTGGGTCTGTCTTTGGCCAGTTTCTGTGCTTCTCCCCATGTCATACCACCATCCTGTAGTTCTGCCATCACCGTCCTTCTCCATGTTGTTTTAGGTCTGCCAGGTCTTCTCTTGCCAGGTGGAGTCCATCTTAAGGCAACCTTCGGGTGTCGTTGTTGCTCCATCCTGAAGACATGGCCTAGCCATTTTAATCTCCTTTCTTTTATTTCTGTGCTGTTATTTTTAGATGTATATTGTAGCTTTTATATATGACACTTAAATAAAATATTTTGAACTTTTGAACTTGATTAAAATAAACTGAGCTTCAATGTAAGCCTTTGTGTTCTTTCTACATACAAGATTATGTCAGAGTTATTCCCCTTTGTTCTTTAAATTAGTTTGCATTCTCTCTCTCTCTCTCTCTCTCTCTCTCTCTCTCTCTCTCTCTCTCTCACACACACACACACACACACACACACACTTTATCGTAGATTGAAGTATTTTTCCTTTTTTATTTTCGTTTGATTCACTGATAATTGACACGAATGGAAATTATGCCCATGTAGTAATTCGTTGAAATATTTTGATTTACAAAGTTATGCCAGGCTACTTTGATTATAACGTCATTATCTAAATTGAGAATTGAATCGAATAGAATTATCAAAATCTCAAGTATTTCATCATAAAAAACAAACAACAGTTCGAACCTGCAGCTGTGTATAGGAAAGAGACCTACGCCTTAAACTTATAGCTGAATTATTGTTAATATAACTGTACACAGTATTGTGGGAAATGTTTTATTGAATTGTGATGACCTTCAGAGATACTATGACAAGTAAGTAATGGTCACCAAACTTCACAGAGCAATAATAACCCGTACCTTTGATGTCTGGACACAAACTCGTTATTCACACTCTTTTTATTACAGTCATCAAACGTTCTATTTTAATACTTATGGTTGCTATTTTTGAAACAAAAACAAATCCATTACTTTAGGACTTGTTTGTCCTTGAAGTTTTCGGTTGAAATGATCTATAATTAATATTAAATCACGTGTCGTTTATCAGCAACAACTCCGGTGTTTCTTCACAACAGAAGGCCAAATGATAACTACACGACACGTTGAACTTTTTGATTGACAACCTACCTCTCTCCCTCTCTCTCTCTCTCTCTCTCTCTCTCTCTCACACACACACACACACACACAAACGCGCGCGCGCGTGTGTATGTGCGGTAATCATCAATGTACAAATGTATAGTTATTTAGTTTTATCTACAGATGATCCAACAATTTTCTCGTGTGCTTTTTGATTCGATGATGTTGCATATGGTTTTGTCAAATTTCTCGTGGAAAAAATATGAAATAATTTTGATTCTATGTACAAAACTCTTCATTAATCAAAGTGTGTCTGTTTAGTTTAACTTTTGTCTAAACCATCTTCAGTTAAATACGTCGTACCAATTTAGTTTGAAGCGGATATATAGTACCACTTACATCTACTCTTAATCAAACTTGGACCAAATGTATATACCAACCTGAAAAACATGTACCGCGTACCTATTTTAGGTCTGTGTGTTCAAGGTCAAGATCACAAGGTTAAATCATCGTTTGGACGGGGATAATTAGCTTCAAAGAGACATTTCAAGTTTTATTGCGACTGTTTTCTTTGCGCATTTTGATTGTTTTTAGTGTACTACATAACACGCGCATATTCCATCATACGATATATGGTTATTGGTTCGGACATACGTCGCACGACTGAATGGGGTTCAATTTTATTAAGCACAATTAAGTTTGTTCTTTTTTGGGGGGTGGGGATCGAAGGACGATTTGCCTTTCTAGGATGGAGTGCATAAACATTGACCACTAATATCGCAGATATACCAATGGGTCAAAGCACATGCTGTGACACAAATATGAAAATCCCGGCCTCTGAGGCTCAGTGGTATAAACCGCCGGCTTACGAGTCGCGATATCTCTCAGGCCTAGGTTGAATTCACAATAGTGAGGAACAACTTTCATTTCGCTTGCCGAAGGAAGGGCTTGTTTTCTTTAGTGTTTGCGATAATTCCACCATTGGCAGCTTCAATTTGAAGTGGAATAATTTTGACTAATTTTGAAAAAAAATACGTTTTCAACTAACAAACCTTTTAATGATGCGATCGACATGAAAAACACCTTTTTCGATCCCTCCATGCTCGGTTTAGACCGTGTCACTTGTTAATTTATCAAAGCTAAACCTATATATATATATATATATATATATATATATATATAGCTTAGACCTTGTCAACATGACCACCAATTCATCAAAGGTTTTAAAGCAACATTTATATGTGTGTTTATTACAGAAACAAATCATTAATTTTTCCCCTGTATGTCCTTGAAATGTGAAGTAAAATGATTTATAATGAACATTAGTACATTACAATGGTTTACACTAATCCCGATTGTATACGCGCGCGCGAGCGTGTGTACAATTGATTCCATTAGACCATGGACCGTTTGTTTAAAACTCTGCAAGCAATAAGCATTAGTTTGTTGGAATATATTCTCATGCAAAAACCTATGCCACAAGTCAATTTGTCGATGTCTAAAGCAAACTAAAAATTTACAGAAACCCCTATTACATATGTAAAATACCCACAGTTTTATTTCCTATGTTTAAAATTCTGACGAAATTGGTACATAAATATGGCTATAATGGTCATTTATCAGTTTTGCTATTTATAGTAACAGAGACCATCTTAAATACACTATATTTGGCAAACTAAACATTTTACAGAAAACCCGGTAAAACCTGATTAATGACCTGAGTTATGTTTTCTATATTTAAAAATTCAACAAAATGGGTAATTAAATAAGGCTGTCATGACCATTTATAGGTTTTTTGCTATTTATAGTTCTAATAATTGCGACCATCTTGGATATGCTATAAGGCTGTCGAGCAATCCCACACCAATCACTACCATAACAAATCAACTGGCAAAATTTCAGCTCAGTTGGATGTACGGTTTCTTGTAAATTCACGGAAACCATGAATTAGGTGAAAAATCTATTTTTAGTAACAGCGGCCATCTTGGAAGCAGGATAATGCTGCCGAGCATTCCCACACCAATCACTATCATAACAAATCAACTGACCAAGTTTCAGCGCAATCAGTTGTACGATTTTCTTTTAAATGCACGGAAACTAACTGGGACAGGGTACATAAAAATATTCATAGTAACGTCGGCCATCTTGGATGCACGATTATGCTGTCAAACAATCCCACTTCAATCACTATCATAACGAATCAACTGACTAAGTTTCAGCTCAGTTGAGTGTACAGTTTTGATGTTAATACACGGAAACCATGAATTGGGCGAAAAAGTTTATTGTTAGTAATGGCGGTCATCTCGGATGCGCGATTATGCTATCGAGCAATCCCACACCAATCACTATCATAACGAATCCACTGACCAAGTTCCAAATGGGTGTACGGTTTTCTTTAAATAAATGGAAACTAACTGGGACGGACCATATTCACATATACCCCCCCCCCCCCCCCCCCCCACTACTGGTGGCGGGGGATAATAATACATGCATGTGTCGAATGCTCGCCAATAAAACCCTGGAATAAGAATGGTAATCTTTAATTCATAACAGAGTTTTTCATTGGAATGTATTACTAAATAACATAATCGAGTTCATTGGTCAATTTAATTATAATGTCATACAGTACAGGCATGTCGAAAGTTTAACACTTAAGCTAACGAATTAGTGCCAAATCGGCACCTGATCTCGTGGCCCCTCGTTATCTTTACCTCTCCAGCTACTATCTTTTTGGATACTAGCTATCTAGCTCTCGGAAGTGGAACTTAGACTCTTTTTCGTGAGTCCAGTGTTTACTTTCGACAGGTGTAGAGGTTGACCAGTTTTATTTTGCTGATGTTATTTATCTTGTACACAGTATGTATATATATAAACAAACCAGCTAGAGACAACAATAAATTTATTTGTCATAACACTGCCTCTGGCAAGGGCAGAATGATCCTTACTAAGCATCACAAATGATGTGTGGTCAGCAATACTAAATTCCTTAAATTGACAATAAAACTGCCCCTTCTGTCGGACCTATAACGTTTGACTACAAACACTTTTAAAAGGACTTGACTTTAATTACATAAAATTATGTGAGAGTTGTCTCCCATATTACAGAATTTTACCCCTGTTAAACAGAGACTCATCCAAAGTTCATTCCACCAACTCGTCTCAGCTTTTTTTGCCAACTGGTACCACATTTTTGTATTTTTTTCCAGTCCGATTTGGACAACCAACTTGTTTTTGCCAACTTGTCCCTCTTTGTGTATGTATCGGTATTTTATGTGAGCTTGACATCGTAATTAACAAGTTCAATAGGAAGCCAAAGAGAACTTCCTCACCAAAACTAGATTATCACACAAACATTTAGCTCAAAAATAAATAAATAAATAAATAAATAAATAAATAAATAAATAAATAGAAATAATATTGATTTCTTTGAAAAAATATATTACATGTTAATGAATAAAAAATATTGAGTTTTAAAATAACTAAAAAGTACCTAAGTTTCAAATCATTGTATGAAGACCAAGTATTATCTAGCTTAACCAGAGACATATGTCTCTGGCTTAACTAGCTCTGTCCCCACAAGTTATTTTTTTTTTAGCTTAACCGTTAAAAAGTAAGAAAACATTGACTGTAATTAATAGAAAAGAACGCGGGAATAATAATTCACTTTAAACGTCTTGTATCTATCAAATTTATTTGTCATCACAAAACATTTATGGTCAGTTATTGATAAGGGTCATTATTATCTGTCAATAAAAACATACATCACGTCATAATTTGTTTACTAATTATATTAATAAACAAACTGAATTATTGATATAATTAGGAATGTACTGATTACAATACGTTCATTATCAGACCTATCAATAATCCAATCAAAAAGTCAAATGTCCAGAACCATGTTTATCACCAGAGGTATAATTAATTAATTGATAAACATCACTTTAACCATAACAGTTGATTGAGTAATAATTATTCAATTTTGAAAGACAATACAAACATCCTGAGGGAAAATACTTGACCTCTGTCCGGAGCTTACTGACCACTGTCCAGAGCTTTTCTTTTGTTTACCTTACATTGTTATTAAGTTGTCCGTCGCGTGTGTGTTAACAAACTTGACAGGTAAGTAGCATAAAGCCTGCAGGTAACATAAAGACCCGTATGTCAACGAGATGATCCATCAGGTGTTTGCTCACTCTGCCATGTAAAACGGAGCATGTCTGGACGGTAAACCAATGGACACGTTTTCTCATGTCACGTGACAAATCTGGTATACAGGTGACTTATATTATTGACGTTTTAGTGAAAATACTCACAATTCTAAAGTAACATTCAGTGTATTACCACCTACATACCTATATAAGTGTTAAGAAATGTGCAGTTATCACTTATAAACATTGAATTTGAACTATCACATACTCATTGAGCAATTATATATTAACTTATAATAAGTTTTAAAGGATTTTAAAGAAAGTTAAATTCTAAATTTTATTGGAATGTCGAAAAACTTAGTTAAAATGGATCACCAGAGAGATAGATTAACAGTTTGTGATAATGTGTGCGAAAAAGAGGACAGATATACTGCTTCTATTGACTTCGCTAACGCTTGCAGGGAATTCTATATCAACCGAGTCAAAGCGACAGAAAATTTTAAAGAACAGATGAAAATACCAGAGACTAAACCAGCTTGTCATGAGAAAGTAAAAGAAAGAAAATCCAGAAACTCTATAGATTCAGCTATGGATACACTAAGAAAAGAAATGGTAACTATACTAATATATAATAATAATAATAATAATAATAATAATATAGCAGCTGCTTTTGTTAGGCAATATATTGCAGAGTATTTCTGTCTAAGTATTTGCGAAGCAGAAAATTACTCATTCTTCAGTTGTTCATGAAATAAAATATCCACTATTCGCATGTTTATTGTGAATGAAACAATGGGAGGAAATAATAAAAAAATAATTAGGAAACATTTTAATTTTAAATCCTTTATTAATTTAAATAATAAAAGACATTGAAAAAACAGACTAAAATCATTTTGAGCATACCTTATTTAAAACGTTTATTTTATATTTTGCGCTTTCAACTTCAGTTAAACGAGCTTTTAATAATTAATATCACCCAACTTACGATGAATGATTTTTGTTCTTTCTTGGGAAAGAGTTCCATTTGTACCCTCCACTCAAATTTTAATTTCTACTAAAAAAGCTTAAAAATGACGGAATCAAGCAACTTTGAACATTTCTGTGAAAAAAATTTTTTCAAAATTGTTTACATAGAATTTTAATAGGTAGGGATACAAAAGAAACTCTTACCATTTCTTGTACATATGAGACAAAAATATATCTTATAATGCATTGTAAAATATTTTTACATGTATATTTATTTGTTTATTTAAATTGTAAAAGTTGGATTACAGTTTTTGCGACAGGGATTTTAAAAACTTCAAGATTAAAGAGGCATATTCCCGTCAATTTAAACTATCGAGGGGGTACCTGTTGTCTGGGATTTCCGTCATTGAGACACAATTATGTCTTTGCATGTCATTTTAATTGTATTTTTATATGGTTCTCACAGAGTATAGCCTATCATTACACATTACATGTCCATGTTTGACACCCATTCATGCTATTAAATCTCTTTTATGTTAGATCACTTCACACAAGTTATGCGGAATGTTGTCGACATACAAACGAAACAAGTTCTATTTGTTATTTTAATCCCATTGGGTTTGCGGTAATCTTTTTGGAGATTATCCTCTAATTACCTATCCTTAGGCAAGAATAATCACCCACTACCTATACAAGACTAATTAAACAATCCCCGTGATATTTATTGTACTCATGTTACTGGTATTACAAGCTTGACTTAACTTGTTACATATTCAGATATTTTTTGCCTTCCCATCCCTAACCAGGATGGTTCATTAAAATTATTTATGATCTGAAATGCGAGAAACGCAACATTGAGATCATCGCATTGAAATAAAACGAGTAAATTTAACTGAAAGTTTGTTTTTAAACTGAATCGGTTACGCTGATAATCATCACCTCCATTTGATTGGAGATGTTGCTCTAACTAATATCTTTATTACAGTAAACATACTAATGCTTTTTGCCACAAATATATTTTACATAACTGGTAGAAACAGCAAATTTCATATAACTAACTAGTTTAAGGAAAGGCACTGACTTCTAGTAATACATTCTTGCTAATGGTCTTTCTAAAGTATAAAGTTTCCCATGATAACAATCTCTCGGTCCGGATTATTGGATGGTCTATATAAGGCTAAATAAAATATTCTATTAAATCTATCTGATATTAAAATGACATGAATTTCTATTAAATGGTCTACCCCCAGCAACCACTAAAGATAATAATAGTAAGCCCTTAACCAACTCAGATAACAGGTACAATTGCTGGTTTGTTTTCGTTTTCTTGGTTGGGGTAATACACATTCAAGGGGTCAGTAGTGGTCAAAACCAATCGATGAAATATTTAATTTATCGCTATCGGATTTTTATGTTGTATTTAAGCACGTTTCATGGCTATAATTAAATGTGTACGGTCAGTATGACATACACAAAGTAAATACATTCGTGGTGTTTTCACTTTCTTAGTCCAAGGTTACTTTTTAAGAATTACACACAATTAATGTATTAAAGTGACTTTGTCCTCCATCAAATGGATAATAATAATAATAATAATAATAATAATAATAATAAATACATTTAACTATATCTCGAAAATAATTTTTGTTGTGAAATATAGAAAAAGATGTAGTATTGATGAAACTTTGGCTTGTTCAAATTTCACTCTTTATTGCTTCTTATCTGTATACGCCCGATAAATCAAACCCAGTTTTATATATATTTACATGTATTTAAATATACTTTTTATAATTTGCGAGACAAAGTTGTACTATTATGCACAAGGGTACTCGTTTGGAGTTTGCCATAGATTAGACATTCCATGTGTTGTTCCTTATGCTCATCATTCATACTTGTAATTTTATATTTGCAGGCATCACTTATGGACCAGGATTTGAGTCTGATGAAACAGTTATTGACATTAAATGAAACAATTGAAGAAATCAAGTTTAAAAGACTGCATGCAAATAAAAGCCATTTACAAGTCAGTTCTCCGGATTTTGACGAAAGCGGGAGTGATTGGTCGATTTCGGACACGGACATGTATGATAAAGAATACATGTTGGAACAGCTTTCTAAAGATGCTTTGAATGACAATATTGAATGTGGACATTATTTATCAAACAAATATCAAACCAATGTGTATGGACAACAGAGTAAAAACACAAAAGAGTTACATGTACCACATATTCAAATAAACGGAAATGAATACGACTACAGCAGACGATGTAGTGCACCGGAAGTCAACATAAATGGAAAACAGTTGCGCATTGTGCACGGATGTCAGAACTCTATTGATTCTGGTTATGATGAATCGGACAGTTACCAAACTGATATCGAAGTCACGTTATAGTTCAAAGCGGATGAGAACTACAAAACTGTGATATTATTCTACATAGATCTTACATTTATTTTTATATCAAAATTTATAATTAGAAGCTGGTCTTCAGAATCATCAATATGGTGCTTGCCGGAACTGTACAGTCTACAAACCAATATAGCTGAAGTAGGGATGGTCATAATACAGTGAATTGATGGTAGGTTGATTTTTATGTTTAATTAGTCGTTAGTTTACAAATCATATCAAACAGAATCATACCGATCAGTGATCGAATCCCAATCCCAAAAGGCAAACAAAAAATTGTCGGACAGGCGATTTCTATATGTGCATTTCCTCCTGTGTTTAAAATAAGATATTTTAGTGAAATATTGCAGTTTTGGATACTGCAATCTACATGCACCACTTAGCTGCCACTGTTTGTATTTAAACTACGTTCTAGTGTTACAAAAATATGTTACTTTTATCAATACTTTGTAATTTGAAGTTAAAATGACGCGTTAAAATTACCAACATTCATCGTCATCTTAATTTGTGTGATTTTATAATAAATCATTTCCCGTAAGCATGTAGAACACGACCTGATTAAAAATTAACATTTATGGGAACATTTCTAATGGTAGTTTAACCTGTTTAGCGCTTTTAAACATGTGTCGAGACAACCTCGAACCTGAGGGTAAAAAACTTACAAAATTCTGTGGAAAAACCTCGTGCCCAAGGGCAGAATATATGAATATCAGGCAAAAATATGAATAAATCTGGAGTTAATTGGCATTAATACGTTTTATATGCTCCTTCTATATCTTTTTGTATTTAGATCACGTAAGATACCGTAAGATAGATTAAGACGTATACTTGTACTTAATTAATTCACTTTTTTATTTTCCAGATGTTGAAACGATCGATGTAAAAATATGGCTGCGTTCGACGTGTTACCAGTGTTGCAGAGGTAGTACCATAGTGCTAATACAACAGGAACGAGGAATAAAAAAGAAACAACAGTGATTGTATATAAAGTGTATAAAAGTGACAGTACCGACATGTTTAATAGTTCTCATATATTTCTCATTGATGCCAAAATGAACATTTCAAGGCACTTGTTATACATGTGACAAACACATGATTTTGTTAATATCTGAATCGGCATATAAACCTATTGACGGTATAACCGTTTTTTGTAGAAATATTTTCTTTTGAATTTTTGCGCTATGCAGTAAATGATCGTTAACAGTGTAGTTTTGACTATAAAGGCATTGCTTTGTTCTGTTCAGAAAGTTTTACGCATACCTACAAAGTGAACAATGACAGTTGCCATGGATAACAACAAATGTTACAATGTACCAAATATGAAATCCTGCTCTAGTCAGTTATTGTATGATCTCATTATTGTTGACAAATATCAAAATTAAATAAAATTCATTTAAAAACCTTATTTACTTGTTTATCCTACTTATTTCACTTAGAAAAAAAAAATCATGCCTTCCATGTCCCTTTCATTCATAACAGGAAGTGCTTACCCTTCCTAAGCAACCAGCCCCATTTCCCTCGTGGAAGTTCGCGTATTTAACATAATTTGTCAGTTTCACACTTTTTACATTGCTTCTGGATTTTGATTTGGACATGGATTGATGTGTTTGTTTTTTTTAATCAAAATTTGTTTAGCGGTTTAATAGGAAACGGTCAATATAAGCCATTTTTACTATCATAGTTTGATGGTTGGTTCAGTTTAATATTGTCTAATTTTCAGTATTTTTACAACCTTATGTGAGGGGGAAATGAACACTCCCGTCAAGTACACTGCAGTGGCTGAATAATTTGAAATAGTAGAAAAATATCCCACACTAATACCAAGACCACCAGCCGCCAGTAGGCACTGTTAGATACATTTCTATTGCCATATAGAGTGGAATTAAGCTATGAATAGAAATCTCTTGGTAGGCGAGAAGGGGTCCGATTTTCATATTGACCGTCTAGATACACGCCTTCAATTATACCATGGATAGTAAGCGTACGTTTTTGGAATTGTTTGATTATGCTTTCAACGGTTTAACATTTTGTTTGTATATTTGAAAAAAAAATCACCAATGCAACACCCTACTTATAACTGGTTTCAGATGGTTAGATACAAGACCACGTAAACTACAATATACAAAAGTTGTTCATGCTTTTTGGCTCAGTTCCGTTTTATATTGCTACATGACGGGTACTGAATAGACGGTTTATGTCAGCTTTCAAATTAGGAACAACTGCACGAATTGTATGTTCTTTTGACAAAAAGTACTTTTGGTATTTTGTTTGTAAAAGAAATCGGGTTAACCTCAGTCTTAGGTACTCATTCGTTTGTTGTGAGAAACATGATAAAGAGTTCCAACTCAATGATTGATAACAAAACAGACCAAAATAAAGCCAACAGAATGTGGATTGATAGTTTTATTTTACACCCAAGTCCAGATTGTTTCACTTATATCGAGATGGTCAGTTTTGGGATGGTGGGGGAAACCTTAATACCTGAAGAAAACCAACTTTGTCAATCAAACTAGCAAACTTTCTCAGACTAGAAGCTTCAGACCAAAATTGTTTATCCTTCTCAGTTCATTTGGGGTGTCGAGACCCCCCAAATGATACGAAATGCAACATCAAATGACCTGCAAAGTTTGGACATATTATATCGAGCGTAATAACGAAATGGCATCCAGTGGTGTGGTTAAACAATTTTTAGGGCATTATTACCAGATGAACGGGCTTCAGTCATGGCAATTGACCTAATACTACAAGGTGGGTCATGGTTCAAGTTACATTATGGACAACCAACAAAGACTTTTTGTCATTTATTATGTTTTCTTAATGATTTTTATTATCATTACAATCAATGATGTTCGTCAGTAAAGGGGACGAGTTTGAACTAGATTGTTATTTCAATTTTTGTCTATTTGAAATAATGTTCATGCATATATAATATTTTCGAAAACCATGCCACAGACGAGAGAAAATCATATCATCAGAAGTGGATTGAGTTAGCACTACGTATAAACGGGTTCTAATCACGGTCCTAGTCCAAATCCAAAAGTTAAGGAAGAAATTTCGAAAACTGTGAAATTAAACGTGAATTTCTACCAGGGAAGTAAGACCGGGTGCTCCAGAAGGGTAAGTGCCTCTTGTCTAGCTAATTACTACACCCGTCACGTGTGGAAAGGTATAGGAATGAATATCATTTATATAAAAATATAGACCAAGAATACCACTTTTTGAAAGTTTTTTTTATTATATCACTTTTTGAATATATTTTATGATTAAATTAAAAAAGTGGTATATGTCAATATGTTACATGTATGCTTGGTCATTTCATTCTATGTTCGTAAAAACAGATGTTAATACTTATATAATGATGACTGTAGATTATACAAATGTCACACCTGAGTAAGGAGGGTAGGTAGGTAACTGATGTTCTACACACACCTGTAGGAAGTGCTGTCTGATTATAGTAGAGCGATATAATCATTATGTTTGAGGTGTCAGACACATTATATACGTTATATACACGGTTGATCTGACCAGACAAAATGTTATGTATTATTTCTTGTCATCTGGTATAATCACCTTCGTGGTCAGTCTGGTTCTGGCCGTTTGATGTGATGATGTCTGGTTTTGGATGTTCTGACCACACATCTGCGGTATGAAATACACTGTAATGCCTTAATAGTTCCCAATGTGATAAATGTCTCCACAAAACCCATTTATAATTAGCGGTATTACAAAGTGAAACTAGAAATACCATTTTGACAACACGGTTCTGAAAACCAATAAAGATGCTGCCATAGTCCGTTATTTTATGTGTTAGAAAATGACTCTGAGTGGAGAATGTTCTTTTAAGTGTCTCATAGGTCAAAATGTTTAGGAATATGTAGTGCTTAGTTGTAATAACTTTTTAATGCGTTACTTTATACTATTCTTACAACTTGTAGATCAATAAAACCAAGACTTAAACAGCCACAATACGACATGTAGACAATCTTTTGCAACTTATTTTAAGTGGTACCAAATTACCAATTGGTAATTTTAATGAGCAAAGTATCTTTTCTCATTTGTATTTTCTCAGTGCAAGAAAACATGAACATGCAATGATCTTATCTTTGAAATAAGTCGTGTCTTGTTTCCTTACTTTTACATTTTGTTTTGTGTGGCATGTTCTTTATTTTCTGACTATATGTATATCCAGATATATGCCACTTAGTATTCAGCTGCAAGCTTCTCAGAATTCATATGAATCATTGCTTGTAAACATTTAATAGTATATTTTTACTCTCTATCTTAACATTTATGAATTGAGTTAAAGGAATACTTATACATGGTATTAATCAGCGGACAAATGATTTTACAGAGCTATTTGGAACTGTCATGTGCTGATTTTGAATTTTTATTAAAATAACGCATTCAAAATCAGCACATGACTGCATTATTTAAATAAAAATTCAAAATAGCACATGACAGAACTATTCAAAATTTCCAGCCTACAAATGCTGCTAGGGTGGTATTCCTCATTGGTTTATTTGTAACAATATTACCATGTTAGCTCTATCAGAAAGTATTCATTCAGTAGTTGATTATAGTTTGTAATATAGGATAATAAGACATCAACATAAAAGGACACCTGCTATCTAGAAACAAGGACATGACAATATAATTTCTCTTTCTAGTTTTAACTCATTTATTATATGCTAAATGTATATACCTTTTCTGGTCCTTCGAGGTAGAATCTTGACACAGAATATCAGTTTCTGTTTTTGATAAATAACGTTTAGTTCAAGGTAAATGTATACTATAATAAAAGTTTTAATAATACAAGTGACAAGAAAAGTCTACAGCCTTGTTTGACCACTAGATATCGCCCTTTAGTTTGATATAATTAATTATATATCGCCGGCAGTAATATCAAGATGGTATCTATCTTCTGAAGTGTCTCTGACTCATGCCTATCTTCACCTGTAAATAGGACACAAACTTTATAAAATAGCCAAGGTTGTTGTCTTCTCTATTGTTTTTACTGTACCAGATATGTTGTTTAAAAGTTGTCCAAGTTGTTGTTTTGTAAATACATGTATATATGTAAATGTAACTGTATGTAATATGATAAACAGTTTCCAGCAAAGTTGAATCATGTTATACCTTATATTCTGTAATAAAAATAAATATGAACAATAAAAATATGAACATAAACAACTTTATTTTCACTTTTATACAACATTTTGTTCCACATCACATCTAAACACCAGACTCGACTGAGTTTGTCGGTTTAACCAACGATGCCAAAAAAATAATCACCAGGAATCACGAAGGTGTTGACAATGCTAATTCCAGACATCTACAACCTTGTTTGAGACTAATAACGTTCACATGAGCGCTGGACTAGTGCGTATTATTCAATTTGTAACGGGAATTAAAACACACTCTGAATACTAGTAGTTCAATTGTTCAAATGGATACAGAATGTTGTAGCTGTGTCATAGTAACCAAAACCAAACATACTACATGTACAACAAAACACATGAAAGGAAATGTGTACGTATATATCAGGTCTCTACTGACGACAGCGGTCTATAACACTGATATACGAATCAAAACCCCTAGCACCATCTAGGTTCGAATCCCAATCCGGTCTAGTATTTATCATACACGCAATTTTGATCTGCAATGGGAATTTTAAGACCTGCTACGCAGCGTGTTATAAACTGAGCCGTTGTTTATTCCTGTTATTTGCTAGTTTTTGCGTAATTCATAACATTTTGATTAAGTGCTTAATTACACTAGCTTGTGACTAAGTATATTTTGTTGATAATGTAATACATGTACTCTTTTAAAACTTCGCCTTCTTTACAATTTCGTTAGTGATATGGGATCTACTGTCGGAACCACTGTGTTTGTGACTTTATATCCATAAAAAATCAAATAAAATGTGATAAAGATTGATATTATTTCCTTACTTGTATCTAGTCGTAACAGGAAATCTGTATGCGCATCCACGATTGTCATAAAGTATGTAGAAAGGATAATGTTGGCGATATGGGGATTTTACATGGCGAAAATGGCGAAGTTTGTACACCGGAAGCCGATGTCCTTGGTGACGTTTTACGTCATATGCGCAACAGAATCCGCCATTTACCTGAATTTTCAACATGTTAAATCCCCATAGCGTCAACGTTTTACCCTGTGCAGATACGCGGATGTGCATACGGACTTCCTGTTACGACTAGATATAAATAATTGAAAAATATAAATCTTTATTCAAATGTGTTTGATTTTTTTTGGATATGAAAAGTATTTCACTGTCACAAACAGAGTGGTTCCTATAATAAGTGGCCGAGTGATCTAAAACATCGACTTGCGAATCATCGTCTAGGTTCAAAACCCACTCTGGACCGATCCTAGTTTGGAAGAAAGTTTGTCTTTTCGCTTGCCGAAGGTTGGGGATTTCATCAACTATTCAGGATAAAAGTGCAAGGGTTTTGACTTGGGCGTAAAACTCCATTTCTACCACTGCACCTGGTTAAACCCCTAAATCAAACAATTTAGAAGTGTTCGAATGTGGCAAAAGTCCTTAATTAAATACTATTTGAAATCGGTCCATTGATATAGCAATGTTCTAATAGTTCCAAACGTTTTTGATTGAACCCTGTTTTTAGGATGACAAATCGAGGACCTTACCCTTAGATGAGTAATAGAATAATTTGGGTCAGATTCTTTCTTATGTAGATACTGCTATGGTAAGAGACTATCTGGTAGTTACTGATGTGCCTTAGACCAAATATTTCAGGATACCATTGCAATGACCGACTTCTATATATTGCACAGATTCCACACACAATATGACATTCACCCGTATGTAGAATTTTAAGAAATCGAACACTTAAAATTGAAGTATCATAACTCATGATGGACAGGCAGACAAGTATATGTAAACACGATTGTGAAATAAGGTGAAATCATTCACTTTTTTAAAATTGAAATTCTTTAAATTTCAAATTTAAGAAACATTAATCATTTGATTTTCAAATAAATAACTTGTACTAAACGGGTTTCGTTTGCCAAATTAATGGGCCACCAATAACGAAAAAGATTTCAAGTTGAATAACATTATCCATGTCAGCAAACAGAGCAGCCTAGGTTGTTATTATGATAATAATAATAATAATTATTAGAAATTAGCATATTATGCTGTTGCTACTGATAAAAACGGTCATGAAAATCAATTTACCTTCGAATGTGAGTGCTTTTCCTTCCGGAACACCAGTTCTCCCTTCCCTGAAGGAAGTTCACATGTGTTTTCAACCCAATACCTTCCGGAGCACCCTGCCTCACTTCCCTGGTGGAAAATCATATGCCAGCTTTCGCCTTGGGATTTTGGTTTAGACATAGATTGGTATGTTTGTTTTTGATATTATATATCATAAAATACACGGTATAAATGGTTTATATCAATATATTATCGCATGCCATTTTCTTTTTTTAAAGTATTTGTTTTAAAAAAAGGCTATATGACGAATTATAGAAAGTAAGAAGTTGTACACCTGAAAAAACAATTACAATTGACAGATATATTTTGTTTTTCATAACTACGGCTATAGATAATGTATATTAAGTACAATGTATATAAAGATTAATGTGTACATAAAACTAACATCAATTTGATGCTATTAACAGAAAAAATCACTATTAATGTTAATAAAAATGATTTATAAAATAACTTAATTTGTTGTCTTATGGTCATGTCCATACTACTGAGAATAATTAAATCTGTAATCCTATAGATTAACCAATAAGATAAAGGAACACGGTGTCCTAGTTATAATTCAGGATTTGACCAATACCCTTAAGCCGTTGACCAGACAAACAGACTGTTCAATGGATTAGAGATACTTATCTGTTAGCAAGATACCAAAAATAGTCATTACCTTGAAGATACAAAATAACACGTGTGTGATATTTAAAAACACACATGTCCCCCAAAACACGTGTCATCTGATGGATTGAAGTTTCAGTTTTAGCCAAATCTGACACGTGTCGCAACAAGTTCAAGGTACATACAATGCCTAACTTAAAAAACACATGCTGTGTATGTAATTCAAACACATGGTAAAATAAGTGTTTCAAATGAATATTAGTGTCATGTGGTGTTTTTTTCAATTAAAATAATGCATTCAAAATCAGCACATGACAACTAAAATTAAAATCCCAAATTTCCACACATGACATTAGGATTGTTGTAATATTTAAAAAGAATGCATTGTAAGTAATATAACAAGGATAATTTCTCAAAGATGCACTGTTTGAATAAGTAAACAATGTGCATATGCAATTGTTTTACTCCTTTATGGAATTGTTTATTATTTCAGTGTATATTTTCTAATATCAATTTCATCAGAACTAAATTCCTTTAAATAGGGGTAAAACATGTCAGAATAATCAAAATTTTCAACATACATATATCAAATTAAAGCTGAGTACCGTTGAAATCTACACCCTAATTTCATATGATAATATTACTTAGCATTACTTATGTTAGAGTAATGAGTTATAAGTACCTTAACCTGTTATTACCCCAGACAAAAATAACATAGTTTATAAGTATAAAATGTCTTATGAAAACAAAACAACCTGACTAGGCACTTTTTTTCATTTAGATGTAAATGATACGACTTAGTGGTACCCGAGGTTAAGCGTTACAATTTCGGACAATGACTCCGTAAACAGTGGCCAGTGTAATGTTTTAAATTCCAAAATAATTTTAAAAATGTAGCAACTGTTTGTTAATATTTCTACAAGTTAAATTATAAACAATCCGTGGAATGCCGGTGTCGCATGAAAACCACTTTATATGATCCAAGGTCAAGGTCATCCTCCGTTGTAGGTAGCAATTACTGTAGTGTAATGAAAAACACAAACACATACCACTCCATGTCCAAATCACAATCCCAAAAGAAAAGTGAAACTTTGAAAACTGCCAAATTAGTTTTACACGCGAATCTCCATTAGGGAAATGAGGCCAGGTGCTCCGGAAGAGTAAACAATGATGAATCTATAAGTCAATAAACATCTCTTTGCTGTCTTTTACTTTTGGAGTTTTGAAAAGACTTTAACCAAAACGTTTGCATTAGTTTGAACGATAGTGCTGACGATTACAGAAATGAAACAAGAGAAAAAACACCGTAACTTAAAAAATGCAATTATTAGAGCCAATAGAAGCGCATTAAGTTGTTTTGTTTTTTTTAACATACAGTTTTCTGTATTTTGTCGTTGCTTGGTAAAATAAGGTATACATGTACCTGTTTAGGTACTATACTGGGATGGCAAAGGTCCAGAGAAGAACTTTAACAATATCAAAAGATAAATTTGTCATTAGATTCTGTGCCCATCCAAACTCGGGAGTTTTGTAATCAATGATTCCAATATGCATTTATAATGTCTTGTTTTCCCCTTTTCTGCCTTAATTAATAAATTCATTAATTTGTCTGTTATGGTTTAATTTGTCTTCTGCCGAATACATGTGTATGTTTCTCGGCTACAGATTGCCTTATTCCAAGAAGCGTAACCGTCTAGCCGTTTGGTGAAATTAAGTGACAAGTGCTGCTTCTGAACTGAACTGGCTCCAGTTTCACAAATACTGTAATGTAATTTCTTAACTAACAGTTTCTTTAACTTAAATCTGGCAAAGAAATCGTAATAATTTTGTTAGTTTAAAAGATATTAATGAATCGAAGGTGTCATATGTAAGACTACTCAAAGTTAATTATATCCATATTCTAATGTTGTTGAAACGTTTTAGTTGTAGTTCCATAAAATACCAATTAAGTCACCAGATTCAAGTTAAGGAAAGTCGAATGATTGTGAAACTATAGCTTGTGTTTAATTTAAATTTAGCCAAATGAATAAAGTCATATAGACCGCGATGCATCCATCAGAATTATAAATGACTATTTTACATTTTTGTCAAACTTTAAGTTTTTGTGAAATTATGTCGAAAAACGTTTAATATATACCAAGCAAGAAAAATATCTTTAAAAACCAGGGCAAAAATCTTATGATGTATAGAAAAAGTCAAAGTAATGGCAAATGAAAATTAAAGAGTAAGGTCTAGAAATTCATTCATGCGAAAATTTTCAAAAAATACGAGGTGTTTATGTAATAAAATTAACACATTTGCAGTGATAAATTTAACAGATAATGATTCTTTATGGTTGTAATCAGTAGTTGCAATCTCTGCTTTGTCATCTAAGGTACAGACCTGTCAAAAGTTTAACACCGAGCTAACGAATTAGATCCGAATCGGCGGCTCTTTTTTGGCCACGCATTAGCTGTATCTCGACAGTTGTAAGCAATCTCTCTGCAGCATTTCAGCCATTACCTATCAATATCTCGACAATGGCTCCGCGGCCGCGCTTTGACGCTTTTTCGTTAGGTTAATGTTAAACTGTCGACATGTCTGTACTATTTATACTTAAAAGTGGTATTCAACTTTTATGAAAGAGATGGTATTTTTATATATCTTTCAATCTTTAATCAATATTTGAGGTTTAAGTTAGAACATATCATTACAACTTTTCCAATTATAAATTTCATTTTTTTCCCAAATAACCACAAAGTGTATCAGGCCATCTTTAAATAATACATAACTTAAACACATTAAATAGTTGACACAAACGTCCAAAAATTCAGAATTTATTAGATAAACCATCTTTTTATCAGTTCGAACCCAACATTTAAATATCCGAATTTAACTTTTTGCGTAATACATTCGTGTTTTCTGAATTTCTTTGTTATGAATCATTTTTGGATTACAACACACTTAGTTTTTGAAATAAACTAGGAAAACAGGAAGCAAATTGGTATAACTGTCAGCTTAAAGATTTCACTTGCCCAGTTAATATGAATATATTTACAAAGCAAGTGGACCACACGCGTACCTACTGTGCATGCAAACAAACGTGTTAGCGTTGTGTATGAGAACAAAATACCATTTTGCAATTAATTTTTAAGCAAAATTTGGTGGGCGGCTATCTATGCATTTCAGGAATCATTATGACGTATGGAGTCGATCAGCGTTAGATCCATTCAGTAAAACATTTTATGAAATATGTTTGAGAGATCAACACAACCAGGTATAAAAGTATCAACCAATTAGCCGGTTTGATATTTGAGATCATGGGTTGTATAGCTCACTATGAAATCCACCTAAGCGCATTTCTGATACTTAAAACTTACCATTAAAACTGTCGTGAGAAAAACTGAACAAACAGCATTTCACGGCTTTGCAATACCTATGGTACAGTATCGGACTCTATAGTAGAAAGTGTTTAAAATGGCATTTGTCAAAGCATGGCCATGACTCCTAGTTTGCATTGCAAAAGATACCTTCAACTAATGGTGAAACATCAAATGAAACAAAATCCTAAAATGATTGAGTTGAGTTGAGTAATGGTCTTTAACATCCCAGTCAAGAATATTTCACTTATATCGAGACGTCGCCAGCTATAGGCGAAGGTGCAGAAATTTTGACTGTGCATTGCGCTTATGGCAATATACAGCAGGGTTCTTTATCGTGCCAAGCCTACGTGACACGGGACCTCGTTTATTTTAAGTTCCCATCCGAAAGAACTGTGACTTTTATTTCGTAATGCCGAGTGCTTGGCGAAAGAACAGTCACTACCCACTTTCAAGTCTTGGGTCAGACCCGGCCGGGGATCGAAGCCACGACCTCCACTTACGGAGCGAGCACTCTACCAACTGAGCTACCGCAGTGATTCCTAAAATGATTGATGAAGCTGGGCTATATAACAGTTCTACAGAGACATTTACTCAGTCAATATGAAATATGCACTTTGTACAGTTTAGTTAAGTAGGTATCTTTATGGAAAAACACAAATTGTGAAACGTTCTTAAAGTTCCTAAACACAATGATTGATTGAATGGGATTATACGCCCCAGTTCATAAACCTAGTGGAAAATTACTTATATTAACAATATTTTACATATATTTCAAATAAGTTTAAAATGCCGAAAGTGTTAACAACGTATTAAATGGTAATTTTGAAGTTACTACCGATATGCCATCTCATAAAAAGTTAATGCTGTCTTGTCATCATATAGCACGTGACCAATTGTCTTCATAGTGTTATCAAAGAGATATGGTGTTAAATGCAAGACATTAACATGAAGTTTGATTCACAAAAAAACGCACTAGTTCAAGAACACCTACTATAGACCTATCATTGCAGTTTACATTCAAAATAAAGATTTAAATTCGACAGCGATTAATTAATTTGATTACATAACCAAGTCTGTGTAAGATATTTTGGGGTTTCATTTTCCCATTACGTTATATCGGGTATATACAAAATGTAAACTACATAGAGTTCTTTTTTAGTTGAGGTTTATGTTACGGGAAAGGTCAACATGTTTGTCAGTGGCAGGATGTTGTAAATATTATATGTATAAGTAAACATATAATTTCACTGTTGAAGTATGAATTGTTTTGTACTTTTCTCTTTAAAAGCGAGAAGACAGATAATTGGGGAACAAAATATTGTCACAAATTTATGTAATTTACGCTCAGGTTACGACCGAGTCCTCGTTAGAGAAAGACATATTTCAAACCATTTACGTCAAATGTAAGATGTATACATGCATATATTTAGTTTTTACATTCTAATCTACTACCTCATTGCATAATGCATTAAACTTCTTGGAAAAGTAGTCACAGGTGAGGGCGGCAAGGATGTCACCATGCATGTGGGTAACGAGGTATATAATCCTTATTCAAATCCTAAATAATCATAAACTACATGTATATACATTTTTATGTGATAAAAAGTAACAGAAATAACACATTATCGGTATGTATGTGCGGATCCTGACGGATCAGCTAGGGGTATTATGAGCTTGCATATGGTGTGGTTCCATTTAAAAGTTCTAAAGCAACACACTTCTGATAGTTCGACATATGACCATCTCTTTGTTATTTTCCATACCTTGCGCATGGTAAATTTCCATCCTACAATCAGTCTCATCGGTTTATCATTGGTTCACCATACCTTAAAAGCATTCTATTGAATTTTATATTCTGGGTCAATTTTACAAAATGGTTCAACAGTTATTTTTATAATGTATAAGCACTCGTAAACATTTTGCATGTAGAGGTTTGTGAAATATATTGCACATTTTGAATTTTAAATTTCAAATGCGTGTTAAGATTGATTTAATAATTAAGGAAATGGTTAAGATACTGCAACCTACTTTGAAAGCACTGCCGGGTAATTTCTCCATTAAGAGTCATTTAAATAGGGTTTAGCAAGTCGATCATGTTTTAGGACTTCCGCGGCAAAACAGTTTTTGCTTTGAGGATTAAAGAAAATTTAAAATAAAGTTTACCAATCAATGAGGAAAAGACCAATCTAGTGCATAGGGACCAGAGGTTGTTAAAGAAATACGAGGTTTGTCGAAAACTGGACAATTTATGGTTGAGGTCTTCTACGATTTTTTGTCTTCTAAAATGCATGTACAAGGAATCTATTTAGATTCCCCTTACTTCCAGTAGCCGTAAAAATACAGTACTTGAACACCGATTTATTACCACAGTAGCCGTAAAAATATAGTACTTGAACACCGATTTATTACCACAGTAGCCGTAAAAATACACTACATGAACACCGATTTATTACCACAGTAGCCGTAAAAATACAGTACTTGAACACCGATTTATTACCACAGTAGCCGTAAAAATATAGTACTTGAACACCGATTTATTACCACAGTAGCCGTAAAAATACAGTACTTGAACACCGATTTATTACCACAATAGCCGTAAAAATACAGTACTTGAACACCGATTTATTACCACAGTAGCCGTAAAAATACAGTACATGAACACCGATTTATTACCACAGTAGCCGTAAAAATACAGTACTTGAACACCGATTTATTACCACAGTAGCCGTAAAAATACAGTACTTGAACACCGATTTATTACCACCATTTGTTCAGTCACATTTTATCATTATGAAGCGGTTTGTAGATGAATTGTGGGATGTGAGAAAGAAATACATGTATATCGAATAAAATACTCTAGCAACGTGCGAGGTGGGGAAGCTATTCAGAGGCAATAAAATACTCTAGCAACGTGCGAGGTGGGGAAGCTATTCAGAGGCAATAAAATACTCTAGCAACGTGCGAGGTGGGGAAGCTATTCAGAGGCAATAAAATACTCTAGCAACGTGCGAGGTGGGGAAGCTATTCAGAGGCAATAAAATACTCTAGCAACGTGCGAGGTGGGGAAGCTATTCAGAGGCAATAAAATACTCTAGCAACGTGCGAAGTGGGGAAGCTATTCAGAGGCAATAAAATACTCTAGCAACGTGCGAGGTGGGGAAGCTATTCAGAGGCAATAAAATACTTTAGCAACGTGCGAGGTGGGGAAGCTATTCAGAGGCAATAAAATACTCTAGCAATGTGCGAGGTGGGGAAGCTATTCAGAGGTAATAAAATACTCTAGCAACGTGCCAGGTGGGGAAGCTATTGAGAGGCAATAAAATACTCTAGCAACATGCGAGGTGGGGAAGCTATTCAGAGGTAATAAAGTACTCTAGCAACGTGCGAGGTGGGGAAGCTATTCAGAGGTAATAAAATACTCTAGCAACGTGCGAGGTGGGGAAGCTATTCAGGGGCATTTTAATGATATTTAACTGCAAATGATGGTACAGACAGTTGGTTTCAATGTGTTAATCACGTGTTGTGTTGGTTTCAATATGTGTTAATCAAGTGTTGTGTTTATGATTTTTGCCGTAAGATATGAAATGCCCAGTTAAGAGAGCCAGTTAAAATGGCCAGTTTGAAGGGACAGTTGAGATGGCCAGTTTAGATACCGTATACCAGTAAATATAAAGAGAAAAAGATAATGGACATACATATATAATTAATTTAATATACCTGATGCAGGTGCTCTAGGCAATGATAATGTTATAAAGGTCAATGTAATTTTTTTAAAACAAAAGAAAGGTGTACTTGATGTAAACAAAGCCTTGGGTTGATATCCTGGCCTTGATGTTCTTCTCTCATTAACATAATTGAGCTTTAATTTGACAAGACGTTAAAGAATCTCACGATATGTCAGTCATGTAGATTTCTATGACGTAATGTCCTAGAGTCTGCCTGTACATCATGCTAATATCCAGGTGACAGTTTTATGCAATAGGTGTTAATTTCACTGTAATATTAATATTAGGGTGGTTATAACGGTCGAAAAACATATGTATTACATCAGAGGTTAGCTCAATTACTGTGTTGAAAAATAATTAAATCAAACAGAGATGAAGTTAAAATTAAAGCCATACGATAAATGAGAGAGAGATTCATTCAGATTTAGAAGATTTAGAGATTTAGAAATCTATCTTACTATTTGCATACATTAGGAATACTTCTACAATGCAGTGGTGCAATGGTGGGTTTGATTCTTAAAACATTTTCAGTGTGGAAGGAATCTATACCCAAAGAACAGGAAATAACTGAAAGAAACGAGTAAACAAAACAAAAGTCAAGTAAATGTTAAAATTCCTGACTTTTACAGATTTTGGGTGTATTGATAAACTGCTGCACTATTACGTAATTATAGTACTATTCCATGGGTCTTATACATTCTGCCATAACAGAAGGTCCATAGATATGTTCATAAAAATTGTTTAACAGATATTGAAGCCGTCATGTACATGTATTCATATACATTTCATATGAACCATCTCCATAGAACGATAGAACGTTATAGGTTTGACATTGGTTTTCTCAAGTGTGAAATGAAATGGTTTATAGTAAGCATTTGGACACCGTATAGAGTTCCCGTAGAATAGAACTTCCAGTTCGTTAATGATTGCTACGGATAAAACTCTTAATGACGGAGGAAGGGGCTCTATATGCCTGAATGTCATAGTTTGACGGAATGTTTTTTTTATCCAATTAGGAATAACAAAGTTTAAAGTTAACACTGTTTACTACTACAGTAAATGATGCTGTTGTTTTTGTTTTTGTTGTTGTTGCTGCTGCTGCAGATGATGATGATGATTGTGATACATCCCAATGACTTTATATTAAAGCTAAAATCGCAGCTATAATAAGTAAAAAGTGTGTTTAGCTGACATTTAAAAGGTTTAGGTAGTGGATACACATTTTCCGAATGGTCAAACTCTACTTTATAGTTACTTAATTGACGTTAAAGTTAGTTAGTTGGAGATATCACATCCACTCTGAACATTAAATTTATTAGATAAGTGTTTTGTAACCTAGATTTCAAGTATAAAGAGCCCAATTCGTCAATGAATATATCGATTTAAAACCTATGCCTGGCTCTATTAAGTATAACGTAACGGAAACCGTACCATAAAGCATTCAAAATGTAATTTCTGTTGATACGGAATCTGAGTACAAGATCACCGTGAAAGATCGCCGTGAAACAGGGTGAGTGGATCCCTGTTTACTGTACTGCAAATCATTTTCAGACATAACAGTACATTTGTTTTAACATATTGTATCAATTTTACATGCTCTATGGTTAAATGTTAATGTCACGATATTCTTATTATATATGGACATATATATGAAAAGAGTCAATATCAGGTGTAAATTACAAGTTATAATTAAAGACCATTGTGTCAATTATTCTTTTTTAACATTGTGCATTATGTGACAGACTGTTTTCAAACAATTGTCATGACAATGCGAAATTTTGAAATTTTACAATAGATTTTTTTTTCCATATTTAATTTCTTTACTTGGTACGGTAGTACAAGCTGTAAAAAATCTGAGATAAAAATTCTGTTTCTAAAATATGTTCGCATAAAAGTTCAAGATTGTCTTTGATCGAATTCAGGGCGTTTAATTAATGAACAGGTGCACACATAACTTGAAAAGTTGGTTTCTCTACCATGAACTAGGTATTGATAAACTAAGCTTTTGTCATTGATAGCCATGACTTTGTGATCCTTCATCACGTATTTATGCTAGCAAGATGTGAGGCGTGCCTTATTTAGAACGAGGTCACAACAAAAAGTTATTTAAAGAAGAGTAAATGTCAAATATACCAAAAATGTCATTTAGCATCAGAACGGTAGAGAAATAGAACAGTTCAGCCTGCGACGCAGTCAACTCAATTAAAAGTAAAGTTAACAAAGCCTGGAAAAATATTCAAAACAACTTATTTAGAGCCTTCTGTTATGAAGGAACCAGAAGAAGACACAGTATCAAAATTCACAAAAATACTGAAAGCACCCCAAGAAACCAAAGGCTTTAATATGGTGTCGGTTAAGGTGAATTTTGTAAGTAATATTTTAATGAAGTTTTTGAAAATTGCTGCTACTGTTAAACTACATTCAATGGAACTGGTAGCATCTTTCTCGAAAACTCCAAATGAGTTTTTCATGATTAAGCTGTACTCGGTTAACGTTACTAAAAATTATACTCACATACTCACATACTCACCTTATGACCTTAAGCTATGTGTCGTTAACGATGGCTGTGACATTTTTCATTCATAAATCATTTATTTCAATGGAGGTAATCTAAACAGTCGATACCTTTCAATGTACTTTTTTTGCAAATAAATAGTAAAATGTACTTCCGAAAAAGAGTTCGTAGCGTTTATTTTCGTGATTTAAATTTGAATTATGTTAGAATTGAAATAATCAACATTTACCCATGGTATATCGTATATGGTATGTACACGGTCCGTCGTTAACGCGGCAAATGCTTCGCCACCACGTGATATTTTGGTCCGCTTATAAACTGCGGTCCTTGTATTCTTCTACGATATACCACTAGTAGATGTTGTTTTTTCTTAATTTTATATATTTCATTTTATATATTTTGTGGCGCAAATCTGGAATATTTTTGTCGTTAATGGGGGTATTTTGGCCAGACGAAATGCAAATTAGCGGAAATGAAAACGCTTGGGTTGACCCCCCTACTACAACTTTCTCGACGACTCGAAGCATTTCGCATTAATTGACTCGTTAGTTTCGTTAGTGAGGGTCAGATTTTAGTGTATGTGTAGGCTGGGGTTAAACGGTGAATTAAATAAACAAAAACAATAAAAGTGCTATTTATGACAGTTTAATGAGGGAAATAAATTTAATTAAATGTTTTAACTTACCAAGGAATTAAAACAATGCATAGTTTAACGCTGAATCCTGAGGAGGATTGAATTCTAAATAAAATACATTACATGATTGTAATATCAGAAACAATATCAGAAACAACGCAGATTATTTACTATCAAATGACGTACTTAATGTTCAGTATTCCGTTTGATTTAAATAGTGAAGTTTAAAAGTTATGGTGGTAACGCCTCGCTAATTATACCAGGATCTGTCAGTGTGATAGACATTTAGTGAGGTGACGTTCAAACTTCGTCCTTCATCTCCGCCTTGACAGATTCAGAAGAGCTAACTACCGATTGTCACCAATGGAGCACCCAATGACATCCAGGGTAATATTTTAACACAGATTAATTTAACTAGGGTTAATGGTTAACATCCAAATTTAAAAAAGACAATCAAACCTAAATGTAGAAGTGCTACATGTCGACGTGGCGTTTCTGACGTCCTACGGACGGGACCTTAAAAACCCGATGTCCTCGACACGTTAGTAATGAGAAACCATTAAAACGTATTGACAAGATACACATTCCAGCAAAATCTATAGTTGTTGAGAGTTCTTGTCGTAAAACTCATAGAAAAGAAGTTAGGAGAGTGTTCTCTTTCAATCTCTTTATACAACGTAATGCGTCTTCTTTTCCGAAACACGAACTCTCACGTGTCGTTCTGCATGAAAGGAAGCTGTCTAGATGCGGAGACGGTGTCCCATCATATTTCTGTGTATTTTGTAGAATCCTTGTTTAAAGATTGACCGTTTTAATATTTTGCCCACTCTTAATTATTAATGTGCCAAGCAATATGTCTAAAATCCAAAAGCAAAGCGAAAACTTTGAAAACTGTAAAATTCAGTTAAAACCTTCACCAAGGAAGTGCTGCTGGGTGACATTTCATTGGGAAATAAAGTATTGAAAATACTCACTGCAAACGACATAGTGCTGGTAAGCAAAAACAAACATACCAACCCATTTCTAAATTACAATCCTAAAGCAAAGAAAACACTTTAAAACTGGCAAATTAAGTTAAACATGTAAACTTTGATCAGGGAAATGAGGCATAATGCTCCTGCTTGAAGGATAAATGAAACAAATAACAATAATGGTAATAATATAAAATAAACACACCAACCAAATTTAAGTCGAGTGAACTTCCACCAGGGAAGTGAGGCTGGGTGCCGCGGAAGGGTAAGTATCTCCTGTTTAGCTAGCTACACCCGCCACGTGCCTAATCCAAATTGAGAATGAACATGAAACTAAACTATTTTAAATTATCAAATATATAAAGACAACGTATAGACATGCAATGAAAGACACGTAGCAAATCATCTAATTTATATGCTCTGTTCTACAATTACAGTTTGTCTGTAACAATGTGAACGAGCAAGGTTTGGAAATGTTTGATGGGTTTTGGAAATATTTGATGGGCCGGAACTACAACTAATAAAGTTAAAAAATGTTACCATCGCAGATTTTATTGTCAGTTACGTTGAACTTTTTAATACACATGTATGCATTTCAAAGTAAGCAACGAACAGTGGCACCTAGCCTTGCAAATTAAGCGGAATTATCAGTTGAATACCTGCATGTAACATTATAAATACATTAGAAGAATATGCAACACGCTAAACCCTGGCTGACTGAATAGTTCTAATTGACACATACGTAGCCAGTGTTATGTTTTATGGCTGCCAGATATGGGGTAATAGTAAAGCCATATCAATCGAAAAGGTACATACTGATTTTTGCAAGCGTTTGCTTGGTGTGAAAAGCACAACAGTTAACGCAGCTGTATATCATGAACTTGGCAGATACCCTTTACAAGTTTATAGAAAAGTACGCATTTTTAAATACTGGCTAAAATTATTGTATAGCTCTAATTGTATTTTACAAGAAAGTTATAATTTTCTCTTAGATTTATGTAACACTAAACCTTCATTTAAATATAATTGGTTGTTATATGTAAAGCAAGAATTATTTAACTTGGGTATGTGTGATATGTGGTTTTCTTCATATAAGTTTGACTCGTCTTACACATTGACATTATTAAAACAAAGGCTAATAGACCAGTGTAAGCAGGATATACTGTGTAAGATACAGTCTACTAGTAAATGTTATGTTTACCAGTATATAACGGATTATTATTGTTTACAATTTTACCTGTTTAAGGGAATCCCTACATCCCTTAAAAATTATATAGCAAAAATTCGCTTATCTAGTCATAATCTTGCCGTAGAGGTCGGGCGCTATAGGAAAGTTGACAAACATAACAGGTTCTGTTTTTATTGTAAAGACTGTATACAGGACGAATACCATTTTATTTTACAATGTCCTCTATATAAATTAATAAGAGTAAAATATACAAAACCGAGTATGTTTAAATTAATACAGTTATTAAGTGTCAATAATGTAAAAGAGCTTTGTAATTTTGGTATGTTCTTAAGAAAATCATTTTCACTGCGTTCTAACCAGCAATCTTAATCATATTGTACTATTCTCCTTGTTCTATTCTCCTTGTACTATGTTACGAAATGATATATAACATATGTTGTAAAATACTGTACATTTTGTACCACTGTTCACATGTTTTAGATACAATGTACACTGATGGATATTAATATTCAAAGTAATAAAGTAATAATAATAATTGGAAAACCAAGTCAAAAACGGACTTCACACATTGGAGTCGAATTATGAAATTAATATTTGGACGTCTCGGGTGCACAACTTAATGTTTTACAAAATAACTTGCTGAAATTGTTTTATCGAGCATTATTCATAAATATTACAGTCATTATATATATTTATATGAATTACTGAACTATGTCTATGGTTGTGTAATCACTGTAAACATGAACTTCACCTTTGAATAAAAATGTTCATGAACAGCGGACATCTTTTAACTCACTTGGTGAAATTAACGCAATACTGACAGACCTGCCTATAAAGGCCACCCAGGGGAACCAGTAAAAGTGGCCTTTATGGTGATATGACCATTATATAGAGGTGTCCTTTAATTCAGGTTCGACTTTATAGTGGGAATCATAACGAATATATTTATTTAATAATAAGTTATGTTATGGTTACATTATGGAATGACATTCAAAATCTACATACATTAGTAATTTTTGAGATTTTTTGAAATGATAATATCTTTAGCCTTTCTAAAAACGGAGTGTCATATAAATATAATATTGTCTAAAGTTTGCTGCTAGTAAAAATCTGAGAATCTCAAAAACTAATGTGTATTCCCTCATGTAAAGTATTTCATTGGCTAAATTTGGTAAACTATGTTTTGGTCCTTTGGATATTTTTCAACCTTTTGGGGAAAATTGGCTTCACATTTTGGGTCTAAGCACTATTTTGTATTCCGAAACGGTCGTCTAGTGCTGTAAAACTAATATAATATAAAAGAATATGTAATTTAATATTAATAAATACTCAATCAAAAAATTCCAAGTTGCCTCCACTACAGATGGTTCGTATAGTACACTTATACCATGTATTTAATTTTTCTATGTTTTTTAGGAACTTATCATGACTCTCTTTAGCTATAGGATTGGTACGTTTGCGTTCAAACATACAAGACTAAAAACAGTTTTTCTCATTTTGATTTTCTTGTTAAATTTTTTTTACTAAAAACTGTTGTGAAAAATGTATCAATTGAAGGACTTTTAGTGCTAAAAAGAATTAAATAAAACCATTTTCTTTTAAAAAAGAACCTGTTTCGTGTTTGATTTTTAAAAAATAGCAAATGACAAAAAGCATATACAGATGCATGTATTTGTTGTAAACATGACCATTAATTCATTGCATGCGTTTCTATTTTATGCTTTCCTTTGTTTTAATTAAATTTTCTATTTTTTCCTAAAATTAATTGTAATTTAAGCATTTGATGGATCGTTTTATTTGATTCAATTTCAATAGATAAAAATAAAAAAATCAGACAAAAAAGTGTTAAAACAATGGATTTATTTATCACTTAACATGATAAACATGTGTTAATTTTGAGAAAAAAAGACAAAATGTCAGTTAGAACGATTTTCTTTGAATCATTAAATCATTTTCAATTTCAAACAATCTTAAATTACTTTTTTTTAATCTGTAACCTGATTAGAATATGTACTACAACTGTAAATGTGAACTTTTATTGAGGCAAGCAAGTACAGATGATGTTGTGTCAAACAATACATTGATCTTATACGTACAGACCTGTCGAAAGTTTAACACGAACGCATGTGTTGAATCGACAGTTTATATCGGCCTCTTCATCGTTACCTCGGCATCTTTTCGGCACCTGCTATCTATATTTTGGCAGCTTTTCGACTACCAGCTGTCTATATCTTGGATTATGTTAGCTCGGCGTTAAATTTTTGTCAAGTCTGTAAAATCTTGAATAAGTTGAATATATGTTTGAAAAAGATATCCAGTGGGGAACGATAAAAACATAAAAATAAATAAAAATAAATAAATAAAAACGCAAATGGATTTTATAGTATGAAATCAGATTGCAAATTGTAAAACATGTGTAAAATATGCCAAGCAGATTAAAAAAAGAAAATAAGGACACTGCAAATTTAAAGTAACAATTCAGGTAATAAATTATAGCACCTGTACAATAAGTTCTCAGGGGATTGCAGTTAGAAGAAAAGGCCTGTGTTTTCTGAGCTGTGAATGATTACCATCGTGGTATGCATAAAACTGATTAAATTATGAAAAGAAGGTAACAAAATGTGATTTAAAAGTAAACAATTTTGAATATTTGACATCATTTTGTCAGTCGTTACTTTTGCAAAGTGCTTAATTTTGTAAATATGTTAATTATTTCAAATCAATTTAATTAATAAATTAATCAATTAACTGTATATTTTTTATATTCTAAATTTCAAAAGGAATGTGTATCCACAGCAAACATCCCCTTATTGGTTTATTTAGACAATGAACAATGCTTTTCCTGAAGTAACTAGACGTACTCTAGCATATTCTGGATTGTGAGGTACTCTGCATATAGCTTGTAATTACCATATTGTTCACATATTTACCTGCTGTATATTACATAAAAGGCGAAACCTTTTGTGCAAAAATTTGAGACAGCCCATTATGCTTTACAAGTTCATAAAGACATTGGAAACTAACCTTTTTTCTTATATTTACAATATTTATAAAAATTATTTAATTGCCGTTTCACATTTTCCATGTAAATTTGAAAAGAATTTTGAAATACAATGTTGGTGCACCTTCTTATAAAAATGGGTCATCCCCTATCAGTCAACAAGAGCATTTGACATCTGACGTCATCACGTCAGCGCGTGGAGCATTGTTTCTATAAAGTTGCAAAGTATAGTCGATGTCAAATACTTTATTAAAGCAAAGATACTACAATTGTAAATATAATATTGTTGTCTTTTGTTTCTAGTTCCACAATATCGATGTTGGTATTTTATAATGTATTATTTTCTATATCAAATCAAAAACAAAACATACCAATCCATGTCCAAACCTAAATCCAAAAGCAAAGTAAAAAATTTAAAGCTGGCAAATTGGGTTAAACACGGAAGCTTTTATCAGGGAAGTGAGGCCGGGTGCTCTGGATGGGTAAGCATGTCCTGTTTAACTAGCTACACTATTCACGTATTAATCGAAACTTGCCACTAAGGGATGTCAAACATACCCAGTGTAATCATCCAAAGGATGTTATCTAAGTTAAATCAGTAAAGTATTTTTGTCTGATGTCTCTTGTTTTACGATTTCGATGTTGGTACTCGAAATTGAGGAGGTTTAATTTGTCTATTCAAAGGATCTTGTCCAAGTTAAACCATCTATTACATCTCGTAATTTTGTACTTTAGTAATTTAAATAGACCGATTAGCATAATTGCTTCTATTCTGGTATTATGACCATATGAATGTCCAGAATATTTACAAAGTTTATAATAATACGTTCATTCAGAAATTTAAAACTTAGTCATTTAATTCTATGATTCAGACTAAAACTGAATAGTTTTGTCCTTACACATAGCCTAGATGTTTTTGACAGATGTTTCTTCTAAAAAACTGATGTTCATTTCTGAAATTAAATAAGATAAATAAAATAAATAAGAAGTCGCGATATAAGTGAAAAATTATTGAATGGGACGTTAAACTCAATCCAACCAATTAGTCCGTCAATAATAATGATAATAATAATAAACACCACTGAAAACTAGAGATTTCTAGCCCCATGTTGCTGTTGTCAACGGATAGGATATTGACACTAGTTGTATTTCTATAACATAACAAAATCCATTGCAGTTATTTTAGGCACTTTGAGGTGTACTAAGATGATTTAAACGCGCATGTAGTCAAATCTTCAGCTTACCTAGAGGTAGATTTTACGAAGTGCAGGTAGATAAATAAACATGGTCACCATAAGTAAATGCATGTTTTAAATTCCTAAAATTCTATTTTCAATTTTTTCACAAATCCTTTTCAAATTGTTTTTCTCTTAACATGTAAATCTAAAATAAAACCGTTGTTATTACGTGTTAAGGTGTGCATTGCACAAAAAAAGTTTATAAAAATTTGCAAGTCAAATATCCAACACATAAATATAGGAATAAAAATTGTTTATTGCTGAATAAATTAGTACACGTGAATGCACACATTACTTATAGTGATGGAGCGGTATATGCACTCAACCCGCTAAAGTATTACACAATGTTATATACCATTACGCACATAAAGACAGGGACCAATGTGGCTTTTCGCTTTATTAAACCGGGCTTGGTTTTACATACAATCGCTTCATCTGAGCTTACATCATTTGTATGTGACTTTTACTGAAGTATGTTTGGTTTCACCAGAAGATACATCAATGGTAAAGCATCTTATAGAGAAACAGTAATAAATAAATAAATAAATAAATAAATAAATAAATAAATAAATTAAGACTCATTGCCGGGCAATATATGGATATTTTCTTGGCAACAAGTAATTGCATGTAATTTTTTTTTGATAATTGTATCTCATATTAGACAACTAGATGTCCCCTATTGTTAGCTGCAAGTCAAAAGTAAAATTATGACCCACTGCTAATTTTATGCTCATTAGTTTATGCTGTTCACTATTTCAATGGATTACAAAGCAAAGTATAGTATTTTGATCAATAAACCTTGGTTTATTAAATAATAATTTCTATATTAACTCAATTTTACTAACTTGGAATAGGCAAATATCATGGTTACCATTACAACATAAGAATTTAGTAAAATTGCCTTTGGTTACTCTTAGGCTCATTCTTGTGCGATTTCAACAATGTATCTTGGTTTAAAAAGTGACATGAATCGAAAAACCATTTAGTACACTAAACGTCTGTTTTTTAAACTCATTGTACTAAATTAGAATGGGCAGACATCGAAGAAAGGTTGTCATTTTAGTCAATTTACTAATTTACTAATACAAATGTGAATTGCGTAAAATGGCCTTGGTTACCCTGAACTTTTCCTTGCCCAACCTTTGATGAAGTAATTTAGCTAATATCATTATATTTCAAAGCAATGAATTATAAACAACCAAAGGTCTTCGATTTTAAAGTTCAAGAAGATAATGACAGCTCTTTATTACAGGGTAGACGCAGAATGCTGTAAGACTTAAGTCTGAAGACACTCGAGACTGTATAAGAAAAATACTTCCCAGACTAACAAGATAATGTTAGTACTTAACGCTGTGACGTCATTGTTAGTAAGTCACTAATTAACCTCTAAATGACATTGGAAGATTATACATGTCTGTCTCAGATCGCCATTTTAAGGCTTTAACTTAACTGTTAGACATCTCCTTATGGTTATATAATGGACAGTTAAGTTTTTATTTTGGACTAATGGTTCGGTAATTACCTGTAGATTGTGAACTGTTTGTTTATTGTTATATAACACAAGTATAATTATGTTTGAAACACGAAACTAGTCATTTGACAAACTATAAATTAGGTAACGTTTGAGTTTAAAAAGGCAAAAGCTATAATTAACGATGATGTCTTTGTTTTCGTCCATAGATGGGTGGTCTTTACCTCGTTCGACCTTTTGTTGTTCTATTTTGAACAAATGTTGTTCCATTTTAGTCAAATATGAACTTTCGTCTAAGTCTGTAGATGTAATTTGCAATTTGCAGAACACGGAACAACAAAACCATCGATTGGGACATTCTGATATTACTGGTTATAACACACACGGCTTTCGGCACATTGGTGTTACCGGTTTGGAACACACAGTGGACATAAAGTCAAAATTTGTCAAGTTGCTTTGTAAATTTTACACGCTCTATATGTGTTGATGATAATTTTGTTAGTAAATATTTGAATCAATAAAATGTTGATCAAGCTGAAGTTAACAAAAGACAAAAATTAAGATGATAAAGAAATTTGATTTGTTGACTACAAACAAATGATCATGATAAAGGAATTAAGGTTTTGACATCAACACGAGTTTTTCATTTATTAAATATTTTTTTATTTGAAGACATGAAAAGTAGAATAGATGTGGTTAATTAAGATTTCTAACTCGTGTTCTTTGATTTAATTTACCAACAAACTGTGCATTGTTTTATTTTAGTTAAGCTTTTATTAAATAAAGTGCACCCATTACCCTAACACGAACACCTGTACTTGGTTGTGACCCGAAACAATCTGGTCCTGTCAGCTGAATGAGACAAGTTCGGCCTTTGAAGTAATTATTGATCACTGTTTGTGATTACTGAATGCATGCGCGTGTTTTGACTTTGACACAGTTTCAATTGTTCTGCCTTTCTAATGGGTGTTCACAATATTGACGGTATATTGAACTTCACACTTAAATATTTCGAACTTGAATAGTTACTTGTCATATGATTTGATAGAAAAAATATCTTTGATGTAGGTAGTCGATGTATTGACATTATTAATATTCACAGTGTAATGCATTTTGATAAGGCATTGTCTAAAATTATTAAATAAATCTAGACAACTCCTTAGTATAACATTGTAGTTAGTATCAGATTTTAGAATAACGACAAAACTTTTTCCAATGGTTTCTTTTTTCGGGGATAAATGAAAATTTAGTCTTTACAGTAACAAGGTAATTGTGAAATAAATCCAAAAAGGTATAACAGTTGAATCACAGTTGAATCTGTGGAACAAGACCTCGTCATATTTAAGCCAATAGAACCATATACCTATAACAACATGCCATTTTATTCAAGTCTTTTCAAATGTATCCCAAATATTGAATTATATGGATATGAACTCTCTGAAAAAATGTGGCATCCAACTTGGTCCATAGATATATATGAATGCGCAGCCGTTTACGACGCAAAGTCGCTGTGTTGTGTGTGTGTGTGGGGGGGGGGGGGGGGGGGTAGGGTAGGTGAGTGATACAACAATACGAATAATGTTATCAAGAGTTTTGTCTGGACGGTTAACCGGTCACCAACACTCCAAAACACCATGCGACCAGTAGTGTGCCGATACGAATCTCTAAGGTTGTATCTCATCCCCATGTATGTTTGTTTGTATATGCATAAATATTGTTTCGTTTTAAGCGAATGTCTCATGAATATGCATAGTACCATATACAGACGAATTAAATGTACACTGTATATGCAAACAATGCTACTCCAACGGAATTTTAACCAATGTTCATTATACGATTCTAGAATCATATTCTGATATCAAGGTAAAATAACATTTTTTCACATATTTTTCCCCATTTTAAATTTAGTTAATATACATATTGTAATGCATTTTGTGTTTGCTTGGAATAATGTATTTTTTCAAATGTATATTTTAAATTTTTTGAAAACCATTTTCATATCTTGAAGGTTGCATTTTAATGTTGTACGCAAAACTTCAAAGTGTAACAAAATGAAAAGATACAAAATATACAAAAAATTCTATATATATTATTACATTTTATGTAAAAACTATCCATAGAAAGAAAATTGTTTTCGATCGTGACAAACAGAAAAATGCTAAAAATCTGTCCATTGGCGTGATGAAAAATTCACAGTCTGCACATCGTATTTAGTTTTTACGACCTTAAACTTTTTAATGAAAAAATGAACCCCAAAAAAGCTAAATATTGGAGCTGTGACATTTTAACCAAATGCAATGCATGCACTAAAAGAACTCGAAAGACAAGGATATACTGTGATTTTTTTTGATGTGACGACACTCACTCTATAGATCTTTCACATCAATAAATAATCATATTCATTCACATCTTGACTTTTTTAAAAGATCAAACCAGAAGTTTTTTAAAAATAAACATCTGTATATTAGTTGATAATTATAATATCCGTACATCCAAAATAACCCTGGATATATGTATCTTTCCATGGCTCCGTGTTCCGTTTATTCTCAACATGGCGGGAGTATACGTAGCTAGCTAAACAGGAGGTGCTTACAATTCCGGATCACCCGACCTCACTTTCCTGATTGATGTCCACGCGCTCAACTAAGTTTGACAGTTTTCCAAGTTTTTTTTTATTTGGACATGGATTGGTCTTTTGTTTTGGTTACAAAAATGAGACTATTGATTCGTATTTTAAATAATGAAGAAGCTGGATAAGTACAACTATAAGAAAGAATTTATATCAACGAAGATATTTAAGAAATTTTAAAAATCTCAGAAATTCGGCGATATACAACTATTAAATGGACCGATTGATTTATTCATGTTTTTAAACTTGAATACCTTAGTGTCACTTTTATTATTTAAGGAGAAAACAATAAAATTTCACTTCATTATTGAGACATTGTAAGTAGGCTAGAAATCGGTATTTATTTTCACAAATCGTTTTAAAGACCGAATATTATTTGATTTATAAAACTTTACAGTGACTTCATCACTATAATTCAATTTGTAGTTATAAGTTTAATAAAGAACATAATGTCCACCAACAGAAGCAGTAAAATGTTGTAAGAAGTGCAGTTTTTGTCGTACCAGGCACATGTAGATGTGGATATATCGATAATAAACTGTAACGCCTTTTAGCTAAAATAAATGCACTTTTTGATGTCCCATCAAAGTAATAGTTAGTAAACAAATAATCTATTTACATGTATCTCACAAAAAGCATGTTACATTTAATGTAAACAACACAAAAGGAAGACTGAATAGTGTTTGATTTATAAAACGTTACAGTGACTTCGTCACTATAATTACTTTGTAATTATTTATAAGTTTAATAAACTATAAAGTTTCCAATTAATTAACAGAGCCGAACAGATGTAGTGAAATGCAAGAAGAACCATTTTTCTCGTACCAGGCACATATACATAATGGTATCTCGATAATACACTGTAAAAACGCCTTTTAGCTAAAATAAATGCACTTTTTGATGTCCCATCAAAGTAATAGTTAGTAAACAAATAATCTATTTACATGCATCTCACAAAAAGCATGTTACATTTAATGTAAACAAAAAAAAAACACATGTTATAATGTTAAATTAGGTCTTTAGGGGAAATGTCATGCATCAAAGTTAACATCTAACTCGTTAACAATGTTATTGAAAATACACAGATAATCAGTAATATAGGTCTTTGTACCTAGAAATACCTACCACACAAAACATTTCACGTGTACTATCAAGGATGCAATAACAAGTTATAATGTTAAATATTGTACACTGAAAGCCGTCGGCAATATGCTTCTGCATATTGATATGTTCTGTTTCATTTAAATTGCCTTATTTAGCTAATCAAACAAACTTCAAATATTATCAGACACATCAGACAAAATTAAAACAGCAAAGTATTTTTCAAAAAAGGACGCACGTGTTTACTACGAAATACCAGAGGAAATGTTTGTGTAGCTTGGAACAGAAAAAAAAAATCATAGACTTCTATATCTATTGAAAATAACAATTCTGTACAAACAGGTGTAGACAAAACATAGTACAGCGAAGTTTATTTCATCTTAGTTTAGCGAAGTTATGTGGTTTTCATTTTAGTTTTGTTGCAGTTAAAATTTATTTCAAAAGTTTTGGACTGAACTGTTTAATTGACAATAAATATTATAATTAAGAAGTAATATTGTCTAGTCTAATCATTATATAAAATTATTATAATTATTCGGGTAAATCGTGACGTGATAATGCAGAATCAACCACACATTTGAATATAAAGTACAACTTGTATATTTGTCAGATCGTGAAACAGAATATTTTATGTGAAATTGATAATTAAAGAGCTACTTTAAACAAGTGACCAGAATGGGTTTAAGTGGGTTTAGAAACTGAAGACCCATGGGCCTTATCGCTCACCCGAATGTCCGCAATCGTATACAGTATTTGATACACATTACTATTTCTCTTCAATTAAAATGTGTCAAAAATTATCCTGGGCATATTTGACGTCCTCCCATATTTCCATGTTTCTGTCATTCACATTTTTGATATCTCACGTGGCGGGTGTAGGTAGCTAAACAGGAGACATTAATTGTGTACGTTCACGTGTTTAACTTAATTTGCCATTTTTAGAAGGTTCTACTTTGCTCTCGGGCTTTTGGGTTATGATTTAAACATGGATCGACATGTTTGTATTTGATTTTAAAAAAAAGCGAAAACGAATTCTTAAACAGGAAACGGAATGAATGTTGAACAATATGGGAAGTGCTTAAATGTGTAGAGTTGAGCAATATGTGAAGTGCTTAAAAGAGTGCAGTTGAGCAATATGTGAAGTGCTTAAATGTGTAGAGTTGAGTTCAACTCTCAAGGCATAAGCAAACACTTATTCCCCAAAAATCCCGACGACTTGACCGCCTAGTGTGTATGAGTAAATACTTTCACTTTTATGAAAAAAAACACTTTTATATTTTAATGAATTAAAAATACACTGCCGTAACACGTGTACGAGAATGCATCACATGACGCCGATTTATATGACTACCAAGCACACATTCACAGCGTCAATCGAGGGCAAGTTACGACTCACATTGGACAAATTCTAGTGTGAGAAAGTTTTTCCGTTAATTTATCAATGGCAGGTTGTTTTCTCTAGACAGGCTCTCCATCCAAGTACTGATCCCATCAATAAAAGTGACTCTGCTTGCCAGGAGCGTAAACCCTCACTATCCCCTCCTACGTCTCTGCCCTAAAACACTCAGGCAGTTAATTAGGTTAAACTGTCTAAGGAAAATTACGTCCAGACTTTGAATTAAAATAATATGGTAGCTTCATACCTATCACGGTTTATTCAAATCTACGTTATTTAATTATAGATAAATTTTGTCCGTCTGTAACAGGAACTTCCACAACACCGGTCTCACTTTCATTTTGAAGTTTACGTGTTTGACTTAATTTGCCAGTTTAAGAAGGTTTTACATTGCTTCTGAGATTGTGGTTTTGTATTTGATTACTAAGTTGTCTGCACAGTGCTTGTTTATTTAATCAGATGACACATGTTGAACCGTTTACTAGATACCTATCATGATCAGTTAAGGTGTTTTTATAAAAAAAAATAAAAAAGTGAAATTCATGTGGTTAATTTTTACCTCTAACTCATGCTTATACAAGCATAAAATAAGAATTTAGAGAATAACGTATTATGAATGAATTGGTTAACCTTTATATATTATCCATGTGTGGTAAAATTCGATTTATTTCGTTTTTAAGTTTGATAACGTTATTATTAAAACAATGAAATGTATTTTGATAATAAAGTTATGTTTGATAATAAAAAGTTATAATCATATTATAGATTACATCATTAGAATCATTATTAGTAATGTTACCAACATCTTTACAGGAACTTGCAGTTATCCCATCGTTTTTAGTTGTACATTGCACGTAGCTTAAATAAAAATTCCAAAACTTGCAGGATTGGTACATGTATTAATATTGCTTTGCAATGTGGCTTTTTAAGACCCAATCGTATATTGTCACTAAAAGTGCGACATTAATCAGGAATAGCAATATTAGCATATTAAATGTTTCTGACACTGGTCTGTGTGTATTTTTGGAAAAACATCAATATTTATCTAAGTTTTATTCTCGTATGTTGCAGAGTGTCAAATTTATAATAAAAGCATGCCAAGATTTGCTCGTTTCACTCCTTGATCATAGTTGATAATTAGAATAACTACATCTATTCTAATTAATCCAATATACAAAACAATTTAAACTCATCGTTGAGTCGTACAGATTATTTTAAAGGGGAAATTATAAATTCTTTTTAAACTTGCTACCAAGCTTTTGATAAAAAACCTGATTGCTTTGGTTTTAATATTCATCCAAATTGGGTTTCAAAATTGTATTGCAGCATTGCAAAAGCAAAATGAAATGTATTTTGCTACTCAATCCATATGTTTAGGGTATCGTCAAAGTATGTTTTAAATATTATCAAGATAGTTGTATGGTACTATATACGTTGTTCGTTGTATTTTAGCATGGTGTTTGTTCGTGACATATATAGGATTTTCTAGTCATAATTGTTGCGGTTTAAATGCATGAACGATTTCTTCTTTTTGTTATTCTTGTTGTTGTGCTTCTTATTCTTGTCGTTGTTGTTGCTCTTCTTCTTCTTCTTCTTCTTCTTCTTCGAACTTCTTTCTAATCAAGCTGTTTCCTTTTGGGTGAAATGTATTTCACAAACTGTTTAAATATGCATTATAATACACCAATGACAGATGAACTGCTTTATTAGATATTCATTCTAATTCCATCCATCATAGTTTTGTTCGGGTTTTTCACATGTTATCTAACGCTATTGTAATACTATTGGCACCAGTTCTAGTATAGTTCAACAGAGACTGTCTCACCATGCCCATAAATACTGTAATCCCGTACTTAGTAACTGGACATAAACAATATAATAACAATATAGTGTATCATAATTTTACTATTCTTTTAGTTTCCTTCGGCGTTTTCTACGTTTATCAATCATCATTATTGTTATTTAATTGTTTTTCTTCACATATTGCAGACAATTGTAGCTTTTGCTACTATTATCGCCGTTTGCTGTACTAAGAAGCCGTTTAATGGCGACGCTTACAAGTGGAATTGCTGTCATCACCGCCATTTGTTACCACTGCGATAGCTATGTTGGTAGTGTGCTCGCTCCGTAAGTAGGTCGTGGGTTCGAATCCCGACCGGGTCTGACCCAAGACTAAAGTGGGTAGTGACTGTTCTTTCGCCAAGCACTCGGAATTACGAAATAAAACGGCTCTTTCGGGTAGGAAGTTAAAATAAACGAGGTCCCATGTCATAGTGGGCTTGACACGATAAAGAACCTTTACTTGCTGTATAATGCTATCAGCGCAACACACAGGTAAAAAATCCGCACCTTCGACTATAGCTGGCGACGTCTCGATATAAGTGAAATATTCTCGACTGGGACGTTAAACAGCATTACTCAACTCAACTAATCACCGTTTGTTGCACTTTGCTGTCGTTCTACTGAAAATACTTACTTTGCAATAAACAACACAATCAAATCGAAACTATAAAAGACAGTGAAAGAATAACACAAACTTCTATCTGAACCTATGATTTTAAACCCCCAACGGCAAGCTATCTGGTCGTTTTGACGTCCCTATGGTTAGTTATAATCTTAGAATAATACAAATAAGACATATACAGCAAATATATGGTACGCTTTACAGGAGCTAGTTAAGGAGGGTTGCCTGAATAAGGGTTGTCAAAACTGCTGCCCGAATCCACATAGGAGAGTAAATAAACTGAAAATAGAAACATGTGTGGCATGATGCATATGAAAACCGTCCTTATAGTGTGGCGACACCTTTAGGGGTTTCGCGGAAAAGAATGGAACAATCTAGAAGATATCTATTAGTAGAGCTCATCCACAGAACTTGCCACTCAAAAATTTAACACAGACCTAACGGATAAGTGCCAAACCTACCAATAATTTGGTAAAAAATTGGTTACTTTATTATGGGTACGAATTCAAAACGGTACGTTAAACGTTGATGATAGGGTCGACTTTAAACACTTATTGTGAATTTTGTGTACAAGATAGAAAAAATATAAAAATACCGTTTTTTCCGCGAGATCTTAATCTATTTTCGGCGCATTGACGACTTTTTCGTACAACGAACGGTTATTGAACAGGAGTCGGTTAAACAGAAAGTTTGTATGAAAAGTCCATTTTTTGCATGTTTTATATGAAAACCGTCCTTACATCTAATAAATTGGTTCCGTTTTGCCATAGCTCCACTTAGCGGGTGTAGCTAGCTAATCAGGAGGTGCGCAACCTTCCGAAGCACCCAGCCTAACTTCCTCGGAGAAAATTCGCGCGTGTAACTTGATTTGTCGGTTTCAAAGTTTTTACTTTGTTTTAGATTGTGATTTGGACATTGGATTTGTTTGTTTGTTTTTGATAATTAAGAATACACCTGAAATCACCAGATAATCATACTGAATTGGAATAATTGAAATAGAAACATGTACTTAAAATCAAGTTCTTCCTGTTACTTAAAAAAAATATTTTCAACTTTAAAGGACGATACCAAATCATATCCATCAACTTTTCATATAAACACCGATTATGATTAAGGTCTTACTGAGTTTGTATGAACGGTTTTGCTACAATATAATTTCTGTACTATTGGGACAGTGACGTCTAGTTGACAAGTATAGAATGTATCTAGCTATCACGAAGATTTCAGATACCGTCTAGCTAACATCTCCAATCAAAACTGAGATGGGAATTGTTTGGATTACATTAGCAACTGTTGTTCTAGATGTTAAAAATTGTTCCTAATCATTTTAACATCTCTATGTTGTGTTATTTTATTATCTTCACTTTTGTCATAATTCATCGTTTGTTAGTGGAAATCAAAAACGAGCATACAAATCCATGTCCAAACAAAATTCCCATATCAAAGTAAAAGCTGGCAAATTAGATTAAAACATGTGAACTTCCACCAGGGAAGTGAGGCCGGGTGTTCTGAAACGGTAAACGCATCCTGTTTAGCTAGCTACACCCCGGCCACGTGTGTTATAAAACTGAAAATAAAAGGAACATGCTCATGAAACCTGTAAATTCAGCCATAACATACGCACCACTGACGTATATCAGGCTACGTCTCCTACATCTCTTTAAGTGTTTGTAGGTGTTTCCTTTTAACATCCATCAACTTAATATTTATTTCTTCTGTTTTACATATGACATAACACCGTTGCAGTATATTTTGTTATTTATAAACAACATCATATGATGGATTCCTATTATTTTTACGCTTAATGCATCATGTCATTAACAACAAAAAAATGATGGAAAATGGGTCTGCAAAATATTTGATGGACCAAAACCAATGCCACACTTTTTTTATTAATAGCTGAAGTCTTAGACAGTTATCTAATTATATTTATCTTTTACCTAAAAAGGCTATTCAATAAAAACAATAAAATTATTTCTTAGAAGATATCTTTAAAAATCACTTTTTATCAAAATGGTATAATTTTTAGCGTGCATGGTACGTAGTGGTTTTTTTTTTCTAATCTGCCATGGCGAATTACTAAAATGCGAACGGTATTTAAGTTTCCCTACATTTTTAATAAAATATTAGAAAATCTATAGATAATTTGATAATTTTCTAGTACATGTATTCTCGAAAATATTTCTGTGCTGTTTTAAGAGTTTCTATTGTACATAGAAATAAAGAAGTTTTAATTTCTAATGGAAGCACAGCCAACTAAAATTAAAATCCACGACAAACCAAAAAAATCTCTCAGCTAGTAGAATATTTGCTGTATTGTTGAGAGGTCAATGTTCGAACACACCAATGTACTACCTACAGCTGGTAACGCCCCGATATAAATGAAACATTCTTGACTGAGACGTAAACCCTGATTCAATAAATAGATCAATCAATCAATCAATCAATCAATCAATCAATCAATCAACCATTTAATCAATCAATCAATCGTTCGATAGGAAATATATTTTATATTAGCATAATATGATATAATAATATATCAAAGATATAAAGTCCGCATATTTTATATGTTAACGTGTAATAGTTCAATGGCGAATGCTAAAAAATCATTTAAGACTATCAGAACCAATAATACTAGTATACTTCCCTAAAAAGTTAAGTATACTCAGTTTTACAATATATTTTGAGACAACGACATTTTAAATGTGCAAGAAATGATTTTCATATAAAACCTGCAGATATTATTTCATATGCATTATCTATGCGTCTAGTGCAGGAATGGAAAACCTTTTCATAACATGAATGAAATGAGAAAATGTGCGAAAAGCATGAGGCGGAGATGCAGCTTCTGTATCAACGCGGTTTATTCATGATTGTCCCTTTTTAAAAATCCAGGTAAGAATTTGGTTAAAAATAGAGGGACAATCGTGAATTCAACAAATATAGGGAACAATAGGACTTAAGTTAAGCTTGGGGTATAGTTTATTCCAGAAAAGAAGGTAAAAGAAGAATTAAAATATATAGTTTTATTTCTTAAATTCATTCATAAATTAAACAAAATTACATATACATGTATCTGAATAAATAAATAATATAAAATATAAAACCCAAATAAAAACATTTTAAAAATCAAATAAAACATGCACAAATAAATAAATAAATAAATAAATAAATAAATAAATAAATAAATAAATAAATGAAAATCAAAGTATATGTAAAAAAAAAACCCGGTACGTTGTATTTTTAAAGAAAACTACTGTGAAGTTTGAGAAAATGCTCTGACAGACTCATTTTTCAATGTTTCTTTACGACATTTTGAAAATAGCTTCTACCAATTGCAAGAAAGAACTTTAACATATATTACAGGTTTTTTAAATATATTTCATATTTTTGAGGGCAAGAAGTTGCATTGTGAGAGAAAACCTGTGAATTTTGAGAAAAACTCTGACAGACACATTTTTCAACATTTCTTCTTGAAATTTTTAATATAGCTTGTACTAATATGGAACTTTAACATACATTACAGGTTTTGAAGAATATTTTTACATTTTTGGTGTAAAAAGTAGCATTTTTAAGCATTTAATTCAATCTTAGGATATGACCACTGCGGTAGCTCAGTTGGTAGAGTGCTCGCCCCGTAACCCTGCTGTATATATAGTGAAATATTTTTGACTGACACCTTAAACACCATTACTCGACTCAACTCAATCTTAGGATAAGCTTGAAATTTCTGAAAAAAATGCAGATATCTTTTTTTAACTAATTTAAATTTTTACTGTATTTAAGTTGTAAATGTAGTTGGAATTTAACATTTATATAGAGTGGAAAGACTAAAGTAAATCTTAGTTAAATTCATGCAAATTTTGAAAAAGTATTTTCTTAAAATGTTTACCAGGCAAGAAATCTAACTTCATGGAAGTCTTGTTATCCTTATTGGTTAATGCAAAGTTTGAAAACATATTTTCTTCTCAAAAAATTACATATAATTATGTGAAATTCTTGTTAATCTTATTTCATTTGTTTTAGTAAATAAATCAATAACATGAGAATGAAAAATAAAATGAACGGACACAGACTAAAATTTCATATTAAAAATTATAATAAATGTAATTTTTTTATTTTATTTGTTTCAAGTAAAAAGTAACATTTGAATTGAATAAGTAATTTTTCAATTCAAGGCAATAAAAGTTATAACTTATACCATTTAGTCCACCAGGTAAAATTCTTACAGGTAAAATTGGAATAGACTATAATTGTTTGTTTGAACAGCACATCAAACCCAGAAAGGGACAATAATGAATATCTGTTTTTTAGGAAAGGGACAATCATGAACAGACCATCAACGCCAGTGGCGACTTCACGTATTACTGAATTGTATACTAACCACGTGAATGGTAAAAGTTTACCCTTACATGGCTCCATAGTACTGTTGTGTGCATTGTCTCTTTGTCGAAACCTAATGAAATTATTATTTAGTAATGACAAAAATATGAATGAATTTTTTGTATTTTTTGTAAGACCTATATCTTAATGTTCAAGTGATGCTAATCTTTTTGTGGGGAGTATATAAACTGTATCTTGTTAGCATTCTTAGTATCTAGAGTCTGGGCAAAACAAAGGCTTCATTGTAATACGAAACTGATGGAACATGATGGATTCTGTTAAATGAGTCTTAAAACCTAAAAATTAACATACTCTTTAAAGCCGTTTAAAAACTTGATTTATGAAATGCATTCCGCAAGTGATCTATGATACAATATCTTATAATGTAAATATTTTTTCATTGGTTCGCGGTTTTTATATCTAGTTAACTCAAAATGAATCCAATGTTTTGTTTTAAAAAGGCTTGATAATTTTTTTAAGAAATGCGAAAAAGCGTGAAAGTAAATACGTTTCATTTTTTTTATTTTAAAATTTGAATGAAGTTTGAATATAGTTTTAAATGCAAATGATCAACTTGTCGTCGCAGTAAACGTAAAATATGTACTAATCAAGTAACATCCAATGCTACAAATAACAAGAAATAAATCCGAAAACACCAGACTTTACCCGTGGATCGTATATCTATCCTGGAATGGTCATTATAAAGTTAGGTTTCTTAAATATAATAGCCAGTTAAGAGATTCAACCGCCGTTTTTACCACTGGATTTCGTTTTTGACCAATGCATTCCAAAGTGCAATGTACTTATATTTGGTTTATAAAAAACCTATCGCCTCGGTCAATATTTATTTTTCCAGTCAATATCACACCCAGTACAACCACTAAAAAGTCCATAAATGTTTGATATTACAGAAAAAATATATTACAAAGTTTACTATTGTTTTATTTATGAAGCAATTAAATTAAATTAAACAGATATGTTTTTATTAGATTCTGCTTTTACGTAGTTAATAAATTCATTTTTATGAAGTGTTAGATGTAAATCAATTAATATTCATACCAGATAATGATTTATGTCCCCAGTTCACACGCATTTAAACTCCTCATTTTTCTGCTATTTACATCATGTTTGACATTCAAACACTAATTTCAATATTTTTGTCAATCATCAAAATTTAAAATAATTTGATAAAACAAACCCATTATTATTAATTAATATTCTAAACTTGATAAACTTCGATCTAAACACGTCAACATAACTTGATTACAATGTTAGGTAGAATAGGTGAACTAATTATCCTATTTTTTATTGTGTTATCCACCTTTTTTAACCAAATCACAGTTTTTGAAGGCTTGTTTATGCCAGTATTAAAACCGCATTCCAATCCCATACCTAAAACAAAGCCACATTCAATTTGTCAATAAATGAAAATAAAAAATCGAAATAAAAACGAGTTGTGAGCAAAAACTAAAGAGCAAATTATGTAATAAAAAACTTACATGCACGGTTGTATTTAGTGTCTGTTTTGTCAAGTCACGGTGTAATCTTCAATGAGCAAGGGGTTTATTGTAAGCGAGCAAATCAAATCTATGAGAAGCACCAAAAAAAACCACCTAACAATTGTCTAAGCAGTAAAAGGTAAGTTAAACTAACCGGGCGTATCACCCTTAGATGTGAAAAATAAACCAATTAAAAATCAAACGTCTTGTATAAGGATTCAGTTTTTGTATTTATTATGGACCAACGACAAGTGTTTATCCAGCATCCCTGTGCCAGTATCATACTGTAAACTGTTGTACTCGTAACGAAATGTATGATTTGTATTTGTTTACTAGGAGTAATGTTATGTGTTAGAAATTCTCCAATATTTAAATCCAATTTTAAGAAAAACGTATTTATTTCCCCATCTTAGTCACAAATAAATGTCATATTTCATAACTTGGGTCACTTACCGATGTCATTTCATTTTTTCTCATTTCTGAGGTTTCCAGGATTATTACGGAAATCACACGGAAAGGGAAACAATCCATTTTAAATTAAATAGTTAAATACAGTACAGAACTGTTAAAAGTTTAATACAAGGTTAACCAATCGGCAGCTCATCTCGGGCTCTTCAATAGCGTTATCTTGACTGTTTTTGGTCTCTCTTTAGGTTTTTATCTCTCATAATCATTTCGGGTCACAAGCTATGATGCATATTTCAGCAATTCGCACGCCAAAATTCGACTCCTTTTCGTTAGCTCGGTGTTTAACTTTCGACAGGTCTGTACTAAAATTTCCGTATTTAGATAAATCATAATTGATCTAATGAAGGAAAAATAACAACAAATATGATGAGTTTTACTGTGTATTGCGTAATGGTGTCATCATCTCAGGAGGATCCTCGAAGTCTATGGTGTATAATACATCATGTTGGTTTATTATTAATGTTTATGATAAACGACCTTATGCATTAATGAGAAATCTACTTTATCTCAATTAGCTTACCACCACTGTATTTAGTTTTGTTTGTATGTATGTTAGTCAGCAGTGGTAATACAGAAAGAAACTTAACCATTATACAGTAAAACCTCTCTAAACCGGACAAGCTCCGGACCATAGATTTTGTCCGGTTTAGGGAGGTGTCCGGTTTAGAGAGGTTTTGAAACTTTAACCTGGCTTATCTCCCCTTAACTAAATAAATCTAGAAAGATGTAATACATGTCAGAGAAGCCACAATCAACAACTGCTACGTACACATCTCTTTATAGGATATGCTATATGTATAAGCACTAATTGGTTTTAAACCACCTTTAATTCACTTTCTTAAGAGGATTCTAATTAGGGTACTCAAGGCAATTAGACTACCTTTATTAATCCCTAACAGTACAACAATAGTGTTGACACTTTTCCAGTCCCTTTGATACATAAGGTGTTACTGAAACAAATGGAGCAACTATAGATAATAATATAAGATTGTATAGAAGTGCTTATCTTAAGTTATTGTGTCAGTTAATAAATGAATTAATAAACAAATTTAGATTATAAAGAAAAATCACAAAAAGAAAGAATAGAAATATATATATTTAGATGAAAAATATTTAATAAATAAATAAATAAATAATTGAATTAAATACGAAATGTTTTAAATGAGAATAAAAAAGAATTTAAAAAAATTATGATTTTTAAGTGTTCATAATTGAATATTTTTATAAATCTGTTTAAAACTAATATATTTAAAAAGGAAAAATTAAGTAATTAAAAAAAAAATCAAAATGTTGTCCGGTTTAGAGAGGTTCAATTTTAAGGATATAAGCAAATTGGGACTAAAAAGTTTGTCCGGTGTCCGGAATAGAGAGTGTCCGGTTTAGAGAGGTTCTTGTTAATTGAAATAAAGAAGGATAAATTCGGGACCAAATATTTTGTCCGGAATAGAGAGTTGTCCGGTTTAGAGAGTGTCCGGTTTAGGGAGGTTTCACTGTATAACTATTACTAACGTCTTCCATGTCTCCCGCAATGAATCAACATGCAGCGACCTAGAATATCCCAATTCTCTGAAGAAGGAAATATGATGATGGAAAAAATCGAATATTGTTTTCTCATATAACATACACACCAGTTCGTCATTATACCAAAGCACCCATGGTCATCCACTTCTGCGTTCGTCATTATACCAAAGTACCTATCAACCTCCGTGTGTCACATTGTGCGGTCGTCATGATATCAAAGTACCCAACTACCACGGTTTGTGTGTGTTTTGTAACTTTTATGTATAAAATGCAACAACACTATAAGCATCTGGCGACGATCGCTGTTAACTTCCGTACCATATCATTGTTATTTAGTACACCACATGATAAATTGTAGGAAATTGATTGGAAATGTACATGTACTGTATTTTGTATAGTTTCTGTCTGTCCTTAGCGACGAGTATAGTACCGTTGACAGCAAGGTACTATTGTTTTTCCAGACGGGTACTATACTTTTTGCACGCGCCACCTTGGAAACGAGAACGCACTTTTGTAAACAAACATTGCGTCAAGATTCGGCGACATTGACCCAGACAGATTAATTTCGAACTAGATTGTACACTACACAATTGGTATTGCCTTGTGTCTCAATGTCTGTCTGTAAATTTAAGGGCCACACAACGGTTGTGTGGTTTATAGTGTCATGTGATGTACTAAATACATTATTATGTTTTCCTTCGGGACCAGTGCTACTGCAGTATTGTCTTGGGGAGTATAGTAGCACAGGCCCCTCAGGAAAACATAATAATGTATAAATATGTCACAATATGTTTGGTTGAAGGAAATCAATGTGACATTCAAGATTCTTCCCCATGACGTTACAATGGCTACATGGCTGAAATCCGCAGTTTGTGTTGAAACACAATATGTTTGTTCAAGCCAAAATCCTAAAAGTCAAGTAAAAACTTGCAAATAAAGTTAATCAGGTGAATTTCTAACAGGGAAATGAGATTGGGTGCTTCAGAAGGGAGAACACTTCTAGCTACACGCGTTACGTGTGGAAAAAAAGAAAATTAAACGAACATTGTTCAAACTCATTTGCAACTTCAGTTGTCTGAAAGATAATTAATAAACTGAGAAAAGGATTTTTGAGAAGATTACGTCTCTATAAATCAATGGGAAATAGTTTTTTTAATTTTTGTTAGACACAATATCTTCAGCATAATATGCATTGTAATATTCTGATTCCGGTTTATTAATGTAATTTAGGATTTATTACTAGTTATACAACGAAGCAAGCTGCCTACACATAAAGTGTTGCAGTATGGATATTGAAGGTCTAGGTTTATCAAGGCCTTAAAAAGTGTTATGACTGTCATCACAATATTGTTAATAAGTATGATGTCTCTGTATCAAAAATACCCTGGATATATTTGGCATCTCACACGGTTCCATTTTCTTTCCATTACCAATTTTGATCATACACGTGGCGGGTTAAACTAGCAAATCAGGAAGTGATTTTCCTTCTGGGGCACCTGGCCTCATTGGTAAAAGTTCACGTTTTTACCTAATTTGCCAGCTTCAAAGTTTATACTTTGCTGTGGGATTGTGGTTTGGAAATGGATAAGTTTGTTAGTTTTTTTAATTATGACTAAATTATGATATGATATATGATAATTATATAAAACATATCTGAATTGTCGACTGCGTTTGTGAATATTTGGGCTTCATCCCAAGCAAGAATAAATCCGGAAATAGGAATTTTTTTATTTTAATAAGTATGTTAATTTTTGTCTGATTTATCTGAGAACAGCAAATAAATGTCACCGTCTTAATCATAGAATGCATCATAAATCTTAAAATATGATTTAATGGCCAAATGATAATTGCATATGATTAGAAATTACCGTTGCTCTCCAAAGTATGATAAAACGCGGAAGTGCTTGGAACAATCATATCTCGTGGCAAAGAGTTTTATGATTTCTGTTAGACATAAAATTTTAAGTATAGCATGCATTATAATCTTCCAAATCCTGTTTAATTATGCAATTTAGGATTTATTCATTGTTATACACAAGCTTCGTACAAATAAATTGTTGAAAGATACCGCAGACCCAGGCCTTCAAAAAGTTTTATGACCGTTATCACAATATTTTATAGGTTTGATGTCTCTGTATCCAAAATTACCCTAGATATATTTTGCGTTCCAAAATTCCATGATTCTTTTTTCCCCAATTTTGAATACACGCGTGGCGGGTTAAGCTAGCAAATTATGAAGTGTTTACCCTTATGGAGCAACCGGTCTCACTGGTTAAAGTTTTTACCTTATTTGCCAGGTTCAAAGTTTATACTTTGCTTTGTGATTACGGTTTGGACATGACTTCGTATGTTTGTTTTTGATTATACCTTAATAATAATAATTATACAAAAATATTTGAATTGTCGACTGCGTTTGTAAACATTTAAATAGTAGATTTTTATTTAATGTTCGACGTAGCGTGATTCAGTTTTCAACGCCACACCTAACGTTAAGTCGCGTAATGATAGCATTTCTTTGTCCGAAGCAAGAATAAATCCGGAAATAGGAAATTTTGTATTTTAAATTATTATGGTAAATTTTTGTCTGATTAATCTGAAAACAGCAAATAAATGTCACCGTCTAAATCAAATGATGTACCATAAATCTTAAAACATGATTTAATGGCCAAATGATAATTGCAAATGATCAGAAATTACCGTTGCTCTCCAAAGTATGATAAAACGCGGAAGTGCTTGGAACAATCGTATCTCGTGGCAGAGTTTTCTGATTCCTGTTAGACATAAAATTTTAAGTATAGCATGCATTATAATCTTCCAAATCCTGTTTAATTATGCAATTTAGGATTTATTCATTGTTATACACAAGCTTTGTACAAATAAATTGTTGAAGGATATTGCAGGCCCAGGGCTTCAAAAAGTTTTATGACCGTTATCACAATATTTTATTAGTATGACGTCTCTGTATCCAAAATTACCCTGGATATATTCGGCGTCCCAAAATTCCATGATTCTTTTTTCTCAAATTTTGAATACACGCGTGGCGGTTTAAGCTAGCAAATCATGAAGTAGCTACCCTTCTGGAGCAACCGGTCTCACTGGTTAAAGTTTTTACCTTATTTGCCAGTTTCAAAGTTTATACTTTGCTTTGTGGTTTCGGTTTGGACATGACTTCGTATGTTTGTTTTTATATACCTAAATAATAATAAATATACAAAAATATTTGAATTGTCGACTGCGTTTGTAAACATTTAAATACTAGATATTTATTTAATTTTCGACGTAGCGTAATTCAGTTTTCAGCGCCACACCTAACGTTAAGTCGCGTAATGATAGCATTTCTTCATTTGAAACAAGAATAAATCCGGAAATAGGAAATTTTGTATTTTAAATTATTATGTTAATTTTTGTCCGATTAATCTGAGAACAGCAAATAAATGTCACCGTCTAAATCATATGATGCATCATAAATCTTAAAATATGTTTTAATGGCCAAATGATAATTGCATATGATCAGAAATAGCTTGCTCGCCAAGGTATGGTAAAATGCGGAAGTTACAAAAAATTTGAGATAATCGTATCTCGTGCATACAGAATAGGGCATTGAACTCCAAATATAAATACAAATTGAAAATAAAAATTATGAGCCAAACTTTGGAAGAAATTAATAAAAACAATTGTAAAACTTCGAAAAACTAAAATAATATGTGAAAAAAAAGAAACAAACTTAATAAAAACATTCAATCAAAAAATAGAGATTAGATAAAAAAAATGAAATTATAAATAATATTGATGAAAAAAAAAAATTATGAGTAATAAATTAAATTGAATAAAAATATTAATAAATATAAGACAAAAATTCAAATTATGACACCTTTACAAAATAACAAATGTGTTTGAGTCCTAAAACCACACAGTACCAGGCAGTTAGTCATAACCACAAACATATATATACATATATGATATTGGTTGTTTAATCACATATTACACTGATATTTATGTTTCTTTGTGGTGTTTTACAGGTGTAGGGTGCATGTAACATCAAACAAATTCTATAAATAACTGTTTGAACTATTTAAAGAATTACCAATATCTTAAATACTTAATCCTAAACAAAGTGGTCTATGAACATATACGGAAATGCACTTATGGGTTCAAAATCATTGCAATGGTCTTAGCACCTTATTGACGCAACTTACTGGCAAAAAGCGTATCGCAGAGAAGAAAACACGCAGTTGTACAATTGTATATACTTTTAGATTGTTCCAGAATAGTTTTAATAAAATAGATATAATATTGAATAAATTGCGAAATTGTACATTGGAACTCTCTGTTTGTGATCAGATTAATTGAACAAACAGACATGAATGTCGGACTATTCAGGCATTTACATTTCACTATCCAAAGTATTCTTTGATAGTCATGTCATATTATAAACTTCTGAATGAAATATTCAAACAAAATTATATATATAATACGGTTCCAATAATCCACGGTGTGTGTATAACTGAACAAAAGATGGCGTCTCATAGTATTGCCAATTCCTTATCCTCGACTCCAACCATGTTGCAATGCAATATAAGCAATTACTAAGCTGAAAATAATTGAAACTGACAAAAGTGAAGCAAAAATTATATCAATGCCAACTGGTCACTGACTGTATTTTTCATTTCTTTTGACGCTTAATTTAATCTGTTTCTTTAAAATATATAAATTCAATTTTCAATTATAAACTTTCATTTTTTTGCATTATATTGTATAAATTTTACCAGTAAACTAACCAGTATATTAAGCAGTTGGATAATGTGTACTTGGAGTGTTTGGGGTTAAGTACTTTTAAAGGGCCTTGTAATACATGTAACTGTAATAGAATGGCTATTATGATCCTGGAAAAATATGTCGAAAGAACCAACAAATAAAAAATACAACTAATAAGATTTTCTAAAAATCATTAGTATTGCCCGACTTATGTTTTTGCAATTGAAAAGTAATGATGTGTAGAAATAAATGTATAATGATATGGCGTAACTACTAAAACCGTAAATAAGAGCTAGGTCGGCTAAAAATATTTTTTTTTATTTGGTATCTCAGCTATAAATAAGTTTTATTGGGAATTTCGGCTATCGATCAAACATAATTATGTGGGAAGAATATCTGGAAAAATTGAGAATGCTGACCTTACGCGAAGTCTTAATCAAGGATTCCCTTACCTAGTGACATAGTTAAGACGAGGTCGCATGAAAACTGAAAAAATTTCAAATATCGGCGCCTATCAATCAATAACAACAGGTTTATTACATATGTTATAACTTAGTATTCACAACATTTTACACTTTGGTAATCAAAATTCCAAGAGGTTTTTTTAATTTCTATTCTTGACGGGGAGAGGCTTGAGTACATTAGGAAATTGGTATGCAAAATGCTGATGGCCAAATCAAAGATGTTCCAGTACAAACATCACAATTATACAAGAAATTGAGTCTAGGTCAGCTTTTTGAGTTTTTAATTTGCGCACATAATATTGTCGCTTTCAATATAAAAACGATCCACAAAACTGACCTATCAAATAGCGATTTGAAAATGATGACAATTATCATCCGGGTTACATATGCACGCATCATGGTCAGGATTTTTAATACCTGATTTATACGTTTCCTTTTATTTTCAAAGAATGTCTCTAGAATGCTAAGACCTGCTGCTATTTGTATACTTAATAATTAAACGGTCTTGAAATAATCGCGTTTATAGTCAACATGAATGCCACAGATTTGCACGACAAACTGAATAATGCACATTCCGATTGCTTTGTCGTGCGATCGATGGCATTTATAGTTATATCAATGTCATTTCTCTCAAACTAAGTGGAGTAGGAATCACACAGGACAAATTAAAATATTAAACTGTGAAATTATGGACAACACTTCCCCTAGCGAACAGAAATAAACTTGCTGTGTAACACCGAATTCAGTGACTGTTCAATCTACATAGTTTTAATTCTCTTCTACAACAAATACAGAATAGTGCTATTGAGAATAAACTCCGTTGATGTATTTGACGTCCCATAGTTCCATGTTCCTTTAATTCCAACTTTTATTCACACACGCGAAGGTGTTAATAGCTAAACAGGAGGTGCTTACCATTCCGGAGCACTCCGGGAAGTTCACGTGTTTAACATACTTTCCTGATGGAAGTTCGCGTGTTTAACCTAATTTGCCAGCGTCAATGTTTTTTTTACATTGCTTTGGGATTGAGATTTGGACATAGATTGGTATGTTTGTTTTGATTCAATTTACCCGACAGCTCAGAGAAAAGTTCTGTGAGGCATTGATCTGCATATAACAGAAATAAAAAATCATACATGAAAAACAATTTAACCAATGAATTCATTTTTGGATTGTTACATAACGCCAGCGATACTTGTTTGAATATGGATTGGTATGTTGCTTATATTGTTTATACAGGATCCATCAGTCTAACTTTATTCTAGCAAGACCATATCACTACTAACCACTTACCGCTATAATAACTACCAAGTGGTTTAACCTTATAGTAATTTTAAAAAACAAAAATTTGAAAAAAAATGTTTGATGGATCATAACCAAAACTAAATAGAAAAAGAAAAAAATAAAGTCATCACGTTTGTCATAAAGAAGCCTTTCGTGAGCGTCATAATTGATTTAAAATTAACAAATATTGGAATACTATAAGCTTATAAATATATCAAATTGAAGCACACAGGACACAATAAGATACTGTGTCTAGAAAAAAAACCCGCGACATGATGAATCGAACCATTGCGCATAGTAAGCGATTCCAAAAGGCTAGCCATGCAAAAAGTAACCATATTTTTAACACTTGGGTATATCTTGCAAACAAAACTGAAATTATGTATACCTTATTATACAGCCCATCAAAATATAAATCTAAAAAGCTCTTGTCATTTTGGCAATCTTTTTAGGAATTTCTAATCTTATTAAAATGATGCAAACTTTAACTCGTTTAAAATTGATGTCTTAAATATCTGAATGTCTAAAAAAATCAAATTTGCCAGATTTAAGTTAAAAGAAAATTTTACTTAAAAAATAATGGTGGAACCAGGGCCTGTTGTTTAAGATTCTTTTTTTTTTTTTTTTTTTTTTTTTTTTTTTTTTTTTTTTTACAAACGGGACCTGTTATTTAAAAGTCTTTTGTGCAACCGGGACCTGTTGTTTAAGATCCTTTGTGCAAACGGACCTGTTGTTTAATGTGGATTGTACATGTTCTTTATAAGGACGGACACTTGGATGTCTACAACTTATGATAAATAGCAAACACTTGAATAGTTTTTATGAGCAATTCTCTGGTTTTTATATGTATTGCACAAAAAACCATCGCGAATTCAAACAAAAAGATTAAGAAAATAAACACGTGTTCAAAATTTTATCACCTTCAATATTTTCACATAATGAAATGTTGAGCTCAATATTGCTTAAAATGGATGTCAATACTCTCCAAATCATTGGTTGTTTAAACATTACAACGTCAATTCGGTATGTGAAGGTCACAGTTAGGACTATAAACATTCTTTTTGTGTTCAGTGTGGGCTGTACTTTTTAAGGACGGACACCTCGCCGTGTCTACAATTTATGATAAGTAGCAAAAAAATTAATAAGATTTTTATATGTTTTACACAAAATTGAATTATTTTGTGAAATAAAAAAAATAAGATCATTTTTGCATTTGTATTGCATATATAATTTACACAAAAAGAAATTATTTTGTGAAATAAAAAAATCAATTTTGCATTTGTTCGTAAGAAAGTGTCCAGTTTTTCTTAGAAGTTTCATACAAGACAAACACACATTGTCAAATTAAAAACTGTTATTATTATTAAATTCAATTTTTATTAACCGAAACCATACACTTATAGGTTAAACATTACAATTATTATTGGGGTGTTGTTGTTGCATATTTTTGTCGTAAGAATATATCCAGAAAATAAAAAAGAACAGTGACATATCTATATATATGCTGTTATAAAGAGCAAAGATATCTCAAATTGCTCCTTTTTATTTTTGGTGATCTTAAAATATTACTAAATTCAATTGCAAATTACAAATTATTAGCAACAATGAGTCGCTGACTGGTAAAAATTAAAGGTCACAATATTATAAATTTCAAATTATAATGAAATCATTTTAATCATTTCTATTCTTTGTTATGTCAGTGAAGTAACACGTTTTCATTATTTATACGTCCGGAATTTCCCAGTGCATGCGTTTTGTTTGACCTTTCAGAGTTTTTATTCACGTTTGTTCACGCACTTTGCTCTAACATGACCCCTCTTTTGTCAAAACGTAACCCGGAAAAGGAAAAGTTAACACTGATTTATTGCCTTCTGATATATCTTTGTTAAATCACAAAAGATCATTTCTGTTTTCCCGAAATAACTAAATAACATTACTGTGTCCATATATGCAAAACAAATGCTAGACATCATAAATATGTGAAGTAAGAACTAACCACAGACAACGGAATAATACTTAAGCTACACAGAGTAACAACGGTGCAGTAGTACCATCTGTTTTTAAATTTTATTATTAATATTACAAGTAGAATATTGTGCATTGAAAAATAGCACATTACAATCGAAAGTTGAAACAAGTTTTAAGTGAAATCGGACACCATTACAACAGTGTCCTCCATACGAACTTTGAAATTCACGTTTTTCCGACTATGTGTATGATCAAATTATGAATAGCAAATGCCACATCTACTCCATCAAAAGATTGTTCTTGTGAAACATAAAGATATGTCATTTTCGGCGTTCCTTCAGGGGACACAATGTATTCAGTAAAAGCACACAAATTGCTTCAAACCAGAAAACGTCAAATAACATGAAAAATAACAAAAGAACTAATGCCACCATTATGAAATAAGGAGTCGAATACAGTTAATTGTGACGCCTCAGGCAGATTGGTAAACTTTAAATCTGGCAATCGTTCGGTTTTTTGGGAACAAAACTTTTTCAACCAATTCAACGGAGTTGTAAGGAATTTTTTTAAATTAAACTTGTTTCACTAAAATTAAGGCGGTCATTCTTGGCTGAAACCAGGAGTACCCGGATGGAAACCGCCAACCTTCAGTAAGTGAACGAACAACCTTTGCTCTAGTGACAATGGAACCTGTAAAATCTATGAAATCCGGATATAGCATTACGATTTCCTGTCAAGTACCTATTTCAGATGATAATATTTACTAGATATAAATGTCTTTATTATTCATTTATTGTTTTTATTTTGCGAGGAAAACAATAATTATTTTATCATTTATATATCCGGTAGCACCCATGTATATAATTTGCTCAATGACAAAACTGTATGTAATTTAACAGTTGTCTGGAACATACGATGGCCAGACACATATCAGTGTACACCGCGTTAAACCTTTCCATGGAACCTCTACCCCCCCCCCTCTCTCTCTCTCTCTCTCTCTCTCTCTCTCTCTCTCTCTCTCAGAAACACAATCCTGCAGTAAATCGTTCTTATTTTGCATTCCTCTTGCTGGCATAGGTATGAAATATCTAAATACGTTAGCGGTAAACAATGTGGCAATATTAACGCGTTTTATCAAGGTTTCTAAATTAGACATTTAGAAATTGTATACCAAGTAAAATCGATGGCTCTTTACCCAATAAAACTAAAAAATTAAGTAATCATCATCATATATCGGTGTGATTTTTATTTGCTGTAAAGGAGAATGTGTAATATCGCGGTACACAAAAACGGTAAACAGCTGCTTTGTCTGACCTCTATTGCTCACCGTAGAATCTTGTATGTCAAATAATAGTCATCATATGTTTCCTAATTCTTTTCATTAACTGGTTAGTTGTATAAAGATGAATATTATTAAAGAATTGTTTATACACTGTGTGTGTCAAACACAAGGAAAAGCAGATAAGAGAAAGGACGTCACTATTGCCATTAACATAACTTGAGTTGTGGAAGCTTACAGTTCAAATCAAGTGTACAAATGTGAGGCAATACGGATGCTAAAAACGACACTCCCCCCCCCCCCCCCAAAAAAAAAGGACTCATCGTGTTCGATGATATATACAATAGATTGATCATAATAAAACTCACTCAGACACTTGACTTTCCAAAATTAGATAGACTTACCGCATTTGAGTAATCTGTGGAAATTTTAATGAGGCAGTTCAAATTCAAATACTAAACATGTACAACTGTATATTCCCCGGGGAGGCTCGTAAAACATCATAAAGTCGTAGGTAGCCAGTAAAAACTTACATTAAAAACTTGTATGATCAATCGTGTATTTTTTGTAATGAAACGTTAAACTTGTCGCGTTTCCTTGTTTTTGGGTGAATTTTAATGATTTGACATAAAAACTACAGATTTATCTGCGACTAAGTGTACGTATATTACTGACCAGAATAAAATATCGACGTCTGGTGAATAACCTCTACCTCCAGTTTCACAATCATTCTTTAGCTAAAATTTTCCTTAATCTAAATATGACACCTGCTGGCAATGTTTTACGGAACTACAAATAAAAAAAATTGAACTTAACTTGAATACTTGTATAGATGAAGTTAAGCTTAGTGTGATCTTCAAAACGACACTTTAAATGCATTACTATCTTGATGACCAACAAAATCACCCAGATTTATTACACGCCAGATTTAAGTTTACGGAACATCTTATAATTAGTTAAGACATGGTTATGAAACAGGCCCTCGTTTTACAATCATTCTTTAAGATTTTCCTTAATTTAAATCTGACAAATTTCATATCTTAATAATTTTGTTAATTATTAAGATATTCAGGAATTTAAGGTCTCATTTTGAAGATTACTTCGAGCTTTAAACATTTTTGTTTAGTTTTGTCAAAAATGTTTCTTCATATTTTAAGAGAACATTGTCATAATTTGCTAAACTTAAGGAAAATTTTAGTTAATGACTGAAACCGGTTCCTGTTAAGGTACCAACAGTGACACTTATTTAAACGTATATATTCATGACCGATACCTGTACCGAGTCAAGAGTTCCTCCTGATATATTTCCACTCGAACCGACAAGTTCTAACAGACAGCATTGATCGTTTCTTTAATTTTTACCAAAATTGACAAAATTAATCATATAATCATCATTTGGACAAGAAAAAACATTTTACATAACTATTGTATCGTTTTAAGAGAAATGATTTGAAAGTAATGTCTTAAAAATTACTTAACCTTCGTAACGCACTATTGCAAAAGCCAAGTTGAAATGTATTACTTAATGATTTAGATATCTAAATTTCGATAATGAAAGAATGACTCAAATCTCAGAACTGTGTCACTGTGACTCACCTCACTTCATCTCATCTATTCTCTTCGTGTCCGCTGGCACATAAGGTCCCAATACACCTTTTCCATGATGCTCTGTCTTTGGCAGCTGCCCTTGATGACGCCCAACTCCTCTATCGCAGTTGTGTTCTTCCTTTCTTTGTTGTCGCTGTGACTAGGAATATAGAATGTGCAAAATAATTCAAAACATGCTCTCTTGAAAGTATAGTAAAGCTATGGATACATAGTTCAGTAACTTCACTTTTAGCTGGTGATGTTTCGATGTAAGTATACAACGTTACCCGAGTGCTTAACAAAGAAATCTAACCTATGTAGCACAACTTTATATACATTTAGGCGCATTTTAAATGAAAAACGATTCAAAATATATTAAAAATTTAGTTTCGCATTTGAGGTATGATTCAACATATGTATACATGTCAATATATCTAAAAACGTAAATTCTAGAGCACACGATTGATCCAATGTTACAAGGGCTGATTTATATGTCGAGTGAGTGAGTGAGTAATGGTGTTTAACGTCCCAGTCAAGAATATTTCACTTATATCGAGACGTCGCCAGCTAAAGGCGAAAGTGCAGAAATTTTGCCTGTGCGTTGCGCTGATGGCATTATAGAGCAGGGTTCTTTAGCGTGCCAAAACCCACCGTGACACGGGACCTCGTTTATTTTTAGTTCCCATCCGAAAAAACCGTGACTTTCATTTCGTAATGCCGAGTGCTTGGCGAAAGAACAGTCACTACCCACTTTCAAGTCTGCGGCCGGGGTTCGAACCCACAACCTCCCACTTACGGAGCGAGCACTCTACTGGCTTAGCTACCACAGTGGTTGATTTATATGTCGGGTGAACCCCATATTTTTGCCTATATATTGCATAATTTTTCATCATAATCCCTTTCAGTGTGTATGTACTTTTGCTACGTGTAAGGACCTCAATGCCATTTCAATGCCATTTTTAACCGTTCTAAGAGCCTTCCACTGAATGTATGACGTCATCGTTTGACTGAAAGTGATTACCAGGGACATTTTCAGTTTTGAAGAAAGTCTGATGACGAGTGAGGGAAAAGTTGTTATTGGCAATGGCAGACTTGTGAACAGGAACATTGTCTTGTTGGAACAACCCAACGTTACTTAATATGTTCTCTAACTGCTACTGAAGTAATGCAGTATGTGTCATTGATTGTTTTTTCCTTTTTGGAAATAATCTACATCAGAATGCAATCAGCATTCCAGAAAACTGAGGGTTGATGGAATAGTCTTTGTCTTCTTTGGCGGGGGTGAACCAGACTACCTTCATTATTTAGATGTTTTTGTCTCTGAGTTTGAAATGATGAACCCATTATAGAAACAAACTCTGAGGAAATTTAACAAGATCTATCTCTTAAATGTTAAGAGTAGCAGACGACAAAGTGCATCCGGTGTGCTTCTTATCAATTGTAAGAAGTTTGGTACCCAATAGGTAGATGACTTTGTCGTTGTAAGATCCTCTGTCACAACGGAATTTATTCTTTCCTGTAAACCAGTAAAATACCAACTGTATTTTTCTGTGACTAGCATGTCAATCACGGACTTAAAAATTCTGGATTTACAACAGTGACAGTCATTTCAAGAGAGGGTCAACCTAAATGCTTAAAACAATAGAAAAGTTTTAAAAATCACACTTTTATTTTGGAATTTTAGTATGCAATACGTAATCATTGTGCTTTTAGACAAACAAAAAGTCACTTTATTTTTGACCTTTATTTGAATTTGAGAGTTACGATCGTTTCGGACGACTGATTTACGGACTAGATCTCAGTTAAGCTGAACATATTTTTTTTCTAGATAGTATAATGCGTTAATAAGTGGTATGGTCTATCTCAAATATTTTCAAAATCATTTTACTTCAATGTTTAAAAATAAAACCTTTAAAAAAGATTTAGATACACTTGAATTTAACTGATTTTGCAAATTATACTTTATATTAGACAATGCATTCCAATCTTATGCCTGTTGGTGCATTTTAGAAGTATTCGAACACATATCAATCACGCACATATGACCATCTGTAATTTTACAACAGGATATCACACTTAACATAACTTTATTGAAGTGCACTGAATTTTTTTCTTGTACTTTTCAAAACCCTTACTAATACCCAAGGCCATAGCAATTAAATGATGCTCTGTCAGAAGGTTATACTTCCAACTGGAGCTAAGAAAATAAAATCAGTGATCACCTACATACTTAAATCTAATTAAAATGATAAATTTTAAGTTGGATACAGAAAAAAGCATCTATCTTTAACATGAAGGTTAATTGTCGTTATGACCAAAGAATAATTATCAGTTTTTTTGTAACCAAGAAGGTGTTTTATTATCTAATAAACCTCTAATATAACAGTTAATTAATGTAATATGACACTATTTGTGTTTTAATATCTTATAAAAAGTCGTGCTTTATAGAAATAATGTACCAATAAAATGTACCTATGAATTGTCTACTTTTTGCGGTTTTGAACCCAGAATTTTTATAAGGTTAGTTCAGGTTCCATGGTTATTAAATGTATATTTCCAATACCATTTTGCTGAATCACCTACGGATGAAATCCTATGTAACGGCAAAAATTTACAAGCTCTTTTGATATTTTTTCATTTTTTTTTTTTTTTTTTTTTTTTTTTTTTTTTTTTTTTTTTTGCGAATTTGTCGGAATTTAACTTTTCAGACGATGGAAAACAAATTGTATATGAATCAAATACAGCGGATTAAGAGCATTTAATCATGTGAACTCGAAACGGCAATTAACTTTAAACTTAACTGAGCGAACTGAAATTAATGGAATGACCGTCCAATGCTGGGTTGATTGTTTGGTCAACTGGTTGTTAACTTTGATGGTTTAGACCCATCATAAATAATTTTACCACACCACTAGACATGTGTTCGTTACATCTAATGCCCCTTCACCGCCAATTGTTTTACAAGCATTGGTCTCTTCATATGCCTATCTTCTCCTTGTCTTGCCTACACTGTCTGTGTGTGTGTTTATATTGTTTTATTTTCCTAAATGCTTATTATTAGCCTAAGTTCGAATCTCACTCAGTCAGATCATTCTTGTAAGAAAACTTGCCAGTTCGCTTGCCGAAGGTTGTTGGTTTCTCCGGGCGCTTCTGTTTCCTCCGCAATTCATGAACTGACCGTCTCGATATAAGTGAAAGAATCTTGACTGACTCGCAAATTACCATTACTCCACTAACCCATTCCTGGTAGTAAATAACGCTAAAACTTTAACTTTATAGTGATTGCATGTCTGGTATTGATATGTCACATTACATTCTCCTGATACTCTATATTGGTATGTTAAATTGTCTATCACACGCATGATAAATCTTTAATTAATTACGTTACCTTTGTTTTCGTTTGTACCTTTGTTTCAACCTTGAAGTTCTACAACTTTGTATTAATGTTTGAGTCGTGTTTAAACATTTTAATAAATCAATTATTAACAGAACTTCTGACAAAACATAATAAACCCGTCTATTTTATTACCTAACTTGTTAATTAATAATTCATGACAGGCTTATGTTTTTATCTAATATTAATTAATTAATACAGCTAAAGTGTCGTTCATTTCCTTGTTAAACTTGTTACAAATATCCAATAGAATTGTCTGTTGGATGTCAACTGGAGTTAACTTTAAGAATTCAAGTCTCAGTTTGATTTTATTGTACAAAAAAGTTGTAAAAGTGCTGTGCAGTACATGTTGTAGCATAATTTTTGAAAAGAAAAAAAAAGAGCAAAGTTCTACCAGTCTATCTGCAAGCTTAAACACTTAGAGAAAAGAGCAATTAACAGAGAAGGAACATTGTGTCATGTGCTAACTTTTGAATGCTTTATTTCTTATTTATTATCTTATCATCTTCAGAAAAAAAATTCTTATTTAATGTGGATTAAATGAAAATACCATATTTGCATCTCAAGATTGTTTCTTACTTCACATTACAATATCTATTGACAATGCCCTGGAGTGTCACTCTTATATGGCTTTTAGTTCTGGTAAAATGACAACTGAAAGATTACAAAGCCAAGCACATTTCACATGAGACAACGATGTGCATTTTTAATATTAAAACTTCGATTCATTTTTACATTGCTTTGATGGTGAATTTTTACAAAACAGCCACTCTAGGTAAATGTTAATTTTTTCACAGTAACATTACACCATGAAGCCACACTACTGCAAGAAACAAACACCCGTCAATTATTTTGTTCTAAGTGAAAAACATACGTTTCTTGAGTACAAATATGTAAAAATTAAGAAACAAGGTAAAGTTATGCTTATCTTTTGTCAATGTACATGTATTTGTTAATATACTATTATAGGTTCGAATTTCGTTCGAGTAACGGTCATTTACTGGAGTGGTTGAAACTACTTCTAGTATCGACTGTTGCAATATTTCCTACAAGAAAATAGAATTGATAACTTCTTTGAAAGCATTAGAAACATAAGATGAAATATTTAAACATCCTGACAAAAAGCATCATCATAGAGGGAAATTCTTGTCCTAATTTGATAAACTATTGTATAGTTATGTCGCTGTAAACTGTCTAAATGACCCGAACACAAAGACATCATATATCATCATTTTTATAACAGGTGAGGAGAAACAATGGCCGTAGTAGGTCATTGATCTGACCGATTATACCACCATAACGTCAATACCTGATTGACGGATCATTAGATGTATTGATCTATACGTTATAATTACGTCACATTACAGAGAACGACCGATATACAAGACGATTTTCAGCTGCGTGGTAAATGACACTTGCTAATTTTGAATGCATTATCTGCCATTTACCTTTTCTAATGTCGTTTCGGAATAAATTTCCTCATCAGTAGTGCTAGGACCTAAATTGTGGAAATCCAATGTTTTAAAGATGTTGAAATGAGAAAATATAAGGAGCAATACATATTTAACCAAATCCACCTGAGGCAATGCATTGAATACTTCTCAAAACCTTGAATTACACAATACACAATATTTCGAGTTTCGATAAATTGTTTACTTCTTTACCACTTTTGACATGTACATTTGTCCTTTTAAATGCTATTATGGCCCACTTGTCATTCATTTGACACGTATTTGATATCGTTAAAGACCAGTTCGAACACCCAGAATTTTGAGACAGACTGATTTCCCTATCAGGCTAAACCGCCTTCTGTCAATGACAAAATTTATTTTTTGTGGCTGTTAATGGGACTTTCCGAAAATGTTATTGGTGTACAATACAAAATGTATTATAAATCTGTTTATATCTAAAAGCACAAGCTAATCAATAAACCATGTCTTTTGTTCATGTATTTTAAGAAATATTTAAATTATAATAATGGTTCCATTTCTAATTTAAAAAAATCACACAACTTTGTATACATTGCTAAAAGTGCTTTATTTTGAGTACTTGTCCTCACTACCATAATGGAAGTTCACATGTTCAACTTGGCTCGCCAGTTTTTTTGTTTTTTTTTTTGCTTTTGGGATTGTGATTTGAACATGGACCTGTATGTTTGTGGTGGATTCCGTTTGCTATTAACCAAAACATTCTATATAAACTGTGGTTTTTATTTTCTTTCACTCTATCCATTGTATTAAAGTCAATTGTATCATTTTAATTGCGTCTCATATATATGCATCACACTTGGTTTCGTGTTTTTGTTTGGAAATAATGTTTAATGTTATTGAACTGTGATATGCAACACATTACTTACTTACTAACTTCAAATGATTTCAATTTTTCTATTGTCGCTTTTCTTTTTCTATGCAGTAATATTCCTGTTTTTCACGGTGTATTTGTTTCACAGTGAATACGCTATGATTGAGCTTGTTCCCACTACGGGAAGTTTATACAACGGATCAAGCTGCTTGCAAGCCTAGGCTTATCAGTTTAAGGTCTTCATCACAATATTGATGAAAAATACGACGTATTTGTATCCAAATATTGCCCTGGATACAGTTGGCGTCCCAAAGTTCTATGTTCCTTTCATTCCCTATTTTGATTACATAGATGGCGGATGTAGCTAACTAAAAAACGTGATTGCCCTACCCACTTCCCTGATGCAGTTTACGTGTTTAACCTAATTTACAAGCTTCGTAGTTTTTACCTAGCTTTCGATTGTGTTTTAGACATGGATTGGTGTGTTTGTTTTTGATAACTTACTAAAATTATAAGTAAATAAGAAAATGGTGAAATAATAGTTAGGCGGGTGTAGCTACCTATACTTGCTTAACCTTTTGGACCCTCTGGCCTCATTTCCCTGATGAAAGCTCACATATTTAACTTGATTTCCAGCTTTTAGGGGTTTACTTTGTTTTGGGGAATGTGATTTGGATATGTACATGTATGTTTGTTTAAATATTTAAAAGTTATAGTTGGTTATCACTTTGAAACAATTTCAATACATCAATTAATTTTACAAAATTCAAGATTTTAATCCGCAGTTTTTTTCGAAGATATTAATTATGCTAATTATCGTTCATTACGCGCGGAATTTACGCATGACGTTTTCTGCTATTTTTAATCATGCTTTGACCTTGTTACCTTATTTTTCACTTGTCCTACTTTAACATTCAAATAACACATGAACTAATTTTTTGTATTTGATGTACAAAATTTTAAAAGATAACATGCGTTTTTGCCTATCCATCATCAAACTTTGCCGATAATAACTCAATATTTCTGGTTATCGAGGTTACCGTTTCATAAAAAAAACTTGATTTATAAGGACACAGCCATATGGTTTGTATCGTTCTTAACAAAAAATTTAACCTTGATTAATATGATTGAAATTCTTAAAAAGTTTGGATTTGCTCTGGATGAGACCTGTCGAACCCTTATATGTAATAACTACTATTATGTAGTAACGCCGTTATATGTAGTAAGAAATGTACGTCAAATGTAGTAAGGACACGTTATATGTCTCTTAAATGTTCAAAATGTTATTAGATTGGACTATACTAGAAAATTGAAAAAAAAATTGGTTGGGTGAATTAATAAACCGACAGACAGACGGCAGACGGACATTCAGGCCCAATAATATATAATTGTCTAACTGTTGATGCTTTCCACTGAATTTACACAAATGTCGTAGAAGCTGCAAACGTTGGCACCGTCAGCGGAGTATGGTGTCATAATAATAATAATAATTCTTATTTATTATTTTTCGCAACACATTTTAAACAAAATATAATATGAAACACTTAAAGAATCTAAACTCTTGGGTTACCTAAAGTCGACGAGAGTGGGGACGTCAAAGTAGTTTCCGGATGATAACTTTAACAGTTACAGGCATTTCAAAAAAACTTTGCATGTAGATACATTGTTTCAAGATATTGGTTGGGTTACTCATAGGGTCCGTTGGTCAACAGTCGGGTCATCACGACAGAACAATATATCAATTATGATGCAGGTCCCCGGAATACATGCATCGAACCTGTATGTTTTTCAATCTATGAAAGAAGGTGTTTTACTTATGACTAGAGGATGCTCTGTACATTTTCTCCAGATAAAAAATAACAAACAAACAAAATGGCTGTCTGGAATATATATGGACGTTGTTTTTCTACAAAAAAATAAATACATCCAATACATATATTCTAGGGACCTGTATTTTCTTAATGGAAACTGTTTTGTCACCGGCAGTATGACATTAAATTATGGGTTCACTACTTGAGTTTATTTAAACAAAATCACCACATGTATGTGGAGACACTTGGATAAATGGTTCGGTGGGTTCGCGTCTCGGTATAACTGTGTGTTATGCCTTTATAATGTCACATTGTTCGACTTTATCTAGCTCCACATGAATGTATACTGACAATGTCATGGACTAGTTAACACCCAATCCAATATAACATTGGACGCCTTTACGTCATTGGAAGCAGGATAAACACTAGCCTTGAGAGCCTATAGACTTAGGGTGGACCATATGCATATTATATAACGCTTCGACACAACAATTTTAGAGTCATACACATATTTCATTACATTATGAAGGTTAAATGCTGCTTTCTATTCATTAAAACTTAAACATTTAGAAAACTTGTGCTGCAACATTCCACATCAGAATATCTTCAAAATATAGACTTAAGACCTATAACATCAGAATTTGTCACTGACCTAAAAGGAATCCCAACATGCAAAGTCATTTTGAAAAATCTCTGTTACAGTTAAAGTTATCATCCATAAACCACTTTGACGTCGCCCGTCCCAGATTCTAAGGGTGTATAATGTTGTTTTTTGTTTAAAATGTGTTGCAAAAAATAATAAATACAAATTATTATTATGACACAATACTCCCCTGACGACGCAAAAATTGCGGTGCCTATGATGTTTGAAGTCAATTAAGTGATCAGACATGAAAAAAAAATCAACAATTAGATAACTACATGTATTTATTATTGGGTCTGAATGTCCGTCTGTTTTTCAATTTTCTGGTAAAGTCCAATCTATTAACATTTTGAACATTTAAGAGACATTAAGTTACTACATATAGCGTATAAAAATGTTGCTACATATAACGTGACCTAGCAGTTACTACATATAACGTACAAAAATGTTACTACATATAACGTGTCCTTACTACATATGACGGAGATTTTTACTACATATAGCGGAGTTACTACATATAGCGTAGTTACTACATATAAGGGTTTGACAAGACCCACATATAATTATTTTAGGTCACTCGAAAACATTTTTTTTTTGCCAAATGTTTGTACATTTACATAATAATTGCCGCATTCGCAATAAGCTATTGTTCTTTCTAGGTAGTCATTGCGTTCAATGTAATATTGCACAAATAGTATTGTGTATAAAGTTGAAACGCAATCAGAGAGCAAAATTGACTGTAGAATCTCATTATCAATTTGAACACGAAAAAGCAATGCGCAAAATTATAGATTCGAAATAACAAGAATGGCTTGTCATACTGTAAAACTTAAATGCTTTACTTGTATAATTAAGACATTTAATAAAGTTGCCTTCCTTGCTTCCATGGTGGAAGCTTAAGTGATTAACCATATTTGTCAGTTTCAAAGTTTTACCTGCTTGTTTTTTTTTATTTCTTCTCCGCGACTATCATTACAGTCCTTGGATTTGGCATGCAATGGCATCAGTACTATTTCTTTTTCTATGCTAGACAAAAACAAAATAATATGTTTTCGGTTTTTGTTGTTTTTTTTAACATCAAAAGATCGATAAAGCATAATTATTAACACTTACTAAAACGCCATCTATGTCAAATGGTCTGACAAACCTTTGGAAGTCTACGCTAGTGACAGGTTTTCAACGCTAAACCTTTTTCGTACTATAAATTCGGTATATAAAGAATTAATAAGTATAATTAAATTGCTAGAAAAGTTTTTTTCTTCTTTTTTTGCGTTTAACTGACGTTTAAACTCTTTAAACCCAATAATGTTAATTCATTTTTACCAAAAAGTGGTAATTTCAATATTCATATGACGTTGTGAAATGTGGAACAATATTAATTTCAGAAACTTGTATAATTAACTTATAAAATACCTTTCAACATTGGCTTTGTAAACTTGTAAGACATAATTTATTTTGGTCAAACAGTATTGATAACAACCGTGTAATTTAGAAAATCACTTTTTAAATGGTTAAAATTCATATTTAAAACGAAAGTTTCAATGTACTTTTCTAAAATTTATAAGAACAAAAACCTTGAAAGCATTACATTTCTGTCAGCCGTTTTTTACAACTTAAGTATGTCACGGGATATAAAAACAAAACTTGTTTTGATTTTCCGTCTTCAAACTAAAAACATACGTCGGGACCGCAATGACAATCAAGGATATCATATGAATATAGAGGAAAAAATATCAACCTTTTGATAAGACATACACCAGCCTGGCAAAAAGTATATTGTAATGAGGCGAGGTGTTCTACATATTAGTTTTTCGACACTCATTTTGATGTTGACAAAACTTTCAACGGCATAACAATTACATTTTGCACATGCTCTCGAAATGTTTAAATCATTACTTTTTTTTTTATCTCTGTTTAGTGTTAATTACGACTTCCTGGTTGTTCCCTTTTGAAAATTAATACAAAAAATGAAGACGATGAAATTGAAACACATCAACCTCCAAAACAGAAGTATATCCAAAAATGAAACACATTCTCCTTCGAAACCGAAGTATAGCCAAACGCCTCGTTGAAAAAAACAACTCTTATTAAAGCTAAAGTTTGGGGGATTTCAAGAACAATGAAAAAGGCTATCCTACAAAACGGCGGTATTTAGAAATAATATTATACAAAATATTGACATCAAAGACCACATTCCACAAAGAAAAACAAGAAAAGCTTTAAACCAAAACAACATTTCATTAACCTTGACCTATATAAGTGATAAGGCTAGACATGTTTTTTTTTCATTTCGATTCTTTTATATACTAGTAATTAATTAATCCCTCAATTAGGTAATTAAATGTGTGGAGTCAACTTTAAATTTTAATTTATTCAATTTAAATACTTAGATGTGGCGTATACAATGATGGTTAAAATTCAATATAACTTAACACTAATAGATATTGATTTAATTTGCTATTGGATCCAGTGTTCGTCCGCAGTCGGGTTTAATTAATAAGGGCTGATTGATACAGGGGAAGTCAGAAAGTTCATAGAACAGCGTATTCAGCCACGCGCAAAACACATTTTCTTTACTTATTTAGACAACACAACATTCCGCCATTTTAAACATAACATATGTTGAGTTTAGGGCAGTAATAAAGTTCTTCACAGTAGAGGGATCAAATGCCAAAGAAATTCACCGGCGAATGGCCGATGTGTACGGTGACAGTGGTCCTGCCTATTCCACAGTGGCAAAATTGTCAGCTGAATTTAAACGTGGGCACACCTCACTGAAGGATGACCCACGGTCAGGTCGGCCAGCTGATGCCATCACAAAGGAAATTGTCACGTCTGTGGAGACCCTCATCATGAATGATCGTCGAATTAGGATTGATGACATAGCTAGGGAGTGTGACATTTCACATGGAAGTGTATACACGGTTATCCACGAGCATCTTGGGATGTCAAAAGTATCTACAAGATGGGTCCCCAGAAACCTTAATGTGCAGGATCGCTTCCAAAGATTCCAGTCAAGTCGGGAGCTTCTTGGCATTTATAATTATAACCCGGAGACCTTCCATTTACGTTTACTAACTGGTGATGAAACATGGATTCATCATTGGGACCCAGAAACCAAAAAAGAGTCCATGCAATGGAAGCACCCTGGCTCACTTCCACCAAAGAAATTCAAAACCCAACCATCAGCTGGGATAGTCATGGCCACCGTGTTTTGGGATTCTAAGGGTGTTCTGTTGATCAATTATATCTATCACTGGGGCTTACTATGCTGATCTAATTAAGCAGCTGAAAGCTGCTATTAAATTAAAAAGAAGGGGAAAGTTGAGCCGAGGGGTATTGCTTCTTCACGACAATGCTCCTGTGCACAAGTCAAGGATTGCACAAGCAGCGATTCGTGAATGCAAGTTCTAACAACTTAATCACCAACCCTACAGTCCCCATTTGGCACCCAGTGATTATTTCCTATTTAGAAATTTGAAATCTCAATTACGAGGAATCAGATTTCCTGATGATTATGGACTTAAAGCTGCCACAGAGGCATGGTGTCAGGACCAAGCCGAAGGTTATAGACAGTCTGAAAGAAAAGTTGGCTAAGTGCATTAGGGTAAATGGGGACTATATTGAATAATAATAATAAAATGAATGGTTTTTTGCGGCAATATATACCCCGTTCTATGAACGTTTTGACCTCCTCTCGTATGTCACTGCATTGAAGATTATCATTGATGTCATTTTTCAACCCTAGTATTTTCTTGACTATTTAGGACTGTCTATCGAAAGACTGGTTTCATTTGGTCAGTTTATATCTACGAGGTAGCACTCTAAAGTAAACAAATTAAGAGACTATTGCAAAATGGACAAAATAGACGAACGAGCAGTGGCCTAATATATGCCCTTGCTTATAAGCTACAGTAAATAGGTTGTTGGCGGCATTAAACGTGACAGACAGATCCTTGAAGATAATACAGTCACTAGGTAAAGGTTTTTTTTTCACCAGAGCCATTCCCCCTGGCCTGTTTACGAATCTGTCATTGCCATGGTTGCCACAAATAATTGTGGTTTAAAGTTGATTTAGAATCCGCCTTATTCTCTTCATCTTACTCCATCATTCATATATTTCCATAAAAGACATATTTCCACAACTTGTTTATACAAAGTTTAACAAGTAAGGCTAGGGAATATCTAGTCATTTTTTGAAATGCGCTTAGGTTTATTAAATATTATTTTCATAGTTACCGACTAAATAGAACATCTGTAAGATATTTTGGCCATCAAACATGTTTCAGAAGCGGTCTTAATTATTTATTATAATTACATATGTGTAATGTGGTTATTTATAGGATGGCTTCTTATAATTGTAGTCAGTAACTTCTCGTGACCGATTTACATATACTGTTTTCCCTACATTGGTCAGGTCATCAAGTTTAATCCAATCTCCCTCAAAGTTTGATTTGATACATGTACCATTTTGTTTGCATTTACTTTTGAACTGATTAACTGCCTAAACTCATTGATAAGATCACTATTTTGTTTACAAAAGCTGTTGTATTGAGATTTCATATCTGAATAAATATTATCTCGAAATCATAACTAAAATTTAAAAATTGTTTTTACTGTTTAACTTTTAAAATCCAACTTAATCCCGAGAAAATTAAGGCAAGTGTTATTGAGAATAAACTTTTGAAATTGAGCCTTATCCACTCATATTGTTTGTTATAGAGGGTATTGATTTAAAATATTTATTTTCAAATTTCCTCTTAAGTGGCAAACATTTAGGTTAATATGAATATAATAAAAATATTATATATATCATTGTTTTTAATTTAAAACGTAAGGATTATTTGACTGTTGTTACTGTGATTTGATCGTTTTGCATAAAAATATGGAAAGAAACTCAAGTTAGATACCGATGTATATTTCATGTTGATTTGTCAAGTACCACTTAACATTAATGCTGGTGAACATGTGTTCTGTTTATCAATCACTTATTAATTTATAACGGGAAACACACCAGTTTGACCTCTTAAAGCAGCATGATTAAATTCCATGTGGTCTCAAAAAGCAACGACGTTCATTGTGCAAAACACACCATATTGGTTAAAAGAAGCAGTGACATTTATTTAATGTGAGAAACGCTGCACATTGGTCTCCAAAGGCAGCCATGTTAATTGTGCAAAACACACCCGATTGGTCGCATTAAGCAGAGATCGTATAATAATAATAACAATAATAATAATAATAATAATAATAATAATAATACATGTAATAATAATAATAATAATAATAATAATAATGAAAATAATATAATAATAGTAGTAGTAGTAATAGTAATGATAATATAAGAATAATAACTGTGTGTTGTGTTTATCAAATTGAATGGCGCTGCTTTCTGAGATCAACTTGAAAATTAAATATTTTTTTTTTGCAAAACGATCAAAACACAATTTCAAAACAGCTAGACAATTAAATATTACGTTTTATATTGAAAGGGTGAAACATGTTATGTTGACAATATCCATGTTAACACTGTTTCCTGTCGCACGCACAAACACTTTGAAAAAATGCTTAAAAATATATTTCAAATAAACGACTAGTAAGTCAAAAGTTTGAAAATACGGTACTATATCTATATAATCTGAACTTCTTAACCCCATTTATTGGATTATCTCCCGTTTTTATTTCTATTTATATTTGCATTGTATATTCGAACATCTGGATAGATATTTTTTTTTAATCACGGCTTGAATTTCAAAATGACATTTAACTTTTAAATTCTACTTCATATATATATATATATATATATATATATATATATATATATATATATATATATATATATATATATATACATGTATATATATATACAAACGCGTCTCCTATTAAGAATAAAGCCTCATCGAGTGAGATATGAACTATATAGAACTTAACTGTTTAAGGTATATTTGAGAGATTTTAGTTAAAATATTGACTTTTGAGTTTAAAGTTAAACTAGATACATATTAAATGCTAAGTATATTTAGGTTTAAATAAATACAAGTACCTCCTCTTTAATTAAAAAAAACAAAACATTTTTCTAGCCTTTTCAATCTTTTTTTCATCAGACAACATTTTACAAGACATATGGTCAGTGTTGATGTATTTTTCGTGTTCTTTTTATCTGAGTACAATTTTATCCCTTAAATCAGTCTGATCATAGCATAGCACCTGTCCTTTTGAACAATTAATGACACAATACCGAGGCGGACACGATATTGATTTTAGATAGCAATATCCGTTTAATTCAGTGACCTGGTCGGTCATTAAGTTTAAAAAAACTTACGCACGGCAAGTTAATTACCATAATCACATAGTTAGATTTACGCGCATTGAAGATCCCATAGTGACCGACAACAATTCCGCTGAATAAACCAAAAAATCCCGGCCCATGTCCAAGTCACTACCCAAAAAAGCAGCAAACAAAGCAAAGGATGATTCTCAAAACGCCGAGCTATCCGCCTATAGGATTCAAAATTTAAAAGTATGTTATAAACATGTTTATAGTGAAAAAAAACCTAAAGCTACTATCATTTTGTAAAAGTTTATTTGGTAAAAATCTCAGTAAAATATTGCATTATATGTTTAACACATGTAATCCTTTAGCTTTGTCTCCGTATAACTCTATACAAACATGGAGCAAGTCAGTGAAAATCAAGTTTTTTAATAAATAAATATAGAGTGCATGCCTCTCCATTAAAGATATTTTGAATACAAAAACTACCTTATTTTATTGTTAGATATGCAAAGTATAGTTAATGGAGAGATATGCGCTGACAGTGAATTTTGCAAAAATCAGTGTTTAGAGAGTTACCCCAATATAACCTTTTACTATACCGTACTATATTAATAAACTCTCGTTGTCAACAATTGCCTGCGTGGTGTAGTGAATATATGTACGGACTATTATGTCTTATGTTGTGGGTTCGTATACCCAAAATTACATTTTATTTTTATCTTAATTCATTTTAATAAATGTATATTTTACGGGTTTATTTCTTTCTTTTATCTTACTTTATGTTAGAATTGAAATATTTATTTCTGCAACAAATAACAAAATAGAAATAAAGACATGCACATACATTTGCTTAATACAAATATAAAATATAACATACAACGATATTACAGTCCAGTTTCAGGCCACGTGTCATTTCCCGTGTGTTTCCTGAACGATGAACACGTACTAGTAAATAAAATACCAAAACATTAAACTGTTCAAAGTGCAATCTTCGCACCAAAAAATGTTATAAATGAAAAGTCATTCAAACTTTATTTCCTCTATAAGAGATTTTTTAACAAATAATTATTAATTAGATATATGTTACAAATAAATAGAAAAAATAGTTAAACGTGTGTAAACTTAATTAAACACATGCAATATAAAGTAGGTAATACATGTACATATTGTGTACTATATATAGTTAAGACAGTCTAGTTTGGGGCTAAGCTTGTGTTTGGACCCTCTGAATGTTATCATGCAGAGTCAACTTGCAACTGTCTGATACAGCTTGTATATAGATAAAGCTGTGAAACATAAAACACTTGTGGTCTATTTCGGTGGTTATCCATTGTGTGTTGCCTAAGAGAGTTTGGTACAGTTTTTCATCGCTGATGTTATTGATTTCTGCGTTAAGAGACACACCAAACACATCTGTAATATCGTTACAAAAACTGTTTCGCAGATCACTTAAAAGAACACAACAGCATGTTATATGGACGTATAAGTCTGTGTAAATGTTGCCACACAAGGAACAAGTATTATTGACTAAGCAAGAAGGTAGTGCCCATAATTTGGCAATAAATCGGACAAGTCTTAACTGGCTACTTGTAGATGGTAATGACTATATAGAAGCATACGCAATTTTGTGATGCAATTCGGTGAAACGTATAAAGTCCGGACTCTGTGATAATCTGTCTCTCCATTTAGTAGCCTCATGTTCAGCTATTGTTTTATTGACTGTTGCCTTCCATGTCCTCTTGTCGGGGAAATGCTGCGTGATCATATATCCATGGAAGTACTGGTCCAGCTGATATTTTAAAAGAATTTCTATGATATCAGGAATGAATCCTAACTGAGTTGGTCGCGGTTCGGTACAGTATGTGTACAATCGATATATAAATATTTTTTTAGTCAGTGTTTCTCCATTTAAATCACAGAGCTTTTGTAAGAAGAATAGCTTCCTTTTTTTCTATTTCAGTTTGAATACGGAATAGTCCAAGCATACTTTCAGATATATCTGACCGGGTTCTTTGTGGAAAGTTTTGAATGTGTTTAGCAACAAAGTGCTGAAACGTATTTAAAATGTTATAATCACTTTCTTTAATATCAGACCATACTTCACATCCATAACATACAGTCGGTAACACAATTTTCCGGTATAAATCAGTTAAAACTATAGGATTCAAGTCACTATTGTCCATAAAAGCTAAAGCAAAGTACGACTTCCGTCCTCTATTACACCTTTCTCTGGTACGTTGGTTGGGTCGATTAAAAGCATTGAGTTCGATACCAAGATGAGTACATTGTGTAGCTATAGGAAGTGGATCATTCCCAAGCTTCCACTGAAACTTTATTTTGTCATATGAACATTTAGAGGATCCAAACACAAGGATAATGGATTTACTAACATTATAAATATAACGCCATTTTGTAGCGTAACTATGTGCTATATCCACATGGTTTGCAGACCATTAGGTGAAATACTTATACATGCTATATCGTCAGCAAAAGATGGTCTTTTGCTATTTAAATTACCAACACAGGCCCCGTAGGGATTGTTTTCGAGCAACCTCAGTAAATCATCTATGAATACCAGATATAGAAATTGATATGTTGGAAACCATTGAGACTTCACACTATTTATGATAACCGCACTTTCTGTATTTATGTGGAGATCGTCAATCAATCTCCACAGTTTACCCTTAATTCCCACTTTATCTAATTTTATCATAAGTCCTTTTCTCCACACCGTATCAAACGCCTTTTTGGTGTCTAGAAAGGCTACACAGACTTTACTACCTAATTCAACATTGTGGTAAATGGTTTCATGGAGATTGAAAGAGGTGGTTATACAGCTCAATCCCCGTTGAAATCCTTGCTGCTGAGGGCTAAGCGTTGTACCTGTTACGGTGATATTATTGTCAATCCTAGTCACTAGCAGTTTTTCAAAGACTTTTTCTATCGTTGTTAGTAGCGATACGGGTCTGTAGCTGTCGGGTGAGGTTTTATCTTTATTACCTCCTTTAAAAATTGGAATTATTATTCCTTTTGTCCACGAATTAGGCATTTTTCCATATCTGATAATATTGTTAAACAGATTTGTCAAGGCTACTACAAGCATATGCCCGCCATACTTTAGATGTTCCACTTGAACCATATCATGACCTGGTGCTTTCTTTAGCTTTAGGCAATTAATAATTTTACCCACTTCAATCTCTTTTATGTCTCCACCTGGAAGACCTTCGGTCACATCTTTAACAGAATCCTATAGATATTCATATTCTCTATTGACAGTCTTGACAGAACTCGGCGTTATGCAATGATGTATAAACATCTTGGTAATATCCAGCAAAAGCAGCCGCCACACTATCTTGGTCATTATATACCTGATCCTTGTATTTAATTTCCGGGTATACTTTGCTTTGACGTGGTTTAAGTCTTTGAATTAGTTTCTAAAACAGGCGGATGTCACAGCCTGCAGCATCGTTAATGTCATTATAATGTCTTAATGTCTTGAAATCTGAATGTATAGACCTACTCATTTTGAGTTGTGGCAAATCAAATGCCATTTGCTTTATTTTCAAAGAAAAGGTTCCCTTACGAAACTTGCACATATTAAGGCAAGAATAGACATTTCGTTAAATAAGGCACGTCCTTATAAAAAGGGAAGGAAAATGTTATTCATATGCAACGTATATATTTACACAGAGATTTATTTATATTTGGCCTCAAGTAATGACGCCTATAGAGGCTCGAAAAAGGTGTAACCTAGTTTTCCTATAGACGGATAGCTCGACGTTTTGGGAATCATCCTTTTTTGAAAACTGGCCAATAGATGACAATGTTTGAGGAATTCTTAACTACACTATACACGGTTCTGGTCCATTACACATCTTACAAGGCCGTTTAATAACATTTGTTAACTTTGATTTATGATATTAGGGTTTGGTCACCAGAATTCATTTAAGAAAAAAGTTTGTTAAGTAATATGACAGTTTAAAAACATAGTAATCTTTAAGCTGCTTTGATTAGACCAGATCTTAAATCCATATTCTGTATGAAATAAACCTTATAATGCATACATGTATGAATTCCAGGTGATGTATTTTTGTTTTACCATACTCTCCTTTGGTCATTTTAGTTTGTAATATATAGTATTGACTTTACAGCATGTTGATCCTCTAGTTTACCACCCAGTGTGGATTAAAACCCTCAAAGACATAAAACAAATGGTAAAACGTGGTTATTCCTTTATTGTGCTTCTTCAAACACCACATTGGTATCTATCTAACACGTATTGAGTCTTTGAGGGGATTTAGACTGTGACTGTGGTCGACATATATTAAATTAAATATTTTCGAAAAATACAAAGATATTCTTCTAATATGTTAATTTCTTAATTTTATTTTAAAATTCAAACTCTTTGAATGTTTTTATTTACAAATTATATTTTCTTGCATCAAACTCCCAGCCAAAATTATTAATAGAATATTTTGCTGCTCACTATGTAGTTGCGATCTGTTGTGGTGATAATTCTAACTAAGCTTTAATCTATACGTCAGATAGTACAAGTGTATATCATATATTTTTTTATTTTCCGAATAAAATATTTAAAAAATTAACATATTATGTATATTTTAATGTTTCATCCAGAAAATAAAAATTCTAATACGTGTACGACACGAGGAAATATGAAAAAGATATAACTGAACATCATGTAGATCTACTTGGCAGGCTTAAATCAAACAAATCATGATTTTCCAGTGACTTGTATTTATTAAACATGGTGTACTCCTCCCAAAATAAACAACAAAATAAAGTTTTTTTTTATATGTTTTATCAAAAACTGTCACCATGACAATAGCCTTAAAACTGACTTTCATTTTATGTGAAATCTTGCTGAAATCGCCACAAATTTAATGTATCGTGATTTTCTGGAAAAGTTTCTAACGAAAGCTTTATTAACCTCATCAAAAGGTCGTCATGTTTCAGTGCAATTCTGTCATTATTTATATTATAAACATGTTTATAAAATGACGATGTTATATTCTTAACTGAAGTTGATTATGACAACTGAAGTATAAATAATAAACAAACAGGGAAGTAAAACTTCTGTTGTTATTGTCATGTGCTACTTTTGATTTTTTTTTATAAAACTAGAAAAACTGTGAGCCACAAGCTCATAAAAATACCCCCCCACACCCCCCACATAAAAAAAATCCATCGGATCAAATTTTTAAATAGGAGGTGCACATCTACATTATATCACAAAGATTGTGTGAAAATTTCATAAAATCCATGGAAGGTTTAGGAGGAGTTGCGGATAAGAGATGGGTATCCTAAGGTGTAACGGAAGGACGGGAGGACGGACGGACACACGGACAGACACCCCATATCACTATATACCCCCCACTTTTTAAGCGGGGGCTATAATAATGCATTCAAAAGTAGCACATGACATTTTAACAAGCACTAGTGGACAAATTCTTGTTGGGTTGCCGATTTCAGTCTTAACAGAAATTCGCATGAAACATTAAACAAGTTCTCAATGTTATTCTTCTTAAACTAATATAACGATATCGATTCTGCAGTTTATTTTCCAGAAAAGAGTTCTTATTTGTGGAGAAAGGAACCAGCATAAAACGTGATAGAGTCATATACCATTTTTTTAAAATTTAACTATACAATAAATTCAAAAAATGTTATATGAAAATAGCATATATACATGTACTTTTGATGATATTGTTTGGAGAAGCAAAATAACTTGAGCATATACGATTAATTAATTAATTTTTTATTTGTTCCGAAGCTCATAAACTCGACCAGCCCAATCTTGGGTCATTTTGCCAACACTTTTGTTCGGAAAGATAGATTTTACACTATTTTTTTTCACCACATTTCAACTTCACTGTACCGCCCTCTACATCAAAGGAAGTATGTATTGCGTTATGGTGTGTACTATCTATAGTGCTTCAAATATTGTCATTGGACCTACATGAAATTTAAATTTGAATTCTTACTTATTTTATTCTCTATCTACAGCTAGAAAACTACAAATTCAGCTCTGCAGTGTTCGCAAGCACTTTTTATATTGCAAGTAACAACGAACCCTCCCATGATGGAGTTGATGGTATTTTACGACCATCAAGGCAGTAAGTTCAGAAATGGTGGGGAAAAACCGGAGTGTCTGGAGAAAACCATCGACATTTGGCAAATAACTGAAAAAGATTTGTAGATTTCTCCTGGCACTTCTGTTTCCTTCACAAGACAGAATTGAATTGAAATGAAAATCGACATGCATTATAAAGTTGTGTTTTAATGTCATTAAACAGAAAGCGAGTCTGGATGGTTCTATTTACAGCGTCTGTGTAAAACGTTCATGACATACAAATAGACCTTATCACACAGCGTGTAATAAAACACAAATAAATGTTGACATATGTCTTCAGGAAGTAAGCATTTAAAATCCGAGTTCAATTAATTCTCTTTTACAATAACACTTTCTGAACATTTGTCACGTTATGTAAACGTCTTCTGATTCTGACACCTTCTAAATTTTCATTGAGAAACAATAATGTGTACGCCAGCTAACCACGTGTAACGCGGCGTTACGCTGCAAAAACGCGCCCGACACGTCTATGCGGGGACTTCAACGTATAAAGAGGTCGACCACGTTTATACGGCGGCGTTCAACGCATAAAGATGGTGTTGCTTATATGAGTCGCAAAAGTGCCTCTTTGGCTCATTAAAAGAGCATCCTCTTTGTGGGTTAAACCCCCCCCTGCATAGACGTGTTGGAACACGTTTATGCGGCAACACCGCGGCAATCATAAAATACATTCAAAAATTGGTATATGATATTGTCATATACCACTTTTTGAATCACGTATTTTATGACTAAATTCAAAAAGTGGTAAATGACGGATCTACCAAATTAAATGCTAACACTTTAAGTGCACTTTAACGCTCACAGATCACAGTGCTTCTTATCGCACAGGTTTGAATCCAACACGGACAGACCCGTGTGTGTCAGTTCTCATGCCGGATGTCGATGGTTTTCTCTAGGCACTCTGGTTTCCTCCAGAAACTGATCGCATCGATATTAATTATTTGAAAGAAATTTGACTTTGTAATTAAACATCATTAATCCAATCTAATTAAATGAAAACAATAGGCTGAACAAATCTATGAAATATAGGTTTGCAATTTCAAAATGTCAACCCCACTGGGATTTTAACGAAAGTATCTTCAAAGCTGCTGTTGGATTATGTCTGCTTCTCGGTAGCTATATCTGTCAATGGATCTACTTAGGGTCACCTGTCTGCCTATCTGTAGCTATATCTCACCTTGAGGCTGCTATATGGTGATCTATCTATATGCCTGTAGCTTAATCTCTAGCTGAGTCTGCTTACAAATATAGCTATTGAAAACAAACAGATGACCCGAAAGCAGACTCAGCGAGAGATTCAGCTACAGGCAAACAGATAGTTTGTCATATATCTGTCATTGGGTCTGCTTTCGGTCATCTGCCATTTTCTCAATAGATCTGTCACTCAAATTTTCCTTAGTCAGTTGCCTGTCTATTTGTAGCTATTTCCATCACTGAGTTTGCAATAGGGTCATCTTTCTGTCTATCTGTAGCTATATCTGTCACTGAGTCTGATATAAGGTAATCTGTCTGTCTATCTGTAGCTATATCCGTCACTGAGTCTCCTATAGGGTCATCTGTCTTGTCTATTTATAGCTACATCTGTCGCCGAGTCTGCTATAGGGTCACCTGTCAGTCTATCTGTAGTTATATCTGTCACTGAGTTTTTATAAAGTCATCTGTCTGTCTATCTGTAACTATATCTGTCACTAAGTATGCTAAAGGGTGATCTATCTGTTAATCTGCAGCTATATCTGTCACCGAGTCTGCTATAGTGTCGTCTGCTATATCTGACATAGAGATTACTAAAAGATCTTGTTTGGTCTGTCTAAATATGTCCTTTGGTCTCATGTAGCCACATTTGTCACCGTATCTGTTGTGGTCATCGGTCTGTACAGATTCTCGGTCAGTCACCTATTTTTGTATCACATTCTGTCGTAGGTCCATTTTCTGTGCATCTGTCTTAAAGTCATTTTGGTACCTATTGGATGACCCTTAAGCTTCGCAACGATGCATCTGTGTCTGAATATCTACTGTGTGTCCTACTGTCTGTGTACTTACTGTGGTTGTATTTCTTTTTGCTTTTTAGGTCCACCCTAAGGATCGTTTTTTACTATGTCGTAAATCTTTGACATTCTTTCTCTTTCTTATTATATCTTGTCTTTTCATTTCTATTTGTGAACAACTCAGTGGCGTTACTTGTTTGTCTCCGGTGTTACATCATTTTCAATATCGTAAAATCAATTTTTTATGGTAAGCGAAGACACATATATATATAAATCTGGAATATGTTATAGCCACCATGATATAGCTCAGATTGTATGTATCACATAAAACAATTCAAAATATATACCAGTAGTCCATGGTGTTACTAATTGTGTCACTGGTGTAACTAACATTTCTAAATTCAGGAATAGACAGTTCATTTATTATTTTTACAGCAAAAGAACAACCCAAGAACCTTATTTATAATCAAATCTTCAGTCAAAATAAAGAAAATTTACGTATTTCTGACAATGCATGTAATATTAAAAAGTATAATTAATAAAAAAAATCCCCGTTGTTACATTTTTGTCCTTGGTATATATATCTATATTCTCATTGTACGTAAATACATAGTTAGTTCTGTAGTTCGACAAAATAAAAAATAAAGGATAGGTCAGCTGCTATTGTTCAAAGTATACATAGTTATTGTTTGCAAATTTCTACAAGGTATAGGAACAGTAAACAAAATAAAATTCCCTGGTGTTTCCGTATCCAGTCATTTGTGTAACCAGAATAGAGTAACAGTATGATAACCGGTCATCTAATATCTTCTTTCACCATAATTGTACAACTAAAGATGTGTCAATACTTTTGACACAATTTAAAAAAAAAAATATCCCACTTAATTATTTTTAATGTCTGTGGAAACACTAAATTTGTCTCTGGAATAACCAATTTCTACAATAATACCAAGGACCGTTACACAATGGACATGTTTTCAGATATTAACGCATGGTTTAAAAAACAATGCCTCCGCATGCTACATCTGAACTTGAACGTTTGCCAAAAATTTAGAACGGTGTATTTTTCTTATTTCTTTCTTGGTATTGTGTACACAACAGTAACACTATAGACTTAAAATAAATCTACTGTTTAATGTAAACTTATCTTTATCAATTGTTACTAATTATGTTTTTACTGATGTTTGATTTTTGCCCAGATGCTGGGATGCTGAATACATGCTGTCTGCAGACTAGGGAGCATATACCATCTTTTATATGTAAAGAGCAGTAACTCGTATATATATTTAGTTTCATTAATGCTATATGTAGATCTGCTATTTTTATAACATGTGTTTAAATAATTTAAATGAATTTCTTATATTTAGTCTAAAAATCAAATAAAACCCGTTTTTATCAGACGCACATCTGAATTCAAACAATGCGTATTACGTAGTAAAATGCATTATCACCAATAACTACAAATCGCGGCTTTGTTAGATGAGCTTGAAGGTTTTGTAGTTATAAAACATTGAATTAATAAAATGGTGTCGTTCTAGGCCAAACATGTGTAATAAATGAATATTATTCATTATTTGATATTTGTTCTGTTTTACCTGTTGTCCATTCATAAACATGTGCATAGGCGTAGGAGGGTTTTTAATATTTGGGGGGGGGGGGGGGGGGCAAACCGAAGCTATGTCTATGTCGTGCCGCAGGTACGACCTCGTGCCTATGGCACAAGGCGGGGAGAGTATGAGAGGGGTGCTAAACCCCTCGCATAGGTGGGGCCCGGGGGGGCCTCCTCCGGAAAATTTTCAAAGCTAAGTCCCGTCTAGACGCATTTTCAATGTATTGTGCATCGTTTTGATAGGTAAAAATATTGTGATATCAAGGCAAGATTATAATTATAAAATAACGTATGACACAAGTTCCATAATCAATCTCTCTCATTGGAGATGGACACCAGAGGCTGGTCCAGAATTTTAGAAAGGGGGCGTATAATGTGAAAGCCGAAGGCTCGAACCTTGTAGGGGGGTTCGGGGGCATGCTCCCCCGGAAAATTTTGAAAAAGTGGCACAAAATCCTGCATTCTGGTGCAATCTGAGCTGAACAATATGTATTATTAGCGACAACAGGGGGGGGGGGGGTACGCCCCCGCTGAATCCGCCACTGGATATGGGGGTACCCCCTTCTCTGCTCCTACGCCTATGATGTGCAATTGGTAAGTCCATGACGTATACTGGTTAGGAATAGAAACACCTGTACAAACCCGTATCGCGTGAATACGTATTAGCCAATCAGAACCCAATTATGAATGACTTATATGAATGAAACTGTCGAATATGCCATATCAACATATGAGAGGGGTAACATCTACCTTTCAATTAATTGCTAAATTTTGACTCCCCAAAACTCAAAAACTACAGTAAATGTTTATAATTTAACCATGAAGATAGAACAATAGTATTTTTAAATACATGTACTTAACTTTAAAACAAAACTGCAAACGAACAAGTATTAATTTCTCAACAAAGTTAATTAAAATTTATTCATATAAATTAAAAACAAAAAAAAATGAAAAAGCTGAGAATATTTGCAAAAAATATTTAAAATATGAAAAAATATATTCTAATAACACATGTAAAATTTCAAGTCTATTGAAATTATCAAAGTTTGAACCACAACACCCATTCAAAACATCATCACTGAAAAAAACAAGGTTGCCAACGAATAAAGCACACCGAACACACTTGAATATTCTAATAGTCTGAATCGGAAACACACTAACCCCGCGGATTGTAGCAGTTTTAAAGAACACTAGACTTCACCAATTTACATAATAACTGGTCTGTTATGTATACATTTTGCTATGTTCTGTTCTTAATACCACTGGCTACTGCATAGAACACAAAATTCAGCTGCAGTGCTCTTTAATTCATTTTCCATTTAGACACTATATGCCTTTATGAACAGAGCTTATTACAGGGTAATTACTTTATTTCTTCCAAATATTACAGCAAAAAGTTATTTTCTGCAATTCAAATATTTTTTTAGGATTTTTGAATAATGGACTGTGAGTGCCAAGTCATAAAAATGTGTATCCTGTCCAACGTTGTATGAAGTTATATAGGTGATATGGTATATGGTGTCACGGTCGAAGTCAGGCAAAACGTAAATTGTTAGTGACTGTGTTCGACACTTAGAAATGATAGTCACCTGATCCTTCTGAGGAGACCTCTTTAAAATGTCAGGCGCGGTACCTAAAAGAACCCCTCCCTGCACACCGTCCTCAGTGCACTGCAAAGGTCAACATATCTATAGACTCATCTATAGCTGGTGACGCCGCGATTTAAGTGAAATATTCTTGATTTGGATTTGAAACCTTATTCAATCAATCAATCAATCAATCAATCAATCAATCAATCAATCAATCAATCAATCAATCAATCGATGTTTAGGATGTTTTACAGCGTACATGTATGTATTCAAAATATTTCAAAGGAGAATTCTACCCAAAAACTAAAATTCACTCTGAAAATAATAAAATCATGAAGAATTTATTTGAAATTCCCATGAACAATTAGTGTGTGAAATTTCATTACAAAATATAACGGGAGAAAAGAAATCTTGGTCAAAAATCTAAAAACTCCAAATGATTTTGGATATCTGTTGGATATATATATAGTTTGTGACGGAATGGAAAAAATGTGTATAAACCCGAGCCAATCAGAACCTAGCTTTGAACGACTTCAGCCACTTCGCCCTATTATTGAAAATACTGTGGTATAGCGTACACGGGATATTGCAGAAATATTAGGCCACATAAAAAACCATACTGAGGTGAGCACTTTCGCTTTATCAATTTGTCAATGTTAAACAGTGTATCAGATGTAATTTACCATTTCAATAGAGCCATTTATGTGTCTGATTGCCATCATATGTTAAAATGAACAGGAAAGTATGAAAATCAGCTTTCAACTAACAGTCTAACACTGGGCTGTTTGGTTCACTTTATGCAATACCCCGTGTACGCTGTGCCACAATGACAAGAGGCTAGATTTGGTCATGGCAATCAGTTAACATTAAATAGATATTAAATATAGTTTAAAACAGAAAAAAATAACGGTTCATGCACTTAATCTTTGACCTTGAATTTGAGGATAACATCAACCCAATATCAAAACTGAAAATTTTCACTTTCAAGACTTTAAAAAAAAATAGAAAAATAAAACGATAAATGGCGTAGCATTAATTTTGAACAAATTTCACGACATATAATTTGTCAGAAATCAAATTTGCCGGTCGATGGTTTGCCCAGACATTCTGGTTTCCCTGGTCCACCGCCTCTGAACCGACCGCCTTGATTTTAGTACCTCTATACAGGTTCTAACGTCCCGAGACCAACATGTTGGTCGGCCACTTCCCAGGGTCAGACGAGCATCCAATATAAAAGAATAGGGGGAAAATTCAGGGCCAAACTGGGACTCGAACCCGATACCTTTCCAATATTTGCTGGATGCTCTACCGGCTGAGCTACCCGGTCAACTTTCTAACCCGGTCCGCCACATAATATTAATTATATCTCTGAAATATCGAGCAAAAAAGTTGCCAGGTTAACAGGGTTTTTACTTTTGAGAAACTTTAATAATTTTTTATTATTTTGTTTCCTTTATAATTAGTTACCTAGTTAACAAGTTTTAATGGAAGTTATTGATAAATCATGATACGGTCGAATAGAGTGAAGTATTGGTGTTTAAAGCCCAATCACTTACGTCGTGGTGATCAGTTCAGGGTTGGAGGAAACCAGAGTGCCTGGAGAAACCATTTACCGGCAAGCGAACTGACAAACTTTCTCCATGCTAACCAACCAAATTTATTTATTTGTCCAGATCGGTGAATTTTTAGTGCCATTTTGGTACTTTTTTATCGTTAAGTGTTTGATTTTGATACAATTTCCATACAACAATTCGATTTTTTAGTACTTTTAATTTAAAAAAAACCCCGTCAAAATGGGAAAAAATCGTGTAATTAGACCTATTTCATTTTATCCGTTTTTATGGTACAAAATCGTCAAAGACGGATTTATCCCTCGAATTGATCAGCCTAGGAAATTCTCACATTTCTGCCCTGAGAGGGATTCGAACCCAGGCGGCTTCTTGGCACTGACCCGTTCTTAAGCGCGCTTAGACAACTCGACCACCGATTCACCCTGATAAGTTTTATACAGCATTTATTGTCCAAAGTAAAATAAAAGGTAAAAAAAAAACTCAACCATACAATGTCAGATTTTTTCTATAAAATTAAAATGCGAAAATCCTATCTATTAGAATTATCTTTCGCTCATTGATTGGTAAACTTGATTTTTTCTATTTTTTGTTCATTCTTTTTTTCAATCATCTTAACGGAGGACCTAACGATGCCAATTAAAATTTATAATTTGTTATTAAAAGAGAATACAACCGTTTTTTTAATTACATTTTTTATTTATTTTTTTATTTTTTTTTTTCAATTTAACTTAATACATACATTTTTTGTATAATTACTGTAAGTCCTACATCAAGCAACAGTTAAAATGTCTTTGGATTTCTCTTTCAGCAACCCCTTAAAACATCAGCCAATTAGGACAGGCAGCAGCACGTGATCTGACTACCGATGTAACCTCCAGCGTCATTCCAACAGGTGCTGGCTGGGTGACAAGTCGGATAAAGTGGATTATTCACGTGGTGCATTTGGATTTAGCTGTTTATTGGTGATTCTTAAAATTCACGTGTTTCACATTGGATTAAAATAGCAGTTTATTGGTGATTCAGACAATTCATGTGTTATATATTGGATTTAGCAGTGCAATCAACATACCGGATACAGCGTGGTGATGTTGTGTAGATTTGAAAAAATCTACAACTTTGTAAACAAGACATCTCTGTGTAAGGTAAGTGCATTTGTTTATTGTCCATTGTTTATTATACCCTGACATGTGCTATTTATTGAAATTTTGTAAAATAATTAATTTAAAAGTACATTTTAAATTCAAAAGTAGCACATGTCACCGCGTGCAATTCTCGCCGCAGTTTTCAAGCGTGATAATTTTGTGGGTAACTGTTTTCATTTATTGAAAGTATTAGTAAATCCAAAATTAAAGATTATTTTATTTTCCAAATATTGAGTAAATAACAGACTACTAACGTTTTGAAAAAAAAACCAGTTTGGACACTTTTTCAATTGCGCAAATTAGCCCGAGATTAATTCAAAACGGAAGCTCCCAAGTTCGGGTAAATTTATTTCTTTTATAAATTATCACTTTTGAAGCTGTGTACATTTTATGTAGCTATAATCCACTTATTTTGTAAGACTGACTTTATTCTTATTATTATTATCACTTTTTTACACTTTTATTTTCGCGGTTAAGGTAATTAAGACATATCGGCGTAGTTAAATTTTCGAGTTTTTAAAATATAATTTTCGCTCTGTATTAATTTTGGCCCAAAACAAATGACCGCAAAATAAGGGAAAATTAGTACATCGCGAAAATAAATATGTTTATAGTATACTAGCAGATTGAATCTAGGTGTCCTTACACAACATAGGATGAAATCACATCTTTATGCATTGCATAAAGATTGCATAAAATGGTCTTTATGCCATCTTTATGCATAGTGTAAAGATGCATAATGTCCGAAGTCCTTTATGCATCTTTACACCATCTTCATGCATGAAAATATTTGAATTATAATTATAATTTATGAATTATAACAAAAATATATAAATCAAAAACAGAAATTTTGTTTTTAAATTTATTTATTTTTTTATTTTCCTGGTAATAAGTATTTATGCATCTTTATGCATGAAAATATTATAAATTATAATTATAATTTATGAATAATAAAACAAATATATATAAATTAAAAACAAAAATTTTGTTTTTAAATTTATTTATTTTATTTTCCTGGTAATAAGTATTTATAAATGCATCTTGGATTGAATATGTGACCAGATAACAAGTGAAAACTAGAATTTTGTAATAAAATTTCATAAATTACATAAAATCTCTCTCTCTCTCTCTCTCTCTCTCTCTTTCTCTCTCTCTCATTTTTCAACAGGTCGATATTAAGCATATAAGGTTTTTCACAAATTTATAAATGTATACAGGGTAGCTGTATAATTACTGATCGCAGGTGATTTTACCTGTAAGCAAGAGATATATTTTCATCACATGCTTTGGGAATGTTTTAAATACATGTATGTACACATAAGAAGAACATTCTGTTTTATATACAATACAGTGATTTTGTAGATGTTGATATCACGAACTTTTCGCATTTAGTATGAGAAAAAGAGAGAGAGAGTAAAATGTAGAGAGAGAGAGGAGAGAGAGTAAAATGTTTACAGTGTGACCAATGGAAAACCATTCCACTTTGCAAGATATTGAGCATAGCTAGCTATTCATTCTGATTTGTTTGATTGAGATTTATTTATTTATTTATTTATTTATTTATATATTTGTTTGATTGAGATTTATTTATTTTATTTATTTTCCTTACATGTCAGAAACACATTGAACAAAGAATTTGTGTAGTGGTTTGTCAACCAGTGAAATAGCAAATAGCTTGGATTGGCCAACCCTGGTGAAAAACTGAAACAGTTCATTTCATCACTCTTAATTTATTGATTGATTGATTAATTCAGTAATTAATTAATTAATTGATTGATTGATTTATTTATGTATTTATTTATTTATTTGTCATAATAATTCATATACTGTATTAAATGTCACTGGTCTTAAGAAAACGAATCGTTTTCGGCAAATTATATTTATGTAGTTGGCAATAGTCTATATATGCAATTAAAAATCAAATCAAATCAAATCAAAATCTAAATAAAAATGCAAAATTCATCACCGGTTCTTAACAGTAAACAGTACAGGTAAATAACTTGTTCTGTAATCAAGACATTTGTTAATTCTGTACCAGTATTGATATAACAGAAATAACAAATCAGAGATAAGGTAATGTACCGGTAGCCAATAACTGGCTGCCATGCATAGTTGATTGAGACTCAAACTTGATTTTAAAACTGCTGGACTAGTTGCATTATCTTTCAATAAGTGAACAAAAATAAATTTACAACAAAAAAATATTAACCTGTGGATATTTCTATTTATTGGTGTCAACTCATTCATTCTTTATTTCCTCTTTAAAAGAGATAATGAAAACACAATATCAGTGCTTCAGATTGTCGGTGCGCCCGCGCCAATCCCGCATTATTTTAAAAAATGGCGCATAACATTTTCTTCTAATGGGTCCACGTGGCGCATGGTTTTTCTTAGCCAAATTGATCGTTAATAATTTCTTACCAAAACTACATATTAGATTCCATGCGGTTTTCCGATTTGACTTTCTGTTTTTCTATCGGAAAATCTCTAGCATCTTTTTTATCTCATAATCAGCATGTAGACAGGACTCCCGACAAGCCCCTTCTCTTCGCTCTATGCGTCGGTTATTAACATTAATATTCAAAGGGGGAGAACTTGTAATAAAACTTTTTATGACCTCGGACGTTGTCGTTCATTTAATATGCTAGCGGCAACCATGGCTATGAAATGCAGACGACTCTATTCACATTTTTAAAACAACACAAAGCGCAGAGAAGTAGATGCACATAAAATGAATCATCGAGTTGAAAGAGTTTAAAATATATCGTAAAGGTTAACAAAGTATAAATTAGCAGATGACAAGATCGCTTTTGGTGCATTATATAAAGATGTCAAGTGCCGACTTTCACTTTCAGTCACGTGGTCGTGGCATAACATTTATTTATGTGGCAAAACATGACCCACTATAACAAGAAATGACCCCTTGTTATTGGACCTGGTGGGCCCTTGTGGCCCACTATCTGCAAAAACAATCTGAAGCACTGCAATATATTTACATGATTAACATATATACAATATAGTGATTTAAGTTAATGCAATTTAAAGTAGAAGCAGTATTTTCATCTTGCTTTGCAGATGTTGTTTTAAAATAATCTAGAATCCTATTCTTTATTTTGCTGATTGGAGGCATTCACAATATTAACTTTCGTTTTTGTTTAAAAACAACGCAATTTTTCAATTGGGAATTTTCTCAGCTAATTTTGGGGAAAAATTAACCATTTTCCCTTTGGGAATGGGGCCGAATTTCGGCTTAAATAGGCCCTTGATGAATTCCTGGTGCTGCTTTTGATATTTAAAGAAATGGAAAATTTCAAAACCAGACAAATTAAAAATACAATGAAGGCATTCAAAGGCATTATTCAATTCAATTCAATTCTTTAATAAACTGTGTTCCTTTCTCCACATAAGCAAATATGTAACAGTAGAGTTCGGCTTTAACGAAGTCAAGGGGATGACTTTATGAATTAATTGAATTTATAGGCATACATTTGATTTGATTTGATTCAGTCCTGGACAGTAAAACAACATACAATTGTACAAGATAGCTTAGCAGAAGATTTATGGACCTTGTGGAACTTGACTTCACATAAGTCTCAAAATCCTGGATGAGGCAATGATCCTCTGTAAGTCATTATGTCAATTGAGAGAGAGAGAGAGAGAGATTTTGGTTTACAGTGCCATAAACTTGTCAAAAAATATTATCAGATTATCAACTCGTGGCTTCAGACAGACACACAGAGAGAGAGAGAGAGAGAGATATATTGGTTTACAGTGCCGTAAACTTTTTTTTAGCTCTCCCGACCGAAAGGTCATGTGAGCTTATGGCATAGCAAGGAGTGTATATGTGAATGCGAGCATGTGTGCATTGTTAACACCTATTTTTGACTTCTCCTCTGAAACTACCAGACAGATTTCAGTGAAACTTAGTCAGAAATATATATGGGCCTGTGAAATTCAGATTTATTTGTGGTGTTGCCAAGGCTACGATAATTAGGTCAAGGTGACCTGGGGTGCAGAAATCTTAAAAAATCTTCTCTAAAACCGATGATGGAGAAAAAATCTGATATGATATTTGGCTTCTCTAGGTTCTTAAGCCTATACTTTGTTCATTTTATGAAATTCAGACAAAAAAATCGGTTACGCCTTTTTGCGCTTAATTTTAAAAAAATTGTTTTTGGACATATTCTTGTAATTACCTTCAAAATGGTGTCAAGATCAATTGTGAAGGTCATGACCTATTTTTTTTTACTTCTGATTTCAATTATTATCTGGAAAACTATAAACTTTTTATATAGGCATGTATATTGAAGTGTTGTAGATATTGGATACAACAATCATTTTGATGTATAGAAAAAGGTCATGGGTTCAAAGTTCAAGGTCACAGATGCAAAACAATACAAAAATGGTTAAATATCTCAAAAACTATAAACTTTTTGTATAGACATGTATATTAGAATATTGTAGGTATTGATGTAACTATTATTTTGATTATAGATTAAGGTCATGGGTTCAAAGGTCAAGGTCACAGATGTGAAAGAATACTGATATGGTTCATTATCTTGAAAACTACTAACTTTTTGTATAGGCATGTATATTAGAATGTTGTTGGTATTGATGTAATGCTCATTTTGATGTATAGGAAAAGGTCATGAGTTCAAAGGTATATTGAAGTGTTGTAGATATTGATACAACAATAATTTTGATGTATAGAAAAAGGTCATGGTTCAAAGTTCAAGGTCACAGATGCAAAACAATACCGAAATTGTTATCTCAAAAACTATAATCTTTGTTTATAGACATGTATATTAGAATATTGTAGGTATTTGTGTAACCATCATTTTGATATATAGATTGAGGTAATTGGTTCAAAGGTCAAGGTCACAGATGCAAAAGAATACCAATGTTTAATTAGTTTCATACTTTTGTTTTTACTGTTTATAAATAATGTATTGTAGCAAGACTTTAGATATATTATATGTAGCATTCTTAGGACAAGTTATGATTAATTTGCAAAAATCTTTGCATATAATTCACCCTTACTGCTGAAAATTAGGACATTCTCTTTAAATGTAATTGACTATTGAACCTCTGCATGAGATGTGTACTCGGACTCAGGTGAGCATTAAGGCCCATTGGCCTCTTGTATTATTATCAAATGTATTCAAGAAACAGTATATGACAACAGTAATAAATAAATCAGGGTTGGAACAGGCCTGGAATGTTGTGTTATTTAAAAAAATATGCTACCGGTTCCACATCTTACATTGCCGACAGTACCGTAAATCCCAGACTATAAGGCTACTCCTCCGCCTGTAAGACGGGTATAGTGAAACTTAGTCAGAAATATATATGGGCCTGTGCAATTCAGATTTGTTCGTGGCGTTGCCATGGCTACCATAACTAGGTCAAGGTGACCTAGCGGTTCAAAAATCTTAAAAAATCTTCTCCGAAAGTATTGATTGGAGAAGAATCTGATGTGATATTTGGCTTCTCTAGGGTCTTAAGCCTATAGTTTGTTCATTTTGTGAAATTCGGACAAAAATAGGTTACACATTTTTACATTTAATTTTGAAAAAATCGTAAAATAGCTTCAAATTATTATAACTTGACTATTTGACCAGATAATGACATGGGGTTTTCAGTTTTGACATCTTCTTGTTAGTATCTTCAAAATGAGGTCAAGGTCAATTGTGAAGGTCGTGACCTAATTTTTTTTAACCTCTGATTATAATTATTATTTGGAAAACCATAAACTATTTCTATAGGCATGTATATTAGAATTAGTTCCCATCATTCCACAACTTTTGAACACATTGTTCATGATTCCAATGACGTAATTACAAAACGACAGCCAATTTTGGTTTTTAGCTGTTCTATGTATTATTACTGTAAAACCAAAAATTGTGTTATTTCAAAAAACACGCTACCGGTTCCCCATCTGACATGACCTTCAAGTAGTTGCCATCATTCCACAACTTTTGAACACATTGTTCATGATTCCAATGACGTAATTACAAAACGACAGCCAATTTTGGTTTTTAGCTGTTCTATGTATTATTACTGTAAAACGAAAAATTGTGTTATTTCAAAAAACACGCTACCGGTTCCACATCTGACATGACCGACAAGTAGTTCCCATCATTCTACAACTTTGGAACACATTGTTCATGATTCCAATGACGTAATTACAAAACGGCAGCCAAGTTTGGATTTAAACATAATTTCTGTTTATATCCTAAATGTTGTGTTATTTCAAAAAACACGCTACCGGTTCCACATCTGACATTGCTGACAAGTAGTTCCCATCATTCCACAAATTTTGAACACATTGTTCATGATTCCAATGACGTAATTACAAAACGACAGCCAATTTTGGTTTTTAGCTGTTCTATGTATTATTACTGTAAAACCAAAAATTGTGTTATTTCAAAAACACGCTACCGGTTCCACATCTGACATTGCTGACAAGAAGTTGCCATCATTCCACAACTTTTGAACACATTGTTCATGATTCCAATGACGTAATTACAAAACGAAAGCCAATTTTGGTTTTTAGCTGTTCTATGTATTATTACTGTAAAACGAAAAATTGTGTTATTTCAAATAACACGCTACCGGTTCCCCATCTGACATGACCGACAACTAGTTCCCATCATTCCACAACTTTTGAACACATTGTTCATGATTCCAATGACGTAATTACAAAACGACAGCCAATTTTGGTTTTTAGCTGTTCTATGTATTATTACTGTAAAACCAAAAATTGTGTTATTTCAAAAAACACACTACCGGTTCCAAATCTGACATGACCGACAAGTAGTTCCCATCATTCTACAACTTTTGAACACATTGTTCATGATTCCAATGATGTAATTACAAAACGGCAGCAAAGTTTGGATTTAAACATTATTTCTGTTTATATCCTAAATGTTGTGTTATTTCAAAAAACACGCTACCGGTTCCACATCTGACATTGCTGACAAGTAGTTGCCATCATTCCACAATTTTTGAACACATTGTTCATGATTCCAATGACGTAATTACAAAACGACAGCCAATTTTGGTTTTTAGCTGTTCTATGTATTATTACTGTAAAACCAAAAATTGTGTTATTTAAAAAAACACGCTGCCGGTTCCATATTTGACATGACCGACAAGTAGTTCCCATCATTCTACAACTTTTGAACACATTGTTCATGATTCCAATGACGTAATTACAAAATGGCAGCCAAGTTTGGATTTAAACATAATTTCTGTTTACATGTATATCCTAAATGTTGTGTTATTTTAAAAAACACGCTACCGGTTCCACATCTGACATTGCTGACAAGTAGTTGCCATCATTCCACAACTTTTGAACACATTGTTCATGATTCCAATGATGTAATTACAAAACGACAGCCAATTTTGGTTTTTAGCTGTTCTATGTATTATTACTGTAAAACGAAAAATTGTGTTATTTCAAAAAACACGCTACCGGTTCCACATCTGACATGACCGACAAGTAGTTCCCATCATTCTACAACTTTGGAACACATTGTTCATGATTCCAATGACGTAATTACAAAACGGCAGCCAAGTTTGGATTTAAACATAATTTCTGTTTATATCCTAAATGTTGTGTTATTTCAAAAAACACGCTACCGGTTCCACATCTGACATTGCTGACAAGTAGTTCCCATCATTCCACAACTTTTGAACACATTGTTCATGATTCCAATGACGTAATTACAAAACGACAGCCAATTTTGGTGTTTAGCTGTTCTATGTATTATTACTGTAAAACGAAAAATTGTGTTATTTCAAAAAACACGCTACCGGTTCCCCATCTGACATGACCGACAAGTAGTTGCCATCATTCTACAACTTTTGAACACATTGTTCATGATTCCAATGACGTAATTACAAAATGGCAGCCAAGTTTGGATTTAAACATAATTTCTGTTTATATCCTAAATGTTGTAATTTCAAAAAACACGCTACCGGTTCCACATCTGACATGACCGACAAGTAGTTCCCATCATTCTACAACTTTGGAACACATTGTTCATGATTCCAATGACGTAATTACAAAACGGCAGCCAAGTTTGGATTTAAACATAATTTCTGTTTATATCCTAAATGTTGTAATTTCAAAAAACACGCTACCGGTTCCACATCTGACATTGCTGACAAGTAGTTGCCATCATTCCACAACTTTTGAACACATTGTTCATGATTCCAATGACGTAATTACAAAACGACAGCCAATTTTGGTTTTTAGCAGTTCTATGTATTATTACTGTAAAACCAAAAATTGTGTTATTTAAAAAAACACGCTACCGGTTCCCCATCTGACATGACCGACAAGTAGTTGCCGTCATTCCACAACTTTTGAACACATTGTTCATGATTCCAATGACGTAATTACAAAACGACAGCCAATTTTGGTTTTTAGCTGTTCTATGTATTATTACTGTAAAACGAAAAATTGTGTTATTTCAAAAAACACGCTACCGGTTCCACATCTGACATGACCGACAAGTAGTTCCCATCATTCTACAACTTTGGAACACATTGTTCATGATTCCAATGACGTAATTACAAAACGGCAGCCAAGTTTGGATTTAAACATAATTTCTGTTTATATCCTAAATGTTGTGTTATTTCAAAAAACACGCACCGGTTCCACATCTGACATTGCTGACAAGTAGTTCCCATCATTCCACAAGTTTTGAACACATTGTTCATGATTCCAATGACGTAATTACAAAATGGCAACCAAGTTTGGATTTAAACATAATTTCTGTTTATATCCTAAATGTTGTGTTATTTCAAAAAACACGCTACCGGTTCCCCATCTGACATGACCGACAAGTAGTTGCCATCATTCCACAACTTTTGAACATATTGTTCATGATTCCAATGACGTAATTACAAAACGACAGCCAATTTTGGTTTTTTAGCTGTTCTATGTATTATTACTGTAAAACCAAAAATTGTGTTATTTCAA